>CM050434.1:17026039-17702335 GCA_027564155.1 Gymnocypris eckloni scoliostomus | reverse complement strand
AACTGGGGTATTATAAAGGTTGCCATGCATTATTTGGAGTTTCTTACAATCCCCTTTTTCCCCAGCACTCTAATGACAGTGACATTGCGGTTGTGGGAAATCTGGCAAAGTGTGATCCGGCCCGAAAAGACACATGTCTAAATTCAATTACCCTTATCATCTCAGGGACCACTGTAAGTGCTGGGTTTAAATAATTGTATTCTTTAATTATTCTTACTAATAATAATACTTTTACTGACTACTACTACTAATAATAAGAGAATCCTATTAATAGTAATGTCTTTTTGTTGATGTTTTACTTATAAAACAGATTAGTTTTTCCTCTGGTGGATCTGTGGCAGTGAATGGAATCAGTCCACACATGCTTCCTTTAACCACTGGTTTGTCGTCAAATATAAGAAACTTTTTTACCCATTATAATCGCATATATATAAAAAGTAATATTTCTTTTTCAATAATTGAACTGTCCCAGGTCCTGTGAGCATCTTCCAGCCCACTTCCTCTTTCATCATTGCTGATATGAAGAGTCTTCGTCTAGAGATCCAGTTGGCTCCAGTCATGCAGTTGTATATTGTAGCCAGCACTGAAGAAAGGGAAATGAGTGGTGAGTTTATAAAAACTTTAAATGTGTGCAATTTTTTTAACATAGATGTCTAAAATGCTAATTGTTATGGACTAAAATCCACTCGATTTAGATGTTATGGTCTCGGTTGAATCACTTTTACCTTGCTTTTCTCAGGTCTGTGTGGGAACTATAACGATGTTCAATCAGATGACTTTAAAACAGCATCGGGCATCATAGAGGCACACCAACATCCTTTGTCAACTTTTGGAAACAAAATTGCCCAGATCTTGAAATCACATTTGACAACCCTGCAGCTTGAATATAGAAACAGGTGCTTAACATGCTCACAATATCCATGTTGCAGTTGATAATTTGATAATTTTGACATAGCAGAATAAAATGACTTGCTGCGCTAAACAAAGTAAGCAAGCAAATCTCCTATGTTATTTTTCCTCATAGAGCAACTTGCAAAAGACTGGTGTTCTCGTCTCTAACTCCAAATGGCAGCTTTGCTGCATGTCATTCAGAAATATGTCCTGAGATGTACTACCAAGTAAGTCTTTTTGCAGAAAACACTCAATTGAGTTGACAATTTGTTATGATATGTTGCAGTATTTATTATAACTTATATATCTGTGCAAATCTATTTTTTAAATCCATGTGTCCTTGTAATTTTTAATCAAAGGCTAAGTTCACACTGTCAGTGTTTGGGATTGACAACTGCATTTACTTATACACTCAACGGACATTTTATTAGATACACATATTCAACTGCTTGTTAACATTTTTCACTAGGTATGAAATACTCTAAGCTTGCCAGACCGGCTAGTCTAAAGTATTTCATAAACTGCTGGTCTGCTGGGATGTTCATGTACTACCATCTCTAGGGTTTACAGAGAATAGTCTGAAAATAAAATATATATAAAGTGAGCGGCAGTTCTTAGGGGCTAAAATGCCTTGTTGAAGCCAGAGGTCAAGGGATAATGGCAAGACTGGTTCGAGCTGATTGAAAGGCAACAGTAACTCAAATAACCACTCATAACAACAGAGGTTTGCAGAAGACTAACTCTGAAAAGCACAACACATCAAACCTTGAAGTAGATGGGCTACAGCTGCAGAAGACCATACCGGTGCCATATCGGTGCCATTCCTGCAAGCTAAGAACAGAAAACTGAAGCTACAATTTGCACATACATACTCCCTAAAACTGGACTATTGAAGAAAAAAGGATGCCCGCTCATAGATGAGTCTCGATTTATGCTGCAAAATTTGGATGGTCAGAATTTGGCATAAACTACATGAAAACATGGATCCATCATGCCTTGTATCAATGGATCAGGCCCCTTAGTAACAATTGAGCATCATTTAAATGTCACAGCCTACCTGAGTATTGTTGTTGACCATCCCTTTATGACCAGAGTATACTCATCATATGATGACTACCCAGCAGGAAAATGTACCATATCACTGAGCTCAAATCATCTCAGACTGGTTTCTTGAAAATTACAATCAGTTCACTATACTTAAATGGCCTCCAGAGTCAACATATCTCATTCCAATTTAGCACCTTTGGGATTTGGTCGAACGGGAGATTCGCATTATCGATGTGTATCCAAAATATTTGCTGTAACAGCATAATTTTATTGTATCAATATAGACCAAATCTCTGAGGAATGTTTGAAGAGCACTTTGTTAAATCAATGTCACAATGAATTAAGGCAGTTCTGAAGGCAAAAGGACGTCCAACATTTTACTATCAAGGTGTTTCTAATAAAGTGGCCGGTGAGTGTAGGTCCCAGCAGACACAAAACAGGCACACAAACGTCATAAGACGTTTAGATATTTGGTTAAATTTCGGTTGCCACGCCGGGTGACCAAAATTCAATGTAAATTAAACATCTAATTGATGGAATCTGAGAGCTCTGACCCTTCATAGACTGGACAAAATCAAGTCCTGCCCTACATTTTTCCTTGTTCGAATAGCCGCTTAACTCAGAATTCAATCTGTCTTTCTCTGCAGTGGTGTGTCTATGACACCTGCAAATGTGCAGATATTAGGAAGTGTATGTGTGCGGCCGTGTCCAACTATGCCCACGCCTGTGCTGCCAGAGGAGTCATTCTCCAGGGCTGGATGAATTCTGATCCATGTGGTGAGAACTTTATAAAGTACACATACTAACAAATAGTTATACTGTATGTGCATTCTACTACAAATCTGCCTCTGTCTATCTCTGGCTACACAGACACAATTTTGAAGTGTACAGGCAACATGAAATACTCTACGGCGTGACCAGCTGTGGCAACACCTGCCGCTCTCTCAGTGAACAAGACAACACCTGCCAAGGGTCCTTCACACCTGTAGATGGTTGCACCTGTTCTGAGGGAACCTACCTCAATGAAGGCGGTAGCTGTGTACATGCTGACCAATGTCCTTGTTACTATGGCAACCAGGTCATAGAGCCATCAGCAGTGTTCCACAAAGATGGTGCTAAATGGTATAAAGTCTAATTTAACACATGGGTAGTTGATAAATAATGTATCCATTAACTTTTTTTCTGAATCATTGAAACAATATTTTTTTTCAATAGCCCTTCACTGCCAAATGGCAAACAATTTAATGATATCAACATCCATTATTAACTATTAATGGTAGATGTATTAATTATTTGCACTGTTTGGTCAAATTACAGCACCTGTAACCTTGGCAAACTGCACTGCTCCAGTCAAGAAGGTGATCTGCAATTGGCTCTTCCAGAATACTTCCATTTAACTTTAAACTTGAGTCACCGCTGGTCTGATGTGTGCTAATTTTCTCGTCCTCATCAACTTGTCTTTTGTGTTTTTAGACTGTGTGGCTCCGATGACATTCTTCAAATGCTCAAATAATGGAGAAAAAGGAACGGAGTGTCAGAGGACTTGTGAGAAGCAAGACCCAAACAACTGTGTGAGTTGGAAGAATGGAATACATGAATAACTGAATGAATGAAATGATCAGTTACAACATTTTTATGTATTTCATAAAATCCTGTTTGCTTACTCAATTTAAAATGTAGAATGTTCATGCCGGCACGGAATGGAGCACAAACCTAATATACAGTGTAGATCTTGTGATACAAGGAAATGATGGCTTACCAATTTTGTCTTGGCAATAGGTGACCATGGGGTGTATATCAGGGTGTATGTGTCCAGATGACCTTCTGGCTGATGGAAAAGGTGGGTGTGAAGAGGGAAAAATGTCCATGTACCCATAATGGAGTCACCTATTCACCTGGAGAGCAAGTTCAACAGGACTGTAACACCTGGTGAGCTAATCACAGTTGTTATAAACCATGTCATCAGATTGCCATCCTTGTATAGTGTAAATATGTGCATTTCCAATAATTGTTTCTGGTTAAATGTACAGAAAACAGAAATCATTATATTTGGTCATACTGATCGTAGCAAGGTTTTACATGACAGTTTAGGCCCATGGAGACGTAAGCTTCAGCAACACGTAAATCAAATTGGGAGTAGTTTTATTTTGTGAATTTACTCTATATTTCAGCACATGCACAAATGGGATGTGGGCTTGTACTGAAAAGGTCTGTTACGGCACCTGTACCATCTACGGTGAAGGTCATTTCAGGACTTTGATGGCAGAAGATATTCATTCCATGGAGACTGTGAACACACCATAGCCCATGTATGTTTGACTGTCCCAATGAGAAAAAAAGTTGATATACAGATATCTGACACATACCTGTCACAATAAATAGGCTAACAATAAAATAACATGAAAAACATCAGATGTTATATAAGAGGTTTTAGGTGTCAATTATCTGGAACATTATAACCTGGAATATCTCTGATGTGTGTAACCCCTCTAGGATTATTGTGACACAAACCCTAGTCCCTCCTTCCGCCTGGTCACTGAGAACATCCCTTGTGCCACCACCAACTCCATTTGCTCCAAGTCCATCAATCTTTTCTTTGGGGTGAGGTTATTTCATAGCTCAGAGTCAGCACAGGTGCATTAGCAAAGCTAAAATGTGCAATATAAAACTTGTTAACCCACTTTTCATATCCCACAGAAATACGAGATTATTTTATCTGAAGAAGATGTGAAGGTTGTTGAAAGCAACGGCACGGACTACAGATATAAAATTAGTTCTGCAGGCATATATGTTGTGATAGAGGTTGAAGGTCTTTTGAACTTAATTTGGGATAAAAAAACAAGTGTGATGATCCAACTCAATCACAGAATGAAGGTATGCATTCATTAAACGTACTCCCATAGACAAGAACTTCATTCATCTAATCTCCTAAAATCTATATTATCTCTATGGCAGAGCAAGGTGTGTGGACTCTGTGGAAACTTTGATGGCAATGCGAACAATGATTTTATGAAGCACAATGGAGAAGTGGTGACAGATCCAGAAGATTTTGGGAATAGCTGGAAAGTGAATCCAAGCTGCCCTGATGTGACAAATGTGATGCATCCTTGTGATGCAAATCCACATCGACGTGCCTGGGCTATCAAACAATGCAGAATTATCACAACCCCTGTCTTTACAGACTGCCATTCACTTGTAAGTAACAAATTAAGAACAAAATGATCTATCATCACTGAAACAGAATGAATGTGTGTAGTTTAGTACTTTACAAGTTAATGGATTGCATCTAGTGCAGTTATCTTGATAACCCTTACAGTTCTGTGTCTGATTTTCCTGTCTCTAGGTGGATTCTGGTCCATACTATGATGCATGTGTAAGGGACACCTGTGCATGTGACAGTGGGGGTGACTGTGATTGTCTCTGTACTGCAGTGGCAGCTTACGCTGCTGAATGCCGTAAAAAAGGGGCTTGCGTGGCATGGCGAAGACCAGACTTTGCCGTAAGAACTATTATTTATATTATTATTTTGCCTAAAGACTAGAACCAATTAACTTGGGTGAGGAATGCATTTATTGATTTCCAAATTTTCACACAATAAATATGGATACTTATTAAATTATTTATAGTCACTTAATCATAGTTTTTAAAATGTTATGTTTTATTATGTATTTAGGGAAAATGTGTGTATGCATGAAAGTAAGTATATACATATAAGTACATACATATAAGTAATACAATATTTATTGAATAAAAGGAAGAAAGTTTAAAACCCTTAGCTTTATGGGGCATAAATGTCCCCATAGATGAAATAACTCATCTATAAAATATAACCATTGAACTCAAGTAATTGTTCTTGCAGCTTTGTTCTGTGACTACTACAACGCCCCAGGAGAATGTGAGTGGCACTATAAACCCTGTGGATCCACTTGCATGAAAACCTGCAAAAACCCCTCAGGAACTTGCTCTGATCAAATTCCCCCCCTTGAGGGTAAGAAATACACTATTACATACTGTAGGTACCAAGATGTCAACAAACATTTTTTAATACTAATGTCTTGTTTTTCAGTCTAATCTACCTATTTTATTTATACTTTTAGGATGTTTTCTTCAGTGCCCTTTAGAGAGGCCATATTTCAGGGAGGAGACTATGAAGTGTGTCCCAGAGGAAGGATGTAAAGACTGTTTCTACAATGGGAAGATATTTCCACGTGGATCAGTCATTTACAAAACCACAGATGGGAATGGTGTATGTTTTACTGCTCTATGTGATTCCAATGGGGAAATAATAAGAGTTGTTACTGAATGCATGTTTTCAACCTCAACACCTTTCACTTTCACAACTACACCTGAAACACCCACAATCACATCCACTACTACCCCAACTACTGGAACATTGACACCTACATCAACAGAAACATCACCTACAACTGTTACAATAATATCTACATCAACAGAAACATCACCTAAAACTGTTACAACAACATCTACATCAACAGAAATACCGTCCACAATCAAATCCACTGTTATCCCAACTACTGGAACATCAACACCTACATCAACAGAAACACCATCCACAATCACATCCACTACCACTCCAACTACTGAAACATTGACACCTACGACAACAGAAACATCACCTTCAACTGTTACAGTAATATCTACATCAACAGAAACACCATCCACAATCACATCCACTGCTACAACAACTACAGGAACATCGACACCTACATCAACAGAAACATCACCATCAACAGTTACAACAGCGTCTCAAAGTACACTAACATCCACTACTTCAACAACCACTGTAACACCAACACCTACATCTGTTACAGTAACATATACATCAACAGAAACACCATCCACAATCACATCCACTGCTACACCAACTACTGGATCATCAAAACCTATGTCAACAGAAACATCACCTACAACTAGTACAACTACTGCTTCAACAACAACTCCCATATGTGCTGATATATGCACATGGTCAAATTGGATTGATGGGAACACACCCAGAACAGATCCAGAAGGATTCGAAACTGAACCCATTGATATATTGTGGAAGTCAGGAAAGATTATCTGTCAGAGCCCTGAAGAGATAGAATGTAGGGCAGTAAATTATCCCAAAAGTCTCTGCAAGATTTGGGACAAACACTTTATTGCAATACATCTTTTGGACTGTCATGTTCAAATGAAGACAATGCAAATGGCATGCCACCACTTTGTTACAATTATGAAATACGTGTCAAATGTTGTGAACCAGATGTCAACTGTCCTCCTACTACAACATCTCCAAGTACACTAACATCCACTACCTCAACAACCACTGTAACACCAACACCTGCAACTGTTACAGTACCATCCACATCAACAGAAACACCATCCACAATAACATCCACTATTACCCCAACTACATTAACATCAACACCTACGTCCAACAGAAACATCACCTACAACTGTTACAGTAACATTTACATCAACAGAAACACCATCCACAATAACATCCACTATTACCCCAACTACAGGAACATCGACACCTACGCCAACAGGAACATCACCTACAACTGTTACAGTAACATATACATCAACAGAAACACCATCCACAATTAGTACAACTACTGCTTCAACAACAACTCCCATTTGTACTGATATATGCACATGGTCAGATTGGATTGATGGCAACACACCCAATACAGAGCCAGATGGTTTGAAACTGAACCCATTGATATATTGTGGAAGTCAGGAAAGATTATCTGTCAGAGCCCTGAAGAGATAGAATGTAGGGCAGTAAATTATCCCCAAAAGTCTCTGCAGGATTTGGGACAAACACTTTATTGCAATACATCATTTGACTGTCATGTTCAAATGAAGACAATGCAAATGGCATGCCACCACTTTGTTATAATTATGAAATACATGTCAAATGTTGTGAACCAGATGTAAACTGTCCTCCTACTACAGTGGCTCCAAGTACAGTAACATCCACTACCTCAACAACCACTGTAACACCAACACCCACAACTGTTACAGTAACACCCACATCAACAGAAACACCATCCACAATAACATCCACTATTACCCCAACTACAGGAACATCGACACCACGTCAACAGGAACATCACCTACAACTGTTACAGTAACATATACATCAACAGAAACACCATCCACAATCACATCCACTAATACACCAACTACTGGAACATTGACACCTACATCAACAGAAACATCACCTACAACTGTTACATTAACACCTACATCAACAGAAACACTATCTACAATTAGTACAACTACTGCTTCAACAACAACTCCCATATGTGCTGATAAATGCACATGGTCAATTGGATTGATGGCAACACACCCAGTACAGATCCAGAAGGATTTGAAACTGAACCCATTGATATATTGTGGAAGTCAGGAAAGATTATCTGTCAGAGCCCTGAAGAGATAGAATGTAGGGCAGTAAATTATCCCCAAAAGTCTCTGCAAGATTTGGGACAAACACTTTATTGCAATACATCTTTGGACTGTCATGTTCAAATGAAGACAATGCAAATGGCATGCCACCACTTTGTTACAATTATGAAATACGTGTCAAATGTTGTGAACCAGATGTCAACTGTCCTCCTACTACAACATCTCCAAGTACACTAACATCCACTACCTCAACAACCACTGTAACACCAACACCTGCAACTGTTACAGTACCATCCACATCAACAGAAACACCATCCACAATAACATCCACTATTACCCCAACTACATTAACATCAACACCTACGTCAACAGAAACATCACCTACAACTGTTACAGTAACATTTACATCAACAGAAACACCATCCACAATAACATCCACTATTACCCCAACTACAGGAACATCGACACCTACGTCAACAGGAACATCACCTACAACTGTTACAGTAACATATACATCAACAGAAACACCATCCACAATTAGTACAACTACTGCTTCAACAACAACTCCCATTTGTACTGATATATGCACATGGTCAGATTGGATTGATGGCAACACACCCAATACAGAGCCAGATGGTTTCGAAACTGAACCCATTGATATATTGTGGAAGTCAGGAAAGATTATCTGTCAGAGCCCTGAAGAGATAGAATGTAGGGCAGTAAATTATCCCCAAAAGTCTCTGCAGGATTTGGGACAAACACTTTATTGCAATACATCATTTGGACTGTCATGTTCAAATGAAGACAATGCAAATGGCATGCCACCACTTTGTTATAATTATGAAATACATGTCAAATGTTGTGAACCAGATGTAAACTGTCCTCCTACTACAGCGGCTCCAAGTACAGTAACATCCACTACCTCAACAACCACTGTAACACCAACACCCACAACTGTTACAGTAACAACCACATCAACAGAAACACCATCCACAATAACATCCACTATTACCCCAACTACAGGAACATCGACACCTACGCCAACAGGAACATCACCTACAACTGTTACAGTAACATATACATCAACAGAAACACCATCCACAATCACATCCACTAATACACCAACTACTGGAACATTAACACCTACATCAACAGAAACATCACCATCAACAGTTACTACAGCGTCTCAAAGTACACTAACATCCACTACTTCAACAACCACTGTAACACCAACACCTACAACTGTTACAGTAACATATACATCAACAGAAACACCATCCACAATCACATCCACTAATACACCAACTACTGGAACATTGACAACTGTCAACAGAAACATCACCTACAACTGTTACATTAACACCTACATCAACAGAAACACTATCTACAATTAGTACAACTACTGCTTCAACAACAACTCCCATATGTGCTGATAAATGCACATGGTCAAATTGGATTGATGGCAACACACCCAGTACAGATCCAGAAGGATTTGAAACTGAACCCATTGATATATTGTGGAAGTCAGGAAAGATTGTCTGTCAGAGCCCTGAAGAGATTAAATGTAGGGCAGTAAATTATCCCCAAAAGTCTCTGCAAGATTTGGGACAAACACTTTATTGCAATACATCATTTGGACTGTCATGTTCAAATGAAGACAATGCAAATGGCATGCCACCACTTTGTTACAATTATGAAATACGTGTCAAATGTTGTGAACCAGATGTCAACTGTCCTCCTACTACAACATCTCCAAGTACACTAACATCCACTACCTCAACAACCACTGTAACACCAACACCTGCAACTGTTACAGTACCATCCACATCAACAGAAACACCATCCACAATAACATCCACTATTACCCCAACTACATTAACATCAACACCTACGTCCAACAGAAACATCACCTACAACTGTTACAGTAACATTTACATCAACAGAAACACCATCCACAATAACATCCACTATTACCCCAACTACAGGAACATCGACACCTACGTCAACAGGAACATCACCTACAACTGTTACAGTAACATATACATCAACAGAAACACCATCCACAATTAGTACAACTACTGCTTCAACAACAACTCCCATTTGTACTGATATATGCACATGGTCAGATTGGATTGATGGCAACACACCCAATACAGAGCCAGATGGTTTGAAACTGAACCCATTGATATATTGTGGAAGTCAGGAAAGATTATCTGTCAGAGCCCTGAAGAGATAGAATGTAGGGCAGTAAATTATCCCCAAAAGTCTCTGCAGGATTTGGGACAAACACTTTATTGCAATACATCATTTGGACTGTCATGTTCAAATGAAGACAATGCAAATGGCATGCCACCACTTTGTTATAATTATGAAATACATGTCAAATGTTGTGAACCAGATGTAAACTGTCCTCCTACTACAGCGGCTCCAAGTACAGTAACATCCAGTACCTCAACAACCACTGTAACACCAACACCCACAACTGTTACAGTAACTACCACATCAACAGAAACACCATCCACAATAACATCCACTATTACCCCAACTACAGGAACATCGACACCTACGTCAACAGGAACATCACCTACAACTGTTACAGTAACATATACATCAACAGAAACACCATCCACAATCACATCCACTAATACACCAACTACTGGCACATTGACACCTACGTCAACAGAAACATCCCCTACAACTGTTACAGTAACATATACATCAACAGAAACACCATCCACAATCACATCCACTGCTACAGCAACTACAGGAACATCGACACCTACATCAACAGAAACATCACCATCAACAGTTACTACAGCGTCTCAAAGTACACTAACATCCACTACTTCAACAACCACTGTAACACCAACACCTACAACTGTTACAGTAACATATACATCAACAGAAACACCATCCACAATCACATCCACTAATACACCAACTACTGGAACATTGACAACTACGTCAACAGAAACATCACCTACAACTGTTACATTAACACCTACATCAACAGAAACACTATCTACAATTAGTACAACTACTGCTTCAACAACAACTCCCATATGTGCTGATAAATGCACATGGTCAAATTGGATTGATGGCAACACACCCAGTACAGATCCAGAAGGATTTGAAACTGAACCCATTGATGCATTGTGGAATTCAGGAAAGATTATCTGTCAGAGCCCTGAAGAGATTAAATGTAGGGCAGTAAATTATCCCCAAAAGTCTCTGCAAGATTTGGGACAAACACTTTATTGCAATACATCCTTTGGACTGTCATGTTCAAATGAAGACAATGCAAATGGCATGCCACCACTTTGTTATAATTATGAAATCCACAAATGTTGTGAACCAGATGTCAACTGTCCTCCTACTACAGCGCCCAAGCACACTAACATCCACTACCTCAACAATCACTGTAACACCAACACCGCCAACTGTTACAGTAACATATACATCAACAGAAACACCATCCACAATAACATCCACTATTACCCCAACTACTGGAACATCGACACCTACGCCAACAGAATCATCACCTACAACTGTTACAGTAACAACTACCTCAACAGAAACACTATCTACAATTAGTACAACTACCTCAACATCCACTATAACCCCAACTACAGGAACATCGACACCCACGTCCAACAGGAATATCACCTACAACTGTTACAGTAACATATACATCAACAGAAACACCATCCACAATCACATCCACTAATACACCAACTACTGGAACATCGACACCTACGTCCAACAGAAACATCACCTACAACTGTTACAGTAACATATACATCAACAGAAACACCATCCACAATCACATCCACTAATACACCAACTACTGGAACATCGACACCTACGTCAACAGAAACATCACCTACAACTGTTACAGTAACATATACATCAACAGAAACACCATCCACAATCACATCCACTAATACACCAACTACTGGAACATCGACACCTACGTCAACAGAAACATCACCTACAACTGTTACAGTAACATATACATCAACAGAAATACCATCCACAATCACATCCACTGCTACAACAACTACAGGAACATCGACACCTACATCAACAGAATCATCACCTACAACTGTTACAGTAACATATACATCAACAGAAACACCATCCACAATCACATCCACTAATACACCAACTACTGGAACATTGACAACAATGTCAACAGAAACATCACCTACAACTGTTACAGTAACACCTACCTCAACAGAAACACTATCTACAATTAGTACAACTTCTGCTTCAACAACAACTCCCATCTGTACTGATATATGCACATGGTCAGATTGGATTGATAGCAACACACCCAGTAAAGAGCCAGAAGGTTTCGAAACTGAACCCATTGATGCATTGTGGAATTCAGGAAAGATTATCTGTCAGAGCCCGAAGAGATAAAATGTAGGGCAGTAAATTATCCCCAAAAGACTCTGCAAGATTTGGGACAAACACTTTATTGCAATGCATCTTTTGGACTGTCATGTTCAAATGAAGACAATGCAAATGGCATGACACCACTTTGTTATAATTATGAAATACGTGTCAAATGTTGTGAACCAGATGTCAACTGTCCTCCTACTACAACATCTCCAAGTACACTAACATCCACTACCTCAACAACCACTGTAACACCAACACCCACAACTGTTACAGTAACACCCACATCAACAGAAACACCATCCACAATCACATCCACTAATACACCAACTACTGGAACATCGACACCTACGTCAACAGGAAACATCACCTACAACTGTTACAGTAACATATACATCAACAGAAATACCATCCACAATCACATCCACTACCTCAACATCCACTATAACCCCAACTACAGGAGCATCGACACCTCCAACAGGAACATCACCTACAACTGTTACAGTAACATATACATCAACAGAAACACCCTCCACAGTCACATCCAATAATACACCAACTACTGGAACATCGACACCTACGTCAACAGAATCATCACCTACAACTGTTACAGTAACATATACATCAACAGAAACACCATTCACAATCACATCCACTCATACACCAACTACTGGAACATCGACACCTACGTCAACTACGTCAACAGAAACATCACCTACAACTGTTACAATAACATATACATCAACAGAAACACCATCCACAATCACATCCATTACACCAACTACTGGAACAGCGACAACTGCGTCAACAGAAACATCTTCTCCAAGTACACTTACATCCACTACCTCGACAACCAATGTAACACCAACACCTACAACAACACCCACATCAACAGAAACACCATCTACCATAACATCCATTGTTACCACAGCTACTGGAACATCCACACCTACGTCAACAGAAACATCACCTACAACTGTTACAGTAACATCTACATCAACAGAAACACCATCCACAGTCACATCTAGTATTACACCTACTGGTACATCGACACCTACGTCAACAGAAACAGTGCCTACAACACCTACATCAACATACACAACCACTACTATCACACCATCCACCAAAACAATGACACCTACATCAACAGAAATATCATCTTCAACCAGTACAATTACTGGCACAACACCCACATCAACAAAGACATCTACAAGGACCTTCCCTACTACAACAAAGTTTATTGTGGATACAGAGACAACTCCCAGGATCACTACAAATCCACCATCTCCACAGTGTGGATGCAAATATTTAAATGCAACATACTCATCAAGTAAGTGCTGCTTTAACAATTCTCTCAAACATAATGTTCCAACTTTACAGTATGTTTAATCCTTTATGTGTACATTATCTTGACCCAACATTACATTCAAGTTCATCTTTTTTTAAAGGTGGGGAAAGTGATTTCTGGTAGCCAATGTTAATATTTCAGATCACCAAAACAAACATGTCCCTACCCCAAAAGGGTCTCGCCCCTATTTTGATAGCTCCGACGCACACATACGTACGCAACCCAGGCAATGACTAGTTCTGTGAAACAAAGCAAAACCAATTTTACTCACTTATACAGAATAAACAAAGTAACCTCAGCGTTCGATAGCAGGCTTTCCCACTCCTTGAGTTCTCTCCAGCGCTGTAAAGCTGATCCAATATTTACATGTATCCTACTTCTTGCCTCATCGTAACACTGTTTTTACACCAGACGCGAGCAACACGGAGCAATAATACTATAGAACTCATTATAATAAGTGATGCTGTCTACACTGGGCGGCACAGACTTTATCTATTTGTCACGTCCGGTTTTTTATCTGGCATCTCCTTTTTCTGTTGTTGTCCGTCATGTGCATGGAGCGCTCTCTCCTTTGCATCATGATTAGACATGCCCCTTACTGCTGATTGGCTACAAGTTTGTATTGGTTCTCAGCCCGACTCAGTTTTCTGAAGTATTTTTGAAAAAATACATACCCCACGTTTAAGTATCTCTTATTGCTAACCTCCTTTGCACATCCTTTTATTATAATGACAGATTCAACAATCTACAATCGAACAGATCAAGCAGGTTGGTGCTATACTGCCTACTGCAACTCCACCTGTGGTATAGTGATACAGTCTCAGAAATGCATACTACCCCCAACAAAAGACTGTGAACAATTTAAAAGAAAGGTAATTTCATAAGAGTACAGTAGCAGTACACTTATGCTGCAACATTTCCAAGTTCTTTACATTTTCTGGATGCATTTTTTCAAAATGAACAATACAAAAATAGCCTATAATGATTATTTGTTATTAATGCAACACTAAATTAACTATGTATAGTATAACTACTAGATGACTGGAGTACTAATTGTTAAAACAATTCAGATTTTAAAAATACCTGCAATTAATTAATCTGTTCATCGATTGTGTCATCCAGCATAAGGAGTCATGGATTGAAGACTGCAAAAACAAAACATGCATAAATGGCAATGTCACCTCAAAACCTCTACAGTGTGACAAATCTGATAATGTCATACCTACATGTACTAATGGAATTAAACCTAAGAAGGTGTCTTATAACAATGGCTGCTGCTTTAAGTATGAGTGTGAATGTGAGTTTTAATCATGTTCATGGACATTTCATTAATATTAAATATTTATATTTAGTGAATTTCATTAATATTTTTTTTTATTCCTAGCCTGTGCCTTATGTTTACTTTTGGTGTAATTTATTTTGGCAGGTAAATGCAGTGGCTGGGTGACCCACATTACAAAACATTTGATGGAACATACTATGCTTTCCAGGGAAACTGCACTTATGTTTTGTTCCAAGAAATCATCCCAAGATACAATATCAGTGTCCATGTTAAAAACTATTATTGTGATGTTCAAAATAATCTCGCCTGCCCTGAGTATGTGGTTGTGAACTACAAATCTTATAAAATCAAGTTGACAAGCAACACTAAAGAGGTCCAGGTAAGTCTTAGGACTACAGCAAAACATTCACCGGTTTCTGATTGAATACAAAAAATACCTAACATTTCACTCTAGAGAATGATTCTGTCATAATACAGAAATGCCATGTTTCCCTCAGGTCTATGTTAATGATGAAATTAAACAACTAACTTACATAAATAATGACCTCTTCATCACCACCACTGGCATGGCAGTAGTTGTGAACATCACTGAAATCAAAGTTGACATTTCTGTGAATCATCAAGGCTTTGAGATCAATCTCCCATTCTCCTACTTCCATGGTAATACAGAAGGACAGTGCGGTGAGTACAGATAGAGAAATATCTGTGAGATATAGAATATTGTGTGTGTCAGTTTCATTTTACATTTACCAGTGCAAAAAAAATAAAACATTATTGTCTCTACCTGAATGTTAATAATAAATTTACTTTGAATTGTCCCATTACTTGCTCACTAAATTCAGATTAACTATAATTCAAACTATATTTTTTAGGGGTTTGTGACAACAACCGTGCAAATGACTGCAGACGTCCTGATGGACAAGTTGACCCATCATGTGTGAACATGGCACAGCTTTGGATGGTCCCCCCAGGATGCAAAACACCTCCACCTCCACCTCCACCTCCAACTCTGAATCCATGCAATCCGACGATTTGTGATCTCATCAAGAACGAGTAAGGAAAAGCAAAACATGTTAATCACTTCTGTTAACACTGATTATTACAATGTTTTTTCCTTTTAAAGGTAAATGCACTTATGTAATTATGAACATCATGTCAGAATTTTCATTTTTGGCTGCACTGTCCCTTTAAGATGCCTGAAATCAAATGTATATGTTTCTTCACAGTATGTTTATGAAATGCCATGAGTTCATTCCTTATGAAAATTATTATGAGGCATGCAATATGATGTGTGCCACATGGGAAAGACCTCTATTGGTTGTACCAGTCTGGAGGCATATGCTCAGCTATGTGGGAAAGAGGGTATCTGTGTAGATTGGAGAACATCAAATGAACTCACGAAAACGTGTGGTAAGCAGAATGAACCTAACCATTTGAGTGTTTTTTTTAAATATGTTGTACTTGAGAGAACCCTGACAAGTAATTGTCATTGATTTCTATAACAGAATACAAGTGCCCCAGTCACAAAGTCTATAAGGCATGTGGTCCTAAAGTTGAAAAAACCTGCAGTACAAGGTAATCTCACATCTCATATCTACAAAACAACAGTCCTTAATAAGTCTGGCAATTGTAATACTTAATTATCTGGTGTGCTTCTGTTAACTCACAACTAGGTACAATGATATGTTTGTGGAGAAAGACTGTCAAGACAATAAATGTCATCAAACGTATATGGAGGGATGTTACTGTCCTGACGACAAATACCGAGTTAGTTCAATGACAGATAATTGTACATCTTATTGCGGTAAGACACGTTGCTTCATTTACTTACTGTAGTTACTTATTTTCACTGTTTGCTACACTGTAAAAAAAATTCCATAAAATTTACAGTAAAAAAAATGGCAGCTGTGTTTGCTAGAATTCAACTGTAAATTATACGGTAACAACATTTTAGGTTTGACGGTTACAGTTAAATACCGTAATTTCATTAACTGATATAATGTTAATATGTAGTACTGAAATCAGTTTTTTACCTTTCAAAATACATGGATAACCACCAAATGCAGGTGGTGATGAGATAGTCACATGATGAACCAAAGCCCATCACAAGCAGCTTTTAAATAATAACATATACAGAAATGAAATATGCAATAAACAGTAATTTAACAATATTATATGTCACATACAACCCTAATAAACATAACTGATAAGAAAAAAATATATATAAACATAGTTATTTCTAAGAAAAAAACATAAAATTTGAACAAAATTTGAAATGCATCGCAGGACATTCTGGGAACGTCAGTTTACGTTTTTTCCTTGTAAAATTTTATACAGGAACTTACTGTTAACAATTTAACATTTACTGTAGCATTTTCACAGTTTTTTACAGTTAAAATCACGGTATTTTTTTACAGTGTAGATTAATGCACTTTCATGTCTTATTTCCACTGATTTTATTTTTACATGTAGATTGCATCGGCCCTGATGGATTACCTAGACAAGTATGTATAGGCAAAACAAGATACTTAAAAAAAGAAAATCAATGTTGTGCAAAACATTGCAAATACAAGTATTTGCAATTCATAATCATCACAAATTCCTTACTATCATCTATTTGCTTTTCCTTCTGCAGCCTGGGGATACATGGACCATGAACTGTCACGAATACACATGCTCCAATGAGACCTTTGGTATTAAAACTGTGCCTGTCGGATGTCCGACTGAAAAGCCCTGTGGAGCAGAACAAAAGAAAGTAATTGAAAACTGCTGCCCAACTTGTGGTGAGTCAAGACTAAACTTGTTTGATGGTGCATCATTACAAGCAAGATGTCAATGAGTTTGAAGCAAATAAATACTTACATAAATGCATTCAAAAATCAATTATAAGGATTTCCTATTTCTCATTTACCCATTTAGTATGTGATCTCAAGCTGTGTCTTCAGAAGAAATGTGATGTGGATATGAGTTGGCAGCAAACATATCTGAAGACAGTTGCTGTCCACCCTGTGGTAATTCTTGCATATTATTCTGTATTATTTAAATGTTTAACAGTTAGCTGTCCTAAAAAAAGAGTCATTCCTATCAGTAGCATTTGTGTCCATGTACTTCTATAAAATGCAATCTGAAGAAAATCTGAATATAATATATTCTATTTTTACATGGCAAAAATAGCAACAGCCACTCAAAGCAGTAGTGTAATTATTTAAAAGCTATCTACTGTGATTTCCATCTTTACACATTGTGAGTTTAATATTTTATCAAAATATGTGACGAAGCCACGAAAATGTACTGCATAACACAAATGACATTTCTTAAATTGACTTTATTTTTTGCTATTAAAAAATCTAAAGTAGCAGAAATTATTATTGAACCGATTTAATGGCTTATACATTTTTTTCTGATTTTCAGTGCCCAAAGATGTATGTGTGTACAATAACACTGAGTACCAGGTGAGCTGCTTCATTTGTTTAGACTAGGGGTGTCCTCGACTAAAGATTTTCATAGTCGAATCGAATTTTCGACTCTTGCCAAAATTCGACTGATAGTAGAATCATATGTTTGGGGGCGTGGGCAAAATACATTACCAAGAGTCAAGTCAGACATTCGACAGTAATTATAACTGAATTATTACTGAAAAAAAATGTAATAGTGCTCTTATTATAACATTATGTAGGCTATGTGCCATAGCTAATAATGTGCTGCATTTCTGTTATGAGCTGCCCGCGCTGAAGATGACCAGTAAAATGAAGCATATTATAGCTCTTTTTTTTATAGATGGACTCATTTAAACTTATTTCTCTCATACAGAATACGCTTCATTATTTATGTTACGACGTTACAGGCTATCTACACAAAATGCAGAAGTGAATGTGTCTACGCGGCTCTGAATGAACTCTTTTTGTGGATGCGTTCTTCATGCAACAACGTGCAGAAACACAGCAGCTAAACTCAAAATTAACAGCGTTTTATTATAATAGTGTTCTCATTATAATGTTATGTATTTGACAGTCCGAGTCATAGTCATTAATAGTATTGTAGGCGTGCTGACGAGATAATCACTGTAGTAGCCTTCTACAATGAAGCGCTTTTACTGCAGCACAACTCAACCAAATGCATCTCATAGGAGATAAATAACAGTAGGCCTATATACAATATATATTTACAGCATTATCATAATAGGCTGTATTAACTTATTGGGAGAAAACCGGTAGTTCTGTGTGAAATCAGACATTGGAGCACCCCTATATATCCAATATGGCATGATCATAACGCCCGCGAATATTCGACTGTGAGATTGGGAGTCGAATCACGCCCCTCCTATCGAAGAATCGAATTGTCGACTATTCGGGGTCACCCCTAGTTTAGACTAATAAATAAATCCTGATATTTAAAATGTAACAAAAGAAAATACTGTTAAATCATGTTAATATGTTATTATTATCTCTGTTTTCTTTCTAGCCTGGAGTTAAAATCCCAACGGATCCTTGTGTCGAATGTAACTGTCTAATGGATAAAGACCCACAGACTCATCTACATCTCACCATGTGTGCTTCTATAGCCTGTGTACCTTGCCCTGATGTAATAATTACAATTTATTCTTGTGAACCTTTACATCAACTCATTCATATAACTGAACTTCTAAACTCTAAGAATATAAACATCTAAATTATAAAATTGCTTTTGTACTCCAAGGGCTTTCTGCCTGTCAAACAAGAAGGAGAATGCTGTGAAACATGCAGGCCAAATAGGTGCTTTTATACTGCACCAGACAACACCACACAAACTCTCAAGGTGCATATTCTCAAACTTTTCTTCACACTTTCAGGTCACCAGATCTGTTCAGCTATTAGATCTTTTTGTATTATTTTTTTTGTAGATTGGAGACACCTACAACTACAAATGTGAGACTGTGACCTGTCAACAAACTAATGACACATTCGTGATAGAGAAGACCATACCAACTTGTCCTGAAATCAATCCATATGAATGTGTGCCTGTGAGTTTAATATCTTTAGCTCAAGTTACAAACATGACACACTTGTTCTGTTTGATTCTATCTTCCAACACTGAAAGGTAAAGCATAGTTTTTTGTTTTTTCATCTGTAGTGCTTAAATAATTCAGCTTAAAATGTGTTATAACTTCTGTCAACTACTCACCCATAAAAGAAGATATGTTGATGTTGTTTTGAACACTATTGACTTTGTACAGACAAAACCATTTGGATAATATTTAGCTTTATCATATTTGCACAGGTTTGGAACAACAAAAATTATGAGTGAACTATCCCTTTAATTATGAATATGCTGTTTAAACAAAGCCCTATTTGTTCTTACAGGGAACGCTGAGACTTGATGCAGATGGATGTTGCAATATCTGTAAGAAATTGTTCCATTGTTCAAAACTTTCTTATGGTCTTGCTTTTTATAAACAAGTCCCAGTATGTTAAATTGTGAAACAAATTGTATTTATGTTACCTCTAATATCTCAGGTGAGCTCAAGAACTGTGTACGTGTGAAGAACACCACAGATGTTATTGTAAATGACTGCAAGTCCATCCACCCCATAGAAGTGACTTCCTGCAGTGGACACTGTGACACAGAATCAATGTGAGAGCATGCTGACATGTGATTTCTTGTGAAAACTACTTCACACTTACATACTTATATTGAATGATTGTTAATTCCAGCTGTAAACAGGGCTATATTACATCTTTACCACAGACTTGTCTATTAGAAGTAGGTTTTATACTCATCTGACTGGTGTTTTTCTTGGAAATCCACATAGGTATTCAATGGGTGCCAACATCATGATGCACAGCTGTTCTTGCTGTCAGGAGATGAAAACTAGCATTAAAAAAGTGCAGCTGAAGTGTTCTAATGACAGTGTGATCGATCATGACTACGTGTACATAGAGAGCTGCAAATGCACTCCAGTTACGTGTGAAACCCAGAAGACCAGTGGATAAAAGATCCCGTTCAGTGTGTCTGCTATACTGCTACATTTCCAGATAAACTGCAAAAAACATATAATATATTGTTGAAAGATGGGACCATTCAGCTTTTTCTTCTATAACCATTATCTCTCAGGGCATTTTCAGGGCATTTTGAACATTTTGTTCCTTCTTTAGCAATGCAAAATATAATTGTTTTAATTTCATTCTTGTGAAATGAATGATGACTATAATGAAGCAAAATAAATGGCAAAAAACAGTATAATGGACTCTTATTTCTCCCAAAATGACCAGGAAATAAAAAAAACTGGCATCAGCACTTAGCATCAGCTAACATGAAACAATACTTTCACAGCATCTTGGTTAATATTTATTAATACATATACAAATACGTTTTCTTAAAATTGTATTGCCTCATGTAATGCTAATTAAACTTCAACATTTATGAACAAACCTGAATTAACAATGAACAATAGTTGATTTATGAATTAACATTAAGCTATATAAATAAATGCTGTAAACAACATGATATGCATTAAACCTGTTCCTGTAGATCTACCTTACTGCAAAGTTAATTTCTAATCAAACACACATGCACCAAAATATTCAGAAACATATGATATTCAAAGACAGGTGTGTTGAAGCAGGGTTGGAATCAAACTCTGCCGATAGGTAGATCTTCAGATAAAGGATTTGGCACCCCTGCATAAACTATTTTTAACAAATTACCATCAAACCTGTATGCAAAGTACTCAATGAATAATGAAAAGGAAACACACAAGAAGCTCAAATCTGAAAAAAATGAAGGTGAAACTGAAGAGAATTTTGATTTTCCTACTTTATCATTTTTAGATTATTATACAATATATTTAAGTAACATATATTGGATCCTTTTTGTTTTAAAAGAGAACTTCAAGACCTGAGCATATATTTGCACACCAAACTGCAGTTAATCATATGTGACCCTGGACCACAAAACCAGTCTAAAGTAGCAAGGGTATATTTGTAGCAATAGCCAAAAATACATGGGCTGCATCCAAAAACTAAAAAATGCTGCCTTCTGAGAACACATTACAAGGAAGGAACTAGGAATGCATCAAGGCACTCTGAATCCAAAGTTAGCTTCACTTCCTGTCTCATGAGATACCTTCATCTGATCGATTTTTGAAGGCAGCGTGTATCCTTCGCTGCCTTTGATATCCCTCAATCCTGTGCATTCCATTCTGTGACGGTTGAGCTAAAAAATAAAGATGGCGTCTGAAAGTTGCATTTGGTGATTAGTTTGTGTGTAAATGCATAGACATATAAAATACCTAGACGCCACATTGGTCGCTTTGAGCTGTTGCTGCGATACGTCAACGCGTCTGCCATATTAGTTTGGGCAAGACTGCTTTAAAAACAAATAGAGGTAAACGGGGGAGCTGTGGTTTTTCTGGATAAAAACACGATAACTTTTACATTTATCAGCCGATTTCAGGGGTTTGTGATCTACATGGACTTGCCTACATTTAGTTTGGCTTGGGAAATTATTACGTTTTGTAAGAAATTGTGAAAGCTCACACTCACACTCGTGTTGATTTTGTTCTGTTAACAGTTCTAATATTAATTTAGTATAACTGATATATACATGTAATGTAATTTGAATGTACATCAAATTAAATGTGACCTTGGACCACAAAACCAGTCTGAAGTCTCTGGGGTATATTTGTAGCAAAAAAAAATACATTGTATGGGTCAGAATTATAGATTTTTATGCCAAAATCATTAAAATATTAAGTAAAGATCATGTTCCATGAAGATATTTTTAAATTTATCACATTAAATATATCAAAACTTCATTTTTGAATAGTAATATGCATTACTAAGAACTTATTTTAGACAAATTTAAAGACGATTTTCTCAAAATTTAGATTTTTTGCACCCTCAGATTCCAGATTTTCAAATAGTTGTATCTCAGGCATATATTGTGCTATCCTAACAAACCATACATCAATGGAAAGCTTTCGTGCGATGTATAAATGAATAATGAAATGAAATAAAGAAATGTATAAATGAAAAAGAAATGACCCTTATGGTTTTGTGGTCCAGGATCACATAATATGCTAAATACATATCAATTTTTTTTTTTTATATATGTAATACCAACACACACTCATTGTATAAACCAAAAAGCATAGTATGTTGTTTAAGGAACCTTTTGAATAATTAAATAATGCTATTGACGTACTTTGATATTAGGTCCAAATTAATCCTTCAATACTAGGACTCTGACACTTAGCAATCAGTGAGAAAGACAATGTTGACACATTTAAATACGTCCCATTTGTTTGCTGTTGCATCCAGAAAGATCTACAGCCACAAAAGGTTTCAAATAATTAAGCCTCAAACATGTCAAACTGGGCGAGATGAAGCTCTGAGTACACAACTCAAGTATTGTTCCTATTTGCCTTTGGATTAAACTGTCCATTTATTAAAATGTTAAATCTAATTAATCACATTTTAGATGATTAATTAATCAAAATAAATAAAAATTAAACAAAATATGAAGGTGGTACTTCAAGTTTCAATTTTTTTATCACGAAAGCACAGAATGCCTATTTTGGTCGTAGAGCACTGAATGATACCCAACGTTTCTTTGCTCGTCGGCCATTTGGAATTTTGCCTTGTGAAGTGCTGTGTTATACCAACTTTTTGGTGAATTGAAACAAAACTTGGTACAGATAATCTAAATCGTGCCTCAAACACGAATTGAGAAGAATTGACTCAGTGCCACCTAGAGATTACATGTACAAAAATACAAATGTATTTTATTGTTGTAAGCCTGGGCTCTTTAGAATCTTTAGAATCATGGAGATTCAATGAATTTGACTCAAATTTAGTTTGTGTGCTTGGTTCCATAATTATTTTTGCAGCTATATTTACTAATACACTATCGTTTTTTTTTTTTTTTATATATATAAACGTCTCATTAAACATGATTCATTGACATTTTTATTCTGATAGCTATTAGTTTATTAGTTGAGCAGAAAGACTGAATTTGCTTTGCCAATTTGCCAAAAAATAGTAACATGTTCGGTGGTGATATTAAAGACAATTTGACAATTACAAAAATTACATTGCTAAATAAAATATATTTCATACTGTGAAGGAGTCAAGAGCCACATCCTTGTACATCCTTGTAATTCAAACAAGCGAAAAATTAATCATTGTTTGACCGACGTCTTTCTCATAATTTAAATACAGTTTATTTAATATCACCAACAAAGACATTAAATATTTGTTTGTATCAAGTATCTACCAAGCCCAAGGCCAAATTCAAGCAACGGGTCCACCCTCTGATCACAAACTACATTCCTCCAAAGCAAACTAATAGCAATTATAAAAGGACAAGTGCTGACAGATATCTCACATTAGCTCTTGAGGATGGATGTTGTCTCTATGGGGATTGTGAGGATGTCCCAGATGTGGATGCTGAGATGGGTCGTCCTACTGATGGGGCTGCAGTCGGTGCAAACAGGTAAGCAGACTGAAACTGGAAAAAGGGCAACAAAACCTTGAAATGACATTCAAAATATCATTTTACAAACTCGTTATATGTTAAAGGCTTCTTGGGGGATTATGGGGATGAAATGAAGGATCCTATGGACTTTACAACCTGGCCACAATCAACAACAGGTGAATATTTGATTGTGATTATGTATTATATGAGATGTACTGATCATGAACCATCAGATCAATCAGAAGTAAACCTTAAATCTTTGATAATTAAATTCAAATATATTTAATCAAAGTATTTCAGTTTAAATTTCTCATCAATCAAAAAATAGATAGACTGATAACAGTAAAGTTCTGTCTGCCTGACAAACATTTTAATTTAGTTTTTACAAACTTTCCTGAAAAATTCAGATTGTTGATTGAAATTTAACATAGATGACAAAAATAAAACATAAAACATTTATATAAACAAACTTACAAGATTGAAGCCATGTTTGCAAGGTCAAAGACAATTGTAACACTAATTATGGAATAGAAAACTGAATGAACAGAACATTTAAATCGTTGAAATATGTAACAAACACTCTTTCAGTCAAGTTTCTAATTATGAATAAAGTAAAGTAAAAGTAGTATGCGCATTATAATTGTAAAACATTATTCAGGACATACAAGGTTCAGGAACAATATGTGACCCTCTCTGTGAAAACCAAGCTAAAGCATTTTTTTTTTTTTTACTATCGTCTGCATAAAATCCTCCTACATATTGTAAAGAACATTCTGTGAAAGTATATTCTTGGTATCTTTGATATTGACTGAGTAAGACCATGTCAATGTAAGTAACATGTAAGACCATGAGTAAGACCATGTCAACTAAACCAAGTTTAGGAGATACAATAGTTAATAAGGAGAACATTGGCTCAGGCATCTGCCTGACCTTGATCTGCTCTGAAATCTGTGCAGTTCAGAACACCACAGAGCCATGTCTGCCCTACAAATGTCCTAAATGGAACAAAAATGTATAATTGAATACATAATAATAAAAAAACTTTTTTTACAAGAGAAAGAATGTACATTTATGAGTATCCAAGATGCTGTTTTAAATAGTCTAACAAAAAAAATAAACTACATTGCAATGTTGCATCTATCAGTCCTTCTAACTCTAGTACATTTTACTTTTTTATTAACACTAGATCAACGAGACCTTTCTCTTTTGTAATTGCACCATGGCAAGGTGCATAGAAGACAACATCATTGAAATTATCCCATTTGAATGCCCTCCACTGCAGAACATCACCTGTGAAAATGGCAAATATCCAGTGCTGGTATATGATGAGCATCACTGCTGCCAGTATTACACATGTGACTGTAAGTAAACTGGTCTTCACAATCTTCATATTTCAATATGTAACCCATTGAAATTAATAGTAATTATGTTCAGTCAAGCCCAATATGTTTTTTTATACTTTTGTGGTTTCAAAGCAGCTTGAATTTTGAACGTTTGTTAAAAATAATAATAATTTTTTCTCCCAGAACCAGTGTTTCAAAAATAGTATATTTTCAATGTTTAAATATTTGAACTATACTATTTAAATATTTCAAAAAATAATAAAATATTTCAAATGAAAACATTGCAGTTCCCTATCTGTCGGTCACTTCGAGTTATGTCGTGACGTCATAGGGGATTTACTTGGAAGCCCCGATCATCTCTGACTAAAGAGAAAACACCAATGAAATTGGCTAGTGGATTTTGCATACCTGAGCCACTCCCCGTGCACACGGGTATAAAAAGGCGACAGGTGCATCGCTCTACGAGCGACGAAAGTCACGGCGCAGTCCCTCGGGAAGGCGATGTCCACCATGGTGGTCCAGGAGCGCCATCTCTGGCTAAACCTGGTAGAGATGAAGACGTCGACAAGGCACATTTTCTCGACGCCCCCATCTCCCAGGCAGGGCTGTTTGGCGACACCATCGAGGGCTTTGCCCAGCAGTTCTCGGCGGTACAGCAGCAGACCGAGGCGATCCAGCACACCTGCAGCAGTGATGCATGATCCACCGCTGTGGTGCATTACCGCTGAGGCGTGATGCACCATCCACCGCTGCCCCTGGAGCCAGGCCTCAGTCTGCCCGTCGCCGTGGGCGCCCTCCTGTGTCCTCCAGAGCTGCTCCGCCCCAGGCCGAATCGATACATTGGCCGGCGCGTTGAGCCTCTCGCAGGAGAGCGGCGTCCCCCACATCCCAGCCAGGCCCCAATTCGTCCAGGAAGTCGACGAAGCGGCCCTGACGCGGGCAACTTGGAGATGTTGGAATTTGCTCTTTCTCAGGAGATGGCGAGAACAGCGCCGCTCCTTCCCCTGGTGGAGGGCCGGAAGGAGAATCTTCCATTTCTGTTCCGCGGTACCCACTTTCTCAAGAAAGAGCAATTTCCTTTTCCTACGGGTTCTCAGGTCCATGGGACGACAGTGTGCGACGCTCTGCTTCCTCACTCTCGCCCATGACCCATTTTGCCAGTAGCCAAGAGAGTACGGTTCGGGGACGACATTCCTCCCCACGCACTTCTGGCCAGTCCCGTTTGGGACCCAGGGAGTTCGGTGAGGATGCCTCACAGAACGCACTGCCTTCTGTATCATCCGCCCCTACTCCCTTTCGCTGCACCACCACAGGTATGTCGATTGTGCCGTTGGAGCCGCTTGCACAGCGTCTGGAGGCGTGGCTCACGCTGCCCAGCCTGTCTCGCTGGTTCACGCGCACAATTCGACTCGGCTACGCGATTCAGTTCGCCAGGCAACCTCCCAAGTTCAATGGCGTTCTCGAGACATCTGTGGCAGTCTGGAACGCCCCTGTCTTGCGCGAGTAGATTGCTGTCCTCCTGGCAAAGGACGCAATCGAGTCGGTCCCTCCAGCCGAGAGGAGGCAGGGGTTTTACAGCCCTTACTTCATCGTACCCAAGAAACGTGGTGGCCTTCGACCAATCCTGGATCTGCGAGTTTTGAACCGGGCTTTACACAAGCTCCCGTTCAAGATGCGGACGCACAGGCGCATTATCAAATGCATCCAGCCCCAGGATTGGTTTGCAGCGATTGACCTGAAGGATGCGTACTTTCATGTTTCGATCCTTCTGCGACACAGACCGTTCCTACGGTTTGCGTTCGAAGGTCGGGCATGGCAGTACAGGGTCCTCCCCTTCGGGCTCTCCCTGTCTCCCCGTGTGTTCACGAAGGTCGTAGAAGGCGCCCTTACCCCGTTACGGGAGGTGGGTGTCAGGATCCTCAACTACCTCGACGATTGGCTTATCCTAGCCCAATCCAGAGAGCAGTTGGGTGATCCCAGGGACTTGGTGCTCTGGCACCTCAGCCAGTTGGGGCTTCGGGTCAACTGGGAAAAGAGCAAGCTCTCCCCTGTGTAGAGAATCTCTTTTCTCGGTGAAGAGATAGACTCGGTGAGTATGACGGCACGCCTCACGGAGGAACGTGCCCAAGCAGTGCTGAAGTGCTGAAGTTCCTTCAGATGCAGGAATGTGGTACCACTGAAACAGTTTCAGAGGCTCCTGGGACATATGGCATCCGCAGCTGCAGTCACGCCGCTCAGATTGCTTCATATGAGACCACTTCAGCACTGGCTACACTCCTGGGTCCCGAGGTGGGCATGGTGCCGTGGTACACTGCGAGTGGGTATCACCCAGCAGTGTCGCCGCTCCCTCAGCCCCTGGACGGACCTTGCCTTTCTACGGGCCGGGGTGCCCCTAGAACATGTGTTCTGGCATACTGTTGTCACAACAGATGCCTCCAGCACGGGCTGGGGCGCTACATGCAACGGGCAGGCAGCCTCGGGGCTCTGGACAGGGCCCCGACTGCTTTGGCACATCAACTGCCTGTGGGCAGTTGCATTTAGCCTTACGGCAGTTCCGGCCACTGCTGTTGGGCAAGCACGTGCTAGTCCGCACGGACAACACTGTGGCGGTCTCGTACATCAACCGGCTGGGAGGTATACGATCACACCGCATGTCACAGCTCGCCCGCCATCTCCTCCTCTGGAGTCCCACGCAGTTCAAGTCACTGCGCGCTGTTCACATCCTGGGGAAGCTCAATCGTGCGGCCGACGCGCTCTCACGACAGCTCTCATTCTCCGGAGAGTGGCGACTCCATCCCGAGACGATCCGGCTGATCTGGAGTCGATTCGGGGAAGCTCAGGTAGACCTGTTTGCTTCCCCCGAGTCCTCCCACTGCCAGCTGTACTTCTCTCTGACTGAGGGCCCCCTCGGCACAGACGCACTGGCACACAGCTGGCCTCGGGCCTTACGCAAGTATGCATTTCCCCCAGTGAGCCTACTTGCACAGACACTGTGCAAGCTCAGGGAGGACGAGGAGCAGGCCCTGCTGGTCGCGCCCCATTGGCACACCCGGACCTGGTTTCCCAAACTCATTTCCCTCGCAACAGCACCTCCCTGGCGCATTCCTCTGAGGAAGGAACTCCTCTCTCAGGGGCTCGGCACCATATGGCACCCGCGTCCAGATCTATGGAACCTCCATGTGTGGCTCCTGGACGGGATGCGGCAGACTTGAGTGGTCTACCACCGGCAGTGGTAGAGACCATCATTCAGGCTAGAGCTCCTTCAACAAGGCAAACCTACGCACTGAAATGGAGTCTGTTCGCAACCTGGTGTTTTTCTCGCCAAAAGACCTCCGATGATGCACGATTGGAGTAGTGCTTTCTTTCCTGCAAGAAAGGTTGGAGCGTAGGCTCTCACCCTCCACCTTGAAAGTGTATGTAGCCGCTATCGCGGCTCACCATGATGCAGTGGACGGCCGGTCCCTGGGAAAGCATGATCTCATCGTGAGGTTCCTGAAGGGGGCCAGCAGGATGAATCCCTCCAGGTCTCCCCTTGTGCCCTCTTGGGACCTCTCTATCGTCCTGGCTGGACTTCAGAGGGGCCCATTTGAGCCGCTGGACTCAGTCGAGCTGAAGTTCCTGTCTCTTAAGACAGCGCTCCTGACCACGCTCACTTCCATCAAACGGGTCAGGGACCTCCAGGCGTTTTCAGTAAGCGAAGAGTGCCTTGTGTTCGGGCCGGTCTACTCTCACGTTGTCTTGAGACCCCGGCCTGGATACGTGCCCCAAGGTTCCCACCACGCCCTTCCGCGATCAGGTGGTGAACCTGCAAGCACTGCCCTCGGAGGAGGCAGATCCAGCCTTAGCGTTGCTGTGTCCCGTAAGAGCATTGCGCATATACGTGGACTGCACCCGGAGCGTCAGAAGCTCTGAGCAGCTCTTTGTCTGCCACGGAGGACAGCAGAAAGGGAAGGCTGTCTCCAAACAGAGGTTGGCCCACTGGATAGTGGAGGCCGTCGCCTTGGCGTACCAGTCGCAAGGCGAGCCGTGCCCCCTGGGAGTGAGGGCTCACTCCACCAGGAGTGTTGCCTTCTCCCATGCGTTGGCGCATGGCGCCTCTTTGGCAGAGCTGCGGGTTGGGCGACATCGAACACCTTCTCAAGATTCTACAATCTCGCAGGCCCTTTCTGTGGCCTCTTCCTATCTTGACTTTGCGCCCGGTCTGGCCAAAGCTTTTCTGTACCCTCGTGTGGGGTATGTCCATAAGGTCCCCTCCTCTACACCACAGCCTGTCGTACTTCAGGCTTTTTGTCCTCCTCCCCTCAGGGAGTCCAACCAGCAGAGGCTTAATTGTATGTGTCCAGTGCGAGCAAACTGCTTTCTTTGCTCTGCTCCCCCTAAGAGAGGTCATCCTGCTTCCAAGTAAACCCTCAGCCGCTGGATAGTTGATGCCATTACTGTTGCATATGAGTCCTCTGATCTCCCCTCACCATTGGGAATCAAGGCTCACTCAACAAGAAGTGTGGAGGCCTCCAAGGCCTTTCTGGCAGGTGTTCCTATGCAGTATATCTGCGACGTTGCGGGATGGTCTACGCCACTCACGTTTGTCAGGTTCTATGACCTAGATTTGTGAGCCACTCCAGGCTCCTCTGTTCTCTTGCCATAGCTGTGCTCTTCCACACTAGGCAGGGATTTACAAGTCTGGCGGCATGGACATCTCGTTCCCCTAGCGTTTTCCAATACAGCTCGAGTTCCTGAAGGGGAATGTCTCAGGTTGCGTATGTAACCATGGTTCTCCGAGGGAATGAGACACTGCGTCGTAGGGCCATACTTCCGACATCCCTACTAGAGCTCGCTTCATACATAGAAGCTAACGCCGGCTGCCCCTCATGTGCTTTTAAGCTTCCTGGTCATGACGTCACCCGCCTCTGACGTCTTGCCCATCGATTGGACTGATTACACATATGATTCAGAGCTTAGTATCGATGAAACGTTCCCCTAGCATTTTCCAACGCAGCTTCTCTTTCCCTCGTGGGACCATGGTTACATACGTAACCCGGGACATTATTATATGTGATTTCCTGGCATCTCATTAAGTCTACTAGCTTTGATATGGCACAAGAAAATATAATTGAATAATAAGATTGGCACCTGCTTGTCTGTTACAGTTTAAAATGAAAAAAATATGTTTGTAATGAAATTCTTTAAATTATATTTTCAACATTATTATTATTTAATTTTATTTATATGTAACTTACATATCACTCAAGGACACCTTACAACAAAACAATCAACATTAATCAACAATAAACATTATTACCGCCTAACAGACCTAATACAAACAATCACATAAAAGCATGCCTAAAAAGTTCTTAAGGCAATATTTAAAAACAATTAGACTTTCACTAATTCGAGGAAAAACAAGAGGGAGTACAGAAGATGATCTTAGAGCTAGGGTAGGAGTGTAGATATAAAGAAGATCAGAAAAGTATAAAGGAGCAAGATTATTGAGTTCCTTGTACGTAAGAAGAAGTATTTTAAATCCAATATGGTATTTAATCGGGAGCCAACGTAAGTATTGTAACATGTGAAGGCTTTGATGTAAACTTATTCAACTGTACAAATTGAGTACAACCCATTAGATATGATCAGAACCATATCAGGGCTGTGCCTATAATTCCAATAGACTCCAATCTGTCCAGCAAATTACTGTGCAAGTGTCAAATGCTGCACTCAGATCAAGCAAAATAAGTCTAGATAGAAGTCCCGAATCGGCAGCAGACGACAAGTTATTCAGTTATTCAGTCTCAACCCTAAGATGTCAACGGAAGCCCTGATTGAAGTTGCTCATATAAGCTATTATCAGAAAGATGATCCTGAACGTGAGCTGCTACAATCATTTCCAATATTTTAGAAATAATAGGTAGATTCGAAATGGGGCGAAAATTATTACGTTTACTTGAATCAGCCTCCTGTTTTTTAGGTATAGTAGTTATCACAGCCGTTTTGAATACAGACAGAACGATACCAGAAACAAGCAAAAGTGTATGATATTGGGAACTAAAAAAGAGAGAGAAGGTAAACAGGCTTTAACCAAATACTTTGGAATAGGATCTATGCGACAAGTAGTAGATTTAGATTTGTGAATACAACAGACTACTTCCTCTGTGGTCGGAAGTTTAAAAGTGGAATAAGTGGAAATTATGGGTTGGTCAGAACAAATATTAAAAGCACAACAACCTAAATTCAATGCAGATATTTGATGATTAATATTTTAAATTTTTCTACTAAAAATATATATAAACACCCTTCACTAAATTAAAGTAGAATATTCAGTTCAAATTATTGAATGCTTTTTATCATTATTCACTTTCTCCTATTCATAGGCTTTTGTGAAGGCTGGGGCCACTCACATTACATCACATTTGATGGACATTTCTACAGTCATCAAGGAAATTGCACTTATACATTATTGGAGGAAATTAGGCCTCAATACCATTTAAAGATCTACACTGATAATGTCTACTGTGACCCTGTTGAGCATGCATCCTGTCCCAGATCTATTATTGTGTCTTACAACAAACTAGTCATAACACTCACAAATCACAATCACATTGGAGATGCAGACCTAGAGGTAATAATTTCTTGGCTTGTTGGCTTGCATAAATTATTTATCATGTTCTTTGTCTGCACTACAGTATTTATTTTTGGTTTCCTGTGCCAATAGGCTGTTATGGACAACGTTAAGCTAAAGCTACCATATGCTTATAATGGTGTGAGAATTGTAAGCTCAGGCCTAGGCCTGTTCCTGAGTATTCCAGAGCTGAATGTAAACATAACACTTGGAGCCACTGGCTTTGGCATCAACCTGCCATTCCAGCGTTTTGGAAACAACACACAAGGTCACTGTGGTAAGCCAGATTTGTGTTTATAACAATGTATTGATTGTGTCATTACAATGTAAATTGTTTAAGTTTTTTTTGTGCATTACCCTTATAAATTATTCCTGATGATTCTCACTAAGGAACATGTAACAACAACAAGGCTGATGACTGCATGATACCTGGAGGAATCTTGGTGGACAACTGTGCAGTGATGGCAGATTACTGGCCAGCCAGGGGTGTGAATGGTGAAATGTGCACTCCACCAACTGTATTACCTACTGTTGGGGGTTATATCAAACCTACACATAAGCCATGTCAGGCCCATTCTTACTGCAACCTCCTCAGTGACGAGTAAGTTGATTTTGTGTGGTATTTTTATTGTGAATGTCAATATATGGTGCTTCCAAATAATTTATTTCTTCCTCAGGTTGTTCAAAGCATGCCATTCCTATGTGTCCCCCAAAAACTTCATTTTAGGATGTGAATATGACAGTTGTCATAAGAGCAACCCTGCTGTGGTGTGCACCAGTCTGCAGAGCTACGCAAGGGCTTGCTCTCAGGCTGGGATCTGCATACACTGGAGGAACTACACTAATCTTTGCAGTAAGTTATACAAAGTATTTAATTACATTTGTCATAATTTGTCTTTGTCTACATTTTCTAAAATCTCAGACTTTTGGACCCCATATTTTTGGAAGCTATAGAGCTTATTTAAATATTATATGTTTCTTTTTTCCCCAGATATTGAATGTTCAGCAGATAAAGTTTTCAAATATTGTGGTCCAGCTGAGCCACCACGCTGTGATTATATGTATGTCCATTTATCCACCTTTTAATATAATTTAGATAATTATAGAAAGGAAAGATTAGTTATTTTTCTTTATTGTAAATTAATGGATATTCTTTAATTAAAAGTTAAATACTCTTTCAATTGCAGACCTGACCAAAACAATGATACAGTGCCGAGGGCTGCTTCTGTCTTGAGGGCACATTGCTCTTCAACAAGGACTCAGGAGTCTGTGTGAGCAAATGCGGTGAGAAGCCTCTGCGTCAAGTGTGTCCATGCATTAGACATTCAGAATGAGCTGTACAAACCGTTCTGTGTCAGAAACATCCTGCATGTCTTTTTTTATGTTTCTCATTTTGCTCTTCCATTTGTGTTCTCAGGATGTCTGGATGCCTCTGGGATGCCACGTAAGGTACAGTGGTATTGAAACGGTTCAGTTAATATTAGTATTTCATAATTCTTCAACATGGAAATTATTATAAAAAGCATTGTGACAAGCTCAGTGGCAGTATTGTTAATTTATAATTTTTTCTTATAATTTGTTCGGCACTAAACATTTTAAATTAAATATTTGTAATGTATTTTTTTTAAATTAACTTTTACCTAATATTTGTTTGTGCTGTGTATTATTATTCTTATGGGAATTCATTATTAGCTAAGCAACATGCTATAGCTAAGCTGTTCACAACAAGAAACATTATTGTATTTGCTGCCTATGTAGAGTTTCAAATCTGTTACTTATGAGCAGTGTTGGGGTAACACATAAAAAAATAGCCGCAAGTTACATAATCAGATTGGGTCCTCCAAGTAACTAGTAAAGTAATGCCTTCATTTGTAATTTACAAGAAAATATGTCACTTTTATCCCCATTTATTGACTAACAGCTTTCCTGTCCCCATATTGAAACAAATCGGGAGTAAGTGTGCACTGTGTGAACATGACTGTTACTGTAGTTCTAGACTAAATGTGAACATGCATTAACTTATCTCACTTGCACAAAAACAGATTTAGTATTCCTCAAATTGAATAAAAACAGAGAAATGCAACCTCAGAGTCAGAATATGACGCAAAATGCAACAATTAAATATGTTAAATAATACAGATATTCTTTATGTGTCAGAACTGTGTCCCCATGTCCTGTGTTTCCCCTCCGCTCGTGCCCATTTTTGGTCAGTTTCCTGTTCTCGTTTAGTTCTCATTATTAGTTCATTAGTTCCAGGTGTGAACTAGAACACACGCAGAGGTGTGTCATTCATTATCTAGTTTACACTGTTTATAAGCTGTGTCTGGTGTTAGCTGTTATTCTTCATTCGTTGTGTTCCGTGACTCCTGCGACTCTTGTGTTCTAGCGTTTGGATAAATAAATGTTGTTTGAAGAAAGATTCCCTCATCTCCTCATTCCCGGTCTCCAGAGAAATGTGACATTATGTTATACCATTTTATTAACCAATGTATTTTTTGCTGACATTTGATGGTCCATTTCAAATATACCAATAAATGCAAGTAATGCAAAAGTAATATAACGTAATTAGTTACTCTTTTAGGGTAACTTAATATTGTAATGCATATCTTTTAAAAATAACTTTTCTCCCAACACTGCTTATGAGGCTTCATGTCAGTTAGGTCGTTGTCTTAGAAGGCAACTTCCTATATAGGGAGTACACACCCTGTACACAAATATCTCATATTCGGAACAGAGCCTTAGGATCACTGGCAATGTAAGGTATTACAATAAAATAAGGTAGGGATGGGGAATGGTTTTATCAATTAATTGTTGATTTGTTTGTGAATTGGGAGATGTGGGTGTTGCACTTAAAACTAATGCAAACTTGCACTCAGTTGTGGAGTGGTTGGCTTAAAGGGGTCATATGATGCGATTTCTTGTTTTCCTTTTCTTTAGTGTGTTATGTAGCTGTTTGTGCATGTATAAGATCTGCAAAGTTACAAAGCTCAAAGTCTCCCACAAAATGATTTATTCTATCTAAAAGAGAAGGCTGATTCAGACTGGGCTAAAGCGCCTCATTCAAACACGCCCCCACATGTCTACATCACGATGTGGAAATATTTGCGTAAGGCCACCCAAATGTTCACGTAAAGAAAGAAGCCGTGGTTTCAGAAACTGCAGTAGTGTTTATGCAACCATGTCAGAGAGACACTGTGTTAGTTTTGGTTTTGTGTTAGACGCTGTGTTTTAGATAGTTTTGTGAACCTAGGAGAGTACAAGGCTGGCTGTGCAAGGCTATTTCTAAAAAAAGGGTCAATTACGACTTTGCTATGACAATTTAGCGCTTCTGAATCAGCGACTGTAAGTATGTTTTGTTATTAGTTTGAGTATTTGCTATTAACTGTTCAAATGCAGAGTTTTGCACAATGTAGAGTAACGCATTGTGTGTGTGTGTGTGTGTGTGTGTGTGTGTGTGTGTGTGTGTGTGTGTGTAAGAGAGAGAAGGTCACATCACAGTGGAGTCAGCTGTCTTAACCGCGGGTTGTGTACTGCAAATATATACGAGTTTCATCACTATGTGAGTCATGTGACTCTATTCCCCTTTCGGGCTTGAACTTGAACGACATTATTAACTGTCTTTATATTTACTTTGAAAACTGAAGCTCACGATTATGGTAAGGAGTGTTGCCGCTCTTGTGGTGTTCGGCCAATCACAATGCACTGGGTCAATTGGCCAATCAGAGCAGACTGTGCTTGTCGGAAGGAGGGGCTTTGTAGAAAACGAAACGTTTGAGAGAGGCGGGGCATACAATACAATAATGTACAGTATTTGAAAAATAATGTGTTTTTTGAACATTAAAGCATGTCAACATATTCTGTTACACCAAATACACAAAATAATGATCTTTAAAATAGCCTCATATGACCCCTTTAAAAAGATTTAAGCAGACACCTCTGACATACAAAATCTATAGTTTTCTATTAAAGGATTGTGTTCTCGGCTCAATAATGGCAGGACTAGTCTTTTAGTTGGAACCTCTTATTTTTATATTTATTAATTTATTTACTTATTGTGGCAGTTTGATGAGGTTTTCGAGTACAACTGCGAGGAGTGTATCTGTGATAAGGCCAGAAAATCTGTGATCTGTAAGCCCAAGAAGTGTCCTGATGTGAACCATGTGAGCTGCACTGAGCCCGACTTTGTGCTGGTCAATGTCACCGATCCTTCAAACCCATGTTGCAACAAAAAGTTTGCAGTAAGTTTATGTACCTTTTTTCTGGTTTGGTTTGGCTTCGGATCTTCCTGTTCTTAAGTTTCTTTTGTTATGTAGACTGTAATATCAGCATGTGCCCACCTTTGGATACAAAGTGTGCAGTCGGATATTCACCAGTCCTGAAAGTCCCTGACGGAAAATGCTGTCCAGAAATCAAATGCGGTATTGCTATTATTCACACTTTAGTTCATTTTTCACATTTGTATGCCCGTTTTCATCTCAGATGCAGACTATACCTTTTAATATCATTCTATATAGTTACGTGTTTTTGTTGTTTGCCTCCTCAGAGCCAAAGAAAGTATGTGTGCACAATAACACAGAGTATGAGGTAAATAAAACAACACCTAAATGACTATTAAAAAATCAATCTCTAATTTTTTTTTTATTAAATAATAATTAATGAACGTTTTACATGCTCATCTCTCTCACTTCTCCCAGCCTGGTACCGACATCCCCGTTGTTGCCTGTCAGGAATGCAACTGTACACAGGACGTGGATCCTAAAACGCAGTTCTTCAAGATCAATTGTGGACTTGTGCAGTGCAATGAGAAATGTGATCCTGTGAGTTACATGACAAGCTTCTCATCAGCTTGTCTCAGGACTGAGAGTAATTTCATTGACATAATTTGATGTTTATTTTTCACAGGGTTATGAATATATTAAAAAGAACCTTAATGACTGCTGTGGAAAGTGTGTGCAAACTGACTGCATTGTCAATATCAGTGGCATCAATCGTACACTGAAGGTAAGGTTCGGTCACTTCAAGGTGTGGCTAAACCCAAAAGCCATTATTCCCTGAAAATCTTTGTTCTTAATACGTCTAAAAAAAATTCCAATGAATTTGAACTTGTTCTATTTTTGTTCATAGGAAGGAGATACTATTCCTTCTACAAATCAGGGCTGTGATAGAATCACATGTACGAAAGTTAATGGACAGTTCATCACCGACAAATATACAATCCAGTGTCCTCCTTTCAACATTTCCAACTGCCAGCCTGTCAGTACTTCATACAACATACAAACACACATTTACATGTTATACTGACTGATCATGGTGATTACATCACATTGATGACATTCTGCCTTTGTGATTTGCTCTACAGGGCACCGTCCAGCTGTCACCTAATGGCTGCTGCCATGTTTGTGAGTATTTTTGTTAAAGAAAACAATGTGACTTTTTAACTTGAATTGACCATTAATGTGTCTGTGTGTTCAATTGCCTGTTTGTAGGTGTGGACCAAATTAAGGGATGTCAAGTACAGACGGTTCACAGTTACATAAATCACACTGACTGTCAGTCAGAAGAGAAACTAAACCTGACGTTTTGTGGTGGAGACTGTACCAGTGTTAGCTGGTGAGTACACACACACACACAAAAAAAACTACTTAATAGGCCACAACTAACTTAAACAAACCCTCATAAGTTACTCATTTGAAATGGTTTACATCTGTTTTTCTCTCGTTATCACTTACATAGGTACACCGAAGCTGGAATGTCCTCTTGTACCTGTTGCCAGGCCACTCGCTCAAGTAATCGCACAGTGTCTCTTGGTTGCATAAACGGAGACAAAGTACCCCACACGTATGTTCATGTTGAGGAGTGCGCCTGTAGCAGAACCAACTGTCATGAAATGGAAATGAAACACACACTCAATGAATACAGCCAAGTTACGCTAGAACTTCCATGAGCAGCAGCAGTGAATTACTCACCGGAAGACACTGGAACATTTTTATCTCAATTATCTTTTTGAAACTTTAATTTGATTTGTGCTTTCTTTATGCTTCACATAAACTTTATCTATAGACCTTTTCTATTTTCTTTGTTGGATAAATAAGCTATTTTGCTTGTTTGCAATTTAATCAAATTAAAAAGCATTTTAAACCTAAACACATGCATATTGATTCTTGCACTGCATTATTTGTTTGCTTGTTTATGGTGTGTATATATTTATACATTATCGGTCATAAGTTTAGAATATTGTTTTTGAAAGAACCTCTTATGCTGACCAAGGCTATATTTCTTTGGTCAAAAGTACAGTAAAAACAGTACTATTGTGAAAAATGTTATTAGAGTTTAAAAGGACGCGACGTATGGTGTGTGGCCAAGTATTGTGTCTCATACTTGGAATCTGTGCTCTGCATTTCACCCATCCGAGTGAACACACACACATACACACACACACACACACAGCAGTGAGTAGTGAATAAACACACACACCACCTGGGGAGTAGTTGGGGGTTCAGTGCCTTGCTCAATGGTCTAACCTCAGTCAAGGTATTGAAGGTGGAATAAAGCACTGGTCATTCACTCCCCACCAAAAATCCCTGCCAGTACTGAGACTTGAACTCTCAACATTTGGGTTATAAGTCAGAATCTCTAACCATTAGTCCACGACTGCCCAAAACTGATAACCCTTCGCCTGAACAGGTGTATTGGTTTGGTAATAAAAAAAAATCTTAATGTAGTAATTGTAATGGCTATCTGACATATCTAAGTTCTTTGATAACGCCAGACATCCTTTAAGTGATCTTTCTTTGCGCGTAATGCAACAGAAACAAGAAATATTAGGCACAAAGCAGGATGTGGATTTTACTTTGCATAAATAAGCAGTTCAGGTCAGCTGGTTGTTACAGTCATCTTACAGTGTACTCTATAGGAAATATGATTGAATATTGACTTTTGGTGGAAGTCTAACAGGTCTAACAGGTCATGAAATGACTATGTGGTTCATGGATTTGATCCTTTTTTAAGTAACAAACCAAACAGTATTTCTAAAGTCTGAAAAAAGGCAACATATTACTATCCATTTGTTGAGTTAATTCAACTAATAACTGTGAGCCTAAAGACCTTTGTGTATTTGTTTATCTCATGTGTAACAGACAGTTTAGTAAATCTGAAATTATAGTCAAGACAACTAAAGAGTATTAGCATTTAGCAAAGGCAAGGAGCAACAAACCTTGTTTCTTAATTTTTACATTTGATTTTCCCAGCCCCATATGTAAAATGGACATTATTTTAAGGGAAATATATTAAATTCAGCAGTTGCAATGAGCTGTACAAATACCTCAACGCACATCTCCAACATGGTGATGATCAACAACCATAGTTACTACAGTTATTTTGCATGTTTGTGTAAACTATTCTGCCATATATGTAACGGAGGCCAGCGAGTACTCCTGGTTAGTGCATCCGCCTCACATGCAGGAGATTGAGGGTTTGAAACCCGCTCGGAAGCAGGCGAGTGGGGACCCGTTACATAATGAGAGCAAGATTTTGACTGTGTAGACCCCATGGCCTATGTGACTGTTACCTTAGGAAGCACAGAAGGAGATGGTAAAGGAAATAATAATGTGTATTTGGCATGCAACGCTCTTTAAAATCCTGAATGTGTATGCCTCTGGGACCTTTGGTAACCTAGAGAGGGTAAATAAAAGACAAAAATTACTAACAGATGAAAATCCACAATTAAAATGAAGCCACGGAAACTAATAAATAATTGTGGAAAGTACCAGGAATATCAAGTAGGGCTCGCTGCATCCTGGGGTGGACAATCATCCAACCCTGCCCACATCCATGTGTGACATCAGAAGCCACGCCCACACCCAAATGCAGCCCCTCCCATGTCAAAGCTTTACACCCGAAACCACGCCCCAGTAAAATACGTCACCTTGGGATTTCCCCATCCCCGTAAAAATGTCTTTCGTTTTACTAATACATGTTTTCTTATTTCTTTAAAGGATGTGTAGGCAAAATTGACAACTTAAGTCTAATATATTTAATATGTCTAATGTACGGAGCTGATTTTGTCATCACAACAGCCTGCAAAACACTTGCATTGGTTGATTAAATTAGGCTAATTGTAATAAAATCTCTAAACCTTACCTTATTCATTTATGTAATGAGAATTTTTTTTACATTTATTGCGATTGATTTTGAACTACCCAAGACACCTTTTAAATGTATCAAATTTAAAGGGTTCAATTTAATTTTGTTATTGTAATTCACAACATATTTTTTATTCATTTATAATTGTCATTTAATTTTCTAAAGATGTGTTTTACTTAGCATAAATTGTAAATATTTGAATGAAAGGATTGTCAGTTCTCCATATGTAGTAGGCCACATACATCGAAATAAATTAGAGTTTGCTTGCTTTGATAGATTACATAAGTAACATGACATTAACATTCAGGCCTTGTTCATCAACAAAACTTTATATGAAATGTGTCCAGGTCCTCCACATACTTAAAGATGAATAAACAGACACCCCTTGCTTCATATTTTTATATTCATTATTTAAAAAAGAATTATTACATTTAAAATTATATGTTCAACAAGATTTATGTTCCAACTATCATAAACGAACAGTTGAATGATCAGATAAACCGTTCTTGAAATGCAGTACACATAAATAAGTTACATAGAGAGATTCCTTGCTCTCAAAGATTATTCACAGAAACATGGCATGGACTTTCAGGACTTGTTCATCAAGAACATTTAATATAAATAAGTCCAGATTCTCTAGATACTCAAAAAATCAGAATCAGAAAGAGTTTTATTGCTAAGTGTGCTTACACACACACACACACACACACAAAAGGAGTTTGTCTTGGTGACAGAAGTTTCCAGTGCACAGACAGGATGACAACTGAAAAGATAACGAAATAAACAAGTGATTCAAAATAAAATATGTGACAACAATACACAATAGACACAAAGACAATAGGCATTGTATTGTACAGATGTGCTATGTAAAAATTATGCAAGGCAATGTGGATAGATATATGAGATATTAAATAAATAGCATGCATAATACATATGTGTATAGTTGGGTATTGCACATGTTTTATTGCAGTGGGAAGAACATTTAACTGTTCATGAGATGGACTGCTTGAGGGAAGAAACTGTTTCTGTGTCTGGTCATTCTGGTGCTCAGAGCTCTGTAGCATTGACCAGACAGTAACAGTTCAAAGAGTGAGTGGATGTGGATGTGAGGGGTCCAGAGTGATTTTACCAGCCCTTTTGCTCACTCTGGATGAGTACAGTTCTTGGAGAGTGGGTAGGGTTGTACTAATGATTCGCTCAGCAGTCTGGACTACCCTCCGTAGTCTACTGAGGTCAGATTCGGTAGCTGAGCTGAACCAGACAGATATTGACGTGCAGAGGACGGATTCAATGATGGCAGAGTAGAACTGTATCAGCAGCTCCTGTGGCAGGTTGAACTTCCTCAGCTGGCTAAGGAACCTCTGCTGGGCCTATTTTGGAGTCAAAGTGAATTTCTCACTTCAGGTTCTGAGAGATGAATAAAAATACATCTCTTGCTTCATCCGACCCCCCCCCCCCCCAAGTATTTGTTGATGGCATTCTGTTGTTTTTACAGATCATCTGGAGAAGGCGGGCCCCTCACCTCCAGATTAACTCACGGTGACTCTGTATCCAGCACTACGCTGGACCAGTGTCCCTTACAAACTTCCAATTTATGTCCTCTTGGCGCTCCTGTTAAAAATAGAGAGTAAGTGTGTGTTGGGGGCATATGTGTTCACTAAATAGTATTTACCTCATCATTCTACATACAATAATATTTATGATTTTAAACCACAAAAATTAAATCAATCACTATCTAGAGAAATGCTCTCACCATAGGGCAAGGGAACTATGATCAGTGTATATCATTAAAATCATTATTGTGTGTGGGGGGAGGTAAGTACATATTTTTAAAAGAGATGAAGTGTGTGTGTGTATGCAACGCTATCTCACAGCCATTCGTACATATTATACGAGGTGGCTAATTGGTACGAAGTCGTACGATTTTGTACGATTTGTCTAAACCCCAGTGATGGGTAGGTTTAGGGGCAGGGTTTGGTGTAGGTTATTCGTACAAATTCATGCGAATTGGCAAAAATCATATGAATGTGTACGAGTGAGGTCGTACGAATTCGTATGAATTAGCCACCTCTAGTTCTCTAGTTTTCAGTTTGAGGTTGTCATCAGGAGTCACTGAAATGTATAATAATACATCTTTCCTGGCTCATTGTGCATGTAGACTGTACATAAGGTGAAGTGGATGCCATTTATGCAACCAAAGCATACACTATAGACAACTCCAACAAAGGGTCTGCTCAGTCCTATGGTCTACCATTATATATTTAGTTCCTATTCTAATCTAACTTAACTGATGATATTTGGAACTGTAAACATACTTTTCAACCAAATTAATGATCCTGATCCTGCCTTGACAAAGGGACACAAAATTATAAATATTATAAGCAATATAATTATACTGTGCTACTGGTAGTGCTAAAATGTTTGATTATGAAACCTCAGATGGGTCTGAGGACAACTGGAATAACTTAAGTGTTTGGTCCATAACCTTTTTTTATTTTTCACCCTCTCCTAATTGTATATGAGACCTAAAGTAAGATTGCAAAAAGACTTTCAGTGTGTGTTTGGTCTGCACTGTATTGTAAATGTGTTGGTTTTTTGTGTGGTTGCCTGTTTTTCTATAAGGCTCTGAAGGACAATGTTAAGCTAACACTGCCATATGCTCACAACGGTGTGAAAGTAATAAGCTCAGGACTAGACGACTTGTTCCTGAGTATTCCAGAGCTGAATGTTGAGCTCTAGGTTTGCACATCTCATGCATGGGGAACAGTGCATGTCATATAGATATGACCACCAGGGTTAAGGAGGTCACATCAGGAAGATTTTTGTTTTTGTGCATTAATAATCTAAATTATTCCAAATAATTCTCACTAAGGAACATGCAACAACAACCAGGCTGATGATAGTCCATAGTAATATTTGTCATTTCAATAATATGTTCTTTATTCTGAACTTCCTCAGGCTGTTCGAATCGTGCCATTCCTACATGCCCCCTAAAAACGTATTTTTTAGTTTGTCAGTTGGATAGTTGTAATATGAACAACCCCACCATTGTGTATGTCTGTCTTCAGAGCTACGCAAGTGCTTGCTCCCAGACCGGAGTTGTCATACTCTGGGGGAACTACACTAAACAATTAGTTCATTGCTTTACTAAACCAATTTAATTTAATATGTATAAATATATTTTTATCAAATTAAATGCATTTTTATTGAAGACAATTTTTCCTGTTTCAAGTGGAATATTGTGTATGAGCTATAGAGATTTGAATAAAGAAATAGTTTTAACTTTTCTTCCTCAGACATTAAATGTACAGAAGATAAAATCTTTTTGCCTTGTGGTCCATCTGAACCCCCAATATGTAGAGATGGGTATGTCCCTTTTTCCTTTAATTCTGAAATAAATCAGCATGCGTGGGTGTGTGTGTCTATTAGAGGTGGAGCCTTGGTCTTAATACTGTACCTGCATCAAACACATCATATCATAGCATATCATAATCATTTTTTAGAAAGTTTCTGATTTTTGTCTTTTCTTGCAGGATGCTTGGACCCATCTGGGACAGCACGTGAGTTGCAGCAATGTTTAAACTGTTCATTTAATAGCCGTTTGTTGAAGAAGCATCCCATGTCTGTCATTTGTTTTGTTTCTGTTGCAGTATGATGAAGATTTCTACCCTTTTTTCCTCCCTGCTGGCTTCTGCTGTCTCATCTATTGAAGAGACTCCTTCTCTCCAAACTAGAAAATTATGGATTTGATCAACTGGTCTCTCAATTGACACCATCTTCTCAACGAGAAGTCTGGGTTCTGGGAACCTGTTTGTCCTGACGGACGTTCGCGGCCGGATATGATGCGTGGGAGAAGTCATGTCGGCGGCCCTTTCCGTGGAGGACGCTGAGGATATCTACCTTTTCGGCACCATGATAACAGGTATTCTGCTGATTGGATTAGGCTTTACCCTGGGTTATCGAAAAATTCAGAAGACGGAACAGCTGTTCAAAGTCTCGGCTGCCGTTTTGATTGAAGCTGTGGGAAGAGCGGTCAGCAATGAGACTGAGACTATAAACCGGAATATGGATACCATCATGATGAAACTCGCTGCTTTGGAAGTGAAATTTGGTGATTTCAGAGATCAGAATGGACAAAGAGAATGAGCTGTGGAAATTTTGCAGCTGTTCCCCAAAAGTCATAACAACTTAATCTTATCTTTCTGGCTTCATAGCGCCTTGGCCAAGGCCGTCTGGTTTCACCACCCTGAGAGAGCGATGCAGTGAAGACTCTCTTGCTCCTTCCCCATTACAGACATTACTCCCCTCCCCATTCAACTGCCTCTGTAATGCTTTGTACCGCCACTAGGGCGAGCAGGTCTGAGACCGGCGCCGCATGGCACTGGACCGGATGGCTGCTTGCCAGAGCTGGATATGTTTCTGTTGCAATGTCATGTGTTTATGGTATATGTGCTTTTGTGCTGAGGTGTTTTTCTGTTCTCAGACTGTACTCCAAATGGAGCATAGTCTGGGGTTAAAATTTTTTCCTCCTCTCTCCTCATGTAAAAGCTGTATTTTCTAAATACCCTGTCTCCTGTTCTGTCTACCCCGTTGTCATATGTATGTTGTGTATGTATGGACAGGTTGATGGCTAATTTCGCTGGTACTTGTACTAGTGACAATAAAGGGCTACTACTACTACTACTAAGCCCAAGAAGTATCCTGATGTAAATCCTGAGATCTGCACTAAGCCCGGCTTTGTGCTGGTCAACATCACTGATCCCTCAGACCCGTGCTGCAGGAAACAAGTTTGCCATAAGATTAGTTTGTTTCTTTTTTTAATAGGTTTTCCTTCAAGGTTGCAGTGTCGTTTTTAAGTCCCCTCTCACTGTTGTTGATTGTGCCATTGGCATGTGCCCAAGTGGATCATGTACACATGAAGGATCCTTCATTTATGATGCACCAGACAAAACCAGACATGTTCTCAAGATACATTTGAAAACAATCTCTATCTCTATCTCTATCTCTATCTAACAGAAATTAATTTTAAAAATAAATATTGCATATGCTTACATCTCAGATTTTGCAAACATTTATTATGAAAGTTTTCACAGTGCCAAAGCAGTTTTTTGCATTTATTAGGATAAGATTAAGAACAATAATTAGAAGCTTGCTTCTACATCTTACATCTCAGTTTTAATATCATCATTTGTAAAGTATTACTTAAAACATTTGAAAATGCAATAAAATGTGCCACTGGATTATTAAAGCCACCCTATACAATAATTGTTCACTCCAAGGGGTTCGAATATGAGAAATAATTTGGAGAGTGCTGTGAACATGTACACAAATTGCCTGTATATACGGTGCACCAGACAAAACCAGACACATTCTCAAGGTACATTGTAAAAGTTCTTACATTTTATTCAGTCTTTTAGTTCTTACTTTATTCTTCAGTCCTAATGGAGTCTGTCTGTCTTTTGTTAGGATGGAAAAGTTGACCATTACAAATGTGAAACTGTTACTTGTCATGAATTTAATTGCTCGTTTGTTACTGGGAAAACCAAAACAGAATGTCCTTACTTGAGTTCATTTGATTGTGGACCTGTGAGTAGAATCTCACTTCAACTCTTCATCAAACACTACTCCAGGATGCTTTTTGGTTGTTGCTTATTTCAAAATGTTTGAACATTTGTCCAACTATTGAGGATGTTTGTACAGCCCCAATGCAGCATTGTCTGCAGTAGTATTACAACTATCATATAAACGTGTTTGTTTTCACACTTCAAGGGGTTTGAATATGTGAAAAAAGAAGAGTGCTGTGGATCGTGTAGACAAGTGGCCTGTATTTATGATGCACCAGACAAAACCAGACATGCTCTCAAGGTACATTTAAAAATATTCATTATTTCAGTTCATCATCTGCTCTGTTCTTCAATCGTCATGTTCCAGTCTTCTTTTTGTTTGGGATGGAAAGGAGTACAATTTTAAATGTATGAATACTACCTGTCTGAAAATGAAGGGCATGTTTATGACAATAAAGAGCTATAAGCAATGCCTTCCCTTTAATCCAGATGACTGTGTGCCTGTAAGTACAACATCTGTAACTCGAAGAGCGCAGATTACATCCTTGTTCTGCCTGTATTTTATGTGCCTGTCATCATTTACTCACCGCCATATTGTTCCAAGCAATGAAAGTGGTTAAGGGCTCAAAAATGGACAAAAACGGCACTACAAAACCGTCATACATTTTCTATATTCTTTGTATAAGGGACAAAATGTCAGTTATTCACAAAATAAAAAAGCCACTTTCTTCTGCAGTATAAGTAATTCATTTTGTCAAAAAGTTGTACAAAAAAGTCTAAATGGCAGTGTTAACCATATGAAACCTTGGATTAGAGAATTGCATGGTAGTGTTTAAAGAAAATAAAACATGTAAATTGTAGTAAATCAAATAAATGTACAACATGTTTGGAAAAGTACATTTGTTCAAATGACTGTGATAATTGTTTTTTTATGGAATCCTGTTTCTGCCACAGGAAAAAGACATAAAACAGTAATTGTGACTATTTATCTCACAATTCAGACAGAATTTTACCATACTAAAACGTTCTTAGCAATGGTTTCCTTTCAGTTTTTTGTGTTCTTACAGGGAACAGTGTGATTTTACAAAGATGAATGCTGCCAGATCTGTAAGATATTGTTTCTTTAAAATGAAAAATGACAAAAATTATGCAGATAATTGAAATAATGTTAAGTAAATAAATAAAAAATAACACGTTGGGCTCTACATAAATTGTAGCATATATCGTTCATGAGAGTTGAGGCTTAACTGCCTCTGTTATCTCTCAGGTGAAAATAGCAAATGCGTTCTTGAGAAGAACTTTGGATAAAAGCGTCTGCTAAATGTAAATGTAAACTTCATTCGCCTGCATGTGAAATATTTCACTTCTATCAAGGATGTAGAAATTGCATCCTGCACTGGCCACTGTGACGACGGATCAAGGTGAGAGCATTGCACACCTATTTACCTATTCAAATTCTCAGAAGAACCATAAATGTCTTGGAGTTACAGAGTAACAGTAATGATCCAAAAACAACAATAACAACAACAACAACAACAACAAAAACACAAAAAACAAATCACCTTGAAACCAGTAGCAGAAAGGTTCAATAAAATGAAGTCAGTTTGTTTAGTACTTTATCATGTATTCGTTGAAATGTATACATTATTAAGTGTGCCTTAAGCATCCAAACCTTTGTGTATTATTAGGATAATCTCACATCCAGCTATACTTGCAATCAATTCCAGTCTCCTGGATTCCCACCGACCCCTCAGCCTTCATACATTGATACTACAAAGCATTGGTGTATAAACTGTGTGGAAAAAGTCTGACTGTGAAACTATCTGTTTATATAAGATATTTTTATTGGTTTCTTATTTGATCACTTTAAACTATTTAGAATAACATACGGAAATGTAATCTTCAGCATCAGTTATGTCATCTTCTGCAGTACCTACATCTCACCATGAGAAGTCACTGTCATCAAGTCCTTTTTGCACATTCTGTTGACGCAGTTCTCTTGAAACAATTATCCACGCATGTTCTTAGTATTACAGAAAAATCATTGCAGTGTGTGGTATGCAATGAAACAAATGCAATGATCATGTCCAAGAGCTGTGTAATTAGGTACATTATTTCCAAATAAACCCCTTTAAACATTACATTATTCCTTAATTAACAAATTATAGTTTTTTAGGTAACAGTTATTAAAAGTACATATAATAACATAAAAACATTGATGTTTTGATTCTCTATTGATTGCATAAAGACATATCACTTTCTTAACATTTATGCAGATTTATGAAAATTTTACACAACTCTCACTTCAAAATCTCCAGCCAGAGATTTTGATCCATATCACATTTCTCAAGCTTGTAAGTGTGAATGCTGAATTCATACCATCAGAATCTCTGGAGGCTTCTTCTACTGCTTGAAGAAGACTCACTTTGTCCGAGGACATGCTTTCATCATGGAGACAACATCCATCCTCAAAAGCTCATGTGAGCAATCTGAGCACTCTTTTATAGTGTCTTTGAGGCGATGCAGTCTGAGCAGAAGGTGGAAACCAGGCTTAAGCGCGTTATTACTATCTTTGTCTAATCAACATAGTGTTCTAGGGATGTTTGAGGAAAAACAGGATTAATAGATAGCCTGATGGGGAAGAATATTTCAGTTACGCACATTCATTGCAGATATCATCTCAAACCAAACAAGGATGTGGGTTCTGACAAAACTGTGATGAGAAGACACACACTACGGCATGACGCACTAAAGCTTAATGTACACTCTAAATGTGTACTTTGGTGGTATGAATTTTGGTTGGGCAAGATGAGTCATTCTAACCAAACAATGAACATGTATTAATTTATTCATCCACAAATTGAATATATGTAGAATCTATAGATAAACACACACACACACACACACACACACACACACACACACACACACACACACACACACACACACACACACACACACACACACACACACTTGTTTCTGTGAATTGTGGGGACTCTCCATAGACTTCTATTACTTTTACACTGACCAAACAATATTTTCTATCCCCTAACCCTAAACCAACCCCTCACAGAAAACCAATTTGCATTGTTACACTTTTAGGTAAACATCATTTACTATTTGTAATAATTTGTTTCCTTTGTGGGGACCGTAGGCCACAATGTCACAATGTTTTAGGTTTTACTATCCTTATCAGGACATTTGGTCCCCACAATGTAGCATAAACAAATATATACACAGGCATGCACACACACACACACACGCACGCCTTGCTGCATATATATATATATATATATATATATATATAAGGTTCTTTTTTTTGTCTTTCAGTTGTTTGCCCAACACACACACACACACACACACACACACAATTGTTGTATGAGACAAGTCATCTTAACCTGTCTGATGTTACGAAACTCATTCAGGATCTTCTATATGCGACAGCAAACAAAGATTATCCAACATTTGAGAGTTTAAACATCTTTCTTTATAATTGATTGAATTTCGATAACTTCTTTTTTAGATTTAGAGTCACTATTGACACTTTCATAATCTTTGTGGGGTTTTGTGCCATAAATGCATGAATCTTTTGTCTACTTTGTAGCTTTGAAATATTACAAATTATTTTCCTTTTGCTTGAACCTACAGTATAGTATACAGTATAAAGTATTTTAAATGTAATTAAATATATGCAAAGGTAAATTGTTATATGCATTTAGAGAGTATAATAATTTAATTTTGTGTCAGAGTTGAATTCCCTTAAATCACTATGATATATAGCATGCTGACAGAGAATCAATAAGGTAAGGTAATGGAAATGTTTAAATAATCAAACATTTCAACTGGAGGCAATGACAAACAAAGATTATATCATCAATCAATCATAACAGGTTTCAGAGAATTAGGTTTCAAGCATGTCAAACAGAACGAGACGGGTTTATAGTATACACACCTCTGCTATCTTAGTGGATTAAATGATGGTCCTATAAATGTTTGAGTTAGCTTATACATGTTTTTGTATTGATGGCTTGTAATGTAGCCTAGTTTATATTTAGAAGTGATCAAACTCACCCATTTGTGCACTACATCAAATTTTGACATCAATGATAACAATAACACAAAGAGCTGAAAAGTCCTTGTTCAAACTTTCCTACGATAGCATTTATATGACTTTCCAAAAGAGGAGTAAAATATTGAGAGATTTATTACAGGTAATAAGATTGAAAAGGTCAGAAGAAAGAAAGATGTAAAATTTCACACTCACACATCAGCGTTAACCAGTTTTCTGTCATTTAATGCAAACGTTATAAAACAAAAATTATTATAAATGTACATTATATAAAAAAATCAAGAAAATAATAGCACCCTTTTTTTGGCGGTCATGTGACCAGTCAATGCCTGTGATATGAAAGAGGAATATTTTCTTAACATTTACTCACCTTCAGGCCATCCAAGATATAGATGTGTTTGTTTCTTCATATGAAACAGATCTGGAGAAATGTACCATTACTGAACATCACTTGCTCACCAATGGATCCTCTGCAGCGAATGGGTGCCGTCAGAATGATAGTCCAAACAACTGATAAAAACATCTCAATAATCCACAAGACTCCAGTCCATAAATTAACATCTTGTGGATCGAAAAGCAGCGTGTTTGTAAAAAATAAAAAAACATTTAGCTTCCCACGAATAGTCTTGGGCATCGTTTGAATTGTATCAATTCCGATTCCGATTCTTTTTGATTCCCAGTTTCATCTATTTTAATCGCTACCGTACACATCAGAGTTTGTATCTGAATTATATATATATATTATTAAAGCACATAGAAAGAATAGGCGGAATCTAAATTTTTATTTGACAACAAGTATCTGATTCCTGACCTTAAGTATCCGAATCTTAAATATTCAAATAGATTTTCGATTCCCAACCCTACCCACAAATAATGCTAACTATATTAAACCACACATCACCGCACCGGTGTATTTTATTAGCATTTTTTTCCTGTTTTCCTTTAACAAAGAAAACATACGACTTTCTGTCATCTCGGTCTCTATGAACTTCTTTTTTAAATACATCACAAAAATGAACCTAAACTCAGTGAATACTTGACACACAGACATGAGCAATATATCCTATATAAAGCTGCTCTTCAACAGCAACTCTAGTTATACCTCTGTGCCTGCAATCCTCACCTTCTGTGTTAACAGAGAAGCTGATGACTAATGATCTGGAAATATGACTATTAATAATAACATTCTTGCTGGTTAGTTTTACAGGTTAAGTAACAAAGTGCAAAATATATATATATATATATATATATATATATATATATATATATATATATATATGTTTTAAGAAATAATGTTGATAAGACTTTGAAGCCACTAATATAAATATAAAAATATATTCATATAAAAAATATTTTTTTAATACAAACATATTAGATATAGACACAAATATAAAAAAAAAAAAATGAATAGATTGCTTGTTGGTGCAGTGTAAGTAAATGTTTTCCATTAAAAAGTTTTTTTTTTTTTTAAATCTGCAGATAACATTAAAACCTATACAAAGCACAAGGTCTATCAAATGCTTTAAATGGAAATGCAAAAAAAAACAACCCTGATCATCAAGGTAGACATTCAGGGTGTGGATTTTACAGCATGTCGTGAGATTTCTCTACAAATTAGTTGAACCTCCAAGTTAGGATCAAATCAACCATCACATCCTTGTTTACCTTGAGATGATAACAGAGATAAACATGTTGTGAGTGACAGAAAATGTTTTTTTTTTTCAAGATTTGCATAAACCATGTTTAATCTTCAAACAGAGCTGGACTAAATGGAAAAATAACATTAATGCATAAGCCTGGGATCCACCTTCTGATCACAGAATGCATGTCTCAAAGCAAACTAAGACCTAGTATAAAAGAGCAAGTCATGACCGATAGCTCACATTAGCTCTTGACGATGGCTGTTACTTCCATGGGGGCTGTGAGGATGTCCCAAATGTGGATGCTGAGATGTGTCGTCCTACTGGTGGGGCTACAGCTGATACAAGCAGGTTAGAAAAATACAAATAATTGCAGGAAACAGTATCAGCTACACAATATGACTATATCTGTCTTTCTATGTTTATAGGCTTCATGAATGATTTTGCAGTGATGGATGAAATGTGGCCAAAAACAACAGGTGAATATGTTATTGTGTTTATGGATTATACTTTATAGTTTTTTGTGAACCTATGTGATTAGTGCATCTCATAAAGTAACACATTTATTAACAGATGTCAAGTAAAAGTGCTGTTTTATGTATTTCAAAATTTAACTACACATTAAACTCTCAGGGCATATGTTCAGGTTTTGATTTGTTAATTATTCAAACAGCCAAATCATCACATTGTAACAAAGATTTTTTTTTTAAATTAGATTTACAAATGGTATTGTAGAATTATTGCAAGCTATCTGCAAACATGTAGCCAACTTTGTTTCTATTTTAAAGTATGTGGCAAAAATAACTATTGGTCTGTATTTCTCTGTTCTCAGCGTTCTCTGTGACAAATGTGCCAGTAACTACGGGTATGAAGTTTCTTCTTTCTCTTTTGCTTATTTTTTAGTGTTACATACATTTAATGTTTAATTTTTTAATGTTGAAACTAAAATGTTACACTTCAACTGTAACTGTTTGCTCAAATGAAGTATTTAGTACATGTCACATGTTTATAACCTTTCTATCTTGGTTTAGTTATACCGAATTCTGACCATCAGTCCACGATCTGCAGCACATGGGGAAATTTCCACTTCAAGACCTTTGATGGTCAATTCTTTCAAGTGCCAGACACGTGCAACTACGTTCTGACAGTGATGTGTGACATTTCAGTTTCTGATTTCAACATCCAAATGCAAAGAGAGACTGTGAATGGCTCAATCACTTTTAGCACAGTCACAATAAAGCTGGAGGGAACAATCATCAAAATCACTAATGGCGACATCACCATGGGGGATGAAATGTGAGTTTATACATCAAAAGTGCATCCTTAAAAACAATCATTTAAATCATGGTTTTCCAGTATAAAAAAAGTACATTTATATATTTAAATTAATTATATATCATTTATTTATATAACATAATTCAAAGTATATAAATATATACAGGTGCATCTCAATAAATTAGAATGTTGTGAAAAAGTTCATTTATTTCAGTAATTCAACTCAAAATGTGAAACTCGTTTATTAAATAAACTCAATGCACACAGACTGAAGTAGTTTAAGTCTTTGGTTCTTTCAATTGTGATGATTTTGGCTCACATTTAACAAAACCCCACCAATTCACTATCTCAACAAATTAGAATACTTCATAAGACCAATAAAAAAATTTTTTTAGTGAATTGTTGAACTTCTGGAAAGTATGTTCATTTACTATATTTGTACTCAATACTTGGAAGGGGCTCCTTTTGCTTTAATTACTGCCTCAATTCGGCGTGTCATTGAGGTGATCAGTTTGTGGCACTGCTGAGGTGGTATGGAAGCCCAGGTTTCTTTGACAGTGGCCTTCAGCTCATCTGCATTTTATGGTCTGATGTTTCTCATTTTCCTCTTGGTCTGGTGAGTTTGCTGGCCAGTCAAGCACACCAACACCATGGTCATTTAACCAACTTTTGGTGCTTTTGGCAGTGTGGGCAGGTGCCAAATCCTGCTAGAAAATGAAATCAGCATCTTTAAAAGCTGGTCAGCAGAAGGAAGCATGAAGTGCTCCAAAATGTCTTGGTAAACGCAGTGCAGTGACATTGGTTTTCAAAACACAATGGACCAACACCAGCAGATGACATTGCACCCCAAATCATCACAGACTGTGGAAACTTAACACTGGACTTCAAGCAACTTGGGCTATGAGCTTCTCCACCCTTCCTCCAGACTCTAGGACCTTGGTTTCCAAATGAAATACAAAACTTGCTCTCATCTGAAAAGAGGACTTTGGACCACTGGGCAATAGTCCAGTTCTTCTTCTCCTTCGCCAAAGTAAGACGCCTCTGATGACAACTGTAGCCAAATTCCTCGACACGTCTGTGTGTGGTGCTCTTGATGCCTTGACCCCAGCCTCAGTCCATTCCTTGTGAAGTTCACTTAATTCTTGAATAGATTTTGCTTGACAATCCTCATAAGGCTGCGGTTCTCTCGTTTGGTTGTGAATCTTTTCCTTCCACACTTTTTCCTTCCACTCAACTTTCTGTTAACATGCTTGGATACAGCACTCTGTGAACAGCCAGCTTCTTTGGTAATGAATGTTTGTGTCTTACCCTCCTTGTGAAGGGTGTCAATGATTGTCTTCTGGACAACTGTCAGATCAGCAGTCTTCCCCATGATTGTGTAGTGAACCAAACTGAGAGACCATTTTGAAGGCTCAGTAAAACTTTGCAGGTGTTTTGAGTTGATTAGCTGATTGGCATGTCACCATATTCTAATTTGTTGAGATAGTGAATTGGTGGGTTTTTGTTAAATGCGAGCCAAAATCATCACAATTAAAAGAACCAAAGACTTAAACTAGTGTGCATTACATTTATTTAAAACACAAGTTTCACAATTTGAGTTGAATTACTGAAATAAATGAAATTTTCCACAACATTATAATTTATTAAGATGCACCTGTATATATATATATATATATATATATATATATATATGGTCAGAATAATTGGCACCCTTTGTAAATATGATCAAAGGTTTTCTGACCCCAAAACTCAATTATTTTCTGCAATTCTCCATCTGTGATCCTTGAAGATTCTTTAGCCACTCAATCTCTCCTTCTCACCGTGCATTAGGACGATATAGACACACGTCCTCTTCCCAGCAGATTTGTAACATTGATTGGGAATTCTTAATTATTGCCCTGATGGTGGAAATGGGAATTTTCACTGCTCTAGCTATTTTCTTAAATCCACTTCACTAATTTGTGAAGCTCAATTATCTTTTGCTGCACAACAGAAATATATTCTTTGGTTTTTCTCATTGTGATGGATGATTAAGGGAATTTGGGCTTTGTTTTCCCTCCTATTTATATTTCTGTGAAACAGGAAGCCATGGCTGAATAATTCATGTCATAATCACCCTGGAGTGCTCAAAATTGTGATTATGAATGGGAATATACTTCAGAGATATTTTACTCATAAGAATTTTTAGGGTTGCCAATATTTGTGTCCAATGTGTATTTGATTAAAAAAAAATTAATAACGAGATTTTACCACATTTTCAATAGCTTTAGTTCAATGGAAGGTTATAATTTTGTGATTAAAATAAAATAAAATATCAACAGGATTAATAATGCAAATTTTATTTTCAGAGCCTTCTTTGATCATATTTACAGAGGGTGGCAATAATTCTGATCACAACTGTATGTATATATATATATATATATATATATATATATATATATATATATATATATATATATATAATTTATTTTGTTATATGTTATATAACTTTAGATGAATATTAAAACAAAACTGCAAGATAATAGTTTTTTCTCTAATTTAAGCATAAATCTATTTGTTTTAGGTTTTTTGTTTTATGCTTTTACTCAAATCAAATATTTAAACAGTGGGGTTGCAAAATTAAACCTAATAACATTTTAGTGTCTTACACAATGTTTTCAACCAAATTTATTTTAGTTTAATAAAATATTTTACTGACAAACAAGAAAATGTTTTCTTTTTTATTAAAATGTTTTTTTAATGTTGAACATTTTAATTGCTCCGACAGGGTGTCTGTTCCGAGCTATAAGAATGGAATTAAAATTGTGGGAAGTCCAACAAGTGTCAAGATCTCGAACAAACATGGAGTGACTGTCTTCTGGGAAGAAGACAACTCTCTAACAGTATGATTCAATATTATCTCTGAGCACACATTATTTTATCTTGGCGCTTGATCTCAGACTTCTGATCAGACTTCTGATCAGTGCTGCACATCATAAGACAAACATGCAGTATGCCTAAATAAGCAATAGTGAACCAACCGTTTTTGCAAATTAGTCTTTTCATTTTTAAAATTCTTTGTTAATATTGTTTTTAGTCAAATAAACAAACAAACAGACAGATAGATATATATATATATATATAGATATATATAGATAGATAGATAGATAGATAGATAGATAGATAGATAGATAGATAGATAGATAGATAGATAGATCAAAAGTGTTTTAGATTTAAAAAAAAGGATTTAAAAACATCTCTCCTCTGACATTGTTTTGCTAAATGATGTTCCCTAGATTGAACTTCCTGAGAAGTACAAAGGTCTGACCTGTGGACTCTGTGGAGACTTTAATGGCAACAAGCATGACGATATCACTGTTAGCGGTAAACATTATGTTTTTAACTCATTAATGATTAGATTTTAGTTTAAGATTTAAATAAAGCAAGTTGATTGACCTGTCGACACATACTAATTTTAAACACTAAAGTTTTTTTGTAATATGTTTATCTGAATCCTTCTTAGGTCCAGCCACATGGAAAGTTTCAACACCAACTGAAACCTGTGAGGACGTTACACTACCTCCCATCGATCAGTGTGACCAGGTGAGACTAAATCGAACTTTTATTATAAAAGTATTATAAAAGTTATTATAAAAAAAAAACTTTTAAAAAGTTTAAATTACTTTTAAAAATAACTTTTATTTTTACTCCTGAAATAAACAATGGTAAATTTTAAATTAAATCGCTTAATCTTGTTTACTGATTGCAACATTGGTTCCAATGGGACAATACTCTTAAATGGTCTATTTTTTCCACCCTAGACAAGTGTTTGCCAGCAGTATCTCAGCAGTCCGGGGTTTAGTGACTGTTACAGTGTGATGGACATGAGTTTGTTTGAGAAAGCCTGTGTAGACGACCTGTGTCAGTGTTACGGCAATCACGACTGTCTCTGCAACACCCTCACAGAGATTTCACGACAGTGCACTCATTCTGGAGGAATACCAGGAACATGGAGGACAGAACAGCTCTGTCGTGAGTATCAGTAATGATGGCAAGAAAAAGTTAACAACATTTTTCTAAGCCCCATGATTTTACAATATGCTGTACGAGTCTACAGTTTTTGAAGAGTCGTTATGCAGTATTTGCCATACAAAGTTTATAGTCTCAAGGCCGAAGACAAATAAATACTTAGAAATTACACAAATATTTCACTCATAACCTACATTAATACAGTAAATAAATAAAGATTTTGAAAACACAAAGTCATCTAAAAATACCAACAATCAACACTTACTATTTTAAAAGGACCACTGTGAAGAAAAATACAATGCAACATTATTGATACATTTGTGACATGCAATGTGTTGTTCTGTGGAGCAGCAAAGACATGTCCTCTGAACTTGCAATACATGGAGTGTGGGAGTCCGTGCAAGAACACCTGCTCAGATCCAGCCGCAAGTCTACTGTGTAAAGAACACTGTGTGGATGGCTGTTTCTGCCCTAACGGTAATTTCACACAATATCCAAAGTCAAGTGCTAGTATATTTAAATCTGTTAAATTAAAGCCTTTTTTTATTATTAAATGGTATCATGCTGACTTTTTGTAAAGGCACCGTGGAAGACGACATTGGTCAGAGTGGCTGTGTTCCTGTGAACGAGTGTCCTTGTGTGCATGACGGCACAGTATATAAATCAGGAAAGTCTTACAAGCAAACTTGCAAAAACTGGTAACTGTTTTAATTATTTTAAAGTCACATTTAAATGAACCTTCCCAATGCTAACACTGCTGCTGTTCTGTGTCAGTGTGTGCGCCGCTGGACACTGGACCTGTACATACCTGGATTGTCCAGGAATCTGCTCTGTTGTTGGAGGGTCTCACGTCACCACTTATGATGGAAAGACCTTCACCTTCAGTGGCAACTGTGACTACATCCTCACTAAGGTCTGTCAGTACAGCAGATGATCCAGATGTTTTCCATCAGGGCAAGATAAATGAAAGTCTTATTCACATGAACTTATTCACACAGTTTATATTACAATCAGAAAACTGGGGGTATTATAAAGGTTGCCATGCATTATTTGGAGTTTCTTACAATCCCCTTTTTCCCCAGCACTCTAATGACAGTGACATTGCGGTTGTGGGAAATCTGGCAAAGTGTGATCCGGCCCGAAAAGACACATGTCTAAATTCAATTACCCTTATCATCTCAGGGACCACTGTAAGTGCTGGGTTTAAATAATTGTATTCTTTAATTATTCTTACTAATAATAATACTTTTACTGACTACTACTACTAATAATAAGAGAATCCTATTAATAGTAATGACTTTTTGTTGATGTTTTACTTATAAAACAGATTAGTTTTTCCTCTGGTGGATCTGTGGCAGTGAATGGAATCAGTCCACACATGCTTCCTTTAACCACTGGTTTGTCGTCAAATATAAGGAACTTTTTTACCCATTATAATCGCATATATATAAAAAGTAATATTTCTTTTTCAATAATTGAACTGTCCCAGGTCCTGTGAGCATCTTCCAGCCCACTTCCTCTTTCATCATTGCTGATATGAAGAGTCTTCGTCTAGAGATCCAGTTGGCTCCAGTCATGCAGTTGTATATTGTAGTCAGCACTGAAGAGAAAGGGAAAATGAGTGGTGAGTTTATAAAAACTTTAAATGTGTGCAATTTTTTTTAACATAGATGTCTAAAATGCTAATTTTTATGGACTAAAATCCACTCGATTTAGATGTTATGGTCTCGGTTTAATCACTTTTTACCTTGCTTTTCTCAGGTCTGTGTGGGAACTATAACGATGTTCAATCAGATGACTTTAAAACAGCATCGGGCATCATAGAGGGCACACCAACATCCTTTGTCAACTTTTGGAAACAAAATTGCCCAGATCTTGAAATTACATTTGACAAACCCTGCAGCTTGAATATAGAAACAGGTGCTTAACATGCTCACAATATCCATGTTGCAGTTGATAATTTGATAATTTTTGACATAGCAGAATAAAATGACTTGCTGCGCTAAACAAAGTAAGCAAGCAAATCTCCTATGTTATTTTTCCTCATAGAGCAACTTGCAAAAGACTGGTGTTCTCGTCTCTCTAACCCAAATGGCAGCTTTGCTGCTTGTCATTCAGAAATATGTCCTGAGATGTACTACCAAGTAAGTCTTTTTGCAGAAAACACTCAATTGAGTTGACAATTTGTTATGATATGTTGCAGTATTTATTATAACTTATATATCTGTGCAAATCTATTTTTTAAATCCATGTGTCCTTGTAATTTTTAATCAAAGGCTAAGTTCACACTGTCAGTGTTTGGGATTGACAACTGCATTTACTTATACACTCAACAGACATTTTATTAGATACACATATTCAACTGCTTGTTAACATTTTTCACTAGGTATGAAATACTCTAAGCTTGCCAGACCGGCTAGTCTAAAGTATTTCATAAACTGCTGGTCTGCTGGGATTTTCATGTACTACCATCTCTAGGGTTTACAGAGAATAGTCTGAAAATAAAAATATATATAAAGTGAGCGGCAGTTCTTAGGGGCTAAAATGCCTTGTTGAAGCCAGAGGTCAAGGGATAATGGCAAGACTGGTTCGAGCTGATTGAAAGGCAACAGTAACTCAAATAACCACTCATAACAACAGAGGTTTGCAGAAGACTAACTCTGAAAAGCACAACACATCAAACCTTGAAGTAGATGGGCTACAGCTGCAGAAGACCATACCGGTGCCATATCGGTGCCATTCCTGCAAGCTAAGAACAGAAAACTGAAGCTACAATTTGCACATACATACTCCCTAAAACTGGACTATTGAAGATTGGAAAAAGGATGCCCGCTCATAGATGAGTCTCGATTTATGCTGCAAAATTTGGATGGTCAGAATTTGGCATAAACTACATGAAAACATGGATCCATCATGCCTTGTATCAATGGATCAGGCCCCTTAGTAACAATTGAGCATCATTTAAATGTCACAGCCTACCTGAGTATTGTTGTTGACCATCCCTTTATGACCAGAGTATACTCATCATATGATGACTACCTCCAGCAGGAAAATGTACCATATCACTGAGCTCAAATCATCTCAGACTGGTTTCTTGAAAATTACAATCAGTTCACTATACTTAAATGGCCTCCAGAGTCAACATATCTCATTCCAATTTAGCACCTTTGGGATTTGGTCGAACGGGAGATTCGCATTATCGATGTGTATCCAAAAATATTTGCTGTAACAGCATAATTTTATTGTATCAATATAGACCAAATCTCTGAGGAATGTTTGAAGAGCACTTTGTTAAATCAATGTCACAATGAATTAAGGCAGTTCTGAAGGCAAAAGGACGTCCAACATTTTACTATCAAGGTGTTTCTAATAAAGTGGCCGGTGAGTGTAGGTCCCAGCAGACACAAAACAGGCACACAACGTCATAAGACGTAGATATTTGGTTAAATTTCGGTTGCCACGTCGGGTGACCAAAATTCAATGTAAATTAAACATCTAATTGATGGAATCTGAGAGCTCTTTGACCCTTCATAGACTGGACAAAATCAAGTCCTGCCCTAAATTTTTCCTTGTTCGAATAGCCGCTTAACTCAGAATTCAATCTGTCTTTCTCTGCAGTGGTGTGTCTATGACACCTGCAAATGTGCAGATATTAGGAAGTGTATGTGTGCGGCCGTGTCCAACTATGCCCACGCCTGTGCTGCCAGAGGAGTCATTCTCCAGGGCTGGATGAATTCTGATCCATGTGGTGAGAACTTTATAAAGTACACATACTAACAAATAGTTATACTGTATGTGCATTCTACTACAAATCTGCCTCTGTCTATCTCTGGCTACACAGACACAATTTTGAAGTGTACAGGCAACATGAAATACTCCTACGGCGTGACCAGCTGTGGCAACACCTGCCGCTCTCTCAGTGAACAAGACAACACCTGCCAAGGGTCCTTCACACCTGTAGATGGTTGCACCTGTTCTGAGGGAACCTACCTCAATGAAGGCGGTAGCTGTGTACATGCTGACCAATGTCCTTGTTACTATGGCAACCAGGTCATAGAGCCATCAGCAGTGTTCCACAAAGATGGTGCTAAATGGTATAAAGTCTAATTTAACACATGGGTAGTTGATAAATAATGTATCCATTAACTTTTTTTCTGAATCATTGAAACAATATTTTTTTTCAATAGCCCTTCACTGCCAAATGGCAAACAATTTAATGATATCAACATCCATTATTAACTATTAATGGTAGATGTATTAATTATTTGCACTGTTTGGTCAAATTACAGCACCTGTAACCTTGGCAAACTGCACTGCTCCAGTCAAGAAGGTGATCTGCAATTGGCTCTTCCAGAATACTTCCATTTAACTTTAAACTTGAGTCACCGCTGGTTCGATGTGTGCTAATTTTCTCGTCCTCATCAACTTGTCTTTTGTGTTTTTAGACTGTGTGGCTCCGATGACATTCTTCAAATGCTCAAATAATGGAGAAAAAGGAACGGAGTGTCAGAGGACTTGTGAGAAGCAAGACCCAAACAACTGTGTGAGTTGGAAGAATGGAATACATGAATAACTGAATGAATGAAATGATCAGTTACAACATTTTTATGTATTTCATAAAATCCTGTTTGCTTACTCAATTTAAAATGTAGAATGTTCATGCCGGCACGGAATGGAGCACAAACCTAATATACAGTGTAGATCTTGTGATACAAGGAAATGATGGCTTACCAATTTTGTCTTGGCAATAGGTGACCATGGGGTGTATATCAGGGTGTATGTGTCCAGATGACCTTCTGGCTGATGGAAAAGGTGGGTGTGTGAAGAGGGAAAAATGTCCATGTACCCATAATGGAGTCACCTATTCACCTGGAGAGCAAGTTCAACAGGACTGTAACACCTGGTGAGCTAATCACAGTTGTTATAAACCATGTCATCAGATTGCCATCCTTGTATAGTGTAAATATGTGCATTTCCAATAATTGTTTCTGGTTAAATGTACAGAAAACAGAAATCATTATATTTGGTCATACTGATCGTAGCAAGTTTTACATGACAGTTTAGGCCCATGGAGACGTAAGCTTCAGCAACACGTAAATCAAATTGGGAGTAGTTTTTATTTTGTGAATTTACTCTATATTTCAGCACATGCACAAATGGGATGTGGGCTTGTACTGAAAAGGTCTGTTACGGCACCTGTACCATCTATGGTGAAGGTCATTTCAGGACTTTTGATGGCAGAAGATATTCATTCCATGGAGACTGTGAACACACCATAGCCCATGTATGTTTGACTGTCCCAATGAGAAAAAAAGTTGATATACAGATATCTGACACATACCTGTCACAATAATTAGGCTAACAATAAAATAACATGAAAAACATCAGATGTTATATAAGAGGTTTTAGGTGTCAATTATCTGGAACATTATAACCTGGAATATCTCTGATGTGTGTAACCCTCTAGGATTATTGTGACACAAACCCTAGTCCCTCCTTCCGCCTGGTCACTGAGAACATCCCTTGTGCCACCACCAACTCCATTTGCTCCAAGTCCATCAATCTTTTCTTTGGGGTGAGGTTATTTCATAGCTCAGAGTCAGCACAGGTGCATTAGCAAAGCTAAAATGTGCAATATAAAACTTGTTAACCCACTTTTCATATCCCACAGAAATACGAGATTATTTTATCTGAAGAAGATGTGAAGGTTGTTGAAAGCAACGGCACGGACTACAGATATAAAATTAGTTCTGCAGGCATATATGTTGTGATAGAGGTTGAAGGTCTTTTGAACTTAATTTGGGATAAAAACAAGTGTGATGATCCAACTCAATCACAGAATGAAGGTATGCATTCATTAAACGTTCCCCATAGACAAGAACTTCATTCATCTAATCTCCTAAAATCTATATTATCTCTATGGCAGAGCAAGGTGTGTGGACTCTGTGGAAACTTTGATGGCAATGCGAACAATGATTTTATGAAGCACAATGGAGAAGTGGTGACAGATCCAGAAGATTTTGGGAATAGCTGGAAAGTGAATCCAAGCTGCCCTGATGTGACAAATGTGATGCATCCTTGTGATGCAAATCCACATCGACGTGCCTGGGCTATCAAACAATGCAGAATTATCACAACCCCTGTCTTTACAGACTGCCATTCACTTGTAAGTAACAAATTAAGAACAAAATGATCTATCATCACTGAAACAGAATGAATGTGTGTAGTTTAGTACTTTACAAGTTAATGGATTGCATCTAGTGCAGTTATCTTGATAACCCTTACAGTTCTGTGTCTGATTTTCCTGTCTCTAGGTGGATTCTGGTCCATACTATGATGCATGTGTAAGGGACACCTGTGCATGTGACAGTGGGGGTGACTGTGATTGTCTCTGTACTGCAGTGGCAGCTTACGCTGCTGAATGCCGTAAAAAAGGGGCTTGCGTGGCATGGCGAAGACCAGACTTTTGCCGTAAGAACTATTATTTATATTATTATTTTGCCTAAAGACTAGAACCAATTAACTTGGGTGAGGAATGCATTTATTGATTTCCAAATTTTCACACAATAAATATGGATACTTATTAAATTATTTATAGTCACTTAATCATAGTTTTTAAAATGTTATGTTTTATTATGTATTTAGGGAAAATGTGTGTATGCATGAAAGTAAGTATATACATATAAGTACATACATATAAGTAATACAATATTTATTGAATAAAAGGAAGAAAGTTTAAAACCCTTAGCTTTATGGGGCATAAATGTCCCCATAGATGAAATAACTCATCTATAAAATATAACCATTGAACTCAAGTAATTGTTCTTGCAGCTTTGTTCTGTGACTACTACAACGCCCCAGGAGAATGTGAGTGGCACTATAAACCCTGTGGATCCACTTGCATGAAAACCTGCAAAAACCCCTCAGGAACTTGCTCTGATCAAATTCCCCCCCTTGAGGGTAAGAAATACACTATTACATACTGTAGGTACCAAGATGTCAACAAACATTTTTAATACTAATGTTTTTCAGTCTAATCTACCTATTTTATTTATACTTTTAGGATGTTTTCTTCAGTGCCCTTTAGAGAGGCCATATTTCAGGAGGAGACTATGAAGTGTGTCCCAGAGGAAGGATGTAAAGACTGTTTCTACAATGGGAAGATATTTCCACGTGGATCAGTCATTTACAAAACCACAGATGGGAATGGTGTATGTTTTACTGCTCTATGTGATTCCAATGGGGAAATAATAAGAGTTGTTACTGAATGCATGTTTTCAACCTCAACACCTTTCACTTTCACAACTACACCTGAAACACCCACAATCACATCCACTACTACCCCAACTACTGGAACATTGACACCTACATCAACAGAAACATCACCTACAACTGTTACAATAATATCTACATCAACAGAAACATCACCTAAAACTGTTACAACAACATCTACATCAACAGAAATACTTCACAATCAAATCCACTGTTATCCCAACTACTGGAACATCAACACCTACATCAACAGAAACACCATCCACAATCACATCCACTACCACTCCAACTACTGAAACATTGACACCTACGACAACAGAAACATCACCTTCAACTGTTACAGTAATATCTACATCAACAGAAACACCATCCACAATCACATCCACTGCTACAACAACTACAGGAACATCGACACCTACATCAACAGAAACATCACCATCAACAGTTACAACAGCGTCTCAAAGTACACTAACATCCACTACTTCAACAACCACTGTAACACCAACACCTACATCTGTTACAGTAACATATACATCAACAGAAACACCATCCACAATCACATCCACTGCTACACCAACTACTGGATCATCAAAACCTATGTCAACAGAAACATCACCTACAACTAGTACAACTACTGCTTCAACAACAACTCCCATATGTGCTGATATATGCACATGGTCAAATTGGATTGATGGGAACACACCCAGAACAGATCCAGAAGGATTTGAAACTGAACCCATTGATATATTGTGGAAGTCAGGAAAGATTATCTGTCAGAGCCCTGAAGAGATAGAATGTAGGGCAGTAAATTATCCCCAAAAGTCTCTGCAAGATTTGGGACAAACACTTTATTGCAATACATCTTTTGGACTGTCATGTTCAAATGAAGACAATGCAAATGGCATGCCACCACTTTGTTACAATTATGAAATACGTGTCAAATGTTGTGAACCAGATGTCAACTGTCCTCCTACTACAACATCTCCAAGTACACTAACATCCACTACTCAACAACCACTGTAACACCAACACCTGCAACTGTTACAGTACCATCCACATCAACAGAAACACCATCCACAATAACATCCACTATTACCCCAACTACATTAACATCAACACCTACGCCAACAGAAACATCACCTACAACTGTTACAGTAACATTTACATCAACAGAAACACCATCCACAATAACATCCACTATTACCCCAACTACAGGAACATCGACACCTACGTCAACAGGAACATCACCTACAACTGTTACAGTAACATATACATCAACAGAAACACCATCCACAATTAGTACAACTACTGCTTCAACAACAACTCCCATTTGTACTGATATATGCACATGGTCAGATTGGATTGATGGCAACACACCCAATACAGAGCCAGATGGTTTCGAAACTGAACCCATTGATATATTGTGGAAGTCAGGAAAGATTATCTGTCAGAGCCCTGAAGAGATAGAATGTAGGGCAGTAAATTATCCCCAAAAGTCTCTGCAGGATTTGGGACAAACACTTTATTGCAATACATCATTTGGACTGTCATGTTCAAATGAAGACAATGCAAATGGCATGCCACCACTTTGTTATAATTATGAAATACATGTCAAATGTTGTGAACCAGATGTAAACTGTCCTCCTACTACAGTGGCTCCAAGTACAGTAACATCCACTACCTCAACAACCACTGTAACACCAACACCCACAACTGTTACAGTAACACCCACATCAACAGAAACACCATCCACAATAACATCCACTATTACCCCAACTACAGGAACATCGACACCTACGTCAACAGGAACATCACCTACAACTGTTACAGTAACATATACATCAACAGAAACACCATCCACAATCACATCCACTAATACACCAACTACTGGAACATTAACACCTACATCAACAGAAACATCACCTACAACTGTTACATTAACACCTACATCAACAGAAACACTATCTACAATTAGTACAACTACTGCTTCAACAACAACTCCCATATGTGCTGATAAATGCACATGGTCAATTTGGATTGATGGCAACACACCCAGTACAGATCCAGAAGGATTTGAAACTGAACCCATTGATATATTGTGGAAGTCAGGAAAGATTATCTGTCAGAGCCCTGAAGAGATAGAATGTAGGGCAGTAAATTATCCCCAAAAGTCTCTGCAAGATTTGGGACAAACACTTTATTGCAATACATCTTTGGACTGTCATGTTCAAATGAAGACAATGCAAATGGCATGCCACCACTTTGTTACAATTATGAAATACGTGTCAAATGTTGTGAACCAGATGTCAACTGTCCTCCTACTACAACATCTCCAAGTACACTAACATCCACTACCTCAACAACCACTGTAACACCAACACCTGCAACTGTTACAGTACCATCCACATCAACAGAAACACCATCCACAATAACATCCACTATTACCCCAACTACATTAACATCAACACCTACGTCAACAGAAACATCACCTACAACTGTTACAGTAACATTTACATCAACAGAAACACCATCCACAATAACATCCACTATTACCCCAACTACAGGAACATCGACACCTACGTCAACAGGAACATCACCTACAACTGTTACAGTAACATATACATCAACAGAAACACCATCCACAATTAGTACAACTACTGCTTCAACAACAACTCCCATTTGTACTGATATATGCACATGGTCAGATTGGATTGATGGCAACACACCCAATACAGAGCCAGATGGTTTCGAAACTGAACCCATTGATATATTGTGGAAGTCAGGAAAGATTATCTGTCAGAGCCCTGAAGAGATAGAATGTAGGGCAGTAAATTATCCCCAAAAGTCTCTGCAGGATTTGGGACAAACACTTTATTGCAATACATCATTTGGACTGTCATGTTCAAATGAAGACAATGCAAATGGCATGCCACCACTTTGTTATAATTATGAAATACATGTCAAATGTTGTGAACCAGATGTAAACTGTCCTCCTACTACAGCGGCTCCAAGTACAGTAACATCCACTACCTCAACAACCACTGTAACACCAACACCCACAACTGTTACAGTAACAACCACATCAACAGAAACACCATCCACAATAACATCCACTATTACCCCAACTACAGGAACATCGACACCTACGTCAACAGGAACATCACCTACAACTGTTACAGTAACATATACATCAACAGAAACACCATCCACAATCACATCCACTAATACACCAACTACTGGAACATTAACACCTACATCAACAGAAACATCACCATCAACAGTTACTACAGCGTCTCAAAGTACACTAACATCCACTACTTCAACAACCACTGTAACACCAACACCTACAACTGTTACAGTAACATATACATCAACAGAAACACCATCCACAATCACATCCACTAATACACCAACTACTGGAACATTGACAACTACGTCAACAGAAACATCACCTACAACTGTTACATTAACACCTACATCAACAGAAACACTATCTACAATTAGTACAACTACTGCTTCAACAACAACTCCCATATGTGCTGATAAATGCACATGGTCAAATTGGATTGATGGCAACACACCCAGTACAGATCCAGAAGGATTTGAAACTGAACCCATTGATATATTGTGGAAGTCAGGAAAGATTGTCTGTCAGAGCCCTGAAGAGATTAAATGTAGGGCAGTAAATTATCCCCAAAAGTCTCTGCAAGATTTGGGACAAACACTTTATTGCAATACATCATTTGGACTGTCATGTTCAAATGAAGACAATGCAAATGGCATGCCACCACTTTGTTACAATTATGAAATACGTGTCAAATGTTGTGAACCAGATGTCAACTGTCCTCCTACTACAACATCTCCAAGTACACTAACATCCACTACCTCAACAACCACTGTAACACCAACACCTGCAACTGTTACAGTACCATCCACATCAACAGAAACACCATCCACAATAACATCCACTATTACCCCAACTACATTAACATCAACACCTACGTCAACAGAAACATCACCTACAACTGTTACAGTAACATTTACATCAACAGAAACACCATCCACAATAACATCCACTATTACCCCAACTACAGGAACATCGACACCTACGTCAACAGGAACATCACCTACAACTGTTACAGTAACATATACATCAACAGAAACACCATCCACAATTAGTACAACTACTGCTTCAACAACAACTCCCATTTGTACTGATATATGCACATGGTCAGATTGGATTGATGGCAACACACCCAATACAGAGCCAGATGGTTTCGAAACTGAACCCATTGATATATTGTGGAAGTCAGGAAAGATTATCTGTCAGAGCCCTGAAGAGATAGAATGTAGGGCAGTAAATTATCCCCAAAAGTCTCTGCAGGATTTGGGACAAACACTTTATTGCAATACATCATTTGGACTGTCATGTTCAAATGAAGACAATGCAAATGGCATGCCACCACTTTGTTATAATTATGAAATACATGTCAAATGTTGTGAACCAGATGTAAACTGTCCTCCTACTACAGCGGCTCCAAGTACAGTAACATCCAGTACCTCAACAACCACTGTAACACCAACACCCACAACTGTTACAGTAACTACCACATCAACAGAAACACCATCCACAATAACATCCACTATTACCCCAACTACAGGAACATCGACACCTACGTCAACAGGAACATCACCTACAACTGTTACAGTAACATATACATCAACAGAAACACCATCCACAATCACATCCACTAATACACCAACTACTGGAACATTGACACCTACGTCAACAGAAACATCCCCTACAACTGTTACAGTAACATATACATCAACAGAAACACCATCCACAATCACATCCACTGCTACAACAACTACAGGAACATCGACACCTACATCAACAGAAACATCACCATCAACAGTTACTACAGCGTCTCAAAGTACACTAACATCCACTACTTCAACAACCACTGTAACACCAACACCTACAACTGTTACAGTAACATATACATCAACAGAAACACCATCCACAATCACATCCACTAATACAACTACTGGAACATTGACAACTACGCCAACAGAAACATCACCTACAACTGTTACAGTAATACCTACATCAACAGAAACACCATCTACAACTAGTACAACTACTGCTTCAACAACAACCATATGTGCTGATATATGCACATGGTCAAATTGGATTGATGGGAACACACCCAGTACAGATCCAGAAGGATTCGAAACTGAACCCATTGATGCATTGTGGAATTCAGGAAAGATTAGCTGTCAGAGCCCTGAAGAGATTGAATGTAGGGCAGTAAATTATCCCCAAAAGTCTCTGCAAGATTTGGGACAAACACTTTATTGCAATACATCATTTGGACTGTCATGTTCAAATGAAGACAATGCAAATGGCATGCCACCACTTTGTTATAATTATGAACTGTCAAATGTTGTGAACCAGATGTCAACTGTCCTACAACTGTTACAGTAATACATCAACAGAAACACCATTCACAATCACATCCACTGCTACACCAACTACTGGAACATCGACACCTCGTCAACAGAATCATCACCTACAACTGTTACAGTAACAACTACCTCAACAGAAACACTATCCACAAATGAACACTACAACATCCACTATAACCCCAACTACAGGAACATCGACACCTACGTCCAACAGGAATATCACCTACAACTGTTACAGTAACATATACATCAACAGAAACACCATCCACAATCACATCCACTAATACACCAACTACTGGAACATCGACACCACGTCAACAGAAACATCACCTACAACTGTTACAGTAACATATACATCAACAGAAACACCATCCACAATCACATCCACTGCTACACCAACTACTGGAACATCGACACCCACGCCAACAGAATCATCACCTACAACTGTTACAGTAACATATACATCAACAGAAACACCATCCACAATCACATCCACTGCTACAACCAACTACTGGAACATCGACACCCACGCCAACAGGAATCATCACACCTACAACTGTTACAGTAACATATACATCAACAGAAACACCATCCACAATCACATCCACTAATACACCAACTACTGGAACATCGACACCTACGCCAACAGAAACATCACCTACAACTGTTACAGTAACATATACATCAACAGAAACACCATCCACAATCACATCCACTAATACACCAACTACTGGAACATCGACACCTACGTCCAACAGAAACATCACCTACAACTGTTACAGTAACATATACATCAACAGAAATACCATCCACAATCACATCCACTGCTACAACAACTACAGGAACATCGACACCTACGTCAACAGAATCATCACCTACAACTGTTACAGTAACATATACATCAACAGAAACACCATCCACAATCACATCCACTAATACACCAACTACTGGAACATTGACAACAATGTCAACAGAAACATCACCTACAACTGTTACAGTAACACCTACCTCAACAGAAACACTATCTACAATTAGTACAACTTCTGCTTCAACAACAACTCCCATCTGTACTGATATATGCACATGGTCAGATTGGATTGATAGCAACACACCCAGTAAAGAGCCAGAAGGTTTCGAAACTGAACCCATTGATGCATTGTGGAATTCAGGAAAGATTATCTGTCAGAGCCCCGAAGAGATAAAATGTAGGGCAGTAAATTATCCCCAAAAGACTCTGCAAGATTTGGGACAAACACTTTATTGCAATGCATCTTTTGGACTGTCATGTTCAAATGAAGACAATGCAAATGGCATGACACCACTTTGTTATAATTATGAAATACGTGTCAAATGTTGTGAACCAGATGTCAACTGTCCTCCTACTACAACATCTCCAAGTACACTAACATCCACTACCTCAACAACCACTGTAACACCAACACCCACAACTGTTACAGTAACACCCACATCAACAGAAACACCATCCACAATAACATCCACCATAACCCCAACTACAGGAACATCGACACCTACGTCAACAGGAACATCACCTACAACTGTTACAGTAACATATACATCAACAGAAACACCATCCACAATCACATCCACTAATACACCAACCACTGGAACATCGACACCTAGGTCAACAGAAACATCACCTACAACTGTTACAGTAACATATACATCAACAGAAATACCATCCACAATCACATCCACTACCTCAACATCCACTATAACCCCAACTACAGGAGCATCGACACCCACGTCCAACAGGAACATCACCTACAACTGTTACAGTAACATATACATCAACAGAAACACCTCCACAGTCACATCCAATAATACACCAACTACTGGAACATCGACACCTACGCCAACAGAATCATCACCTACAACTGTTACAGTAACATATACATCAACAGAAACACCATCCACAATCACATCCACTCATACACCAACTACTGGAACATCGACACCCACGCCAACAGAAACATCACCTACAACTGTTACAATAACATATACATCAACAGAAACACCATCCACAATCACATCCATTGCTACACCAACTACTGAACAGCGACAACTGCGTCAACAGAAACATCTTCTCCAAGTACACTTACATCCACTACCTCGACAACCAATGTAACACCAACACCTACAACAACACCCACATCAACAGAAACACCATCTACCATAACATCCATTGTTACCACAGCTACTGGAACATCCACACCTACGTCAATAAAACATCACCTACAACTGTTACAGTAACATCTACATCAACAGAAACACCATCCACAGTCACATCCAGTATTACACCTACTGGTACATCGACACCACGTCAACAGAAACAGTGCATACAACACCTACATCAGCATACACAACCATTACTATCACACCATCCACCATAACAATGACACCTACATCAACAGAAATATCATCTTCAACCAGTACAATTACTGGCACAATACCCACATCAACAAAGACATCTACAAGGACCTTCCCTACTACAACAAAGTTCATTGTGGATACAGAGACAACTCCCAGGATCACCACAAATCTATCATCTCCACAGTGTGGATGCAAATATTTAAATGCAACATACTCATCAAGTAAGTGCTGCTCTAACAATTCTCTCAAACATAATGTTCCAACTTTACAGTATGTTTAATCCTTTATGTGTACATTATCTTGACCCAACATAACATTCAGGTTCATATTTTTTTAAAGGTGGGGAAAGTGATTTCTGGTAGCCAATGTTAATATTTCAGATCACCGAAACAAACACGTCCCTACCCCAAAAGGATCTCGCCCTATTTTGATAGCTCCGCACACACATACGCAACCCAGGCAATGACTAGTTCTGTGAAACAAAGCAAAACCAATTTTACTCACTTATACAGAATAAACAAAGTAACCTCAGCGTTCGATAGCAGGCTTTCCCACTCCTTGAGTTCTCCAGCGCTGTAAAGCTGATCCAATATTTACATGTATCCTACTTCTGCCTCATCGTAACACTGTTTTTACACCAGACGCGAGCAACACGGAGCAATAATACTATAGAACTCATTATAATAAGTGATGCTGTCTACACTGGGCGGCACAGACTTTATCTATTTGTCACGTCCGGTATTTTTTATCTGGCATCTCCTTTTTTCTGTTGTCGCTCAGCTCGGCTAATGTCCGTCATGTGCATGGAGCGCTCTCTCCTTTGCATCATGATTAGACATGCCCCTTACAGCTGATTGGCTACAAGTTTGTATTGGTTCTCAGCCCGACTCAGTTTTCTGAAGTATTTTTGAAAAAATACATACCCCACGTTTAAGTATCTCTTATTGCTAACCTCCTTTGCACATCCTTTTATTATAATGACAGATTCAACAATCTACAATCGAACAGATCAAGCAGGTTGGTGCTATACTGCCTACTGCAACTCCACCTGTGGTATAGTGATACAGTCTCAGAAATGCATACTACACCCAACAAAAGACTGTGAACAATTTAAAAGAAAGGTAATTTCATAAGAGTACAGTAGCAGTACACTTATGCTGCAACATTTCCAAGTTCTTTACATTTTCTGGATGCATTTTTCAAAATGAACAATACAAAATAGCCTATAATGATTATTTGTTATTAATGCAACACTAAATTAACTATGTATAGTATAACTACTAGATGACTGGAGTACTAATTGTTAAAAAATTCAGATTTTAAAAATACCTGCAATTAATTAATCTGTTCATCGATTGTGTCATCCAGCATAAGGAGTCATGGATTGAAGACTGCAAAACAAAACATGCATAAATGGCAATGTCACCTCAAAACCTCTACAGTGTGACAAATCTGATAATGTCATACCTACATGTACTAATGGAATTAAACCTAAGAAGGTGTCTTATAACAATGGCTGCTGCTTTAAGTATGAGTGTGAATGTGAGTTTTAATCATGTTCATGGACATTTCATTAATATTAAATATTTATATTTAGTGAATTTCATTAATATTTTTTTTTATTCCTAGCCTGTGCCTTATGTTTACTTTTGGTGTAATTTATTTTGGCAGGTAAATGCAGTGGCTGGGGTGACCCACATTACAAAACATTTGATGGAACATACTATGCTTTCCAGGGAAACTGCACTTATGTTTTGTTCCAAGAAATCATCCCAAGATACAATATCAGTGTCCATGTTAAAAACTATTATTGTGATGTTCAAAATAATCTCGCCTGCCCTGAGTATGTGGTTGTGAACTACAAATCTTATAAAATCAAGTTGACAAGCAACACTAAAGAGGTCCAGGTAAGTCTTAGGACTACAGCAAAACATTCACCGGTTTCTGATTGAATACAAAAAATACCTAACATTTCACTCTAGAGAATGATTCTGTCATAATACAGAAATGCCATGTTTCCCTCAGGTCTATGTTAATGATGAAATGAAACAACTAACTTACATAAATAATGACCTCTTCATCACCACCACTGGCATGGCAGTAGTTGTGAACATCACTGAAATCAAAGTTGACATTTCTGTGAATCATCAAGGCTTTGAGATCAATCTCCCATTCTCCTACTTCCATGGTAATACAGAAGGACAGTGCGGTGAGTACAGATAGAGAAATATCTGTGAGATGTGTACAAAGTAGAATACTGTGTGTGTCAGTTTCATTTTACATTTACCAGTGCAAAAAAATAAAACATTATTGTCTCTACCTGAATGTTAATAATAAATTTACTTTGAATTGTCCCATTACTTGCTCACTAAATTCAGATTAATATAATTAAAACTATATTTTTAAGGGGTTTGTGACAACAACCGTGCAAATGACTGCAGACGTCCTGATGGACAAGTTGACCCATCATGTGTGAACATGGCACAGCTTTGGATGGTCCCCCCAGGATGCAAAACACCTCCACCTCCATCTCCACCTCCAAATCTGAATCCATGCAATCCGACGATTTGTGATCTCATCAAGAGCGAGTAAGGAAAAGCAAAACATGTTAATCACTTCTGTTAACACTGATTATTACAAAGTGTTTTTTCCTTTTAAAGGTAAATGCACGTAAACTGTCATCATTTACTTACACTCAAGTTGTTCCAAATTTGTTTGACTTTTGAAAAAATAGAATAAACAAAGTCATACAGGTTTGAAAAAAAAACATGTCAGAATTTAAATTTTTGGCTGCACTGTCCCTTTAAGATGTCTGAAATCAAAGGTATATGTTTCTTTACAGTATGTTTATGAAATGCCATGAGTTCATTCCTTATGAAAATTATTATGAGGCATGCAAATATGATGTGTGCCACATGGGAAAGACCTCTATTGGTTGTACCAGTCTGGAGGCATATGCTCAGCTATGTGGAAAAGAGGGTATCTGTGTAGACTGGAGAACATCAAATGAACTCACGAAAACGTGTGGTAAGCAGAATGAACCTAAACATTTGAGTGTTTTGGGTGTTTTTTTGTATATATTTTGTACTTGAGAGAACCCTGACGAGTAATTGTAATTGATTTCTATAACAGAATACAAGTGCCCCAGTCACAAAGTCTATAAGGCATGTGGTCCTAAAGTTGAAAAAACCTGCAGTACAAGGTAATCTCACATCTCATATCTACAAAACAACAGTCCTTAATAAGTCTGGCAATTGTAATACTTAATTATCTGGTGTGCTTCTGTTAACTCACAACTAGGTACAATGATATGTTTGTGGAGAAAGACTGTCAAGACAATAAATGTCATCAAACATATATGGAGGGATGTTACTGTCCTGACGACAAATACCGAGTTAGTTCAATGACAGATAATTGTACATCTTATTGCGGTAAGACATGTTGCTTCATTTACTTACTGTAGTTACTTATTTTCACTGTTTGCTACACTTTAAAAAAATTCCGTAAAATTTACGGTAAAAAAATGGCAGCTGTGTTTGCTAGAATTCAACCGTAAATTGTACAGTAACAACATTTTAGGTTTTACAGTTACAGTTAAATACCATAATTTCATTAACTGATATAATGTTAATATGTAGTACTGAAATATGTTTTGTACCCTTCAAAATACACGGATAACCACCAAATGCAGGTGGTGATGAGATCATGTGGAGTCACATGATGAACCAATGCCCATCAAAAGCAGCTTTTAAATAATAACATATATAGAAGTTGCACCGTGTCATTCACACAAGCACAAAACACCATCATGGTGAGAATCATTCAAATGAAATATGCAATAAACATTAATTTAACAATATTATATGTCGCATACAACCCTAATAAACATAACTGATAAGAAAAAACTAAGAATAAACATAGTTATTTCTAAGAAAAAAACATAAAATTTAATCTAAATTTGAAATGCAGCGCAGGACATTCTGGGAACGTCAGTTTACGTTTTTTCCTTGTAAAATTTTAAATAGGAACTTACTGTTCACCATTTAACATTTACTGTAGCATTTTCACAGTTTTTTACAGTTAAAATCACTGTATTTCTTTTCAGTGTAGATTAATGCACTTTCATGTCTTATTTCCACTGATTTTATTTTCATTCCCTCCATGTAGATTGCATCGGCCCTGATGGATTACCTAGACAAGTATGTATAGGCAAAACAAGATATTTTAAAAAAGAAAATCAATGTTGTGCAAAACATTTCAATAAGCATTTGCAATTCATAATCATAACAAATTCCTAACTATCATCTATTTGCTTTTCCTTCTGCAGCCTGGGGATACATGGACCATGAACTGTCACGAATACACATGCTCCAATGAGACCTTTGGTATTAAAACTGTGCCTGTCGGATGTCCAACTGAAAAGCCCTGTGGACCAGAACAAAATAAAGTAATTGAAAACTGCTGCCCAACTTGTGGTGAGTCAAGACTAAACTTGTTTGATGGTGCATCATTACAAGCAAGATGTCAATGAGTTTGAAGCAAATAAATACTACATAAATGCATTCAAAAATCAATTATAAGGATTTCCTATTTCTCATTTACCCATTTAGAATGTGATCTCAAGCTGTGTCTTCAGAAGAAATGTGATGTGGGATATGAGTTGGCAGCAAACATATCTGAAGACAGTTGCTGTCCACCCTGTGGTAATTCTTGCATATTATTCTGTATTATTTAAATGTTTAACAGTTAGCTGTCCTACAAAAAAAGAGTCATTCCTATCAGTAGTAGTAGCATTTGTGTCCATGTATTTCTATAAAAATGCAATCTGAAGAAAATCTGGAATTTAATATATTCTATTTTTACATGACAAAAATAGCAACAGCCACTCAAAGCAGTAGTGTAATTATTTTAAAAGCTATCTACTGTGATTTCCATCTTTACACATTGTGAGTTTAATATTTTATCAAAATATGTGACGAAGACATGAAAATGTACTGCATAACACAAATGACATTTCTTAAATTGACTTTATTTTTTGCTATTAAAAAATCTAAAGTAGCAGAAATTATTATTGAACCGATTTAATGGTTTATACATTTTTTTCTGATTTTCAGTGCCCAAAGATGTATGTGTGTACAATAACACTGAGTACCAGGTGAGCTGCTTCATTTGTTTAGACTAGGGGTGTCCTCGACTAAGGATTTTCATAGTCGAATCGAATTTTCGAATCTTGCCAAAATTCGACTGATAGTAGAATCATATGTTTGGGGCGTGGCCAAAATACATTACTAAGAGTCAAGTCAGACATTCGACAGTAATTATTACTGACTTTAACACACAGGGGAAATGTGTAACCTAACGGATGCCTCGCAGATACAAACGGGATAAATAATGTTTTATTTTATTTTTTTTATATAGTCAGCGAAACCCTAAGAATTCACAAAAAAATATTTAATAGGGCTCTTATTATAACGTTATGTAGGCTATGTGCCATAGTTATTAATGTGCTGTATTTTTGTTTTGAGCTGCACACACTGCAGATGACCAGTAAAATGAAGCATATTATAGCTCTTTTTTTTATAGATGGACTCATTTAAACTCATTTCTCTCATACAGAATACGCTTCATTATTTATGTTACGACGTTCCAGGCTATCGGCACAAAATGCATAAGTGAATGTGTCTGAATGAACTCCTTTTGTGGATGCGTTCTTCATGCAACAACGTGCAGAAACACAGCAGCTAAACTCAAAATTAACAGCATTTTATTATAATAGTGTTCTCATTATAATGTTATGTATTTGACAGTCCGAGTCATAGTCATCAATAGTATTGTTAGGCGCGCTGAAGTGATAATCACCGTAGTAGCCTTCTACAATGAAGCGCTTTTACTGCAGCGCAACTCAACCAAATGCATCTCATACGAGATAAATAATAGTAGGCCTATATACACTATATAAAGGCCTATACACTATATATTTACAGCATTATCATAATAGGCTGTATTAACTTATTGGAAGAAAACTGGTAGTTCTGTGTGAAATCAGACATTGGAGCACCCCCATATAGCATGATCATAACACCCCGCGAATATTCGACTGTGAAATTGGGAGTCGAATCACGCCCCTCCTATCGAAGCATCGAATTGTCGACTATTCGGGGTCACCCCTAGTTTAGACTAATAAATAAATCCTGATATTTAAAATGGAACAAAGGAAAATACTGTTAAATCGTGTTAATATTTTATTATTATCTCTGTTTTCTTTCTAGCCTGGAGTTAAAATCCCAACGGATCCTTGTGTCGAATGTAACTGTCTAATGGATAAAGACCCACAGACTCATCTACATCTCACCATGTGTGCTTCTATGGCCTGTGCATCTTGCCCTGACGTAATAATTACAATTTATTCTTGTGAACCTTTATATCAACTCATTCATATAACTGAACTTCTAAACTCTAAGAATATAAACATCTAAATTATAAAATTGCTTTTGTACTCCAAGGGCTTTCTGCCTGTCAAACAAGAAGGAGAATGCTGTGAAACATGCAGGCCAAATAGGTGCTTTTATACTGCACCAGACAACACCACACAAACTCTCAAGGTGCATACTCTCAAACTTTTCTTCACACTTTCAGGTCACCAGATCTGTTCAGCTATTAGATCTTTTTGTATTTAATTTTTTCGTAGATTGGAGACACCTACAACTACAAATGTGAGACTGTGACCTGTCAACAAACTAATGACACATTCGTGATAGAGAAGACCATACCAACCTGTCCTGAAATCAATCCATACGATTGTGTGCCTGTGAGTTTAATATCTTTAGCTCAAGTTCCAAACATGACACACTTGTTCTGTTTGATTCTATCTTCCAACACTGAAAGGTAAAGCGTAGTTTTTAGTTTTTTTCATCTGTAGTGCTTAAATAATTCAGCTTAAAATGTGTTATAACTTCTGTCAACTACTCACCCATAAAAGAAGATGTTTTGAACACTATTGACTTTGTACAGACATGTATCATATTTGCACAGGTTTGGAACAACAAAAATTATGAGTGAACTATCCCTTTAATTATGAATATGATGTTTAAACAAAGCCCTATTTGTTCTTACAGGGAACTCTGAGACTTGATGCAGATGGATGTTGCAATACCTGTAAGAAATTGTTCCATTGTTCAAAACTTTCTTATGGTCCTGCTTTTTATAAACAAGTCCCAGTATTTTAAATTGTTAAACAAATTGTATTTATGTTACCTCTAATATCTCAGGTGAGCTCAAGAACTGTGTACGTGTGAAGAACACCACAGATGTTGTTGTAAATGACTGCAAGTCCATCCACCCCATAGAAGTGACTTCCTGCAGTGGACACTGTGACACAGAATCAATGTGAGAGCACGCTGACATGTGATTTCTTGTGAAAACTACTTCACACTTACATACTTATATTGAATGATTGTTAATTCCAGCTGTAAACAGGACTATATTACATCTTTAACACAGACTTGTCTATTAGAAGAGTTTTTTATACTCATCTGACTGGTCTTTTTCTTGGAAATCCACATAGGTATTCAATGGGTGCCAACATCATGATGCACAGCTGTTCTTGCTGTCAGGAGATGAAAACTAGCATAAAAAAAGTGCAGCTGAAGTGTTCTAATGACAGTGTGATCGATCATGACTACGTGTACATAGAGAGCTGCAAATGCACTCCAGTTACGTGAAACCCAGAAGACCAGTGGATAAAAGATCCTGCTCAGTGTGTCTGCTATACTGCTACAATTCCAGATAAACTGCTAAAACATATAATATATTGTTGAAAGATGGGACCATTCAGCTTTTTCTTCTATAACCATTATCTCTCAGGGCATTTTCAGGGCATTTTGAACATTTTGTTCCTTCTTTAGCAATGCAAAATATAATTGTTTTAATTTCATTCTTGTGAAATGAATGATGACTATAATGAAGCAAAATAAATGGCAAAAAACAGTATAATGGACTCTTATTTCTCCCAAAATGACCAGGAAATTAAAAAAACTGGCATCAGCACTTAGCATCAGCTAACATGAAACAATACTTTAAACAACATGATATGCATTAAACCTGTTCCTGTAGATCTACCTTACTGCAAAGTTAATTTCTAATCAAACACACATGCACCAAAATATTCAGAAACATATGATATTCAAAGACAGGTGTGTTGAAGCAGGGTTGGAATCAAACTCTGCCGATAGGTAGATCTTCAGATAAAGGATTTGGCACCCCTGCATAAACTATTTTTAACAAATTACCATCAAAGTACTCAATGAATAATGAAAAGGAAACACACAAGAAGCTCAAATCTGAAAAAAATGAAGGTGAAACTGAAGAGAATTTTGATTTTCCTACTTTATCATTTTTAGATTATTATACAATATATTTAAGTAACATATATTGGATCCTTTTTGTTTTAAAAGAGAACTTCAAGACCTGAGCATATATTTGCACACCAAACTGCAGTTAATCATATGTGACCCTGGAGCACAAAACCAGTCTAAAGTAGCACGGGTATATTTGTAGCAATAGCCAAAAATACATGGGCTGCATCCAAAAACTAAAAAATGCTGCCTTCTGAGAACACATTACAAGGTAGGAACTAGGAAGGCATCAAGGCATGTCTGAATCCGAGATACCTTCATCTGATCGATTTTTGAAGGCAGCGTGTATCCTTCGCTGCCTTTGATATCCCTCAATCCTGTGCATTCCATTCTGTGACGGTTGAGCTAAAAAATAAAGATGGCGTCTGAAAGTTGCATTTGGTGATTAGTTTGTGTGTAAATGCATAGACATATAAAATACCTAGACGCCTCATTGGTCGCTTTGAGCTGTTGCTGCGATACGTCAACGCTGCCATATTAGTTTGGGCAAGACTGCTTTAAAACAAATAGATAAAAACACGATAACTTTTACATTTATCAGCCGATTTCAGGGGTTTGTGATCTACATGGACTTGCCTACATTTAGTTTGGCTTGGGAAATTATTACGTTTTGTAAGAAATTGTGAAAGCTCACACTCACACTCGTGTTGATTTTGTTCTGTTAACAGTTCTAATATTAATTTAGTATAACTGATATATACATGTAATGTAATTTGAATGTACATCAAATTAAATGTGACCTTGGACCACAAAACCAGTCTGAAGTCTCTGGGGTATATTTGTAGCAAAAGCCAAAAATACATTGTATGGGTCAGAATTATAGATTTTTTTATGCCAAAAATCATTAAAATATTAAGTAAAGATCATGTTCCATGAAGATATTTTTTAAATTTATCACATTAAATATATCAAAACTTCATTTTTGAATAGTAATATGCATTACTAAGAACTTATTTTAGACAAATTTAAAGGCGATTTTCTCAATATTTAGATTTTTTGCACCCTCAGATTCCAGATTTTCAAATAGTTGTATCTCAGGCATATATTGTGCTATCCTAACAAACCATACATCAATGGAAAGCTTTCGTGCGATGTATAAATCTCCATTTCGAAAAAGAAATGACCCTTATGGTTTTGTGGTCCAGGATCACATAATATGCTAAATACATATCAAATATTTTTTTTAGATATGTAATACCAACACACACTCATTGTATAAACCAAAAAGCATAGTATGTTGTTTAAGGAACCTTTTGAATAATTCAATAATGCTATTGACGTACTTTGATATTAGGTCCAAATTAATCCTTCAATACTAGGACTCTGACACTTAGCAAACAGTGAGAAAGACAATGTTTACACATTTAAATACGTCCCATTTGTTTGATGTTGCATCCAGAAAGATCTACAGCCACAAAAGGTTTCAAATAATTAAGCCTCAAACATGTCAAACTGGGCGAGATGAAACTCTGAGTACACAACTCAAGTATTGTTCCTATTTGCCTTTGGATTATGCCATAGTATTAGTAAACTGAAAATGTATTAAAATTTTAAATCTAATTAATCACATTTTAGATGATTAATTCATCAAAATAAATAAAAAAATAAACAAAATATGAAGGTGGTACTTCAAGTTTCAAATTTTTTTATCACGAAAGCACAGAATGCCTATTTTGGTCATAGAGCACTGAATGATACCCAGCGTTTCTTTGCTCGTCGGCCATTTTGAATTTTGCTGTGTTTTACCAACTTTTTGGTGAATTGAAACAAAACTTGGTACAGATAATCTAAATCGTGCCTCAAACACGAATTGAGAAGAATTGGCTCAGTGCCACCTAGAGATTACATGTACAAAAATACAAATGTATTTTATTGTTGTGAGCCTGGGCTCTTTAGATTCTTTAGAATCATGGAGAGTCAATGAATTTGACTCAAATTTAGTTTGTGTGCTTGGTTCCATAATTATTTTTGCAGCTATATTTACTAATACACTATCGTTGTTTTATTTTTTTTTATATAAACGTCTCATTAAACATGATTCATTGACATTTTATTCTGATAGCTATTAGTTTATTAGTTGAGCAGAAAGACTGAATTTGCTTTGCCAATTTGCCAAAAAATAGTAACATGTTCGGTAGTGATGTTAAAGACAATTTGACAATTACAAAAATTGCATTGCTAAATAAAATATCTTTCACACTGTGAAGGAGTCAAGAGCCACATCCTTGTACATCCTTGTAATTCAAACAAGCGAAAAATGAATCATTGTGTGACCGACGTCTTTCTCATAATTTAAATACAGTTTATTTAATATCACCAACAAAGACATTAAATATTTGTTTGTATCAAGTATCTACCAAGCCCAAGGCCAAATTCACAACGGGTCCACCTCTGATCACAAACTACATTCCTCCAAAGCAAACTAATAGCAATTATAAAAGGACAAGTGCTGACAGATATCTCACATTAGCTCTTGAGGATGGATGTTGTCTCTATGGGGATTGTGAGGATGTCCCAGATGTGGATGCTGAGATGGGTCGTCCTACTGATGGGGCTGCAGTCGGTGCAAGCAGGTAAGCAGACTGAAACTGAAAAAAGGGCAACAAAACCTTGAAATGACATTCAAAATATAATTTTACAAATTCTTTATATGTTAAAGGCTTCTTGGGGGATTATGGGGATGAAATGAAGGATCCTATGGACTTTACAACCTGGCCACAATCAACAACAGGTGAATATTTGATTGTGATTATGTATTATATGAGATGTACTGACCATGAACCATCAGATCAATCAGAAGTAAACCTTAAATCTTTGATAATTAAATTCAAATATATTTAATCAAAGTATTTCAGTTTAAATTTCTCATCAATCAAAAAATAGATAGACTGATAACAGTAAAGTTCTGTCTGTCTGCCTGACAAAAAAATGTATTTTGTTTTTACAAACTTTCCTGAAAAATTCAGATTGTTGATTAAATTTAACATAGATGACAAAAATAAAACATAAAACATTTATAGAAACAAACTTACAAGATTTAAGCCATGTTAGCAAGGTCAAAGACAATTGTAACACTAATTATGGAATAGAAAACAATGAACTGAACATTTCAATCGTTGAAATATGTAACAAACACTCTTTCAGTCAAGTTTCTAATTATGAATAAAGTAAAGTAAAAGTGGTATGCGCATTATAATTGTAAAACATTATTGAGGACATACAAGGTTCAGTAACAATATGTGACCCTCTCTGTGAAAACCCAGCTAAAGTCTTTTTTTTTTTTTTTACTATTGTCTGCATAAAATCCTCCTACATTGGTATCTTTAATATTGACTGAATAAGACCATGTCAAACATTGAAATCATAGTGAAATGAATGCTTGTAATCAAACTTTGATGCTCGTTATCTCAGAATTAGATTTTTAGACTTTAGCCTGTTTTTTACAGAGAGGGTCACATATTATGTTCATACATATTACAGCAAAGATATTACTCTGACTTTTATAATTATTTGTAAATATGACTTTTGCAACACTGTGACACTATATCTGTCTTCCTTATAACATTTTTAGAGAGAAAGTTTTCTTTTCTTTTGCAAACAAATGTGTTTCATAAAAAAATGACAACAGTTTTTCTTTTTGTCTGTTATATTTAGTGCTCCCAATGACGACTGTGATGGTAACAAAAGGTATTAAACAATCATTTAAACTTCTTGTTAAGCATCAGTTCTTACATTTTATGGAATTCAATAGTGTGTAGTGTATTTTTGCTCGCTGAGAGTACATATCACAGATTACATATTCAGAATCTGTCTTTTTTTTGGTTTAGTTCAACCAAATCCTGATCATCAGTCCACAATCTGCAGCACATGGGGAAATTTCCACTTCAAGACCTTTGATGGTCAATTCTTTCAAGTGCCAGACACGTGCAACTACGTTCTGACAGTGATGTGTGACACCGCCGCATCTGATTTCAACATCCAAATGCAAAGAGAGACTGTGAATGGCTCAATCACTTTTAGCACAGTCACAATAAAGCTGGAGGGAACAATCATCAAAATCACTAATGGCGACATCACCATGGATGATCAAGTGTGAGTTGATTTTTCCTTGATTTTCACCTGATATGTATTAGCGTCAACCTTTTTTAAATTATATTAATTCAAGCAACAGAATATTAGTGCTTCTAAAATTAAAAATGGTGAAAATACTACCTAAAATGATTCTACATATATAAAATTGCCCCTAATATCTTAACGATGAGATTTATCCAATTATATGACTATGTTTTAAAATACACAAACATGTTTGGTTGAATGTTCTTACACTTCCTCTAACAGGTTGTCGATTCCAATCAATCAGAATGGAATTAAAATTGAAGGAACCCCAACAAGTATTAAAGTCTCCAGATATGGATTGACTGTCTTCTGGGAAGAAGACAACTCTATATTGGTATGACTGAATAAAATCCCGATGTTTAAATGTGGTTACTGTAATACTTGTGATGAATCTGTGAGCTAACAAGCCAAATAAGAGCTCAAATGAAAACTGTAAAACTGATTTGATTAAATCTGTTGATAGCAGTAAAAAACTAAACATAGCAAAACTGATTAAGTGCAGGAGAATTCCAGCACAGGTTCTTGTTTAGTACGTGTAATGAGTAATCCATAACCCTATAATGAAATCACACACACCCTTTAAGCCATCATATGTGTTTGCACACAATAAGTAAGACTAGGAAAACTAAACATCAAACAGGATATCACTTCTACAAATCATAAAGCAAATATGAATAGTCTAAGCAAGCCATAGTTAACCGACAGGTTTTGCAGATGTTTCTGACAGCTCAGTGTTGATTTTATTTATATAAGTGTGTTTGCACTGTCATATATTTTAGCCATAAATAAGCATTAGGACAGACTCACTTTGAGAAAATAAACTGTATTTGTATTTGTATTGCTGACAGTATCTTATTATATGATGTTTCCTAGATTGAACTTGCAGAGAAGTACCAAGGTCAGACCTGTGGACTCTGTGGAAACTACAACGGCAACAAGAACGACGATATCCCTGAAACCGGTAAACCTGATGTTTCAATCAAATGACGTCATAACACTTTTGCTTTAGAGCTTCTTTTGAATGCCAGACAAAATATATACATAATTTCAGTATGATGTTTGACAAACTAAATAAATCCTTCTCAGGCCTAGCCACCTGGAAGGTTTCTACACCAACTGAATCCTGCGAGGACGTTACACTTCCTCCTGGGGATCAGTGCGACCAGGTATGAGACAAAGTTTTGGGGGCAATATTTTTACCTATTTCACTGAATTAAATTGACTGTTTCAGTTAAATATATTTAATTGATTCACTCATTTTCCAATTGAAAAATAGTTTACAATGTGTGTTTTTCCTCTTTTTTAGCATATTAGTGTTTGCCAGCAGTATCTCAGCAGTCCGGGGTTTACTGACTGTTACAGTGTGATGGACATGAGTTTGTTTGAAAAAGCCTGTGTAGACGACCTGTGTCAGTGTTACGGCAATCACGACTGTCTCTGCAACACCCTCACAGAGATTTCACGACAGTGCACTCATTCTGGAGGAATACCAGGAACATGGAGGACAGAACAGCTCTGTCGTGAGTATCATTTCTGGAAAACGATTAAAAGAAATCATGTGACCCTCTCTGTGAAATCCAGGCTAAAGTCTCAAAATCTAATTATGATATAACAAGCATCAAAGTTTGATTTCTACCATTTATTTCACTATAATTTCAATCTGTGACATGACCTTACTCAGTCAATATTAAAGATATAAAGGTTACAATTTCACACAATGTTCTTTACCACATGAAGGATGATTTTTTTTTGTAGAAAACAGCAAATCACAAAAAAATTACTTTAGCTGGGTTTTCACAGAGAGGGTCACATATGGTAATACCACCACAGCACTCACAGCTCACGTGAACTTAATATTAGAACTTGCAGATATTATGGGTATGATTCAAATAAATATATAAATAACAATGAGCATTGTGAATAATGAGTTATTTTTAAGAATCTGACACAAGAATTCAACAATTCTGTTGTGATTTTGTGTGTTGTGTTTGACATGCTAATTGTGTTATATTCTGTGGAGCAGCAAAGACATGTCCTCTGAACTTGCAATACATGGAGTGTGGGAGTCCGTGCAAGAACACCTGCTCAGATCCAGCCGCAAGTCTACTGTGTAAAGAACACTGTGTGGATGGCTGTTTTGCCCTAACGGTAATTTCACACCATATCAAAAGTTAAGCACTTGCCGCTTTTTTCCCCCCAAAATAAATATCATGCTTTTATTTTTGTAAAGGCACTGTGGAAGACGACATTGATCAGAGTGGCTGTGTTCCTGTGAACGAGTGTCCTTGTGTGCATGACGGCACAGTATATAAATCAGGAGAGTCTTACAAGCAAACTTGCAAAAACTGGTAACTGTTTTAATTATTTTAAAGTCACATTTAAATGAACCTTCCCAATGCTAACACTGCTGCTGTTCTGTGTCAGTGTGTGCGCCGCTGGACACTGGACCTGTACATACCTGGATTGTCCTGGAATCTGCTCTGTTGTTGGAGGGTCTCACGTCACCACTTATGATGGAAAGACCTTCACCTTCAGTGGCAACTGTGACTACATCCTCACTAAGGTCTGTCAGTACAGCAGATGATCCAGATGTTGTCATTTTTTTAGGGCAAGATGAAATTAAAGCCTTCACTTACACATTTATTCATATGGTTCATATAACAATTAGAAAAGTTCTGACATTATAAAGTTGTCCATTTCCTGTATGTAATACACATTATATAATTTGGAGGTTCTTACAATCCTTTCTTTCATTCCAGCACTCTAATGACAGTGATATTGCTGTCGTGGGAAACCTGGAAAAGTGTGATCCGGCCCGAACAGACACATGTCTAAATTCAGTTACCCTTGTCATCTCAGGGACCACTGTAAGAACTGTGTTCCTATTTTACATTTTTCTGTTGTCTATGATCAGAATTATACACTTGCTTTCAGCATAGCGCAGAGTACACAAAGCATACTTCACTACTGTCTTTTTTTATTGCAAAATCCTCCAAGATGCAATTACAAAATATATTTTGTTGTTTTACATATAAAACAGATTAGTATTGCCTCCAATGGTGTTGTGGCACTGAATGGAAACAGTCCATATAAGCTTCCTGCCACCACAGGTGGGTTGACATCCAATAAGTATAATTACCATTATTATGACAATAGGCACCGATTTAGATGTTCTGTTTTACCCACCCATTTTGTTGTACCAGGTCCTGTGAGCATCTTCCAGCCAACTTCCTCTTTCATCATTGCTGATATGAAGAGTCTTCGTCTAGAGATCCAGTTGGCTCCAGTCATGCAGTTGTATATTGTAGCCAGCACTGAGGAGAAAGGGAAAATGAGTGGTGAGTCAATCAATATATATATATATTTATATATATTTTTTATATATATATATATATAGAGGGTGAGAGAGAGGGGGGGGGTGAGTGGTAATTTTTATTTAATATGTATATATAGATACATACACATGCATGCATATATTTAAGAAAATTATATTATGCTTATTAAACAATGAATGAGGCATTTATATATTAAACATATTTATATATAATATAAATTATATGAATATAAATATATACATGTTAATAAATATTTACTGTATGAGTGCGTTGCCCAGCACTATATATATACATATATATATACATATCAGTTAGGGAAGGTGGCATAAGTAAAACATTTAAAAGATTTATCAAATTGTTCTAATGATCTAAAATGTATATGACTCCTTTATAAAAATTAAAAAAACTTTCAAAAATGCATCAGTGCATATTGAATGAATTACAGACACTGTATTTTTAATTCTACACCTTTCTTCTTTCAGGTCTATGTGGGAACTATAATGATGTCCAATCAGATGACTTCAAAACAGAGTCGGGTATCATAGAGGGCACACCAATAACATTTGTCAATTTTTGGAAGAAAAACCCATACAGTTGTCCAGATCTTGAAAACAAATTTGACAACCCCTGTAGCTTGAGTGTGGACACAGGTACACAGGAGTACAAACATTTAAATAAATAAATAAATAAATAAATAAATACAAATAATTAAAATATGCAATTATTTAATTTGCAAACATTACAGTACTGTCTTTATTCTTTCCATTCAGAGAAACTTGCTAAAGACTGGTGTTCCCGTCTTACAAACCACAGCGGAGTCTTTTCCGCATGTCATTCAGAAATATTTCCTGAGATTTACTACCAAGTGAGTATTTTTTTGCTGAACACTCTTCTCTTTAAAATTAACTGTATATATGAATGAATTACATGTAATTGCATCTGGGTTTCATCCTCTGCAGTGGTGTGTCTATGACACCTGCAAATGTGCAGATATTAGGAAGTGTATGTGTGCGGCTGTGTCCAACTATGCCCACGCCTGTGCAGCCAGAGGAGTCATTCTCCAGGGCTGGATGGATTCTGACCCCTGTGGTGAGAATACTTGTTTGTAGAGTTCAATAGAATTAATGCATTTGAATCACATTCTGCAGATTTGGAATAAAAGGAAACAATGAATCATAATAAAAATGTGTTTACCTGTGCACAGTATCTGAGTGTTCAGCAAACATGCAGTACTCCTACGGTGTGTCCAGCTGTGGCAGCACCTGTCGCTCTCTCAGTGAACAAAGTAACACCTGCCAAGGGTCCTTCACACCTGTAGATGGCTGCATCTGTTCTGAGGGAACCTACCTTAACGAAGATAGTAGTTGTGTGCCTGCCTACCAATGTCCTTGTTACAAAGGCAACCAGGTCATAGAACCATCGGGAACATCCTACATAGACGATGTAGCATGGTATGAGTTCCTCATTCCATGACCAATGCATTGTTGTTAGAATACAAAGAATAACTCTTGACAACCATCAATAACTCCTAATGTGCACTGTTTTGTCATATTATAGCACCTGTACCCTTGGAAAATTGCACTGCTCCAGTCAAGAAGGTAAGTTGGAACTTAATTCTGAAATTGCACTTGTCAAATTCAAACTTGAGTCATCAGTGTGGAAGTTTACCACTTCTCATACATCTGACTGTTTTTAGACTGTGTGGCTCCAATGGTCTTCTTCAAATGCTCAAATTATGAACCTGGAACAAAAGGGACAGAGTGTCAGAGGACCTGTCAGAACCAAGACCTAAACAACTGCGTGAGTTTGAATGGGGAAAAGACAAAAACATTACTTAGCAGTTAGAAGTTTCCAGTTTTCCAGCAGTTTATTGTATTTGTTGCCACAAAATGATTTTACCAATACTGGTCCTTCTTGGGGTTTTTGTCTGTAGGTGAGTACAGGGTGTGTATCAGGGTGTATGTGTCCAGATGACCTTCTGGCTGATGGAAAAGGTGGGTGTGTGGAGAGGAAAAATTGCCCCTGTGTCCACAATGGACTCAGCTATTCACCTGGAGAGCAAGTTGAAGAGGACTGTAACACCTGGTGAGCTAACATTGATAGCAGTAAGAAAGAAAATACAGCTATACCATCACAACATATGCACTGATTTTTCTCCATCCCCCAGAATAAGTAATTTTAAAAAATTACAAGATTCCTACTTTACGGTCTCTCTAAAAATGAGGGGTAAGAAACATACAACATCAAAGAGTTAATCTGTGAATTGTTGTGTATATTTCAGCACATGCACAAATGGAACGTGGACTTGTACGGATAATGAGTGTTATGGCACCTGTACCATCTATGGTGAAGGTCATTTCACTACTTTTGATGGCAAGAAATATTCTTTCCATGGAGACTGTGAACACATCTTAGCCCATGTATGTTTTTCTTCAAATTTGGCTTCTTACCTAGTTAACAAATCGAGCAAACAAACAAACAAAAAATTCTGGTCTAACACACAATTCATGTGCAACCATTTTAGGATAACTGCAATAATGAACAGAGCCCATATTCTCTACGGCCTGGTCACAGAGAACATCCCCTGTGGCACCAGCAGTACCATTTGCTCCAAATCCATCAATCTTTTCTTTGGGGTGAGTTTATTTCATAGCTCTGAGTCAGCTTGAGCATAGTTTAAAAGTATGTTAAAGTCTTGAAGATAATAATATATTTATGCAGACATTGTTTGCTTAAGGATAATTATATGTCACTGACTATTTAAATCCTGCAGAGGTACAAGATGATATTATCGGAAGAGAATGGGTTCAAAGTTGTTGAAAGCAATGGCACTGATTACCAATATCAAATCCATACTGCTGGAATATACAGTGTCATAGAGGTCAAAGGTCTTTTGAACTTAATCTGGGACAATAAAACGAGTCTGATGCTCCAACTTCATCCTAAATTTAAGGTAAGCGTTACACCCTACATACACAAAACACAAAACTATCCTCTACATCTTTGTGTTCATCCACTTACCTTAACACCCCCATGATCTATGTGGCAGGGCAAGGTGTGTGGACTCTGTGGAAACTTTGATGGTAATGCAAACAATGACTTTGTGAAGCATGATGGAGAAGAGGTCACTGATGCAGTGGCATTTGCAAACAGCTGGAAGGTGAATCCTAGCTGTCCAGAAATGAGCAACTCGATAAATCCATGTGAAATAAATCCACATCGGAGTGCCTGGGCAATCAAACAATGCAGCATAATCACAAGCCCTGTCTTTACAGACTGCCATTCACGTGTGAGTAAAAATTATATACCTTGTGCATTCAGAAAGTTCTTGGTCTTCTGAAATATATATTTAAATTATTTATTGTCACTAGGTGGATTCTGGCCCATACTATGATGCCTGTGTAAGGGACACCTGTGCATGTGACAGTGGGGGTGAATGTGATTGTATCTGTTTCTGTACTGCAGTGGCAGCTTACGCTGCTGAATGTCGTAAAAAAGGAGCTTGTGTAGCATGGCGGAGCCCAAGCATATGTCGTAAGTACCACTACTGTTATAAATTGTGTTCACTGCAGGCAGAATTCCCCATATGCAGATCTACATGAACAATGCAACTCAGAAGAATACAGATTTAAGGAGAAATTGTATATTTTATCATTATCCTCTATTATTTGACCTCATATAAACATGCTGACTGAAGTGATTGCTCTTGCAGCTTTATTCTGTGACTACTACAACAGCCTCCCAGATGAATGTGATTGGCACTATAAAACCTGTGGATCCACCTGCATGAAAACTTGCAGAAACCCATCAGGAACTTGTTCTAATCAGATTCCTCTACTAGAGGGTATGAAATAATCTTATGAAATAAATCATTTACAGGGTAAATGTAGTCCAAACCGATTTTGATCAGTGAATTATTAATACATTAATATTTTTTCTTTAGATTCAAAGAACATTCAGTCAATTTAAAACAAATTTCTTGTTTATTCCTTCTTGCCTTTTATTATTACCCTAGGGTGTTTTCCCGGTGCAGTTCAGACAGGCCATTTCTGAGGGAGGACACAATGAAATGTGTTACAGAAGCAGAATGTCTTTCTCTGTGTACCTATGATGGGAAGATATACACTACTGGACAAGTGGTGTACGATACCACAGATGGAAATGGCACATGTTTTACTGCTGTATGTGGTTCCAACGGCACGATAATAAGAAATATTAACAAATGCATGACAACAACAATGCCATTCACTTTCACAACTCCACCACAAACTACAAAAACAACAATTATAATAACTGCTACAAAAACTTCTACTTCAAAACCTACAACAGTAATACTAACAACGCCAGAAATGCCATCAACAGCAACTAAACCTGCTGGTCCATCAACACCTACATCACCAGGAGTTTCTACAACTGCTGTTACTGCTCCAACACCATCTACAGAAACACCACTTCCAACACGAACAGAAACACCATCCACAGCTACTACAACTGCTGGTCCACCAACACCTACATCACCAGGAGTTTCTACTACTGCTGTTACTGCTGAAACCTCAATCACAGTAACACCACCTAAAACACGAACAGAAACACCATCCACAGCTGCTACAACTGCTGGTCCACCAACAACTACATCACCAGGAGTTTCTACAACAGCTGTCACTGCTCCTACACAATCTACAGAAAAACCACCTCCCATTGGAACCGAAACACCATCCACAACTACTAAAACTGCTGGTCCATCAACACCTACATCACCAGGAGTTTCTACAACTGCTGTTACTGCTCCAACACCATCTGGAGAAACATCTCTTCCAACAGGAACCGCAACACCATCTACATCTACTACAACTGGTGGTACACCAACATCACCACAGATTTCTACTACTGCTGTTACTGCTCCTACTCCATCTATAGGAACACCATCTCCCACAAGAACCGAAACACTATCCACAGCTACTAAAACTGCTGGTCTGCCAACACCTACATCACTAGGAGTTTCTACCACTGCTGTTACTGCTGAAACACCAATAACAGGAACACCACCTCCAACACGAGCAGAAACACCATCCACAGCTACTACAACTGCTAGTCTGCCAACACCTGCATCACCAGGTGTTTCTTCTACTGCTGTTACTGGTCCTATTCCATCTATACAAACATCATCTCCCACAGGAACTAAAACACCATCCACAGCTACTACAACTGCTGGTACACCAACATCACCAAAGATTTCTACTACTGCTGTTACTGCTGAAACACCGATCACAGAAACACCACCTCCAACAGGAACAGAAACACCATCCACAGCTACTACAACTGCTGGTCCACCAACACCTACATCACCAGGAGTTTCTACTACTGCTGTCACTGCTCCTACACCATCTACAGAAACGCCACCTCCAAAAGGAACAGAAACACCATCCACAGCTACTACAACTGCTAGTCTGCCAACACCTGCATCACCAGGTGTTTCTTCTACTGCTGTTACTGGTCCTATTCCATCTATACAAACATCATCTCCCACAGGAACTAAAACACCATCCACAGCTACTACAACTGCTGGTACACCAACATCACCACAAATTTATACTACTGCAGTTACTGTGGAAACACCAATCACAGAAACGCCACCTCCAACACGAACAGAAACACCATCCACAGCTACTACAACTGCTGGTACACCAACATCAGCACAAATTTCTACTACTGCAGTTACTGTGGAAACACCATTCACAGGAACACCACCTACAACACGAACAGAAACACCATCCACAGCTACTGCAACTACTGGTCCACCAACACCTCCATCACCAGGTGTTTCTACTACTGCTGTTACTAGTCCTAATCCATCTACAGAAACATCATCTTCCACAGGAACCGAAACACCATCCACAGCTACTACAACTGCTGGTACACCAACATCACCACAAATTTCTACTACTGCAGTTACTGTGGAAACACCAATCACAGAAACGCCACCTCCGACAGAAACAGAAACACCATCCACAGCAACTACAACTGTTGGTCCACCAACACCTACATCACCAGGAGTTTCTACTACTGCTGTTACTGCTGAAACACCAATCACAGGAACACCACCTCCAACACGAACAGAAACACCATCCACAGCTACTACAACTGCTGGTCCACCAACATCATCACAAATTTCTACTACTGCAGTTACTGCTCCTACACCAATCTCACAGAAACACCACCTCAACACGTTGGAACAGAAATACCATCCACAGCTAGTATATCTGCTGGTCCACCAACACTACATCACCAGGAGTTTCTACAACTGCTGTTACTGCTCCTAATCCACTGGAAACACCACCTCCCAATGGAACAAAAACACCATCCACAGCTACTACACTGCTGGTACACCAACATCACCAGGAGTTTCTACTACTGCTGTAACTGCTGAAACACCAATCACAGGAACACCACCTACAACACAAACAGAAACACCATCCACAGCTACTACAACTGCTGGTCCACCAACACCTACATCACCAGGAGTTTCTACAACTGCTGTTACTACTCCGAAACCAACTGGAGAAACACCTCCTCCCACAGGAACCGAAACACCATCCACAGCTACTACAACTGCTGGTACACCAACATCACCAGGAGTTTCTACTACTGCTGTTACTGCTGAAACACCAATCACAGGAACACCACCTCCAACACGAACAGAAACACCATCCACAGCTACTGCAACTGCTGGTCCACCAACACCTACATCACCAGGAGTGTTTCTACTACTGCTGTTACTGCTCCTGAAACTCCAATCTACAGAAACACCATCTCCCACAGGAACAGAAACACCATCCACAGCTACTACAACTGCTGGTACACCAACACCTACATCACAAGGAGTTTCTACTACTGCTGTTACTGCTGAAACACCAATCACAGAAACACAACCTCCAAAACGAACAGAAACACCATCCACAGCTACTACAACTGCTGGTCCACCAACACCTACATCACCAGGAGTTTCTACTACTGCTGTCACTGCTCCTACTCCGTCTACAGAAACACCACCTCCAATAGGAACCGAAACACCATCCACAGCTACTACAACTGCTGGTTCACCAATACCTACATCACCAGGAGTTTCTACTACTGCTGTTACTGCTGAAACACCAATCACAGGAACACCACCTCCAACACGAACAGAAACACCATCCACAGCTACTTCAACTGCTGGTCCACCAACACCTACATCACTAGGAGTTTCTACTACTGCTGTCACTGCTCCTACTCCATCTACAGAAACACCACCTACCATAGGAACCGAAACACCATCCACAGCTACCACAACTGCTGTTCAACCAACATCACCACAAATTTCTACTACTGCTGTTACTGCTGAAACACCAATCACAGGAACACCACCTCCAACACGAACAGAAACACCATCCACAGCTACTGCAACTGCTGGTCCACCAACACCTACATCACCAGGTGTTTCTACTACTGCTGTTACTGCTCCTACTTCCATCTACAGAAACACCACCACAGGAACCAGAAACACCATCCACAGCTACTACAACTGCTGGTCCACCAACACCTACATCACCAGGAGTTTCTACTACTGCTGTTACTGCTGAAACACCAATCTACAGAAACACCACCTCCCATTGGAACAGTAACACCATCCACAGCTACTACAACTGCTGGTCCACCAACACCTACATCACCAGGAGTTTCTACTACTGCTGTTACTGCTCCTACTCCATCTACAGAAACATCACCTCCACAGGAACGAAACACCATCCACAGCTACTACAACTGCTGGTCCACCAACATCACCAAATTTCTACTACTGCTGTTACTGCTGAAACACCATTCACAGGAACACCACCTACAACACGAACAACCATCCACAGCTACTACAACTGCTGGTCCACCAACACCTACATCAACAGGAGTTTCTACTACTGCTGTTACTCTCCTACCAACTGAGAAACATCACTCTTCCCACAGGAACCGAAACACCATCCACAGCTACTACAACTGCTGGTCCACCAACACCTACATCACCAGGAGTTTCTACTACTGCTGTTACTGCTGAAACACCAACTACAGGAACACCACCTCTTCCCACAGGAACAAAACACCATCCACAGCTACTACAACTGCTGGTCCACCAACACCTACATCACCAGGTGTTTCTACTACTGCTGTTACTGCTCCTACTCCATCTACAGAAACATCATCTCCCACAGGAACGAAACACCATCCACAGCTACTACAACTGCTGGTACACCAACACCTACATCACCAGGAGTTTCTACTACTGCTGTTACTGCTGAAACACCAATCACAGGAACACCACCTCCAACACGAACACACCATCCACAGCTACTACAACTGCTGGTCCACCAACACCTACATCACCAGGAGTTTCTACTGCTGTTACTGCTCCTACTCCATCAACAGAAACACCACCTCCCCAGGAACCGAAACACATCCACAGCAACTACAACTGTTGGTCCACCAACATCACAACAAATTTCTACTACTGCTGTTACTGCTGAAACACCAATCACAGGAACACCACCTCCAACACGAACAGAAACACCATCCACAGCTACTACAACTGCTGGTCCACCAACACCTACATCACAAGGAGCTTCTACTACTGCTGTTACTGCTCCGAAACCAACTGGAGAAACACCTCTTCCCACAGGAATCGAAACACCATCCACAGCTACTACAACTGCTGGTACCCCAACATCACCAGGAGTTTCTACTACTGCTGTTACTGCTGAAACACCAATCACAGGAACACCACCTACAACACGAACAGAAACACCATCCACAGCTACTACAACTGCTGGTCCACCAACACCTACATCACAGGTGTTTCTACTACTGCTGTTACTAGTCTACTCCATCTACAGAAACACCATCTCCACAGGAACAGTAACACCATCCACAGCTACTACAACTGCTGGTACACCCTACATCACCACAAATTTCTACTACTGCAGTTACTGTGGAAACACCAATCACAGAAACACAACCTCCAAAACGAACAGAAACACCATCCACAGCTACTACAACTGCTGGTCCACCAACACCTACATCACCAGGAGTTTCTACTACTGCTGTCACTGCTCCTACTCCATCTACAGAAACACCACCTCCCATTGGAACAAACACCATCCACAGCTACTACAACTGCTGGTCCACCAACACCTACATCACCAGGAGTTTCTACTACTGCTGTTACTGCTCCTACTCCATCTACAGAAACACCACCTCCCATTGGAACAGAAACACCATCCACAGCTACTACAACTGCTGGTCCACCAACACCTACATCACAAGGAGTTTCTACTACTGCTGTCACTGCTCCTACTCCATCTACAGAAACACCACCTCCCATAGGAACAAAAACACCATCCACAGCTACTACAACTGCTGGTCCACCAACACCTACATCACCAGGAGTTTCTACAACTGCTGTTACTGCTCTGAAACCAACTGGAGAAACACCTCTTCCCACAGGAACCGAAACACCATCCACAGCTACTACAACTGCTGGTACACCAACATCACCAGGAGTTTCTACTACTGCTGTTACTGCTGAAACACCAATCACAGGAACACCACCTACAACACGAACAGAAACACCATCCACAGCTACTACAACTGCTGGTCCACCAACACCTACATCACAAGGAGCTTCTACTACTGCTGTCACTGCTCCTACTTCATCTACAGAAACACCACCTCCCATTGGAACAGTAACACCATCCACAGCTACTACAACTGCTGGTCCACCAACACCTACATCACCAGGTGTTTCTACTACTGCTGTTACTAGTCCTACTCTATCTACAGAAACCATCTTCCACAGGAACCAACTCCACAGCTACTACAACTGCTGGTCACCAACACCTACATCACCAGGAGTTTCTACTACTGCTGTTACTTGCTGAAACACCAATCACAGAAACGCCACCTCCGACAGAAACAGAAACACCATCCACAGCAACTACAACTGTTGGTCCACAGACACCTACATCACCAGGAGTTTCTACTACTGCTGTTACTGCTGAAACACCAATCACAGCAACACCACCTCCAACACGAACAGAAACACCATCTACAGCTACTACAACTGCTGGTCCACCAACACCTACATCACCAGGAGTTTCTACTACTGCTGTCACTGCTCCTACTCCATCTACAGAAACACCACCTCCCATTGGAACAAAAACACCATCCACAGCTACTACATCTGCTGGTCCACCAACACCTACATCACCAGGAGTTTCTACAACTGCTGTTACTGCTCCGAAACCAACTGGAGAAACACCTCTTCCCACAGGAACCGAAACACCATCCACAGCTACTACAACTGCTGGTACACCAACATCACCAGGAGTTTCTACTACTGCTGTTACTGCTGAAACACCAATCACAGGAACACCACCTCCAACACGAACAGAAACACCATCCACAGCTACTACAACTGCTGGTCCACCAACACCTACATCACCAGGTGTTTCTACTACTGCTGTTACTGCTCCTACTCCATCTACAGAATCACCACCTCCCAGGAACAGAAACACCATCCACAGCTACTACAACTGCTGGTCCACCAACACCTACATCACAAATTTCTACTACTGCTGTACTGCTGGAAACACCAATCTACAGAACACCACCTCCCATTGGAACAGAAACACCATCCACAGCTACTGCAACTGCTGGTCCACCAACATCACAACAGGTGTTTCTACTACTGCTGTTACTAGTCCTACTCCATCTACAGAAACATCATCTCCACAGGAACAGAAACACCATCCACAGCTACTACAACTGCTGGTACACCAACATCACCACAAATTTCTACTACTGCAGTTACTGTGGAAACACCAATCACAGAAACACCACCTCCAAAACGAAACAGAAACACCATCCACAGCTACTACAACTGCTGGTCCACCAACACCTACATCACCAGGAGTTTCTACTACTGCTGTTACTGCTGAAACACCAATCACAGGAACACCACCTCCAACAGGAACAGAAACACCATCCACAGCTACTACAACTGCTGGTCCACCAACACCTACATCACAAGGAGCTTCTACTACTGCTGTCACTGCTCCTACTTCATCTACAGAAACACCACCTCCCATTGGAACAGTAACACCATCCACAGCTACTGCAACTGCTGGTCCACCAACACCTACATCACCAGGTGTTTCTACTACTGCTGTTACTAGTCCTACTCCATCTACAGAAACATCATCTCCCACAGGAACCGAAACACCATCCACAGCTACTACAACTGCTGGTACACCAACATCACCACAAATTTCTACTACTGCAGTTACTGTGGAAACACCATTCACAGGAACACCACCTACAACACGAACAGAAATACCATCCACAGCTACTACAACTGCTGGTCCACCAACACCTACATCACCAGGAGTTTCTACAACTGCTGTTACTAGTCCTGAAACACCAATCTACAGAAACATCATCTTCCACAGGAACCGAAACACCATCCACAGCTACTACAACTGCTGGTCCACCAACACCTACATCACTAGGAGTTTCTACCACTGCTGTTACTGCTGAAACACCAATCACAGGAACACCACCTCCAACAGGAACAGAAACACCATCCACAGCTACTACAACTGCTGGTCCACCAACACCTACATCACCAGGGTTTCTACTACTGCTGTCACTGCTCCTACCAATCTACAGAAACACCACCTCCACAGGAACAGAAACACCATCCACAGCTACTACAACTGCTGGTCCACCAACATCACCACAAATTTCTACTACTGCTGTTACTGCTGAAACACCAATCACAGGAACACCACCTCCAACACGAACAGAAACACCATCCACAGCTACTGCAACTGCTGGTCCACCAACACCTACATCACCAGGTGTTTCTACTACTGCTGTTACTGTCCTACTCCAATCTACAGAAACACCATCTTCCCACAGGAAAGAAACACCATCCACAGCTACTACAACTGCTGGTACACCAACATCACCAGGAGTTTCTACTACTGCTGTTACTGCTGAAACACCAATCACAGGAACACCACCTCCAACACGAACAGAAACACCATCCACAGCTACTTCAACTGCTGGTCCACCAACACCTACATCACCAGGTGTTTCTACTACTGCTGTTACTGCTCCTACTCCAATCACAGAAACACCACCTCCACAGGAACCGAAACACCATCCACAGCTACTACAACTGCTGGTCCACCAACACCTACATCACCAGGAGTTTCTACTACTGCTGTTACTGCTGAAACACCAATCACAGGAACACCACCTCCAACACGAACAGAAACACCATCCACAGCTACTACAACTGCTGGTCCACCAACACCTACATCACCAGGAGTTTCTACTACTGCTGTTACTGCTCTACCAACTACAGAAACACCATTCCACAGGAACAGAAACACCATCCACAGCTACTACAACTGCTGGTTCACCAACATCACAACATCACCAGGTGTTTCCTGTTACTGCTGAAACACCAATCACAGGAACACCACCTACAACACGAACAGAAACACCATCCACAGCTACTACAACTGCTGGTCCACCAACACCTACATCACCAGGTGTTTCTACTACTGCTGTTACTGCTCCACCATCTCACAGGAAACACCACCTCCACAGGAACAGAAACACCATCCACAGCTACTACAACTGCTGGTACACCAACATCACCAGGAGTTTCTACTACTGCTGTTACTGTGAAACACCAATCACAGAAACACCACCTCCGACAGAAACAGAAACACCATCCACAGCTACTACAACTGCTGGTCCACCAACACCTACATCACAAATTTCTACTACTGCTGTTACTGCTGAAACACCAATCACAGGAACACCACCTCCAACACGAACAGAAACACCATCCACAGCTACTACAACTGCTGGTCCACCAACACCTACATCACCAGGAGTTTCTACTACTGCTGTCACTGCTCCTACTCATCTACAGAAACACCACCTCCCACAGGAACAGTAAACACCATCCACAGCTACTACAACTGCTGGTCCACCAACATCACCACAAATTCTACTACTGCTGTTACTGTTACTGAAACACCAATCACAGGAACACCACCTCCAAACACGAACAGAAACACCATCCACAGCTACTACAACTGCTGGTCCACCAACACCTACATCACCAGGAGTTTCTACTACTGCTGTACTGCTCCTACTCCATCTACAGAAACACCACCTCCCACAGGAACAGAAACACCATCCACAGCTACTACAACTGCTGGTCCACCAACACCTACATCACCAGGGTTTCTACTACTGCTGTTACTGTAAACACCAATCACAGAAACACAACCTCCACAGGAACAGAAACACCATCCACAGCTACTACAACTGCTGGTACACCAACACCACATCACAGGAGTTTCTACTACTGCTGTACTGCTCCTACACCAATCACAGAAACGCCACCTCCGACAGAAACAGAAACACCATCCACAGCTACTACAACTGCTGGTCCACCAACACCTACATCACCAGGAGTTTCTACTACTGCTGTTACTGCTGAAACACCAATCACAGGAACACCACCTCCAACACGAACAGAAACACCATCCACAGCTACTACAACTGCTGGTCCACCAACACCTACATCACCAGGAGTTTCTACTACTGCTGTTACTGTCCTGAAACACCAATCTACAGAAACACCACCTCCACACGAACAGAAACACCATCCACAGCTACTACAACTGCTGGTCCACCAACACCTACATCACCAGGAGTTTCTACTACTGCTGTTACTGCTCCTACACCATCTACAGAAACACCACCTCCACATTGGAACCGAAACACCATCCACAGCTACTACAACTGCTGGTCCACCAACACCTACATCACCAGGTGTTTCTACTACTGCTGTTACTAGTCCTACTCCATCTACAGAAACATCATCTCCCACAGGAACCGAAACACCATCCACAGCTACTACAACTGCTGGTCCACCAACACCAACATCACCAGGAGTTTCTACTAATGCTGTCACTGAAACACCAATCACAGGAACACCACCTCAACACGAACAGAAACACCATCCACAGCTACTACAACTGCTGGTCCACCAACACCTTCATCACCAGGAGTTTCTACTACTGCTGTTACTGTCCTGAAACCATCTACAGAAACACCATCTCCACAGGAACGAAACACCATCCACAGCTACTACAACTGCTGGTACACCAACATCACACAAATTTCTACTACTGCAGTTACTGTGGAAACACCAATCACAGAACACCACCTCCACACAGAAACAGAAACACCATCCACAGCTACTACAACTGCTGGTCCACCAACACCTACATCACCAGGAGTTTCTACTACTGCTGTTACTGCTCCTGAAACCAATCACAGAAACACCACCTCCACAGGAACAGAAACACCATCCACAGCTACTACAACTGCTGGTCCACCAACACCTACATCACCAGGAGTTTCTACTACTGCTGTTACTGCTGAAACACCAATCACAGGAACACCACCTCCAACAAACACCATCCACAGCTACTACAACTGCTGGTCCACCAACACCTACATCACCAGGAGTTTCTACTACTGCTGTCACTGCTCCTACTCATCTACATATACACCACCTCCCATTGGAACAGTAACACCATCCACAGCTACTACAACTGCTGGTCCACCAACACCTACATCACAAGGAGCTTCTACTACTGCTGTCACTGCTCCTACTTCATCTACATATACACCACCTCCCATTGGAACAGTAACACCATCCACAGCTACTGCAACTGCTGGTCCACCAACACCTACATCACCAGGTGTTTCTACTACTGCTGTTACTAGTCCTACTCCATCTACAGAAACATCATCTCCCACAGGAAAAGAAACACCATCCACAGCTACTACAACTGCTGGTACACCAACATCACCACAAATTTCTACTACTGCAGTTACTGTGGAAACACCAATCACAGAAACACAACCTCCAAAACGAACAGAAACACCATCCACAGCTACTACAACTGCTGGTCCACCAACACCTACATCACCAGGAATTTCTACTACTGCTGTTACTGCTGAAACACCAATCACAGGAACACCACCTCCAACACGAACAGAAACACCATCCACAGCTACTACAACTGCTGGTCCACCAACACCTACATCACCAGGAGTTTCTACTACTGCTGTCACTGCTCCTACTTCATCTACAGAAACACCACCTCCCATTGGAACAGTAACACCATCCACAGCTACTACAACTGCTGGTCCACCAACACCTACATCACCAGGAATTTCTACTACTGCTGTCACTGCTCCTACTCCATCTACAGAAACACCATCTCCCACCATGAAACACCATCCACAGCTACTACAACTGCTGGTCCACCAACACCTACATCACCAGGAGTTTCTACTACTGCTGTTACTGCTCTACCATCTACAGAAACACCACCTCCCATTGGAACAGTAACACCATCCACAGCTACTACAACTGCTGGTCCACCAACACCTACATCACCAGGAGTTTCTACTACTGCTGTTACTGTCCTGAAACACCAATCTACAGGAAACACCACCTCCACAGGAACCAGAAACACCATCCACAGCTACTACAACTGCTGGTACACCAACATCACCAGGAGTTTCTACTACTGCTGTTACTGCTGAAACACCAATCACAGGAACACCACCTCCAACACGAACAGAAACACCATCCACAGCTACTACAACTGCTGGTCCACCAACACCTACATCACCAGGAGTTTCTACTACTGCTGTTACTGCTGAAACACCAATCACAGGAACACCACCTCCCATTGGAACAGAAACACCATCCACAGCTACTACAACTGCTGGTACACCAACACCTACATCACCAGGAGTTTCTACTACTGCTGTTACTGCTGAAACACCAATCACAGAACACCACCTCCCACAGGAACAGAAACACCATCCACAGCTACTACAACTGCTGGTCCACCAACACCTACATCACCAGGAGTTTCTACTACTGCTGTCACTGCTCCTCCATCTACAGAAACACCACCTCCCATTGGAACAGTAACACCATCCACAGCTACTACAACTGCTGGTCCACCAACACCTACATCACCAGGAGTTTCTACTACTGCTGTTACTGCTCCTACTCATCTACATCCAACGAGAAACACCATCCACAGCTACTACAACTGCTGGTCCACCAACACCTACATCACCAGGAGTTTCTACTACTGCTGTTACTGCTCCTACTCCATCTACAGAAACACCACCTCCAACAGGAACAAACACCATCCACAGCTACTACAACTGCTGGTACATCACCACCAACATCAGCACAAATGTATACTACTGCTGTTACTTCTGAAACACCAATCACAGAATCACCACCTTCAACACGAACAGAAACACCATCCACAGCTACTACAACTGCTGGTCCACCAACACCTACATCACCAGGAGTTTCTACTACTGCTGTTACTGCTGAAACACCAATCACAGGAACACCACCTCCAACACGAACAGAAACACCATCCACAGCTACTACAACTGCTGGTTCACCATCACACCTACATCACCAGGAGTTTCTACTACTGCTGTACTACTTCATCTACAAAACACCACCTCTTGGAACAGTAACACCATCCACATACTACAGCTGCTGCAACTGCTGGTCCAACACCTACATCACCAGGTGTTTCTACTACTGCTGTTACTAGTCCTACTCCATCTACAGAAACATCATCTCCCACAGGAACGAAACACCATCCACAGCTACTACAACTGCTGGTACACCAACATCAGCACAAATTTTCTGCAGTTACTGTGGAAACACCATTCACCAGGAACACACAGAGAACAGAAACACCATCCTACTACAACTGCTGGTCCACCAACACCTACATCACCAGGTTTCTACCACTGCTGTTACTGCTGAACACCAACTGGAGAACCTCTTACAACACCACACAGAAACACCATCCACAGCTACTACAACTGCTGGTACACCAACATCACCAGGAGTTTCTACTGCTGTTACTGCTGAAACACCAATCACAGGAACACCACCTCCAACAGGAACAGAAACACCATCCACAGCTACTACAACTGTTGGTCACCAACACCTACAGGAGCTTCTACTACTGCTGTCCTGCTCCTACTACACCACCTCCCATTGGAACAGTAACACCATCCACAGCTACAACTGCTGGTCCACCAACACCTACATCACAAGGCTTCTACTACTGCTGTCACTGCTCTTCATCTACCCACCACCTCCCATTGGAACAGTAACACCATCCACAGCTACTGCAACTGGTCTGGTCCACCTACATCACCAGGTGTTTCTATACTACTGCTGTTACTAGTCCTACTCCATCTACAGAAACATCATCTCCACAGGAAAACACCATCCACAGCTACACAACATACTGGTACACCAACATCACCACAAATTTCTACTACTGCAGTTACTGTGGAAACACCAATCACAGAAACACAACCTCCAAAACGAACAGAAAAACCATCCACAGCTACTACAACTGCTGGTCCACCAACACCTACATCACCAGGAATTTCTACTACTACTGCTGTCACTGCTCTACTCCGTCTAAACACACCACCTCCAATAGGAACTGAAACACACAGCTACTACAACTGCTGGTTCACCAACACCCTACATCACCAGTTTCTACTGCACTGTTACTGCTGAAACACCAATCACAGGAACACCACCTCCAACACGAACAGAAACACCATCACAGCTACTTAGCTGAACCAACACCTACATCACCAAGGTTTCTACTGCTGCACTGCTATCCTACTCCATCTGCAGAAACACCACCTACCATAGGAACCGAAACACCATCCACATCTACCACTGTTCAACCAACATCACCACAAATTTCTACTACTGCTGTTACTGCTGAAACACCAATCACAGGAACACCACCTCCAACACGAACAGAAACACCATCCACAGCTACTGCAACTGCTGGTCCACCAACACCTACATCACCAGGTGTTTCTACTACTGCTGTTACTAGTCCTACTCCATCTACAGAAACATCATCTCCTACAGGAACCGAAACACCATCCACAGCTACTACAACTGCTGGTCCACCAACACCTACATCACAAGGAGCTTCTACTACTGCTGTCACTGCTCCTACTTCATCTACAGAAACACCACCTCCCATTGGAACAGTAACACCATCCACAGCTACTGAAACTGCTGGTCCACCAACACCTACATCACCAGGTGTTTCTACTACTGCTGTTACTAGTCCTACTCCATCTACAGAAACATCATCTCCCACAGGAACCGAAACACCATCCACAGCTACTACAACTGCTGGTACACCAACATCAGCACAAATTTCTACTACTGCAGTTACTGTGGAAACACCATTCACAGGAACACCACCTACAACACGAACAGAAACACCATCCACAGCTACTACAACTGCTGGTTCACCAGGAGTTTCTACATCACCTGTTTACTACTCACCAACATATCCACAGGAAACACCATCCACAGCTACTACAACTGCTGGTCAACAACATCACTGGACACCACCTCACAAGACAGCTACAACTGCTACCATCACTACTGCTGTCACTACATCTACCGAAACATACTTTCACTCGAAACCTAACACCATCCACAGCTACTGCAACTGCTGGTCCACCAACACCTACATCACCAGGTGTTTCTACCACTGCTGTTACTGTTGAAACACCAATGGAACATCATCTCCACAGGAAAGAAACACCATCCACAGCTACTACAACTGCTGGTCCACCAACATCACCACATCACCAGGAGTTTCTACTACTGTACTGCTCCAAACACCAATCACAACACAACCTCCAAAACGAACAGAAACACCATCCACAGCTACTACAACTGCTGGTCCACCAACACCTACATCACCAGGAATTTCTACTACTGCTGTCACTGCTCCTACTCCGTCTACAGAAACACCACCTCCAATAGGAACCGAAACACCATCCACAGCTACTACAACTGCTGGTTCACCAACACCTACATCACCAGGAGTTTCTACTACTGCTGTCACTGCTCTTACTCAACCTGCAGAAACACCTCTTTCCACAGGAACCGAAACACCATCCACAGCTACTTCAACTGCTGGTACACCACCACCAACATCAGCACAAATTTACACTACTGCTATTACTGCTGAAACATCATTCACAGAAACGCCACCTCCGACACAAACAGAAACACCTTCAACAGCTACAACAACTGTTGGTCCACAAACACCTACATCACCAGGAGTTTCTACTTCTGCCATCACTGCTCCTACTCCATCTACAGAAATGCCATCTCCCACAGGAACCGAAACACCATCCACAGATACTACAACTGCTGTTACACCAACATCACCACACATTTCTACTACTGCTTTTACTGCTGAAACACCAATCACAGAAACGCCAGCTCTGACACAATCAACAATTGTTACAACAACAGTTTTGACAGAAATGCCATCAACAAAGTTCACTGTATATACAGAACCACCACCTGAAACGAAACATGCTACATCACCTCAAATTGTCATCACAACTATCTGTCACTGTACATTTGCAAATCAAACTTTCTCACCTGGTAAGTACTATATATAATTTGTAACTTTCTCCAACAGTTTTTTTTTTTCAAAATTTGATGACAACATGAATCAGTGACATATTCTGTTATTCTAACTATAGAGTCAGTCATTTACAACAAAACGGATAAAGCTGGCTGGTGCTACTTTGCTTACTGCAACTCCAATTGTGTTAGTGAAATAACACAGAAACCATGCCCTCAGACTACTACTCCAGTTTCAACTGTTCCAAATGACTGTACAGAAGTCAACAGAAAGGTTAAAAAAGGCACTTGTCATGTACAATTTACATTTTCCCAAAAGTACATTCTAATTTATAATTAAACTGCAATAATATTTGAATCTTTAACAGAATGGAGAGTCATGGAATGAAGGATGCACCACTAAAAACTGCATAAATGGGAATGTTACCACAAGCCCTGTACAGTGTGATCCAGCTGATTCTGTCATACCTACATGTGTCAACGGACTTAATCCTGAGAAGGTTTATTATAACAATGGTTGCTGCATGTACGAGTGTCTATGTGAGTTTAAACCATGCAGCAGAAAATTGATAAGTAACACTATCCTTGTATTCTAATTTATGTTTAACTTGTTTTCTGATACAACAGGTCGATGCAGTGGCTGGGGTGACCCTCATTACAATACATTTGATGGAAAATATTATGTTTTCCAAGGAAATTGCGACTATGTGTTGGTCAGAGAAATCATTCCAAGACACAATATCAGTGTCCATGTTAAAAACTATTATTGCGATGTTACAAATAATTTTGCTTGTCCGGAGTATGTGACTGTGAAATACAAATCCTATGAAATCAAGCTAGCAAGTAACAGTAAAGAGATACAGGTAAGTGTCAGGACTACATTACTGTAAAATGCAGAAAATGACAACTTAATAGCTACATTTTCAATGCTAATATCACCTAACACTACTAGCATAGAGTTTATACACTAGACAAAAAGTAATCTAAGGTTCATTACAAATCAAAAAATCTTATTGCCTACAGGTTTATGTCAATGATGTTGTGAAGGTCCCAACTTTCTTGAATGAAGATCAAAGCTAGATTTTAGTCATCAAGGCTTATGATCAATCTCCTACAAATTGAGATTTTAGTCAGTCATCAAGGCTTTGTGATCAATCTCCCGTTCTCCTACTTCCATGGTAATACAGAGGGACAGTGCGGTGAGTACAGTGTGGTGCCATTGCTGCAATGACTATAACCATGATAAACTGAATTTCTTCTCTGAGACAATGCAGCAACTTTCACAGACTGATTAGCACTGTCTTTCAATTAAATTTTAGAAATTCTGTCACTAACAGGACCAAATAGAATTAAAAAAATATTTAAACATCCCCTCTATCTGCCACTGTTCTGCATTCAGTTAATTGTGCCCAAAACACCATTGGTTGAGCCAGTGTTACTCTGCCCAGTCTACTCGGACTGTTAGAATAAACTGCAATTCCATTTGATACTTCAAGTTGCACAGAAATTACACACTTTACCAATAATTAATTAAAAAGAGATATATATCATTTTTATGACAATATCCTTTTTTTGTTAAACCATGATATGCTTCAGTTTGCATTTTCTCTCTAAACTTTTACATTTTGTTCAGTTTGTTCAAGAGCTGTCATGGCATCGTTCCCTATCAAAGCTACTATGAGGCATGTAAATATGATGTGTGCTACAAGAAAAATGACTCCATGGCCTGTGCCAGTGTGGAGGCCTATGCACAGCTATGCGGCCAGCAGTCTATATGTGTGGACTGGAGAGACTCAGCTGACCTCAACGGGCTTTGTGGTAAGAAAGCAGAATGAACCCACAATAACACAGTGTTGCATCTTTTTCTTACTGTATCCTAAATCGCTTGACTCTCTTTGGTTAATAGCATACAAATGTGCTGATCACAAAGTCTACAAGGCATGTGGGCCTAAAGTTGAAAGAACCTGCAGTACAAGGTAACCACTCTCTATATCAATTAATTTGCATAAGTAGAAATGTAATACCGAATGGTCCAAATAACTTCACTGCATTAATAACTTTAATGTCACATGTGCTTGACTTACAACCAGATAATTCAGTCCAAGTAAAAACTGGATTTGAACACATTCTACCCCATATTACACCCATATCTTTATCTTTCTTCCTTTGCTATAGCCAGGAGATACATGGATCGTGAACTGTACAACATACAAATGCTCCACTGAGAGCTTTGGAGTTGTTCAAGAGCCTATGAATTGTCCAACCATAGAGCCCTGTGGCCACGAATACAAAAGCATCATTGAAAACTGCTGTCCAACCTGCGGTGAGTAATCAAGTGCAATGACAATCAGAGAGCTAAACAGACTAAATTAAATAAACATGATAACAAAACTGAACTCATTTACTGACCTAGTGCACATTTCTGATCTAACTGTGCATGATTTATCAATTAAAAGTTCATAATCATCCTTCAGATTACAAATGCAACCTCCAACTCAACTTTCCTGAAATAGCATTTGTCACAAATACAAAGGACAATTCTGATCAATAGCTTATCTATAGCTTATTATTTTCTAAAATCATAATAGTAAATGAATGCATGGCAATATTAAGGAATAGATTTGAAAATAATACTGTGAACTTTATCTTCAATCTCCATGTCCAGTTAAAACCATTTCCTTGAAAGTGGGTGCCAGTGGGGTGTCTAAAGCAGAGTAGTCCTCAAAGTCCTCTTCCAATATGCCAGGCTTCATATAATTAGAGAATTTCATCATCCAATTGTGTATAGGGGGGGGGGTCTAGTTGAATATCTGTTGGAAACTTCCTCGAAGTAGACATTCAGTCTGTAAACTTGTAAAATGCATTAAAAAAATTCAGAATAATTTACATAATGCCTCCTCTGTCCATTCAGTGTGTGATACCAGCCAATGTTCTATGAAATGTGCTGTGGGATATGAGTTAGCAGCAGAGATACCTGAGGACAGTTGCTGTCTACCATGTGGTAAGTCTAAAAATGTCATACCCAGACAAATACTATTAAACTTAAATGTATTGTTCGCTTTTAATTTTTGTCAACAAAAAAATGCTTTTGCAATATTTGGAGTTTACCTGGATAAAATGTGATATACTACTACAACAGTTGCTAATTAATTACATTAGCTCTTTAACTTTTATACAATTTCTGACTGTATTTTTTTTTTATTCAGTGCCCAAAGATGTATGTGTGCACAATAACACTGAGTACCAGGTGAGCTGCTGGGTTCATTTATTTATGCTAACTGGTAACATTAACAAACAGGAAATGTAATAAATATCATATTTATACATTACATACATGCTTTTCACTCTTAAAAAATGAATCCAGAAGAATGTAATTTCTATCTAAATCCATAAACTTTTCTATAATGATGGGTTCACTTTCTTTTTAGCCTGGAGTTAAAATCCCGACAGAGCCTTGTTTGGAATGCTACTGCCAAATGGATAAAGACCCACAGACCCAACTACATTCTGTGGCATGTGTTAATAAAGTCTGCAAACCTTGTGCTGAGGTAATAATTACAATTTATGCTAATTATTATTAAATTAAACATCAGGATGGATTTCTATTATATACTCTAAACTTGTCTGAACTTCTAGTAAAGCCCTTTTGGACTAGGGAAGGATGTTTTGAATTCTGTTACAGTCTGTTTTCATAGGATCCTACATTACAAATTAATTGACTAAAATCTAGTACTCTTTTGGTTCTCCAAGGGCTTTGAGCGTGTAGAAGAAGAAGGAGAGTGCTGTGGAACATGCAAGCAAATCAGCTGCCTGTATACTGCACCGGACAACACCACACATACTCTCCAGGTATATTTTCAAACATTCACAAACTTCTCTACGACCGTCTATTTCACCAGTCAACAAACCTTCTCTGTTCCTCAGCCCTCATGTAGTATGCTCCTTTTTAGGTTGGAGAAGTGAAAAATTACAATTGTGAGAATATTACCTGCAATGAAATGAATGGCTTGTTTGTGACGGAGAAGATCACACCAAAATGCCCTTATTTCAATCCAGATGACTGTGAGCCTGTAAGTCAAATATATATGATATACTTTATTGACAAACATTAAAACACCAATAACTTATTTTTAATAAGCTTCAACAATCTGATAGATGTATGGTTTGGTTACAAATGTCGAAATGTGTGACTGTTCACATACAGGGAACTGAGAGATACGATGCAGATGGATGTTGCAAGATCTGTAAGAAACGTTTTAATTATTGTCCATTCATTCGTTCGAAATAATTGACCAGTAATATTTGACAAAATAATTATTTTGTCATCACCTCCTTCAACTGTACTAAAGATTAAAGAAATAATCATCTCAAGCATATATGTGACCCTGGACCACAAAACCAGTCATAAGTGTCAATTTTGTGTAAAAATTATGCTGAAGCTGAATAAATAGGCTTTCCATTGATTTATGTTTGTTAGGATCAGACAATATTTGGCTAAGATACAGCTATATAAAAATCTGGAATCTGAAGGTGAAAAAAACGAATATATGGAGACAATCGCCTTTAAAGTTGTCCAAATGAAGTTCTTAGCAATGCATATTACTAATCAAAATTAAGTTTTTATATATTTATGGTAGGAAATATAGAAAATATCTTCATGGAACATGATCTTTACTTAATCTAATGATTTTTGGCATAAAAGAAAAATCAATCATTTTGACCCATACGATGTATTTTTGGCTATTGCTACAAATATACCTGTGCTACTTAAGACTGTTGGGCTTTAGTGGTCCAGGCTCACATATGTAATACATAAAACAATGCATCATATATACAGTTCTTGAGATAAAGACAAGTTTACTTCTTTCTCAAACATCTTAGGTGAGCCCAAGACTTGCATTGTTTTGAAGAACACAACCCATGTGGATGCAAATGACTGCAAGTCCATCCACCCCATAGAAGTGACATCCTGCAGTGGTCACTGTGGCACCCAATCAATGTAAGAGCACTTGCACATATAATTGATAATGAAAATGTTTTGTAAAGCCTTGATTATTTAATAATTTCACATAACTGACAACAATCACATTTTAAGTGCTTGCTACAGAAACTCTTTCATGTGAATAGCTGGTATGGTTACAGTCAATTTTGTTTCTTTTTATTATTTGACTATTATTCATCAGAATGCATTATTTAAAATTAAAAATGGATAAAATCATCACAGCAGAATAATCTGAGATTGTTCATTAGCTTTAGCATATCAGATATAGCTTGTAATTACAAAATCATCTAAAAGAAATGAGCCACACCTATATTCTCATAATACAAATTTTGCTTTATGAAAAACTAAAAAGCCTATTCATCTTCAGGTATTCAATGGAAAGAACATTATGATGCACATCTGTTCTTGCTGCCGAGAGGAGAAAGTCAGCCGTCGACAGGTGACGCTGAAGTGTGCCGATGACAGAGAGGTTGTTCATGACTACATTTACATTGAGAGCTGCACATGCACTCCTACAAAGTGTGAAGAATAGAAGGCCTGAAGACTTAATAAAAGATGCTGATCTTAAAGCCTTTCATTTGATTATTGCTGATGTGAGCTAAATTACTTAAGACAAGAGATATTTTATATAATGAACACGGAAACAAATTCATGCTTTTAATCTAGGGCTAGGGTTTTCACTTTAAATATGATCTTAAATGTTTAAATGATCTGTAACAAAACTATTTCAATTGTCTTTTCTATGGTATAATGAAAGTTCTGTATAATTTTGATGAAATAAGTGAATGTTCAACACAATAAAGAAGACAACCAGCAACAATAAAAGTTCATTGCATTTTTTTTCTTTTTTTTCTTTTGACAATGAAGTTGTAGTAGTCTCATACTCAACTGTGCTTCGAAATGGCTTTTGTGTCCACCAGACAACGAAAAAATGTAAAAGCAAAGCAACTGTAGTCCTCTACAGATACTTTATGGGAGACACTAAGATGTATGCATATCCCAAAACCATAAACTTGCTCTGACATCACACTATGTCCAAATTTTAACCACTAAGTCTACTGGGAAGGCTTTGCAAGTTCAAGCCAAGAAAGAAACCATATGTATTGGATATAATATTATACGATATACCAATACAATACAAAATCATGCAATATAGCCTATGCTTTGTCATTGGTTGAATATCTAAAGAGTAATATAATAAAACTAAATATTGCAACAATACAATATTATAATATTGCCACATGTTATCACATAACTGCTCTCATAACTGACAATCAACGACAAATAATCATATTTAGGATTCCTAGACAGTAGGAAACAAACAGTCATAGACAGTGTCATATACAGACTATGATAGATAAAATCATTTGTAAATTAATTGATAGCTCCATTCCATTTAACATCAACTCACCTCTATGTCAAGAAAATCCATCATCCACTCCTTTACCGCAAAGTAAATTATAGAAATCGCCAAAATGATTGTACTAGGCTACTTGGGCTAATTCAATATTTTGACTTCACTTGTTGCCACCAAGGACCTCAACATGTTTCCTCCAGCGGCATCATGCAAAACTGCAACAACAAAAAAATATTGCTGAGAAAACAGTCCCATTGGACTGCTGAAAGGGTAGTTCTGTACTACTATTTTTTTATTTCAAAAACTCGCCCTTTACACTAATCCTGCCGCAGGATTACACGATTTTATAAAAATCGATTCTATAATCACAAACGATTGTGATTGGTGCTCCTTAGCAAGCGCTGAGAAAAGTTACAGGTACCACATACTAATGTAACCTAGGAACAGGCATGGCTAGGAATTTTAACATAATTATTAACGTTAATAATGAAATAATATAATTATATTAGTATTAAACAATGAATGAATAGTACAAAATAAGTAAAGAAAAAGAGACTGGACCGCAAACCCCGCCCACATTGGCCAATCAAATGTGCAGACATGACATGACGTAACAGGAAGTGTTTTCATGGACACACTGGCGGGAGTTTCGGTTGTTACTAAACAAGCTTACTTAACGGGTGACCGACTGCAAAAGGCAAGAGATTTCAAGCAACAGTGCTTCTAAAAGGAACATTTCTAAACAAATCCTACATAGAATTCACTAAACAGGCAAGTGTATTATAAAGGCAGACTACACATTTAACGTTTTAATTTTTCAATATGTCATGTCTTATGCGAATCTGACAGTGGTTGTTACATTTGTTCTGGTTTGTTTGTTTCAGTATGTATAACGTTAAATATGAATAGAATATCAGTAGATCTTAATATTTTTGAAATTAGTCTCTTACATATTTTACATTTAGTAATTATGTTACGTAAATAACGAACATGTATGCATATGTAATAATTGCATGTGTTGCTTCATAAGTGACTGTCTCTTTGAGTCTGTTTTCACATTATAAATGGTTATTTACAAATATTTGTATATTAGTTAACGTTATAACATCTCTGAGCTGTCAAATAGCTATAGTAAGCAGACAATAATTAGGAAGTTTCTAGCACCACTAACCTTAATCACCCTCATTTTGTGCCTATGTAGGCTATTATTTTGTAGTGGAAACCAAAATAGAAATGTATGAATAATCTTTGTAGAAATACAGTAACAAATAAATATAGTGAGTAGTAACCATTACTGTCAAGCTCCAAAAAGCAAAAAGCCCCATAAGTCCGAAATGACATTCTCATTTTAGGACGTTGTGAGCTCCTTTGAAATGATGTCTTGCTAATGATGATGTATATTCACAGGTCAGTGTACATAGATGTCTAATATGAAGGTTACAGTGGATAAGATCCTATCATTATCGGAGAGTGATGGTGTAGATGAGCTACAGAAGCATCTCACTTTGCTGTCTGATGATCAGGTTTGTGTTTAATGTGTGTACTGATATGTAATGAGGCTGCAGTTGATGCAAACAGTCTGAAATCATGTCATGTATAAGGCAGCGTTTTTTAATTCTATGCAGATCACTTTCAAATCTGCTTTTTGTGTCCTTCTAAAGCTCATAACCATGCTTACTAATAGTGCTCTGAAGGGGAAGGACACGGGCATCCTGATCAAAGCTATATTTAAAGGTAACACTGTGTTAATTCTGTTTAATTTGTTCTATTACGTTTATAACAAAAATCTTAAATAACTCTGTGCTGCTTCATCAACTGTTTTTGTGTTTGCGATGTTAGGTTCACCGGTAAGTGTTTCACATGGCGCTAACCGCAGACTGCTTGTGTACAAGCACTGTATTCCACTGTGTGAATCTGGAGACCTGCAGACAGAAGTGGCATCAGATATCATTGGGCTTCTGATGTTAGAGGCGAGTTATTTACCATACCGTGCACCAATTAATAGCAATGCATTGGTTATCAAACAGTAGGTTTGAATCCCACATGGGGTGATCTGGAGGACTTAACCTGTATTTAAAGTGTTTTCTAAATCACTGTTATTATTTGTAGATAATGAATATTTCATGGTTTAAGACTAAAAACCTGATTTGGAGGAGTTGAACTTGTATTAATGCTTTTCTTCTATGCCATAGACACACAGTCTGCCTGGTCATGCATTAGCCACGTTAGCATCTCTATATGTGGATGCCTTCAAAGTAGGTGAGATGAATAGTGGGAGATCGCTGGAACTTTTCCCAACAATTCTAACAGCTCTTGCCGCTACAGAAACATTGGCTTATGGGAAAGGTGAGTTGCTATTTGTTAAGCCCAAACTGTTCTTTTAAAAAGCAAATAGCTCTGTAGAGTTAAAAAGCAAAAATATATCTGTTCAAAAAGTAATGTTAACTGAGTAAATCTGTGTTAGAGACTTCTGGACGAGAGATAAGAAACATGTTACTTGTTAAAAAGCCTTTTTTACTTAAATTTTCCAAAACAACATATTTGAATGATTTCTGATTTCATGTGACATTGAAGACTGGTTTGTTTGTTGGATTTCCTATTGATTTTATTTAATTTTATTATAAAATAGTATACATACAAGTTTACTTTTTCTACTTTAGGTGAGCTAAGTGGAGATGAATACAAGAAACAGCTGATCAACAGTCTTTGTTCAAGCAGGTAAAATCTAAATTTTAAGTGCTTTAATATTGGTTTTCAATTAGTAATCCATAAAAACAACAATCAAGAAATGTGACATTACTGTCCAAGTAATACCAGCCCAGAACACAAAAGGCAGTCAATCTTCTGCCTTGAATTAACATATCTCCAATTCATGCAGATGGGATCCACAGTGTGTAATACACCTTACGACCATGTTCAGGTACGACATGTTTACTGGCTAGTTATCTACTTTTGTCTTGAATATGAAGTAAACTGCATATTTTGTGTTAGGGATGTTCCGTTATCTGCTGAGGAGCTTCAGTTTTTGATTGAGAAGATTCTGCGGATGTTCCTCAAGTTGGATCTACAGGAGATTCCACCTCTGGTTTATCAGCTGCTGCTGCTGTCTGCCAAGGTCAGTTTATAGCTCATATGTTTTAAAAGTACTTAAAAGTGCACAATGTGTTTATATGGTCAGATTCTTGTTTTTTCTTTTTATAAACAGGGCTGTAAGAAGTTGGTTCTAGAGGGAATCATCAGTTACTTCAAGAAGCAAGACCAACTTCAGAAAGAGGAGCAGAGTAATGGAGCGTGAGTAATGGCACTTGCTCTATTTGTTTTTAATTTGATTTGGTATGTAAAATAAAGAGACCCAGATCATTTTTGTATATGTATCTGTTTTAGGAGTGAAGATGTGGAGGTGCAGACCATACCACAGGATCAGCTGCGTCATGTAGAAGGAACTGTCATCCTCCATATTGTCTTTGCCATTCGTCTTGACCATGAGCTCGGCAGGGAATTTTTTAAAAACCTTAAGGTGAATGTCTGTCTGTTTCACAGAACTTTTCTTTGATTATCTGTGTGCTAGCTGTTTGTCTTCTTTTGTAGATGGCCCACAGTGATCCGTTGTGTCCCTTCAGTATTGCTCTGCTGCTTTCTGTGGCTCGCATACAGCGCTATGAAGAGCAGGTACGTCTCCGTTTCATTCTTCTTCTTAAAACCTTGTAAGCTGTCTATCAGGACAGCATTTGTATGTGTTATGTGTGCATTTAAACATTGGGTGTTTTAAATTCTTTAAAATGTGCCTGTGATTGTCTAAAACAGTGGTTTTACTGTCTCAAACCGTTGTGCCACTCTTAAAATGACCCATAATGCTCAGGTATTTGAGTTCCTGAAGGGTGCCATCACTAAGAACTTCAAGGATGATCAGATTCAGCACAGCTCTAAGTTTCTGCAGGAGCTGCTGCCTCAGTGTAACAGCATCTCCAGCATGATTTTAGACACCGTGAAAAACAGGTCTGGTTAAACTGCAGTGATTCTAAGTTCCTTTTATTTATTGTGTAGATTTGTTAAGTTTGTTCAATGTTTATTTGTAGTGTGTTTGGCTGGGATCATGTCACTCAAGGTCTCGTGCAGCTAGGGTTTATTCTTATGGATTCTTTTGGGCCTAAAGCCGGACTATTTGGGAAGGTCACAGAAGGAACGTCAAGCACAGCTAAAACGCCAAACCAGCTAGCGTGTCGACTTGGTGGACAAGTTCTCCTTGAGAGCTTCAAGGTATAATATAGTGGTCAACCGATGTTCTTCCAGTTGTATTTCTTAAAGCATGCCCCAAATATTTCAAATATGTGACAAGAAGCCAACTCTTTGTGGTTTCTTTTTGTACAGATGCATGAACCAATCAGAGGGGAGATTCTAGAACAAGTCTTGAACCGAATGGTGACTAAAACGGCCTCGCCTGTCACCCATTTCATTGGTTAGAAGTCATATTTTTGTTGATATTTAATCAAGCTTATTCATAAATTTCTGTATTTTGATCTGATCTTTTAAACTACATCACTTCCACAGACCTTCTTTCCAGCATTGTGATGTCTGCTCCCATGATCCTCTTGGAATCTTCCTCTAAGGTCACAGAAACATTTGATCAGCTCTCCTACTTGCCCCTCGGCACTGTTCAGGGTCTCCTCAAAGCTGTGCAGGTAACATTTCAACCCACATGATATTAAGTATGAGCTGCTGTCACATGATTAAGTGTGTGATATGTTTAACATTTCCTCTGCTCAGCCTCTGCTCAAAGTGAGCATGTCTATGAAGGATGCCCTCATCCTGGTCCTCCGGAAAGCCATGTTCTCCAGGTATAGCAAGAAACGGTCATCCGAATGCATTTTCCTCTTTGTCAAGTAACGACTAAGTTCCAATAAAAGTTATCCTTTCTCTGAAGTAATTTAGATGGCAGGAAGTCAGCAGTGTCAGGCTTTCTGTTGCTACTGAAGAACTTTCGTATTCTGGGCAGTTTAGCTCCCAGCCAGGCCAGTCAGGCCATTACATCCAGCCAGGTAAACTATAAACATCTGCTGACATGTACAATACAGTTTTACATTACATACTCTAGTGTTATTGTGATTATGACTGATTCTGAATCCTCCAGGTCCAGGCAGACGTCCACTCGCGCTATAACACTGCCGCTAATGAAGCCTTTTGTCTGGAGATCCTGAGCAGTCTGCGCCGCTGCCTCAACCAGCAAGCTGACGTCCGGCTCATGCTTTATGAGGTCTGACCCTCTCACATCCCCTGCAGTAGTGAAACAATACTGCTGTTTCAGTGATCCATCTGCACTGTACTGAAAATGTAATGCATTTGATTTTAAAGGGTTTCCACGATGTCCTTCGTCGTAACTCTCAGCTGACGAGTTCCATCATGCAGACCCTCCTGTCACAAGTGCGTATCATGCAGATATCTTCCTGCTCTGACTAACTGATGGCACTGATCCAGTCTTCTTTTGTTTACCAGTTAAAGCGATACTTTGAACCAGAGCAAGATCTGCTTCCGCCTCTGAAGCTGGAGTCGTGTATCAGCGCACATGGAGATCAGGTCTTCATCCAGGAGCCGCTGGTACTGATGCGATTCCTCATTCACATTGATATATAATGCACTTGAATCACATAATCATTTTCAGGTAATGTATGTTTCTTCAGGCTCACTTGCTGTGCTGCACGGTTCACTGCTTGCTGTGGAACCAGAACATACGGTCAGGTGGCAATGTGAGCGATGATGATGATGACGAAGATGAGGAGGGTGGAGTCCAAAGTGAACTGCACGCTATATTGGAAAGCATAACGAAGCGCATGATTAAAAGCGAACTGGAGGATTTTGAGTTGGTACGTTGTAATTCCCACCTTTGCCTGGAATAAAAATGTCAGAGAACCTGTTAAAAATTCTTGAGGCCAGATTTACGAACCTCAAATTGTCTTTTGGCGTTAGAAAATTACTGTCAGGATTTACTAAAGACGCGCAGTGAAGAATTAGTGCTGAAAAGGTGTGGACACTGTTATTTTTGCACCTGACCTTATTGAATATTCATTTGCAGGAGTTTCCCTTTCAGGTGCAAAATTTATGGGAGGAGAGTATTAAAATAAATCACGATACGAGATTTACTAACGTTTGCGCTTGTCAAATTACTGGTGTTTGCACACAGAAAAAACATGTCTTAAAGCAGGCGGTAATTTGCGATGCTCTTGGTAGATTGCGCTGGTCATTATGAAAATGATCTGGCTGAGTCTGTGTTCTTTCATGTGTGCATTATAAGTAAATCACTTGCATAATTTCCCTTCCTATCGGCACTTTTATGGAACTGTGCTCTAACACTAATTTGCCATTTAGTAAATCTGGCCCTTGGAGTAGTATTGGACATTTGGTCAAAGTGGGGATAAATTGACTAACAATACATTTTTCATGTCTCATTTAATGTGTCTTAGGATAAGTGTGCCGAATTTTCAACTAGTTCCAGTGTTGGCGTGAAGAACAGTATCTATGCTGTGCTGGTGACGGGACTGAATGAGGTTCTCATGGAGTACAACTTCATCACTGGCAATTACAAGTGTGTGTTTGTGAAAGTGTTGTTTCTGATTACTTTTACATCTTAAATGTGTTTAACATATTCTGTGTCGCACATGCTGAGCAGTAAGAACCATTTTGAGGACGTTCTGGAGCTGTTCAAGCGCTATCATAAGGTGTCTGAGATACTAAAGGAACGGGCAGGGAAAGGCCGTGCCACATCCAGCAAAACCTCTCGCAGCCTGCTGTCTCTAGGCTTCATCTCCACACTGCTCACTGCCCTGTTCAGGTACAATTACATGAACATATACACCACCGTTTAAAAGTCTGGGGTTGTTGATTTTTTTTAATGTTTTTACATTTACATTTATGCATTTAGCACATGCTTTTATCCAAAGCGACTTACAGTGCATTCAGGTTATACATTTCAGTCAGTACATGTGTTCCCTGGGAATCAAACCCACAACCTTTGCGCTGCTAGCTCAATGCTCTAACCACTGAGCCAAAGGAACACTCAGTAACATAACCACCTTTTTGGAAGAAGTCTTATGCTAACCATTGCTGAAATGATTTAATCTAAAAAATAGTCAAAACTGTTATTGTGAAATATATTTTAATTATCTATTTTCTATTGTAGCATACTTTAAAATATCTAGGTAAAAAAATTATTGAATACTTTTATTCTGGAAAAAATCATTAAATTATAATCCTGAGAAATGTTTTATTAATAACAATGCCATTATTAATAACTGAGCAGCAAATACTGGAGTAATGGCTGCTGAAAATTAAATTTAGTTGTCACATGAATAAATACAATTTTAAAATATATTAAAATAGAAAAAGTTATTTGAAATTGTAATATCACAATATCACTTTTATACTGTATTTTTGACTAAATAAATGCAGCCTTTGTGAGCGTAAAAAAAAACCACACAATGTAATCATTCCAAACTTTTGACCAGTGATATTCAATTTGTAAAAATTGTAAATCAAACATTCAATAAATTATCAACCCACATTATATTATCATCATTATGAAAAATTATGTTTTTTTTTTTTTTAGAGACAGCACTCAGAGCCGTGAGGAGAGCCTGTCTGTGTTGCGTTCCTGCGGAGACTTTCCTGCGCTACTCTGTAAGTGTGGCTCTGCAGAAGATCCAGCAGCTGGAGGAGACGGGACACACAGACGGGCCGGAGGGACAGAGCCCTGATAAAACCTTCCACCACCTCTGTGACATCACCAGGTCTAGGCTTATGTTACTGAGAGGTGATTCAGTGCCCAAACAAAGCTCCAGGTATTAACCTCATGCATGCCTTTCCCTGCCTGCAGTGTGCTGATGTGGCGCTACACCAACGTGCCGTTGACCGTGGAGGATGCTGGGAAGAAGGAGAAAGGCCAAAGTGTGTCCTTACTATGTCTGGAGGGTCTACTGCGAGTCTTCACCACCGTGCTACAGCGATACCCGGCACGCATGAGCAACTTCCTGTCATCTCTCGGTGGGCCTCTTAATACTCACTTCTGCATAATACTTATGTATGTTTATAGTATTTTAATAAAAGAAATGGTCCTAAAGATGTTTCAGGGGAAGGAGAGGCAGAGGGTGAAGGGTCTGATCTGACAGAGCAAACAGCTTTCTACATCCGCCAGTTTCAGGTACCAGCTTCATTTTCAGTCAGTCCATCTTTCCAAAACACCCTGGCAAATATTGTACATTTTCTTTTCTGTACAGCGAGCGCTGATGAACCAGCTCAGTGGGGGAGAGGAGGAGTTCAACAGTAAAGAAGCTCAGTTATTGGTCAGCATCCTCAGCGTACTCTCACGGCATCTCAATCCTTCCTCTCAGCAGGTAGTTCTTCAAAACACCCATGCTTTTCAGTATTAGCTGTCAGGAATCTCAATGTGGCTTTTTTTTTCTTTTTTGCAGTTTGTGCAAATGATCACCTGGACTGTGAAAATTTGTAAGGAAACCAACTTCGGTAAGCGATTCAAGACCAGATACAAAGATGAAACATTTATTAGGGCCTGCCAAGACTCTTTCAAACCATTGAAATGCAGCATTGCGGGAAAAGTGCAGGAAATCTTTTCAGGAAATGTGATGATCATATTAAAAAATCATCACAATATTCACAAATGCTGCATTATTTTATATCCCAACCCTACTTTCACTGGTTTCTTATGAGGATATTCTCTCTTTCAGAGGACATCTCACTCACTAAGGGCTTGCTGTCACTGCTGTTCAACCTGCATGTCCTGTATAAAAGCCCAGTGTCTCTGCTCTGGGAGATGTGCCAGGACATACACAGCCAGCTGGGAGACATTGATCAGGTACTGTGACCTCAGATCTTCTCAAAGCAGCAAAATGAGTCTATTTTTGAAAATTGAAAGTAATGGAGGACTTTACATTTGTGACCATGGTCCACAAAATCCAGGCATACGGGTACATTTTTTTTTAATTGAGATTTATACATCATCTGAAAGCTGAATAAATACGTTTTCCATTGATGTATGGTTTATGATAGGATATTTGGTTCAGATACTATTTGGCAAATCTGGAATCTAAGGTGCAAAAAATCTAAATATTGAGATTATCGCCTTTTAAAGTTGTCCAAATTAAGTCCTTATCGATGCATATTACCAATCAAAAATTACGTTTTGATAAATTTATGGTTGGAAATTTACAAAATATCCTCAAGGGGCATGATCTTTACTTACCCTAAAGATTTTTGGCATAAAAGAAAAATCGATAATTTTGACCTATACAATGTATTTTTGGCTATTGCTACAAATATACCCCTGCTACTTATGATTGGTTTTGTGCTTCAGGGTCACATTTGATCTTATGTCACTAGAATAATCTGTTTCTGAGCAGGACGTAGAGGTGGAGAAACAGTCTCATTTTGCCATCATCAGCATGAAAACAGCTGCATCTACCACAGTAAGAATGGACTGTCTTCAGAAACAAGTTTTTAAACCTTCATACCTGTTATTACAGCACATCTGCCTCTTTTTCTTTCCAGCTTCTAGTCTTGTCTCAAGTTGGAAAGGTGCTGGATGAAGTCGACTGGTTGATCGCCAAGAAGAAGGGCCAGATAAGCTCAGACAGAACAATTTCAGGTAATACACCAAAAACCTTGAATCTTTTCTTCTGAAAGACCTCCAACATACCTGCCTGGAAGTTTATGATTAGCTGGGTCAGGTGTTTTTAATTAAGACTGTGGTCTTTCAGTACCAGGACTGGACATCCAGATCTAGGATAAAGAGCATTCTTGTGTGTGTGTGTGCACATATTAGGAAACACCCAGCAGCCACTTGGCCAGCAGGACCCGATCGAGAAGGCGGTCACGATTCAGTTAGGCACGCTGCTAACAGCTCTGCACGAGCTGGTTCAGACCGCCCTGCCCCCGGGACCCTGCACAGACACACTAATGAGAGAGCTCAGTCGAACCTACAGCATCCTGACTACACTTACCAAATATGTGAGTCTCCTTCTGATTTATGGCAGTAATGTGATATATAATCATCATTTCAGTTTGCTCTGCTATGGTTTGGGGAATCTTTACAGCTCAGAGCTTCACACAAAAACGGCTGCACATAAAATTAAAGTCGTTAAAAATGCTTATTTTATTTTGCAGTATATTCAGCTGTGTGCGACCCAACCTGGCCAACTACCTGCACGTTTGGAGAAATTGGTAAGATTTTTCTAAATATTTACAGTACAGAAGGGCAAGAATATAAATGGCTTAAATGTAAAATATAAATGTTAAACTTTAACATGTATGATAAAGAGATCTATAAATCCTGAATCTGGTTTCCAGTGGATTAGACTTCTGAAACTAGAAATGTTTCTTCATCATCAAATCAGCATATCAGAGATTTCTGAAGTATCATGTGACGATGAAAACGGGTGTAATGACGGTGACAATTCAGTTCTGTCATCACAGGAATAAATTACATTTTTAAATATTACTTTTAAATTGTAATTATTTCTGTGTACTGTATTTTATCAAATAAATGACGAACGTAAGATACTTTTTTCAAAAACATTACTGACCCCAAACTTTTAGAAGGTAGTGTAGTTGCAAAATTTATTTCAAATTGTAGCAAGGATGTAAAATTTGATATACAACTTTACATTAATGCCTTCTATTTATGATGATAACAAAACTTAACAGTTTCCTACCAATACAGCCATTATTACCAACTAGGGTTATATTTAACTTAAAACAGTAAAAATATTCAAAGCATGTTTTTGTAGATCTACATTTAACCGAAATGCCACTAAATAACTTCTCTTGTGTCCAGGTGAAGCTGTCAGGTTCTCATCTCACTCCTCAGTGTTACTGTTTCATCACGTATGTACAGGTGTGTACCTGAAAATGATCCATTTATTTATTTTTTTTGATGCTTTTCCAACCTTCACCGCACTGTCTTTGACACATTATCAAATCAATGTTCATTTGTACAGAGTGGAGAGCTGACGGCAGGAGGTCCAGAAAAGTTGAAGAAGAAGAAAAAAGAAGATGAGGCGGTAGCAGCTGCTTCAGTAGGACTATTTAGATTACCTGAGACTAAAATGCATTTTGAATTAATCTTTTGGATTTTTTTTATGAAAATATTTTGGTCATTTAGGCTTTGGAGTGCAAAGTCTTGAAAATTGTTTTGTGCATCTGATGTGACTTCTTTTCTAGGCTAAAGTCCTTCGTGAGACTAAAGCCATCCCGAATCTCATTTTCAACATTGAACAGTATGAGAAGTTTCTCATTCTTCTCTCCAAGAAATCCAAGGTAAAGTCTTTTAAGAATTTGCCTTTTATGCACAGCATATACAACAACAAGTGTTACCAAAACCTTTGAGAAATGAAGGCACATCTCTGAATGTTTTCAAACAGGTCAATCTGATGCAGTACATGAAACAGAGCACTTCCAGAGACTTCAGAATCAATGCTGCCACATTGGAAACAGCACTGCAGGAACAGGAACAGCAGCAGGATGAAAGCCAACAGGTGTGTCTTTGTTTAAACATGTTCATACTCAAGACAGTGCTGTGGGTTTGGGCTCTTCATCTTCAATGGTGTCTTTATTTCTTTCTTTAGACTGAAGAGTCTCAGGTTTCAGAGGAAAATCAAGCACCAAAGAAAAAGAGGAGGAAGCAGTGAAAGAGCTTCTAGTCCTTCTTTGCACTTTTTACCAGTCTGTTCATTCATTTCTCTCATTTCAACACTGAGTTCGCATGAGGGTTGGCCATTTATGTGTTGAGAGAGAGAATGAATCACCTGCGTTAATTCTTTTTATGACAAATATTATTATATCCTTGTAGCTTGCGGTTTTCCTTTAGCCAACGACCCTTTGGTGATCTCTATAATCTGATAAATGTCCAACGCCTCACCTGTTGATATATAAAAACAGGATCGAGTTGGTTCCCAGTGGCACATCAACGATATATAAAAGAATCCATTTCTAACTCTGGTTTAATTAATACATTGTAGTATTTCAATTTGTAGTGTTAAAAAGTTCTTTGTTCACAAAATGCTGCTATAATCTTAATAAACAAATGTCCACATGATCTGGTGAATTCTTTTAAAGACACAGTTTACTCAAAAATACATTCTGTCATTATTTGCTAACTCTCATCATACCAAACTTGTATAAAATTTCAGTGGAATAAAAAAAATATATATATTTTATTCAATGTTATGTTAAAAAAAGTGGAGATTTATTTTGGATTCCTCTGTATTACGGAAAAAGGGGTTAAAACAGTTAAGTGAGTAAAAGCTGGAAAAGACTATTTGATTTTTTTTTATCTGAAAATATGCCTGACTACCCAAAATCTGCAGATTGGCTCTGACTTTAAGCAATTACTGTTTCTCCTAAATGTAAATCTGGGCTAAAGTCACAGTGTATTCCAACCTTAAAGGGTCGATTTATTTCAGAATTTTATTTGGAGAAATGTAGTATTACATCACTTGCTCGCCAATGGATCCTCTGCAGTGAATGTGTGCCTTCAGAATGAGAGTCCAAACAGCTGATAGAAACACAATAATCCATGCTTGTAAAGTGAAAAGCTACGTTTGTAAGAAACAAATCCATGAAGGTGTTATCTTTAAAGTCCATAATCCATGATAATGCTTCCTCCAGTGAAAAAGTATTCCCTGTGTTGTCCCCTCAAATTAAAATCCACCCATGTATTTGTTTAGAACTGTTTTGGACTATTTTCACTTGTAAACAGTTCAAATTTCTCTCCTGATTCAGAGGACACGATGTTTTCACTGGAGAAGGCAAAGTATGGAAAGAGACTCGTATTTAGCCAGAAGGTATTTCTTAAATACATGCAGCTTTCCACTTCACAAGACATTAATTGATGGACTGGAGTCGTGTGGATTACTGTGATGTTCTATCATGGACTCTCATTCTGACGGCACCCATTCACTGCAGAGGATCCATTGGTGAGCAAGTAATGTACTGCTAAATTTCTCCAAATCTGACTAAGAAACAAAATCCTCTACATCTTGAATAGCCAGAGGGTGAGTACGCCATTTCAGCTCATTTTTATTTTTAGGTAAACCATTCCTTTAATGCAACAATTAAGGCTTAGTCTGACCTTGTTTTAACCCGTATCTCCGCTCCACTCCTGTGGGGTTGGATGGAGTCACGCAGTCCATAGTCACCTCCTTCCGTAAGCACTTATCAATGTCCACCGCACTGAAGAAAGCCACTGACTGCGGCAAGTCCATCATTCCCAGTTTATAGGCAAACATGCACCTAAGAACAGACGAAAATATTCAAACATGGACTTCACAGGGTAATGGCAAAAATAACAGGAATCAAAGTTAGGCCTTCACCTGGTGAGCAGGTTGGTGATCTGCAGGGCCAGTGCAGCTCTGTAACAATCTTCACTCGTCACCAGATAACGCACCTCATCGTGAATACTAATGCAGAAACGCCCGTCAATGTTGTGTTCTTCAAACAGCCACCGCATGGCCACCAGCATTAGATGGAGATAGTCCACAGCTGAACTCTGAACCGCCCAGTTTATTCTGCTGGTAATGAACTAGAGAATAATAGAAGTCTCATTAAGTCCGTTTAGCTCAATTAGCCTTCCTGTAGCTCAAGTCATTTCATGCAGTTACAAACATCAGTTGCAGAGGTATAAATGCTACAGGAAGATTGTTGAAAATGAAGTACAATATTACAAAGTTATTTCATATTATACTGTATGCCCAAGTGTTGTCTCACCTCATCCTGAACAGCAGAAGGTTCCAGAGCTCTGGAAATCCTGCAGCCAAGCACTGGAGTGGCTGGTTCCTCAGCGTGGGCAATACTTTCCAGCTTATTGAACATCTCTGATTCTGTACCGCCCGCCCACACACGCTGCCCTGTGAGATTCCACTTCCTCTTGCTCCCTCTGGTGGTACTTCAAGGATCAAACACAAGTTTGACATGCAGATTTGTCCAACACAGACTAGCATAAAACAGCTTGTGTTACGCAGTAGTCAGCAGACCTTTGAGCTGCCAGCTTGGAGATTTTACGCAAATCCTGGAGTGAGATGCTGTCATCCTCAGCTCTTTCCACCTCCACATTCAACTTATTTACCAACCATTCCCCATCCTCAGACAACTGATATCTGCACATAATCAATGATTTAAAGCAAAACAATAAAATCACTTTCATATTTTAAAATAATAATAATAAAAAACTAATTAAGTCTATTAATATATAATTTAATATGAATGTTTTATATTTTAATCATTTAATCAATTTAAATATTTAATATAATTAACCTTTTTAAATACAATCAATTTCGAGCAACTTGTTTTTAATAACTTATATTTTTAATAATTTATTACAACAACATATTTAGTGTTTGTAATAATTTAATTAGTGTAATAAAACATAATATACTTAATATATTTTATTATAATTAATAATTTAATATCTCATAATATTCAATATACATTTTAACAATTAAAACAAATTATATGTTAATTAATATGTTAAATAGAGTCGTTATTTGATTTTTTTTCCTACCTACGCAGTCCTTTTGTAATTGCGTACATCTGGCGAGCTTTACTAGCTGCTTCCTGTTGGCTTAGTCTGTGATTGAACTGCATCAGCAGTCTCTCAGCAAACGGCTGGCCGGCCCCATAAATCCGGCCATAGTTGAAAACCTTGGCATGTTCACGGCTAATGCCCACAGCATCTGCAGTACGGCTGTGCAGATCCGTGCCCTGACTTTTCTTTCCCTGGAGCGTCATCCATCCAAACGCTGTGCATCCTGGAAATCAGAATTTAAGAATGGTGCAGTTTGCTCCTCATAAGAAACATGATTTGGTTTCCTCATTTTAAAGTTGCTTTGGATAAAAGTGACTGCTAAATGTAAATGAAAGTTAATTTTCTTTTAGGAATCTAATGGATGAGAAAGTGCATCTTGAATACCATGAATTCCTGCAAACTGTGCTTCACCCAGTATGGCAGCGATCCACAGCTCTTGAGAGTCCACATCTGCTCCCACCAGGTGATACCCAGGAGGCACCTGCACCATGGCCTTCAGCTCACTGCCAACACGATCTTTCTGCAAACACACACAACCCCCTCAGATATTAAATGCCACAATTATGGCATCCCAATTCCGCCACACAAGGGAAAGAAAATCATGCTTTGGTAAATCATTTTTGACATAAAAAGTTATAATTGACCCTTTGCAGGGATCTGGCCAATCATTACGCTGAATCTGCAATTTTCGTCCGACAAATCAGACGAGAGTAGATTAATGTTAGTGGACTTGAACATGGAAAATGGTGTGTATTGACGTCTTTCTGCGGCTGAAACAAGATGTTTATTTTGTACTATAACTAGTAAAGAGGAAGAGATGATTGCTTCACGTGCTGCTTGAACTGAGGCGAAACAGCGATCCGTCACGACACATTAAAGAGCAAAATGGTATTTATTTATTGTTTGAATTTAATAAAGAAATGACAAAATTTGAAAGCTGAGACTTTGTTTATACCTAAAGTAACCTGCTCTATCTTGCCTGACCCGCCCACCTTAGTTACTGTTGCCATGCGACAAGCCATGCTGCTCTCACGCCACACATCATGTTCATCATGTACATAAAAAGTCATGCCTTAAAACAAATTGGAAGTTAAAAAATGAGAAATTATGAGATGCTACATCATAACTGACATTAAAAGTTATGAGATACTATGCCACAAATATGACAAAGTAGAAATTGAGATACAAAGTGATAATTTTGACAAAAAGCAGACATTAAGACACTACATCATAATTATGGCATAATATTTTTTGTGATAATGGTTGAAAGATGTAAAAAATTATTAGATAAAGTCATATAGCTTATAATTAAAAAATAAACTCAACTGTCATAATTTCAACTTAAGTCATAATTTTGACATTTTGTCTCATAATTATAGCACAGTACCTCATAATTTCTAGATGATTTACTAAATCAGAACTTTTTATGTGGCGGATTAGTGCTTCTATAGGCATGAATGATATAGAGCTAAATCAGTAACACAGATAAAATATACAACTATAAAAAACTATGTATTAAAAATATCTAATAAATAGTATATAATACAACATACAAGATTTACACACACATTACTTAATGGCAATAATGAATTAAGTCATTCAGTGTTCTATGGAAAGCACTGCACTCTGTAGTTGTCGTACCCGAGCATTACTTGCAGTCAGCCACGTGGGCTCTACAGCTCTACGAGTGACGGTTCCTGCTGTGACGACCTGTGGTAAAATGGCACCATATTGTCCTTCCTCATCAAAGCCATCATGTCTGATGAAGGAGCAGAGAGAAGGTCAGATGACTTCTGATATTTTCACTCAAATGAAAAAGACACAATAGAGGACACTATTAACAAACCGTCTGACAGTGCGCGGCAGTTCTGCCTTACGGAGCCATACCACCTTTTGGGAGCTGCAAAGACAGACAAAATAAGAGATTTGGATCAAATATCATCTGTAAGCACCATCTACACATTCAAAAGACTCTCAAACCTGATGCGCTTTTGAGCATTTCTCCAGAATGACATCATCTTGTTGATCTCCAGCGCTCGTGTGGCGTTGGTGCCTCCTCGTCCTGCCTGAAGCGTACCGTCCTCCATTTTAGACAGGAAGTCTTTAGAGAACGGGCTACCCACATTGTTCTCATTTCCGTCCTGTGATTTGAAACTGTTTGAATCATATATGACTATAACTTGAATGAATGCATTGTACACTGAGGACAAAAATCTTCTACCTTATGAGGCAGTTTGAAGAACCAGCATCCAGGGATGTTGACATCATTGTATGGTCCATTTCCATTGTGATAGAGACACTCGTCGTTTCCATTTTCGACGAATGAATATTGTTTTTTCTAATGAGTAAATATAGCTAGTATTACTAAAAAAATCTAATTGAAAAGCATTAAATAATAACATATCATATTTTAAATAAGATTATGAATTATCAAAATGGTTTAATAATTTTATTTAATTACTAATTATATTTTTAAATAACTTTCTATTTTTAAAAATGTAAATGAATTATTACATTTTCTACTATTTAATATATCCGTTTAATAACAAAAAAATCACAATGTCATTGTGATTTTAATATAGCAGATAATATTACTTGTATTTAAATATATTAAATTCAATAATATTTTTATAATGAATAAATAAACATTAAACAGCAGCAAATGAATTATATATATATATATATATATCACACACACAGCACTTAAGTTAAGTTTTAAGTTTCTTTTTTATAATCACAACCTAACCTTGATCCTCTTGGATGGGCCTGCTGTACTCAGCGCTTCATCATCAAACACTTCCAGTCGACTCACTTCTTCAACCTACACACATACACAAACACATGCAGACATGGATGAATTGACCACTTTAAAGGAAAATACCAGCCCTAAAAACCCTATTCAGTAACATGCAAAGCTCTAACCGTCTGCCACACGGCACTGTCCGTCAACATGAAGTCATCAGAAGGTGCGCTGTCCGGATACTGGGGCTGTTCCTTTCCCTTGCGCTCACAATACTCCTTATAGACGCTCTCAATTGCCCTGGAAGCCAAGTTTTAGGAAAGATGCTGTTAGGCCACTGTATTTTCTCCTAAAGAACACAGTATTATATTTGCTTTATTTTACCTGTATGAGCATACAGGTCCTTCACTGTCCTCTGAGGTGTCCAGGTTATCTCTGCGGCCTGGTACCAGGTAACCCCAGCCGTGCTGGTCGGTGTAGTGCAGGGGAAAGCCGTCCCATGTGAGACCCATCAGCTTGGGCGTGACCCTCATCTGCAGACTGATGAGACTTGCTCCAGGAGACCAGTCCTTGGCCTCAGAAATCTTCACACACAGCTTACGATACCAGCTGAGCATAAACAACGTACAAAATGTGCACTCATGCAATGTGGAACCCTGTGCCATTTTATTCAAATGGGATAACAGGGGGCGGCACTTACCTCGGGTGGGCCGGTAGGTGCTGTCTCCTTTTTGGCAGGTTGCTGGCTGTCTCTTTTAGTCTCTGTAAAAGCTCTCTGCTGGGGTGTAGACCAGCTTGCTCTTCTTCTGAAGGAGGACCTGGGTCTGAAACAGTGTTAATAATGTTATTATCCAAAATAAAAAAAGAGTGTCATTTTCTTTACATATTTTACAAAATATTGTAATAATAATAAATTAACAATACTGATTTATAGAACAATAAAATTACCAGATATTTATTGGTTTTCAAAAACATTTTGGAATCCTTAAGATTTAATGTTTTTTATTATTATTCATATACAAACAGTTCACAGTAAAGAAAGTTATGAAAGGTGTACAATTTGATTCAATATATTTATTTATATTAAATATTAAAATAAATTGTGTAACACTTAATCAACACTCCTAATCATATACATCATTTTAAATTAATACTTTTCAATATGTTAATAATTTAAAGTTTATTTGTATAGCGCTTTTCACGATACAAATCGTTGCAAAGCAGCTTTACAGAAAATTTTAATGTTCTACGGTACATTATATTTAGGATTAGGTTATTAATGGTGACTATGGCAGACATGTACAGTAAAAATCATGCATTTTGTTACAAATTACAAGTAATGAAACAAACAGTGAACACTATTAACTGCAAAATAATTCTTATGATAAGAAGATAATAATGTTTCTTGAGCACCAAATCAATATATTAGAATATTCTGAAGGATCATGTGACATTAAAGACTAAAGTAATGCCAGTTATGTTTCAGTTTTGCCATCACATGGATAATTTACATTTTGAATTATATTAGAATATAAACTTATTTTAACCTGTAATAATATTGCTGTTTTGCTCTATTTTTGATCAAATAAACGCAGCCTTAGTGAGACTTTTTTTTAATATTTAAAAAATCCAAACAGGAGTGAATGTTAACTGTCTGAACAGTTTTAAACAAGAAAAAAAATACTGTAAATCAACCATGAACCACCCTACTGAATAAAAAAAGCACCTACCCTCGTACCAGTCTTCGGGTACATTTTCCTTTGCTGCTGCTATTGCCTCAGCCTCTTGTTTGGCTTTCTTCTTGCTTACAGGTATTTTCTTTTGCTTGAAGTCCTGAACTTCCCAATCCAAGTCCCACAGCCAGGGATCATCTTTGTACCTACGAAGCAGACCAGACCAATAATAACAAAATTGAATTACTGCTGAGCACTAAAAACTGTAAGCAGAACCTATTTTACACCAGGCCAGTAAAAAGTAACTGTATGTTCCTTAAAAGTGCATACATTTCCTTCAGAGACTCCATTTGGTTATTATGAAAGAAACAAGCTAGTGCATGTTTACCGCTCATCCCCCAATAACTGGCAGGCATCGTCAGCCAGAATCATTAACGATTTCTTCATCTCTCTCTGCAGCTCTTCATAAGTGGTCTGGGCATCTTCCAAGTACCGCTTCCAGTTCTGATTGACAGGAAGGTAGCATACGCCCATTTCTAGCATACCTGCAAGTGTCACTGGGTGAGGACACCTACAAAAATGCAGACAGCGGGTCATTTAAGAATAATATGCAATAATGTAGAGCTGGTGGTGGGTTTATGTAAATTAAGTGACATACCGCTCCATAAAGAGAGGCAACTGTTGAATGAAGACCTCATGTGTGGCCAAAACATCAAGAGCACAATACTGCATGAGGTCCTAGTAGAGAAAACACATTATTCATTCATTTATTCCTTTTATTTGTACTTGCATTCATTTATGAAAAGGTATAATGTGTTCATGCAACATGGACATTTAAAGGAATAGATCAATTAAAAATGAGAAAAAGCTGTTCAAGATGTAGATGTTTCTTCATCAGAACAGATTTGGAGAAATTTAGTATTACATCATTTGCTCACCAATGGATCATCTGCAGTGAATGGGTGCCGTCAAAATGAAAGTCCAAACAGTTGATAAAAACATCTCAAAGTTCATCAATTAACATCTTGTGAAGTGATATAATGCTACATTTCTCCAATTCTGTTCAGATAAAAAAACAAACCCATCTAGATCTTTGCTTACATTTTCAGGGAAAATAATGTTTTGTGTTTTTTTTGCATGACCCGTTTCTTTTACATATTTACCTGAAAATTTGTCCTAATGTCTGCCATGCTGCCCTTCACAAACAGATCCCTAGCTTCTTTCCTCAACGGTTCTCCTCCCACGTAGAGAGCATGAACATCAGCAAGGTTATTAATACTGCTAATATCAACCCATTCCCATGAGCCAATCTGCATGAGAAAAACATGCAATTTGTTACCGGTTGGTAGCATTGCAAACTATTAAGGCTGAGCTTACAAAAGTTGCAAGGTTTTTCAAACCTTCGGGCCCTCAGATCTTCTGCCGAGGCGCTTCATGTGCTCCTTCACTTCCTGTAGCCCTTTTCTCTTGCCGTGCTTGCTAGCCATCCAGAGTGAGCGCTGGAATCCCGTCAGACCTGCGATTGCCATGTGGAGACTCATTGTGTCCAGGAAACGCATTTTGGAGCCCTGCACAGACCAACCCAAAAGCACAGGCATTATATATAGGGTATCATATTGGTTTTTAGCCCAATATTAGGGATTTCAATTTACACATGCGAGGAATTTTCTTCCGTGACAGAAGCCACCGCGGTGCAACCGAATGACAGTGACAGAACAAAAAACACAAATAATAAAAAGAAGAATTAAAAAGAACAAGTAAATAAGGAATAACAATATACAAATTGACAATTGTATGTACAGGTATATGATGGAGTTGTCTGAGTTTTGCAGTGAACCACGGTTTGTCATTGATGTAGGTTAAATGAGTCCTGGTAGGAATGCACATGTCCTCACAGAAACTGATATATGAAGTAACAGTCTCTGTGAGCTCGTCCAGATCGTTTGCAGCAGCCTCAAAAACACTCCAATCAGTAAAGTCGAGACAGGCTTGTAAAACCCGCTCGGTCTCGTAGGTCCATCTCTTTACCACAGGTTTAGCAGATTTCAGTTTCTGCCTGTAACAACCCATTGGCATGTTTACAGTATTCTGATGCTGGTTAACGGTAATACAACATGCAGATAACTAACCCCCGGTTTCACAGACCAGGCTTAAGCCTAATCCTAGACTAAAATGTAATTCTGAACTGTTTCAACCTAAATAAACTAGCACTGACTGATCTTAAAATATATCAGTGCCTTTGTTTTGTCTCAAGATGCACTCCAGTAATGTTTTTTAAGCATGTTTATACAAATGATTTAAATGTCCTAATTGAACTATGACCTAATCCTAGCTCAATCTAAACCCTGTCTGTGAAACCAGGCCTAAGTGTTTTATTTTTATATTTTTTATTTTTAAATTATTCATTTGATTAAATACATTTGTAGCTTTTCAGCTCATGAACCCCTTGCAGTTCCATCGTAAACCCTGTAAAATATAATGTTACATAATGTTCTGACACTAAAAATTGCTTTTAACTTTCAAAATGATTAGCATTTTAAATTTCACAGTTTTAAGACCAAATAATATAGATTTTTAATATTATTACGCCCTCAGAATCAACAATAAGAAAGTAAATAATATTTGAAAAATGAATCTCACCTTCAATAAGTACTGTTCTTTAATGTGCGCCCGATCAAAGCTCACGTTGTGTCCAACCACAAGCCTCTCCTGCCATACACCGCCCCGCGGTTGGGTGGAGTTTGCTGGTGTCTCCAGAGGGATGAGATCAGACAGTGTTAGATCACTAGACCAGGTATATCTGTCCTCTATGAGCCTCTTACTGCACCATGAGTACCTGCCACACCAAATAAAAAGGTTTGTTTAGAATCACTGGTAAAATCCCTGGCGAATGTATACCGGTTACGATCAGTAAACCTAACCAGGCATTTGGGGAAACCGCCACGGCCAACGTAGGACAGTGTCCTTCCTCCATGCAGACTTCCACATCAAACACAACAGCTTTCTCATCTGGGAAATTCACACTTTGGTGCTCTCCACCTGGCCCATACCGAGTCCAGCCCACTTCCCAAGCCCATTCCTTGGGCATCCTGGGAAGTCTTGCTCTCTGAAGCTGACTGGCCGCATCTAAGTAAGGAAGGCTCTGCTTTTGGGCAAGTAAACGGAAGTGTTCATCGATGTCATTGCCGTACATTTGAGGTAACTTGAGTTCTACGTCAGGTAACAGGACTGTTTCTTTCCCCCAGAGTTTATGCTGCTCCAAATGTCTTATACTGCGTTCAACATCCTCGCCTGTGTATTCCTGCATCTGACCCTGAAATATCTGCTCCTGGAGGTTCCTGGAGAGCATCTGGATGTTGAGGGGGTTCAGGCGGGTCTGATCTGAGCCCTGCTGGGATTTGGGTTTCACAGAGGTGGAGCACCATCTTACCCAAACTCCAGTTCTTATGAAGGTCTGCCACCGGTGACATGCTATCAGACGGTGCATCATATTAGAGCCTTGGATGAAACATAATCACATACTTAGAAGAACCTGGAAAATTAAAAATAAACATAGAAGTTAGAGATGCATTTAAAAGACCCAAAGATCTAACCATGTCAAAACTGGCAATGTACTTCCTTCAAGATGTTATTTTTGCTATACTCAATCACATTTCAATGTTATGAATTTAAATATTTATACTAAATTAAATTATTAAATTTAAATATTACATTTTAATTTAAACAAAACAGTATTAAACATGTTTACCGTATAAATATAATGTTTCATGTATGTTTCCAGATCTAAAGGTAAAAGTGCATAGTTAGAAGTTCGGTTTTATTTAGTGAAGACACACATATGAGAACAAATATTTTGATCAATATTTATTATATTATTTAGTCTTGTGAATTGATCAGCTCATATCTGTCACACTGTATTATGAACTCACAAAAATAATGACAAATACCTGATTAACCACCGCTGTATAAATATGACGCTGCCTTGCTGTCCATGCTAGTGCACCTACAAATCAATTTCGTTATATTACAGGCAACATTTTATTCCTAAGTAACGTTACAGTCCAAAAACAGACACAATCGTACACCCTACACATGCATACTACAGCTCAATCCGAAGAAATCCTGTTTTTATGAAACGCAACTATCCTCACAGCGACACCCAGTGTTTTGGTGCCGCGTGATAACCCCGTCAAGGTGATATTTTTATCAATAGCGTAGAATAATTTGAACCTACATAATTTGATATAGTTACTGAATTGAAAATATTTGATAAATAGTTCAAACAAAGTAACGTTAACGTTAATTAAAATCCGCGACTACCTCCGCTCATCCTCGCTATGTTCAGATCTGGCTTGGCTGAATATTAAGTAACGTTACCGCTAACGTTAGCTAACGTGAGTGGTGCAATGAGAGCATGAGACACCAAAAGCTAGTCGGGTGTTAATTACAATTTCGCTCGCGGGTAGTCGAGCGTCTATATAAACGTGAACTTAGTTGGTGATTTAGTAAACTAGTATAGCACATTTCTAGTCATACTCAGCGGCCTCGTGGCCTAATGGATAAGGCGTCTGACTTCGAATCAGAAGATTGCAGGTTCGAGTCCTGCCGGGGTCGTAGTTTTACATTTGTATAACGTTTTCTTATTTATATGGTTAAAAGACTGTTACACTCACAACTTACAAATAACATTTTACTGCACGAATACAGCCTCATATTACCAATCAATTATATTGCGCTTACAGGTCTAATGTTACTTCACGACTTTGATATAGCATATTATGAATTTAATGTAACGTTAATGCTCTCAATAAAAATAGAAACAACATTACACTATATGAACATGTTCTTACTAAATTACCTTACCAAGACGCTCTGAAAATCTTTGTCGATGAACTTTTGTCGAATTCAAGTGTCAAACACGTCTTCTTAATGTTGTCACGTGAGGGCGCTATCGTCAAAGAAAATAGACATATTTTACAGAAAGAGACAACTATTATGTTTTAATTATTTGTAACGTAGCCTTTTTACAATATAATATAACAACTGAATCAATAATGCGTTTTATCCTCAAACAACAGAAGCTGAACCTATTGCTGTTTATAAACTGAAATTTAAAATGAAATCGCATTGTTCTTAAATTTAACATTGATTTAACTAACAATAAAAACATCAGCATATGTATTTATTTATAGGTTTATTAATCTTAACAAAGCAACAAGGAACACTTCCGATAATCCGGAGATGTCAACCTCACAGAAAAACATCAGAGCTGATGAGAGTCCACTCCTTATACATTGTATAAACCTGCATTTTTGTTCGTTCTAATGAGGTAAAAATAGCAATAAATATAGTAAACTCAGGAAAATATCTTTATATTTGTTTTTAATTAACAAATCTCTTTAACATACGGGTTATTCTCTCACATCTTCTCCAGTGATTTAATGTGTAGATTATTATGGGTTCAGTTCCGGACAAGTAAACGTTCTTTCTTTTCTTTGGCAGCGTAGTCCTATACAAGCCAGGTGAACAGATACTGCCTTTCTCAGCAGATGAAAGAGCCCTTGTTAGATCAGACCCTTAATTTTGCCAAGTGTGGAGCCTGAAGAACAGGAGGGGAGGGACGTTTGCCTGTGTAACTGAGAGAAAGCTTTGGGTGGGGAGGCATGTCTTTAGAGGGGTTTTGTGTCTTAAACAAACCTCTGTTAGTCCCTGCAAAAGCTACCCGGGGGGCTGAGGATACATTAAATCATCATGTTTAGGAGCTTAGGCACGACTCAGGCACGGCTGAAAAGCCTGTCCAGGCCTTGAGTGATGCTATTCAAGTTTGGGGGAGAGAGGTCAAAGGGTCAGGGGGGTTCACAGGCTCCAGCTCTATTGGTATGCTAAGTGCAATATACATATATCCTTGTGAAGAGACAGAAATCCTGCCAAATGAAAGAAAATCAACAGTTGTGGAATGAATCTATCTATCTATCTATCTATCTATCTATCTATCTATCTATCTATCTATCTATCTATCTATCTATCTATCTATCTATCTATCTATCTATCTATCTATGAAATAGAACACTGGTTTTCCTATTGTTTGTAAAATTATGAAAAAATAGCAAAAAGTAGAAACATTGTCTGAAATCAAAGGTGTTGTTGTGTTGTGAATTAAGAATTCAATCATTTAAAAATAATAATAATGAATTATTTATTATGTTTCTTAGCGGTTACCTCTTAGTATTTGGTCTCTATGTGTTCATTCGTGCAGGCGTTTTAGGGAGCTCAGTGGTCACTGGGGAGAAAGAGGAAATCGCCACTCAATTAGCAGTTCTTGACCTGTCATTCTGAACTCTGACCTCTGTCATTTTGGTCCAGTTTATTGTCCTCTAGGGAGTGACCAGCCGGTCCCTGTCCATATGATATTCATTCATCTGGACTCCATCAAGTGTCCATTTATTGGTCTGGTCTAAAGGAGTCAAGGTCATTACAAGAACCAACAAAGAACCAAAATGCATCTTATGTATATGTGTCTCTGTTGTTTTTTGTGTCATTTATTTATGATATATTTTGCAACCAATATTTGTACGAGATTAACTGTTTATTTAAAGATGAGATTTGGGATTTTATACCTGTTATATTATATAAAAATATGATTCATTTTACCATATCGCATTTGTCTACGGCTGAAAATTTTGTCTTAAAAGTTTGAAATGTTTGAAAAGTGTGATTGTTCTTATTTCAACAAACTGTTCTCAGTAGAACCGATATAGACCTAATATATCTATAATCCTCAAGACTTTAATCATCTGATATATTGTTAATCAATGTCAATCTATTTTACGTTTTGTCTAATTTGTCTATACCGAGACACAATTCAAACACAGCAGGTTTCTTTTAAATAACATAATTAGTAGCCTAACATATTTTAAAGATATTTGTGCTCCTTGTAAAGGCGCTTGATTATGTTTCCGTATGCTGATTTTTCTTCTTCGTATCTAAAGTTGTACACATACGCACAGCTTATATTATAGTGTCTGTTAAGAAAATCCTTTTCTTAAAATCATTTTATGAATCTTACTATGGCGAAAGCTTGGTACTTGAATATAAAGTGACCGTTTGACGTGTCCTGCTACAACTTCCAATGGTGAAAGCTTATGTCATGAATATTTATATGATCTCGCTGACGTTGATTTGCAACCTTCCAATGGTGAACGTTTGAGTCTTGAATATTAAGTAGGTTGTACTGACGTTACTCGCTATCCGTCCAATGCCGAAGGCTTGGTTTATGAATATTAATCGCAGATCCTTCGCAATAGTAGATTAGTGAATTCGCGCGCGGTTATTCTCGGCACGTTTTAGCGTCTGGTCGTCATATCTCCTCTATTCATTGGCTAATTAACACTTAATGCTAGTAGGCACAGAGGTCACTGATAGAGAAATTATCACAGTCATTTGCATAAATGCAGGAGGAATAAGAGAAACTGATATAGCCTGACTGAGTGGAAAAATGATACACACTGTGAATCTGTGCGTGATTTGGTATTATGATTAAATAAATAAAACTAAAACAACACAGCTATCTAATTACAACAGTTTCAGTTTATAGTAAATTGTAACGGCGGAATTTTCATGACAAATTACATCAACATTTTTTCAGGGTGTATTTTTCTATTTCTAAAAGGTGTAGCCTTTTATGTGGATTAGACATGAATCGATTAATATTATTTTAAGTGCTCTTATTAAATTATTTTACTAAACCACAGACCTTTTAATAACTCTCGCTCCCCGTTAAAATCTGATTATCATAGTCCTCAACAATATACTTGTGTTTTATGTAGCCTACATATTAACTCACAGAAATGAACTCTTCAATCATTTGCCAGATGTGACACAATCTGTCGCCAATAAAATACAAATACAAAGCTGATTCATATCATTCATTTTTATTCATCCATACAATAGCCTACAATGCAATATCCATACAGTAGAAATGTTTAATTTATGAATACAAATAAATGACAATAAAAAATAAGAAAAACTCATAATAAAAAACACCGGAAATACATGGGCTATATAAAATGCACAACATATTGTTCCTTTTTAACAGTTATAAGGGCAACTAAAAATGTATTAATACAAATTAAAAAAACTTACAGGTTCAGAAAGATGTGATTATCTTAATCACATCAGATTAAGTAAGATAACTGTAAAGGAATGTATTAAAATGATGGAATATATGATCTTAATGAAAATACTGTGTAATACAGTACAGTGCAATTATTTTCTTGCTCACACACACACACACACACACACACATCATCATCATCATCAACATGATTTTATGTGCCTCTTAAACTTTCAGGTGCTTGAGGCTCACATTGTTCTCTCTGAATGCATAATTAGTCGACTAATTCCGACTGATTTTCAATACAGCATGAATCCACCGAGTTCAGTCCACATCTGTAAAAGAGACACAGAGAAGTGTATTAACTTACAATTTAAAAGACCTTCCTTAAACAGTGATTTTTTAATTGCACAGACATTATGTGGGCAAACGATCAGAATAAAACTGCCGCTCAAAACACAAATCACAATACAGCTTCACACAGAGACGCACAGAGGCCGCAGAGCGACGATGAAACCATTTTAATATTTTCACATGTTCCACGCTCATCAAAAGCTAAATAAATGATCCGTAATCAATCTCTTTCTCTCTTTCTCAATGGGCCTTTGTAAACAGTGCAAGCGCTCTGTCACAGTGTTCAAATATTATGCATTGAGGTTCCTGATGCCTTTCATTACCACAGGGGAGCAGCTTCAAGTCTTTCTCTGTTCATTTCCACCCTCTCCCTTATATACGCGAGCCCTCGCTTTCTCTTTCTGCCCGCACAACGCAGGATTTGTCCTTTTTTCATTCTTGATGCTTTCCTCCGAACACCCTCTTCGGGCTCCATGCAGCTTATGCAAATGACTCCTTTTATTATACCCTCCTGCTGCCCGACAACCACACACACACATTCTCACACACTGTAATTCTCTTTCCGACTGCAAACACACACCTTCAGCATCGCCAACCAATTACAAGACGGCGGTCTTGGCAGATCTCCATTTATATTTACTGAACAGTAAAACACATGCATTACTGCAATTACAACCAAACCTTTGCACCCCGTATTGTGCATCATATGTGCATTAGATTTGAACTTGCAGATGGTGGGGTGAGGGTACGGCTAGACTGAATCTCAATGGGGGGTGGGCCGGGTCTGAGCCCGAAGATTCCCAGGCTCCGGGACCGTTCCCAGCTGCGGAGAGAGGCGGGGAAGGGGGGACGTCACTACACAGCCCTGACAGCACGGCCTTTTCACGGGAACATTACTGAACCCTCTCGCCGCCCTTCCATAGCAACTTACGCACGGGTCAAAGGGCCAACAGACCCCCGTATGCCAAGATAGAGGGACGGTATGGAACGAGACGGTCTAGACATATGTGAACTTGAACTTGACTTCACTGACTGTTCGTTTCACCTGTCGTAAAATCAGTCACCCTTCAGAGGTGGGTGAACTTAGGTAAATATATATCACCATACTTCCCCAGTTAATTCATAACTGTATGCTAAGACATAACATTTTGTATTACTAGTTTTATGAAATGCAAATGAGGCAGTAAGTAATTAAAAATGCACTAATTTGCACACATTCTTGCACACAAGAAATCTATGGAAACATGTTTCTAACATAGGATACAAAAAAAGTAATTGTGACTTTTAATCTACACAATCTTGCAATTCTGAGAAAAAAAGGCAGAATTGAGCGATAAAAACTAAGAATTCTGACCAGAATTCTCACAAAGAAAAAAAAAGAATTGTCAGAAGAAAAAAATTCAGAATTGTGAGATATAAACTCAAAATCGCAAGATTTTTTTTATTGTGAGATACAAAAGTCACAGTTACCTTTTTAATTTTATATTTATTTTAGAAACTGGCTTCTGAACACAGGTTCTTGTTTCATTTTGCTAAGATATTAAAGGATCACTCTCAAATGTCAACAGCCAGAAATGTGTTTAGGTTTGATATAAATCAGGTGAATAATATGTAAACAAGCCACTATGTAAAAACCTTCAGAATATAGATATGAATAAAACAGTAAAGTTTGGTTTATGTAAGTGCTATGAAAGTGGACATTTCTGGCAAATCGATGAAATAAAATAAACACTTGTTTTCTTTTCCTCTACTCAGAAAGAAGACATTTTATGGAAGCAAAATAGCCCAAAATTGATCAATGTATAAAAAAAAATTTTGATCATAATGATAATTTCATTACTCATAATGAAAATGAGTTCTCTTTCATTCACCCTCCACAAAATAAGATATTTTAAAATAATAGTGCCAAAGTTGTTTTTGGTCCCCTTGCCTTTCATTACATACTCATTTGTGTTCCACAGAGTAAAAATAAAGTCAGGTTTGGAACGACATGCGGATGAGTACATTATGACAGGATTGAGATTTTTGGGTGAACTATCCCTTTAAGTCCTACTTTAGCTCATGTTTGAGGAGCGTCTGCTTTTCTCTTCATCAGTTCACCACAGAGGCTCAATTAAACTCACGAGCCTCGAGGGTTACAGGCGCTTTACATCAGCTAATGAATAACATCTTTTTCAACACTCGTGCAGTAATGCAGATTTCAAATCATAAACAAACCCACATACTTCTGAGGATGATGACGCTATGACTTTGTCCCAGAAGAAATCGGACAACGGAACCCAATCCGACTCAAAAATCAGGTCAAGTGCTTCTGCACCAGTCAGAGGCTTCCCCTCGTTATAATAAAGATCCGGACTTCATTAGTTCTTGGCCAAAGTTGCATTAAGAGACTAAGATTAAACCTGACCTACATGTACTGGTATTTGAGACTCTGGATGGTATATGACAGATATTGTTTACTCCTAGATGTAGAAATGATATTTTCTGGTGATTAGTAACTTTATCACGTATAGTTACTGACTTTAACAGTTTAACAGCATGTCTTGTTCTGTTTAAGAGCAGATACAGGAGATAGAGATGCAGTCAAAGATATATAAAGACAGCAGATTTTTGCTCATGGCTGTTGACCTAAATACACAGCAGACATGATCTTGATTTAATCTTACTGGACTGTGTTAATAGATAATGCAAGACACTTATTTTAATCATCCAGCACACAATTAAAAAGCATGGCTTTTCTACAGTCAACCAGTCATTTCTTTTAATGGAATATAACAGATTGAATTCAAGCTAAGCTCTGTTCAAAGACATGGCTTTGTGAGTAAAAATACTGCAATTCTATAAAATAAAAATAAAATAGAATTATTAATTATATCTCTAAAAATTCTATAATTTAGAAATAATAAAAAAACAGCTGTTGTACATTTTCCTCAGACTTCCATTGCAAATGCATTACTGTTAATTTCCTTTTGTTTTTCCAAACTGAAGTTAGGGTTATTATCTGGTCATACACTTAACTTGCTTTTAACCTGAAACACTCATCTTATTCAGAGATGAACATGTTTTTGGGACTTTGTCCATTTTTGATTTTTATGATATTGACACTGGAAAGAGATATCAAATAGTCCACTGGACCACAGCTCTAAAATCATTTAGCATGTTTACTGCATGTCCATATAAACCATATTTTTCACATATCTCATGTTCCTTTTCACATACTAACTGCTGCCTGCTCACACTGTAATGTGCTTTAACAAAGGGTTAAAGCTTTAATAATACTTCCTGCTGGGTTTTAATTAGGTCAGAGGAGCTTATTATAAGAATCTGAAGGCAAAATAAGTTCATTTAAAATGACTATTATTATTATTATAATTATTGCTATTTTAAGTTATATATCACTGAGGTCTTTGGGAACCTAGCCATTCAAATGAATCTCAGTAAGACTGAAATTCTTTTTCAACTGCAATAACAAAAAGAAATGTATCTTGGGCAGCAAATCATCATATCAGCATGATTTCTGAAGAACCGTGTGATAATGAAGACTGAATTCAGCTTCATTGGAACAAATATCATTTTGAGATTAAAACAGAAGACAGTTATTTTAAATTGTAATCATATTTCACAATATTATGGTTTACACTGTAAATGGTGTACATAAAATCAAAAACATTTAAAATGCTTTAGTACTTTCAGTTATATGTTTGAGATGGTTTAACTGCACAAATGCAATTCTGATAAATGATTTTTTTGTCTCTTCTGTAATTAGCAGAGAGGAAGTGACTGCAGACCCGAGAAGCCGTGATCCATCAGAGGAACTAAAACATGTCTCCTCATCACGTGTCCACCCCTCCTTCCCTTCATCCTCTGAATCTATCAATCTCACAATGTGCCGCTACAAACCCGTCCCTACTCTCCTTTCTTTCTGTTTGAATGTTCGAGTCTTTATCGCTGTAATGGCGCATTATCAGCATGATCATTTTCTCTCTCTGTATCTCGGTGCCCTCTCTTTGATGAGGTGAAGCTGAGGTGGGGTTGTTGTTTGATGCTTTCTTTACTCTGTGGAGCTCACAGTGCACGAGGTGCCCGCCTCTGATGTCATATGACCTTCATCACAGTGCTGATGTAAATCACCAACCCATGCAGCCTTGTACCTTACCCAGAGGTCTGTTAATTCCATCAACAAACAGCGTCGCTCTTTACTGTATCCGAAACAATCTCAATGTATTTCAACAGCAAGAAGTGCATTAAGTACATTACTGCATTTTGCACTGACACTGTAAATAACTTATGCTGTCTGGTACCTGTTCAACATTTAATTTACAATGTTAATATGATATTTTTGACACCTTAGTCACCCTTAAAAATAGATACCATTTAATTGCAATCAATCATTTTGTGAAATACAGTGCTTGATGAGTGTGTTTGTGTAGTTTCTTTAAAAAAAATTATGTCACTTCGTTTGATATTTTGTTATATATTGCAATGATTTTCATATATTTTATTTTTAAAAGCAACATATACACTTTATCTAATATTATATTATATTATATTATATTATATTATATTATATTATATTATATTATATTATATTATATTATATTATATTATATTATATTATACAGTTCAAAGTTGTATATTAAATTGCCTTATATCAAAGTTTTTTGTTGGTAAATGTAATTTGTTTTTGTTTATATAAGTCTATTATGCTCACCAAGAAGCATTTATTTCATCAAAAATACAACAAAACCAGTGTTTTGTTGTATTATCTATTTTATTTTTTAGAATGCAATTTATTCCTTTGATGGCAAAGCTACATTTTCAAAGTCTTCTGTGTCACATGAACCTTCAGAAATTATTATAATATAAAAAAAAAAATCAAGATACATTGTTTATTTTTTTTTTTACGTTTATATGTAAAAATGTTCAAAAGAACATTTGTAACATAAAAAAAATTGTAACATTATACATCACTTTTTTATCAGTTTAATGCATCCTAGCTGAATTTTTTTTATATATATGAAGAAAAAATATATATATTGTACTGACAACAAACTTCGGGGCAGTAGTGTGTGTATACACTCACACACACACACACAAACACACTTTATATATATATATATATATATATATACACACATACATATATACATACATACAAAAAGCAAAAATGATTTTAATTTATAATAGATAAATTTTTTCTGAAGAAACAATAGAAAACGAAATAACCTTCAACACATTCTATAACACACAAAAACGCACTCGGCCCATTTACATCTGCATCCCACTCAGACTCAGACACGTATGAACTCATGCAAACTAATTAAGACGATCAGGTGGTGAACACCCTCTGTCTGTAAACATACACACAAAGACTCTGCGATCTGCATAACCGTCTCGTGTCTTTGGCATCTGGTGGTGTCTGGTCTGCATCGGTGTTTCCCACCCTGCCCCCTCTCCAGTCGTGCCGCAGGAGCAGCGGCCCTGACAATGGTGGGAAAGCGGAGCTCTTTATAAAGGAGGGGGCCTCCATTGAGAGCGAGGGACCAGCCGCGAGCTGGGCAGAATATTAATGGCTGACACCACGTTCTGTTCATTAAAGGCACGCATGCTGCAGCTTCACCCTCTCCCTGCCTTTCAGAAAACCCCACACCGATCGCCAGGGGCACCACGGGCCGTTTCTGCCAGGGCCTGAGACTGGGGAGGCAGAGGGCCGACCCATGCTGTTTGGAAAATTACATTGTGTCTGTGTGAAGGCCAAAGAGCAAGAACAAGACAATGTGACTTCCACAATTAGCTTTTTTCCAAAAGCCTTTTCATATGAATATGTAAGGAAAAGTCTGCTTATAAATATTTTCGGTATAATTTTAGTACGAATTATTAGACTATTATAAGTAGTTTTAAGTATAAATCACAAATTTATATATGATATAATTACTATTGTTCATATGAGTATATAAGAAAAAGTATGTATATAATAATTTAATAATGTAAAATTTGTATCAATAATTTTGGTTCCAATTCATATGAATATACAGTATTAGGAAAATATATATATATATATATATTGTATACAAGTTGAAACACTTCACCAACAATCTCAAAGATTTCTAATTACGCCAACTTTGAAACGACACACCATATTGACTTTATATTGTAATATTATCCAAATATTGCAATCCTTAAAATCAGTGCTCATTCATTATGTTTGCTTATCTGAATATATGACGTTGACTGACCACATAACATGTATTTCAATAGAGTTGTACATTACTAACACTAAATGGAAATGACTTTGATACACTCTTCTCTGGCTGATAGCAGAATACTTCCTAATTGTAACATTGAAACTTTCCGTGAAGCTGCTTTGATTCAATATGTATTGTGAAAAACGCTAATAAACTGGAATTACACTGAATTCATGCATTTGTGGAATCTCATGTATGTAGCCCGGAATTATAAAACTTTTGAACATGTAAAAATCGAAATAAATCCCAACAGGATCCATCGGCCACGAGAATGCTGGGATGTGTCTGTCTCTTTAAACGTTCTCTGCATCTGTGTCAAGGCGATCTTAGCTTAGCACCACTCATTAACAGCCCTAGTTTCATCATTTTCTTCTTTTTATCCTCCCACCTCTCGTTATCCGTCTTCAGCTACAAACAATCGGCTTTAAGCAGAAGATTTGAATTGTAAATAAGCCTGCTATAGAAGGACATTTCTCTTTTTGTGGGGAATGTAAAGAACAAAACAAGAGTGTAACATCATTTTTCACTTCTGTGTGTACATCAAATGGAGTTAATATCCATATATTTTATGTATGTTTCAATGCATATTTTACACGCGCACACACACACACACACACACACACACACACACACACACATATTGCAAAGTCGTAAAAATATATATTTTCTATTAAATTCAATGATAATTGTTTATAAGAATGACAGAACATATATATATATATATATATATTCAATACTGTGCTGCTACTTATATAATTTAGTTAATAATTTATATAATTACTTACATAATTGAGACAAATCTGAATTTAGACGTTAACGAACACTATTAATATATTATGGAGGCAGCGTGCAGCTTTAACAAAGGAAGATGGCAGTCGCTGCTACAGTCATTGCCAGTTCATTTATTTTTTTTGCGTCCCCCTCTTCCTCGCCAGGCCCCCGCCAAAACATCTCGCTAATTAGTGTAGTAAGATCAGATAGACTAGAAGCAAGGGGGGCAAATGAAGGGGGCTATAATATCCCCAATAAACACACACGCATGAAAAAAAAAAAAGACCATGATGCAACTCACCTCATGTGGCAGCCCAGCCATCTTAGCTTCTCGTGTAAGATCTCTGTCAAGATGGCCTCCCTTCCTTCCTCCCTGTGCCGGGGCTCCAGGACGCTGATGAGGGCTTTGTGGCCGCTGGCACTGGCACGGATTCTCCCGCACCCCACAGGGGTACAGATGGCACTGGGGGTTTCTGGGTAGGTGGAGAAGGGAAGATGTAGCACATGGAGACTGCCATGTTCCTCCAAGCATCTTTCTCTCTCTTTCTCTCTCTCTCTCTCTCTCTCTCTCTCTCTCTCTCTCTTGCGGCCGTGCCCTTGTTGTTGTTACTTTATTGTGCCATATTGTGGATGGAAATAAGACTCTGTATGAAAGACGAGAGGGAAGGAGCGAGTACAAGACAATGAGAGAGAGAAAGAGAAGACTGAAACAACATGAAAAGAAGCATCATAAACACTCTTTGTTATTATTGCCAAGCTGATGCCATGGCAACTGTCTCCTTGTTGTTTCAAGCTGCTTACAGAGATAATATTATATATATATACTGTATATTAACAACATATCATTTAATTTAACTTTTAATTTGTATGTGTTAATGAATAAATAAAATTAATATAATATAAAAACAGCTTAATTTATTATTTATTTATTAAGTGTTAAAAATAAAGAATATATATACATATATATATAATTATTTCATTAAATAATATAATATTAAAATTATCTTTATAATATTTTAATTTATTAAGCTTTAATAAATACATTTATTTTTAAATAAAACTTAATATAATATAAATATTTACATTTTAATATGCATATATAAAGTTTATCACAATGTAAACCTAGTTACTGTAATTATAGATTTTTTTACAAAATTTGTGTTAATTTGTGATTTTAAATTTTGTAGAAAAATTACAATACTGTAATACATAATACATAAATATGGTATACTGATTTTTATTTATTAAAATACATTAAATTATTACAAATGAATACATATAATATACTGAATTAATATAATGAAATATTTTATATTTAAATAACTAATATAAAAATATTATTATATTATACAATTATAATAATTATAACATATAATAATAATAATATAAATAATTATTTATATAAAATGTTTTAAACAATAATAAACAGAAATATTGAATTTTGATCTGAAATGTAATATCTATATAAAACTTTTATAAACAAATATGCACACACACATATGATTTTATATATTTTTATGAAATAAATACTAGTATTTTTAAATGCAAGCTTTTGAAGATGAAAGGGTGGCAGAACATTGAGCGAATATCCTCCATTTCAGGGGAAAATCTTAAGTGTTCAATCATGGGAATATCCTCAGTTGCTTTTACGCACTCCATTGAGTCTAACCAATTAGCCAGCACCGTGTATCATCACACGGCAATGGATGTCTGCTCCATCAAGAGCTTTTTCCTGAAGAATTAAATGCAGCCTTGTATAAGAAGCCACTGAATGCTTTCCCCGTGTGTGTATGTACAGCCAATGAATACGTGTTTGTACGGCTGCCATTGTTTCTGTCTTTCACACGGGGAAATCCAGCGCAAAGAGTCTAAATAGAACTACAGGACAATCCTAAGGCCTCCCTTTAGACTCCAGACCCCAACAAATAGCCCTCGAGTACTCTTTTGATTGCTGAGCTAGTGAGGATCTCAGAATGTCACCTGACAGTATGATCAAAACCAGCACAGAGCTGAGAGTGGACAGAATGAGAATCTCTCTGAATGATTTAAAAGCCCTGCACGGGTTTCTACCTCATTGTGCAGGTCCATCTTTTAAAATGATTGTCAAGAGAAAAGAACAAAACGATTCTCATTAGAAATGCAGATAATTCCCACATTTCAGGGGAGGCAATGTTGGGTTCTGCATTCACACACCTGGATGCTGACTGGTTACTGACGGCGAGTTTGAACACATTCAGACAAGTGAATTACAATCTGGACAATGGTTGGATTTCTTCAAACTGAAACATGCGTGTGAAATTACCTGCTCTCTTGCTTTCTGCTGTCAACCGATTTGGAGAATTATTTCTACTTTCGGTTATCTAGCTTTATGAAAAGTTTAAAACTCATACAGCTAGATAACCAAAGAGAGAAACCAACCCTCAGAAAGAGGTTTTAGGCCCGAGTGCTGGCACGCTGGTGTTCTGGATGTGACGACCGCAGAAACACATCTACAAAGAAACCGCAAACAAATCAACAGCTGAGGGAAAATAGAGAAATGTGCCTTTGAGAACTAAAACACTCAAAATGCCCCAAACAGTTCATCAATGCATTATACTAAAGAGAAAAATCTACAAAATGGCTATAATAATAATGTATATACTTTTATTATATGTATATTCAAATTATTATATAATTTCTAAGGTGCTGATATTTGAGTATTTTGTATATTTCTGATTAAATCTATCAAATCTCACATTTATCTGAAGGTAATTTCTGTGAATCTTTTTTCAACAATTAAACAACAAACCACAAAAATATTCATACAATAAAAGACACATGCTTTCAAAGGGATCAGTTTCTTTCTGAATATCAAAAAATGTGTTATTATAAAGTGTAAAACACAGTTTCACACATTCAATACAATGTGTACATTCTCAAAAACGTACACACTCCTTCTTTATGGCAGGTCAGCCCACCATTACATCTTAAATGCTGTGTTGTTTATCATATTTATGGCATTATTATATAACATACCACAATTGAGTCATAAATATTGTTTTTCTAACCCAAACATGCATTATGGGTGCATGAGGCACCAAAGTATTAAGTGACATTATTTTATAATATACATTGTTTGTAGACCTCTAGCTAACTTTGTTTTATTTAATAATTATGACTTTCATCAAAAACACAAGCAAATTAAATCTTATTTAAAGACTGCCATCTCATTATGAAACATATTAAACTCTTACCACTGTTTGACGAAATATTTAACAAGATAAAATATGATGTGTAGTATTATCATCATCATCGTCAATATGAGTCAACTTTAATGTCTAAAAGAATAAAGCACAAGACGTGTATCTCACATTGGCTCAACGGTCAAGGATGAACGACACCCAGCGGATTTCTGCATTTATTTTTAAGATCAAATATAAAATGTAAAGGGTATTTATAAAAGATCGACTTGAATTATAACCAATGAATTCATTTAGAGCCAAGAAGTCACATACAGTGCATGATAAATCTATCGATAATGTGAGTATAATTTTTATCTCTAGATTTTCTTTGAATTGAAATGGACTGAAAACAAAAGAGATTTGTGCACAGCTTACCTCATGCATCCCTCATCATCATCCTCATCCTCATGCAACTGCACATGGAACACACGAAACATGCAGCATGTCTGTAATCCACAATGTCTCCTCCGCTCCCTAAATGTGCTCTCAAGCTCACAAACAATGGGTTTCTTCTCAAAACAAGCCGCTATGGTCTTTCTGGACGCGTGCTGACACTGGAACGTTTACAACAGGTGGTGAACTCTCCAAAGCAGCAATGATTATATTGATTATGATGAGGCCGATGATGCTGGGCGCGCGGCTATGGTACCAGTCCTCAGCATCCAGCCCAGTATGTTCTCTCCTGCAGTGACGTCAGCCGCGGACCGGCCAATCACAGCGTCTGCGGAGCGCCGTGCTGCGAACTGGCCAATCGGAGCGCGAGGACGCAAGTCGCTTTTGTGCGCGAGGTGTGAGCTGATCTCTGTCGACCGTCGAGGCTCCGCCGATGCTCGGCTCTTAATCAACAGATGTGGCTTTGATGAGCTTCTTTATTCATTTACTGAGAATTATGCTTTGAAAAATATGAAATAAAACGCAGTTTGTAGGATAAAAAAACACGACGCGATAGGGACCAAAATGTTCTTGAAAACTCTGACAATTCTATTAAAAATATAGCATCGATTCCATTTAAAAACACTGGTTAAAAAGTAACTAAAAATACTTTGTAATTGTGTTATTTAAAAAACATGTTTAAAAACAGCTTTCCTTAATGTAGCAAGGATTTATTTATTTTTTGGAAACAGCAAAACTCTGAATACAAATATGGGATGGTTTTAAACGACTGTGTAAAAACAATATTTTACTAAACTTTACATAAAACAATCTACTAATTCATCTACTATAAATGTTTTCCAAAACAATAAAGAATGGTTGTTTGAAATTGTGAGGGCGTTATTTTATCTGAATTGGATTAAAACAGTTTATCTGCATTCAACAAACCCGAAAACCCTTTTCTGCTTTTAATTGAAATGTTGAACTTCTATTAGTCAACTACTATTATCATTTTTACAGTTTGTGCGTAAAAATATTGCCATATTTATTTCATCTTTCTCTGGACGTTGTTAGTATTATTAGCTTTTGCTTTAATCATTATATTATATATTTCCTCCCATGTAGATTTATTTCAGCACGTGTCTGTTTTATTTTATTCACATCAGCTTTAGATTTAAGAATCTTTAGATTGTACGAAAAAGTGCAACAATTGTGCTGAAAACAGAACTTTTCGTTTTTTCGTTAAATAAATGAGTAAACCTGGAGGATTATAGAAGCATAATGCATTTAGGAATCGAAAAAATTGTCAGATGTCAAAACTTTCGCAATATCGATATAAAAGATGATTATAATTTTAGCTAAAACACAGAACAAATATTTTTCCAACTCATTATTTCCTGACCAGCTAAATGAGAATATGAAAATAATTTCACAAATAAGAATGAGGGAAAGGGAGGAAAATGAAAGGATGCCGTTCTTAAACCCGCGCAGATGTGAAGCTCTGCAGCCTGGCGCTGTAAAGTGAACCGGGGCTAGTTGTCACACGTGTACTCCTGTGAGTATTTCTCAGGATGGGTTTACATCTGAATCTTCTGCATAGACACAAGTCTAACCTTAAATAAGCTGGTGGACATTTGCACCGTTGTTGCCCAATAATAAAAACATTCGTTGACTATTAAAAGATTTTCAACGAAATAGCAATCATAAAACACACAACGATTTTGGAAACATCAAAAATGTGAAAAGAAACATATTAATCCATTGTTCTGGTCAACATATATTGCAATTGATTATTATTACTTTAAATCACTAGCCCCAGCCTTGAAATGTATTAAAAGTATCTTAGCACCTCATTTAGGTACTGTATGAAAAATATCTGCAGTTTCAGCTCAGTTTAACATATTTAGTATATAAGGAGAATATGCTGATGTTGAATATAATAATTTTAGTTTGAACAGTACTATTCACATAACTGATAACAGGTTTATACATTTGAAACCAGTGCAGAAGAAAATACACATTTGTATGATGGGTTTTCATTAAAACCTTTAAAGTTATGGAAACACTTCTTTCTTGTGTGACAACTTGCCCCGGTCAGCACACATTCATTTCTGAAATCAAGCACGTTAAAGAATCTGTCCTGATAATGTTTCTGGTTTGAAAGTGTTCAAAGTAAAAGACAAAACAAAATCACTATTTTATACACATTGTACAACCGTGTATATAATACTGTATCGTGTAGTAGAATATAACATTCCTCTGCTTTCTGAGAATGTTTTAGTCTTTCTCTGAACAAAAGTATGTCAGACAATTGAGAGACATTAGACTTGAACTTCACCTCCAGGACATCTGTCCCTCTAGAGAGAGGAAATGTGCTCTCAAACCTCTTTAAAACCATCACATTAATATATAATACATTTCAGATTTCATATGTGACATTTAAAATGCATTTACACAACATTACACACATGCATTTTAGTATAAAACACTTCGAAAAAAACTATTTCTATTACTCATAAAAACGCTACATTTGTAGTGCTGAATTAAAGATTATTCCTAACTAACATGTTTCTTTATGATCAATTTCTGTGCCGTTTGAATACATGCTTAGTTGTTGGCAGTATTGCAGTATTGGCTTTCTCTGATGGGACGTCTTGAGGAATGCACGTCTGCATTCCTCCTCTAAATCAGGACTATAATGACACATTGATTCGGAGCGGTGGATGAAGCGACAGCTGGTCTTGACCTCTGACCCCTGCTGTCTGGGGCGCTGTGCTGACAGAGGGGGGTCATGTCTCTCTCAGCCTCTGCAGGGAGGGCGGCTGTCTGGGAAAAAACATCCAGACAGTCCTAGAACACGTCTGGGTAGGGAGGAGAGAGAGGAGACGGGTTTGGGACAATGTGGTACCCATATATCCCAAAGTCTGAGTGAGACGCCCCACCTCAGGGCCCTGACTGGGGCGCAGGGGCCAGACATGATGAGTGTGATCAGCATACACAAACACATGACAGCACAAGAGCAAACACACACACGCACACACACACATGCACACACGCACACACACGCACACACGCAAACACCACACACACACACACACACCAATGAGTTACATTTAATCATGGCACTTCATGATGATTGCTATAGTAATATGATAAGTCATAATAATAGTATTTGTCTTAGAGTTTTATATTACAAAGCAATAACGAGTGTGTTAAAGACATGTAAAAAGACTCTTGTGCACCTGCTCTCTAAATATGGCACAAAGTTATAAAATAACACAAAACTTGTATTAAATGTTTCAAGGATCAGATTAGATTGTTATTTTGCCCAGTATTTTGAATGTATATTTTTATATCATTTTAATTTGTAATGTTTGACTTTTTCATAATTATGTGACATTACATATTGCGTAATATTTTACAATTATGTTGAATTAAAATTTGACAATTTGAAGATCTGCTAAAAAAATGAATAAGTAAATGGTCTGTTTTTTATAAAGTTGTAATGGTTTAGACAGACGATAAATTATAATTCTACGCAAGTTTCCAATCTTTTATTCAAATTCAGACTGTTGTGCAAGTGACAAATACAAACCTATATTTTTGTAATTAGTATTTTGATATCAAGAAACATTTAAATACATTTTATTGTTATTTTAAATAAATATTTATACATCATTATTATTATTACATTTGTGTAAGTGTTTCGATATTACAATACTTTGAAATGTAACTGTTTTTATTACATTTTAACTATTTTAAATGTATATTTGTTATTATTGTTATTAAATTATTATTAGAATGTTTTGATATTAATGCATCACTGTAACACAGTTTTTGTAAATAATACATATACATTATTATTGTGTTTTTAAATGAGTATATATTCGACTTGTCATTTCATTTTCTGAGAGTTTTGATATTAATAAATGTAGAAAAAAAGCATTTTAGCATTATTTCTTAAATTAATATCATTATTTTACTATTACATTTAAGTGTTTTGATATTTAGATCATTTTTAAAGTGTACTTTTAAATTGAAAATTAAGATTTTCTCTAAACTATGTAACACTGTTTTTAAATGAATATTTATTAATTATTATTATTGGCTTATTCCCTATTAATTGTTCAGAATTACCATTAGACCATTTGCCTTCAGCTTGGTTGGTTATTCATTAAACATCCACTAAAAGCTTTATGAGCAAGTGAATATTAAAAGCAATACTGAACGCTGTATATATACAAGCATGCATTACAAACACAATATATGGTAAAGCTCCTCTATAATGCAATGTATTGAAACAAAGTGGCTCCTTCTACTAAACCATTAAGGCTTTGCTTTGCTTTCAGAAAAGCCTCGGTTCAGCTTCGCACATATATCACTGATGCAATGCCCTCAAATGGATGTCTGTGTAATGCAGTCTCACAGAGCATGATGGGAAATGTGGCATCCACACCATCTTCAGGTCAGACAATGCAACACGCTCTCAGACAGGTGCTTCTGGTCTGGACGGGACGGGACGGCGTGCAGCCTCACGTCAATCAAACGCAAACAGAGACGTCTCACACATCTGCAGTGGCATCCTCCTCATTCACTCTGCCACCGTCCTGTGAAAGAAGCTCTTTGTCACAGAGCACCATTCAAACACCAACCAGCCGTAGTCACCGGGTCTAAAGAGAGGGCTTCTGACCTGAAAGCCACGGCTCCTCCTCCGAGGTGAAGGAACAGCCCGAGGAACGCAGGAGAAGGATGGAGTGGATTGGATTAGGGCTAATCTCTTGTTCCTCTCCGCGGTGCGCTGACAGGGGCACTTACTGACCCTTTGAGTCGCCGGATACCTGGAGTGTGCGAGGCGCACAGCCGGCGACGGGTCACCAATTATGACAGGTGTGTGGGGGGGGCAGGATCAGGAGGAGGCCATTGAACAGTGGCATCCTACACCTTCATGCATAATAATCAACAATCCAGCTTCTTAAGGAACGTCAAAACACAGTCAAAAGATTCAATTAAATTCAGCTTACACATGGGGTCTATAAGATTTATTTTTTTGAAAGATATTGCTACTTTTATTCAATAAGGATGCATTAAATTCATCAAAATATAATAATATCTATTTCAAATAAATGCTGTTCTTTTGAACTTCCTATATATTCATCAAGGAAACAGAAAATATCATTTTAAGCAGCACAGTTGGTTTCAACACTGATGATAAGAAATGTTTCTTGTGCACCAAATCAGCATATTAGAAAAATCTATAAAGCATAAAATATAATGAAATATAAAAATATATTTTAAATCGTAATATTTTACAATTCACAATATGACTGCAAAGAAATGCTGACCATGGGGTTTTTATAGTTAACTAAAACTAAAAATTAAAACCATTAGTAAAAAAATGAAAAAACACAAAATTAATACAACTTGAACTAAAATTGAAATGAAACAAAAAATGATATTAATAAAAACTATAATAGTATCTCATAAAAAAAACACTGTAAGAAACTTTCAAAAACATAAAAAAATCATACTGACCCTAAACTTTTGAATGGTAATGTATACAATCTAAAGTACATAAAAACTAAATAATAGTAAATAATATGGGCTATTGAATAGAGAAGAGACATGAACAGAGAGGTTTTGGCTTGTATAATTCTCCTACAGCACATATAACAACTCAATTATTGCAAATGAGACATACAAAATATTTTCTTTCAATATTTACTCCAAATTCACTCAAATGTATGAACAAATTTAAATTCATTATTTCTTGACAAGCCTGTCAGTAACACAAGAGGAAACTGAGAAACTGAAGATCGGCCAAGCTGATATGGTTATTAATTGATCTCAAATGATCAGATATGGATATGTTTTTAATTAGTTTTGACTATACATCGGTCTTTTCAGCTCCTGACTTTCTTAATTAATAGAAGCTTTGTCCTCCTCTCAAAGGGTCTGGTTTCTTCACTTTAGGTTTTCTGCTAGGAAACTTCGTAAAACAATCAAAAAGAGTAAATATTTACCTGAAACTTGCATTTTATAAACAGCGGTTGCCGTCTAAATGGAAAAAGCTGAAACATACTGTTCATGAATACAGAAAAGGATACTGCTCAAATTAAATTAACACTGTTTATAACACAAACAAAGCAAAAATAATGTGGGTTGTTTTGATATACTGCTAATGGAGGTAATGCTAATTGTGTTGATTGGATGAATGGGCGATTAGCTGCTGATGCTTTGGATCTCAAAATACCCAAATATCCACCACTTCATCAGATTGGTTATATACTGGTCAATCATTATTAGAAATATAGATATAAATCCCCATCAAAGGACTTAAAACAAAGATATTTCCACCAGAATCAACTCTGAAGAGCTTCCTAACCCGGATCACGCTCAGAAACCAGTAAAAGCTTTTACTGCAGCTTGAGATTTACACCAACATCCCATAATACTAACAGATTCCTCAATGAAACCAGAATACAAATGAAGGGCTCAGACTGAGGACGGTGCAAGACCAGTTTGGCTCCTTTGTAAACGTCTTTATGGAGCTCAGTCTGGTTTATGAGTGAAGAACACAGAAACACTCACAACCTGATGAGTGTTATTGAGTCCCAACACATGAGACCAATAGAGAAATATTTAAAACACATTTTCATTTTAAGATTAAAGCTCTAAATGCAAATGTAAATAATAGCTACAAATGTCTATGCATCATCAAAGCCACTCCAACAAGTATTTGTACATTGAAGTCATCGTATGAAAAAGTTTAGCAATAATTTATTAAACAGGTTTCAGGGTTATTTTTATTGATGTATGATCTCAGTTCTTCCTAAATTCACAGTCATAACTCATAATCTGACTATTTAATCATATTATCTTAAAAAATATATTATACACTCAAGTTAGACCTAAACATTTTATTGAATTTTAAGTATTATTTACTATTATCAATAATTTTACTATAAAATAAAGCTGAATTGATGTATGTGTGTGTGTGTGTGTGTGTGTATGTGACCACAAAACCAGTCTTAAGTGTCAATTTTGCGAAATTGCAATTTATACATAAGCTGAAAGCTGATTAAATAATATTTCCATTGATGTATGGTTTGTCAGGATCTGACAATATTTGGCCAAGATACAACTATTTAAAAATCTGGAATCTGAAGGTGCAAAAAATTTAAATATTGAGAAAATCGGCTTTAAAGTTGTTCAAATGAAGTTCTTGGCAATGTATATTACAATTCAAATATTACGTTTTTAAATAATTATGGTAGGACATTTACAAAAGAACTTAATGGAACATGATCTTTACTTAATATCCTAATGATTTTTGGCATATAATTATTTTTAATTTTGACCCATACAATGTATTTTTGGTTTTTGCTACAAATATACCCCAGAGACTTATGACTGGTTTTGTGGTCCAGGGTCTCTCTCTCTGTGTCTCTGTGTCTCTCTCTGTGTCTCTCTCTCTCTCACACACACACACACACACACACACACACACACACAAATTTATTTATAATGTGATCTGTGCTTACCCCCTTTGTATCTTGCTATTTTATTAACATTTTGCCTGTAATGGTAAAAAAAAGCTCATACAAAATTGTAAAATCCTACAACACACACACACACACACACACACACACGCACAAACGCATGCACACACACAATGCAAGCACACATACACACACACACACACACACACACACACACAGTCATGACCAAAAATATCGACACCCTTGTTAAATATTGTTAAATATGTTTAAAGAAGGCTGTGAAAATGAATCTGCATTGTTAATCCTTTTGATCTTTTATTTTTTTTAAATCACAAAAATCTAACATTTCATTGGATAATAAGAATTTAAAATATAGGAAATATCATTATGAAATAAATGTTTTTCTCAAATACACGTTGGACACAATTATTGGCACCCTAGAAATTCTTACGAGTAAAATATCTCTTAAGTATATTCCCCATTCATATTCACAATTTTGAGCTCTCCAGGGTGATTATGAACATGAAATTATAAATAGGAGGGGAAACAAATCCTAAATTCCCTTAATCATCCATCCCAATGAGAAAAAACAAATATATATATTTATGATGTGCAGCAAAAGATAATTGAGCTTCACAAATTAGTGAAGTGGCTTTAAGAAAAGAGCAAGAGCAGTGAACATTCCCTTTTCCACCATCAGGGCAATAATTAAGAATTTCCAATCAACATAAAATGTTACGAAACTGCCTGGAAGAGGATGTGTGTCTATATCGTACTAATGCACGGTGAGAAGGAGAGTTTGAGTGGCCAAAGACTCTCCAAGGTCCACAACTGGAGAATTGCAGAAAACAGTTAAGTCTCGGGGTCAGAAAACCTTAAAAAGTATTGTCAAACAGCATCGACATCACCACATGTTGTTTGGCAGGGTTTCAAGAAACATTATCCTAGCTCATCCAAAAACAAACTGCAGCATATTCAGTTATCAGACAAGACTGAAACTTCAAATGGGACTGGCATCTTTGATCAGATGAAACAAATAAAAATAGCTTTTTAGCAGAAAAACACTCAAGGTGGGTTTGGTGAACACAGGGATAAAAAATACCCAAATATACTGCTGTATTTTTGTTGTGTATGTTGTGGGCCTATATTTCTGCTGGAGGTCCTGGACATGTTGTTTAGACACATGGCATCATTAATTCTATCAAATACCAACAGATAAAAAATCAACAAATGACTAGAATCAACAAGTGTTAGAAATCTTATAATGGGCCATGTTTGGGTCTTCCAACCGTACAATAATCCAAACACAAACCTCAAAAACAACAAAAATGGGTCACTGAGCACAAAACCAAGCTTCTGCTATGGCTGTCTCAGACCTCTGACCTGAACCCTGTAGAAAATGAGTGAGAAGAAGCACTGTCATGGAGCTGTGAATTTAAAGGGTCTGGAGTGATTCTGGATGAAGGAATGGTCTTAGAATTGGGAATGGAATTGGTTTTGATATTGTATTATCTGCAATGACATTCAGAGATTCTTATGTCTGGTTTGAGTATCTAACTCATTATGGATCTGCTCTACATAACTCACACATTTAATTCCACATTATCCTTTTTAATCTGGGTAAAACATTTATCTGTAATATTCAGCGTGCTACTGAGCGGCTGTAACGGTCACAGCTAATTAGCGACGTGGAGCTTCTCACCAAAGCCTCTCTTCTCACACACAATGTCCTAGACTTTATTTCTCACAGCTCAACGTGAACCCCACCCAGAACTTTCCCACCCTTCAGCTCCACACTGGACGTCAATCAAAAGACAGGCAATCAGTCATGAGCCGTGAAAAGACCTTGTCCCACTATCCCTTCATTCCCTCCTCTAACGCTCCTTTCTTCCATTATCCCAGCAGTTCTGAATGGGCGGGACATATTTTAATCTCCAGCACGCCTTTTCTAAATTCCCGCCGCGGCTGCTATTGGTCGGCTTAATCACCGTTGAGGCAGACAGTGCTGTCTTTTTCTGAGGACTATAGGATCAAAACCCACTCCTCCCTCGCTCTGTGTCTTCAGGGTCAGGGCCCCCCTCGGACCGGGGCCCTTTGAGCCGGGCGAAAAGGATCATGTCATGAATGGAGCTTGATTTAGTTTTAACAGGGTGCTGTGTCCATCTTCTAAGTGGTAAATGAATAAACATTAGCCGCGAAAGGCCTGCGGGGAAGGAGAATGGAGAGTGAGGCCTGTGAATGCTGAGAAGGTGGAGAAGGGGTGTGTGAGTGCAAATAGAAAGGAGGGGTTTCCCGCACCCCTCCACAGGAACCCAGAGCAGTTAATTGGAACGTTTGTTTGTTCCTCACGTCCTTTTGACGAGATGGGAGCGAAGATCTAAGTATGTCACATGCTGACTTCCCAGAGAGGGGAAATTGAAGGCTTGCGTTCACCGATACGGACTGTTTGCTTATGGCGCACTTCTGACTAAATATTTCACTGTTTTTGAAACCGTGATATAACACAAAATCGTAGAACAGGAATGATGACAAAAAGTGTCCGGGGGTGCAGTATTGAAGGAGCTGATGTGTGTTGGATGAATGTTGGGCTTTATTCCTTCAATAGTTTGTCCATTTCTTCTATCTAATAAACAAAAAAATCTGTTTATGCTTAAATATATGTGACACTCTCTGTGAAATCCAGGCTAAAGTCTCAAAATCGAATTATGAGATAACAAGCATCAAAGTTGGATTTCAAACATTAATTTCACTATAATTTCAATCTTTGACATGACTTTACTCAGTCAATATTAAATATATAAATGTTACATTTTCACAGAATGTTCTTTACCTTATGAAGGATGATTTTATGTATAAAACAGTAAATCACAAAAATAAATCGACTTTTCTTTACATTTCTTTAAAAACAAAACTTTACTCTACTGCATTCACCCGTGGCCTCCATCTACCCTTTGACCTCCAGCATCCAGTTATCTGTTTAGTGTTGTGTTTAATGGGACAGACATGTGGCATGATCGCCTCGGACATCAACCAATCGACCCCAGACAAGCAAATGTCACGACCTTTCACCCCACCGTCAGTCTACAAGGGACACGGACCAAAAACAACTGGAATCCTCAAGAAGGTCCAAATGTTAAGCTTACACCGCAGTCTGTGTGGAAGAAGAAAAACTAAACATCCTTTCTATAGCACGCAATGGATGGAGACTGCAGGACTGTCTTCTCCAATTAATATTTGCAGCCCAGCCTTAATGAGCACATCACAAAATAAATATGAATGATCCCCCCCCCAAGCTGAATATATTTATACTAATGAGTGAGGAATAGTGCAGAGAGAAAAAAAATAAAATAAGAGCAAATGAAGCCAATGTAAGAATCACATCAATGATTTCATCTGGATTTAGACAGTAGTCAAAGCTTTAATATTAGTCTATTTTACAATCTTACAGTAAAGATAACACAAGATTAAGGTTTTAATTAAAACATTAAACGTGTATGATACATTAGAGAAAGGAAACACGTTGAATATTTACATTGCATATTGTTTGGACAGATTTGTGAAAGCATTAAGAAAATGACAAATGTTTTATTTAGAGATGTTCTGCACTCATGCTGACTGACATGGACATGCAAAATATCAGGAAAAATCTATCAATAAAAAGATTATACAATTTTGCTTTAACAAAAATGTTGATACAATGCATGGATTCTTACCTACAAAATTAAAACAAACTATTTCTAATCTTATAAAGCAAAATAATTACATTATGAAGATCAAAGAATGTTCGGATAACAAATGCTTAAATGAACACCTGTAAAATTCATTTCATAAAAATTGTAACAGGTGTAGTTTTCTGGTCACTTTTTTTTCTGAACACATTCACAGGAAGTCACTTTAATCAGGAATCATCCCATTATTTAAAAATAGAAAAATTTATAGATTTTTTTCCCCACTGTATAATTCTGAATGATCTGAACTCGGACCTAATAATTCTGATATGCAAATATATCAAGTGAGATATTCAGAATATTACAACCTGCATGAAATAGATGGATTCTCGGTTTCATCAGAATATTGTAGATCTGGGTTTCTTGGAAAGCAAAGGGAAGTCCCTCAGCTGGTCATTTTGGCGGGTAGTGAGAGCAGCAGGAAGTGTTAACGCTGCTCCACGAAGGTCGTCTCTCTCCTGTATGAGAAACCATGCGTTACTTTCAGCGTTCAGCTCGAGTTTGCTGCTCTAAACTCAACGCGGTCCTCGAGCGCCATCTTGTGGTGGAGAGAAGAAACCGACTCCTGATGTCACGTGATAAGAGATTCATACTAAATCTTTTTTGCCACTATTGCTCTTCAAATACACGCTGACAGGTTTAGGCAGCTTTTTTCCTGTTTCCTTTTAAACTTTTGAATTTTCTTTTCAATTAAACAAAAAAAAATCTAAATAAACTTACATAAACACATTTAACTTAATAAAAACCATATTATCATCATCACTGCCATTATATGCATTCATTTATTTTGATATTTTCAAATTTTCTATCAAGCTATAAAATAAATTTGCTTTGTAAATACTCTGTACAACCTGTTTGCACATTATTCTTGTACATTCCTGCTTATATAATTATTTCTTAAGCCTACATATACTGTCCTGCACATTTAATTTTTATTCTTATTTTGTACTTAATTTTTTCCATACCTTTATTTATGTATATTTCTCTTGTGTTTGTATTCCATATAATTTCACTGTCCATGGAGCGGACCTGACTTATATTCCACTGCTGGTTATATTCTGTATAATTGTGTATGTGACGAATAAAACTCTTGAAAATTAATATTATTTTGAGTTAAATTTTATAATTTTCTTCTAAACATTATTTTTGAATATACATCCATATACGTGTACTTTTAGCTTAATAGAATGTATATATGTCCAATTACATATTTTGTTTTCTGCATAAAAAAAGTATTGCTTTATTTATCTTCTTTCTTACTGCTTGTTTCACTTCTGTTTTAGTTTTTATAACCAATTCTTACTATGTGTCAGTTGTTGTTTGTTAGCATGTGTTTTAGACAGTGTTATTTTTTTAGGATTACTGATACACTACTGCTGTTTGATTTATCCTATTTTAATTTTAGATAAATTATGAATGTATTATGTCTTTATAGGCATCTTCTTTAGTTTTAGTTTTTTTTTTAATTGGAGTTATTTTAGTAACGTTACTTCAACATAATATAAGGAAATTAAATAACATACATATACATATATATATTTGGGTGTTTGGCTTAGTGTCATGTTAGAATAATTTTTATACTCATACCTTTTGTTGTTTTAATATTTTAATTGTTTTAGCTTTATTGTTTTTCATTTAAATGTTTAGTCTTGAAATGTTGTTGCTTTGGATAAAAGCATTTGCTAATTTAATTTCTCAATATTCTTAAAAAGTGTGTATATATTTGGTCTTTATTTTGTATTTTCTATGCAGCTACAAAATTGATTGTAATTATCATTACAAAATTACTAAATAGATTATGAAGATAAACTAAACTACTACAAATATTAAACCAGCACTATTTTATACACAAACTCACCGCGCATTGTTCACGGTGCATGTTCAGTTCTGTGACTTTTACGCATGTCTAGCATTTTTCATAATTGTTGCATCTCTAAACGATTGCACATTTTAATGTAAAAATGTTGTCAAGGACAAAAAGGATCCAGTTCAAGGGTCCCTTAGTATTCTGAGTCTCATGCGCCCCCTGGTGGACCCTTTTCACCTCACAGGAGATGCTCGTTATAGGATAGCATATATACATTTTCATTAGCCATAGGTTATAATGTCTAGAAGTCATATAAACAAGCCAACAACCGAGGAACTAGTAACCGGGTCTCATTTGAAATGGTGGGGTCAGTGTTTTATTCCAGTACTCACATGTCTGCATGTTTGTTGGGGATCATGTGGTTGTTGTAGGCCAGGATAGGAGAAACACTTTCTTCATCCTCAGGAACCTGCAACGGTCAATGGAAAAATAAAATATATAAAAACAACATAATATGCATTATATTGTATATTAAATCAAGTTAAACAACTTGGTTTCTCTGACCTCCCAGTAGACCTCATCATCAAAGCAGTTTTCATCTGCAGGATCGCCCCAGATGGGCAGCTTCAGAACCAGACCTGTCGGCGTAACAATACAGTCATGTCAACACAGGGCCGTTTCTAGCCAATTTGACGCCCTAGGCGAAATCCCTATTTCCCTACTATCCCTATCATGTTTAGATACTATAAATGACTACTTTGTCTTTGTTTTTTGTTCAATTGTTTTGTTGTTGTTGCTTGAAATATTGATTTAAAGTGTCAGTTATTGCATTATTATTTCAGTCAAACCTATAAAACCCTTTGTTACCACAAACTACATATAAAAGCCTGATCAGTGGCATAAAAGTAATCAATGCAGCTATTAATCCTTTGCCACTCATTAACGCATGAACTTCCTCTTTAAATAACGTGATGCTCTCCCCTCATGTGTAGAACTCCGCTTCCATTAAGTGTCTTGTGTTATGAGTGAATTAATTGATTCAGCATTTCGACACCTCCGTAAGGATGCATTAAACTCGACAAAGCAGTTTAATAAAGGATGTATTGATCTGGTGAATTAGCGAAATTTACTATACCAATATTTTTCTAATTGGCTGTTAAAGTTTATATGAGAATACATTTACATGACACGCTGATTGTTTAACAATGCATTGGCGCAAAAACGCACACCTTTTGGACAAATCTCGCAACATGATTTGCACAAATACTGCCTAAACAAAATACTGATTTTGCACTTTATTTACTTGACCAATATTTTTAATTGGCCTTTGAACTTAGCTTTATTGCATGGCAAAAAAAAAAAAAGCGTTACCTTGCCAAAGCACTGACAGAGCCCATTGATCTAATGCATTGATGAGCGCTCAAAATGCAAGCATGCAACAATCAGGCAGCATTGACAGTGCTCTGATCCAATGGCATACAGGCATCGTCAGATTGACAGTGATGTTTGGGATACAGTGGGGCGGCAGTCATATTTCAGGGTGACCGTGCCACTCTTTATCACAACCCTGCTACAATGTAGGGTCAGTACGTGCGGTCATTGGCGCCCCTTCAGCTGGTGGCACCCTAGGCCACCGCCTAGCTCGCCTATGCCTAGAAACGGTACTGTGTCAACATGATAAATGTGACATTTCCATTACAAACTGAAATTCATACCTGGCCATTCACTCCAGCTGAGGATCAGGTGTATTTGTACAAGCCTGAACCCACAATGCAAACCCATTAGGAAGACTGAGTAGCTAATGTCATCCTACACTGTCCTCTAGTTTTCATGTTACAAAAAAAAAACACACCTGTGCCACTAACATGGCAAACAATCACAACAAAGCCCTTCAGATCTGCAAGCTTTTCTGAAATATTCTATTGTGTAGAATCCCGTTGCACACAATGGGAAGCGGTCACAATATGCACTTAAAACAGTTTAATATAAAAAGACTCTTACCAACAAATATGCCGCCTCCGATTCCAAAACACAAGGCCACACACAGTCCTGCTGCCTGAAATCCACCCTGGATAGTGGGTACACGTTTCGCAAAAGACCCTGTAAAGTCAAATGTATTTTCCAACCTGAAATAGACAAATGTAAACATTAGAGCAAACTAAATATTATTAATAGCAATTAGTATGAATAGTTCATCCAATAATGAAAAATGTGCTGTGTAATGTACTCAGCCTCAGGCCATTCAAGATGTAGAGCTTGTTCCATTAGCTAAAGATGAACCAGCCACAGCCATATTACCCTGCAGCCCAAGACCGGTTGCCCACTGAAGCTAAGCAGGGTTTAGCCTGGTCAGTACCTAGATGGGAGACCTCCGGTGAAAACTAGGTTGCTGTTGGAAGAGGTGTTCGTGAGACCATCAGGGGGTGCTTACTCTGTGGTCTGTGTGGGTCCTAATGCCCCAGTGTAGTGACGGGGACACTATACTGTTAAAAAGCATTTCGGATGAGACGTTAAATTGAGGTCCTGACTCTCTGTAGTCATTAAAAATCCCATGGCACTTCTCGTAAAGAGTAGGGGTGTAATCCCGGTGTCCTGGCCAAATTCCCTCCACTGGCCCTTGTCAATCATGGCCTCCTAATAATCCCCATCCACTTGATTGGCTCAATGACTCTCTCTCCTCTCCACCTGTAGCTGGTGTGTGGTGAGCGCATACACTAGATTGGCTCTATGACTCTCTCTCCTCTCCACCTGTAGCTGGTGTGTGGTGAGCGCATCCACTTGATTGGCTCTATGTCACTCTCTCCTCTCCACCTGTAGCTGGTGTGTGGTGAGTGCATACACTTGATTGGCTCTATGTCTCTCTCCTCCACCTGTAGCTGGTGTGTGGTGAACGCATCCACTTGATTGGCTCTATGTCTCTCTCCTCTCCACCTGTAGCTGATGTGTGGTGAGCGACACTTGATTGGCTCTATGACTCTCTCCTCTCCACCTGTAGCTGGTGTGTGGTGAACGACATACTTGATTGGCTCTATGACTCTCTCTCTCCACCTGTAGCTGTGTGTGGTGAGCGCATACACTTGATTGGCTCTATGACTCTCTCTCTCTCTCCACCTGTAGCTGGTGTGTGGTGAGCGCATACACTTGATTGGCTCTATGACTCTCTCCTCTCCACCTGTAGCTGGTGTGTGGTGAGAGTATACACTTGATTGGCTCTATGACTCTCTCTCCTCCACCTGTAGCTGGTGTGTGGTGAGCGCATACACTTGATTGGCTCTATGACTCTCTCCTCTCCACCTGTAGCTGGTGTGTGTGGTGAGCATACACTTGATTGGCTCTATGACTCTCTCTCCTCCACCTGTAGCTGGTGTGTGGTGAGCGCATACACTTGATTGGCTCTATGACTCTCTCTCCTCTCCACCTGTAGCTGGTGTGTGTTGAGCTCATACACTTGATTGTCTCTATGACTCTCTCTCCTCTCCACCTGTAGCTGGTGTGTGGTGAGCGACACTTGATTGGCTCTATGACTCTCTCCTCTCCACCTGTAGCTGGTGTGTGGTGAGCGCATACACTTGATTGGCTCTATGACTCTCTCTCCTCTCCACCTGTAGCTGGTGTGTGGTGAGTGCATACACCTGATTGGCTCTATGACTCTCTCTCCTCTCTACCTGTAGCTGGTGTGTGGTGAGCGCATACACTTGATTGGCTCTATGACTCTCTCTCCTCTCCACCTGTAGCTGGTGTGTGGCGAGCGCACTGGCACCGTTGTTCTGTGGCAGCCGTCGCATCATCCAAGTGAATGCTGCACACAGGTGGTGGTTGAGGAGAGACCCCCCCCCCCACCACATGATTGTAAAGCGCTTTGGGTGTATAGTAATACACGAAGCGCTATATAAATACATAATTCATTCATGTTGAAATGTTTCATTACATCACTTGTTCACCAGTGGCTCCTCTGCAGTGAATGGGCGCTGTCAGAATGACTCCAGTCCATCAACTAACATCTTGTGAAGTGAAAACCATTACTTCTGGCTAAAATAGGAGTCATTATTCATAATAGATTAATTTCTCCGGTGAAAATATAGAAATATGCACAGATCAAGCACCTTTTACAAGCAAAAACAGCCCAAACCTGTTTTAAACAAATATGTTAGTGAATTTTGATGTGAGAGGACAAAAGAGGATGTTTTTTTTTCCAATGGAGGAAGAGTTATTGTTGATTTCTGGCCTTAATGATGGATTTGTTTCTTACAGATAGCTTTTCACTTCACAATACTTTGGAAGTTGGGATTGGTAGCTTTACTGTGCATTATCACGGTTTTTAATCAGTTATTTGGACTCTCATTCTGACGGCACCCATTCACTGCATCCATCGGTGAGCAAGTGATGTAATGCTACATTTCTCCAAATCTGTTCTGATGAAGAATGGCTCTTGAATGGCTTGAAGGCGAGTACGTTTTCAGCAAACCCATTTTTAGATTAACTATTCTTTTAAACTTGTGTGTTACATGAAATACAATGTAATAATTTTTTCCATTCACTGACCCTAGTTCTCCATAAACCGTGCTGGAGGCAGCAGCAGCTGAGATGGCACCCACAATTCCTCCAATGACTCCTGGCATAGCGTGCAGGTTATGGATGCCACAAGTGTCCTGAATCTTCAGTTTCTCTTCCAAGAACGGCTGAGGAGTAGTGACAAATGAATTATTTATAACAAAAGAAAGTTTTTACTGTGAAAATGTTCTTGATCAAATAAATTGAGTTGAATTAATAATTAAAGAAACAGATGGCATAAAAGGTCATAGTTTGAGAGGAGAAATCTGACAGGTAAGACTCACAGAGATATAGATGTAGCCCAGCGTGGATATGATGCCACAAATGAAACCCACAATCAAAGAACCGTATGGCGACAGCATAAATTCAGCTGCTGTTCCCACAGCAACTCCGCCTGCCAGCGTGGAATTCTGGATGTGCACCTGGAAGAAAAAATAGAAACACATAAGCAATTTGAGATTCATTTCAATTTGGTTCAACATTTTTAGATGCAAAATTTGGTTCACGAAATCACAAATGCATTTCCAAACAGATGAAATCAGAAAGTGGTTGACCAATGGATTTACATAACTTGTCTAGTCATTGCATTTACTGGATAATAATAATTTAATAATGAATGCACTCACAGGAGAAAAATCTGGCCACTAAACTATTTAAAACAGGGCAAAAAAATAACATTGAAATATTTGAGAATAATTTTCCATGACATTACCATCACAAAATATTTGATTCTATTAATTTCTGTAAGTTTTCTGCAGGCTTGGAAATAAAAAAATTTTTAACGCACTCATATTTTAAGGATTTTCATGACTTGATTAAAATATTATTTTTTGTGATCATATCTTAGCTTGTGAATAACAGAATCTGGTCGGGCATAAAAAGCCTGCTTACCATGTCTAGTTTCCCTGCTTTCTCAAACAGGCTGGATATGGCGACTGTAGTGAGGACGGTGGAGGCCAAGGCCAGGTATGTGTTGATGGCAGCTCTGTGCTGACCGTCTCCATGATCAGCAATGGCAGAGTTGAAACTTGGCCAGAACATCCACAGAAAGAGGGTGCCTGCACAGGACGCCAGGATGTAAAATGCAAACAATATCTGAGCCTTCAATTAATTTTTGAATCAGAGTCCATCTGTGTATTTGGTAAAGCAAGCTTTTGCATAGAATGTCCAGCAGTTCAATAACAAAATATAATGCAAGCTAATTGTCCGATATTTGTAACAAGATTAATGGATTTACCAATCATGGCAAACACATCCGAATGGTAGACAGACCCGTTCAAAGGTTTGCTCTTATCCAAATTCGGCCGATACAAAACCCATGAAATGGACAGACCATAATAAGCTCCAAAAGTGTGGATCACCATGGATCCGCCGGCATCTTTGGCCTAACAGGGATTGAATCATTGAACAAAGGTTAGCGTGACTCAAAACATATTGTAGCTTTTAACCTTAAATTCATGTATATGCACGTGTACTACAAAAAAAAAAAAAACGTTTAACAGATAAAACACTGTGAATGAGACATCCTCGTACACTACAGTTAACAAAATGTGGGGTCTCTTATGCATTTATGTGATCAAAATGACAATAAAATGTAATATTACTCATTTATGGTTACAAAATTGCAATCAAAAATATTGTATGCTCAAATATTTACTATCAATGACAAAGCTACATTTTCAGCATCATTGCTCCAGTCTTCAGTGTCACATGATCCTTCAGAAATCATTCTAAAAGGTTTATTTGCTGCTGCTTAAGAAACATTACAAACAGTTCTGCTAAATATTACTTTGGGGAAACCATGATATATATATTTTTCAAGATTCTCTGATGAATAGAACGTTCAAAAGAACATTATTTATTTGAAATATAAATCTTATAATATTACATTACGGTCACTTTTGGTTCAATTTAATACATCCTTGCTTAATAAATGTTTAAATACTTTTACAAAAGATCCAAAAAGTTGTGTATGAAAATACATTTGTACTGTGCGAAATATGCTAAGACTTTTAGGTAAATAAATAAAAGTCACTATATAAAGAAAACATTATTATCTACAATTCTTTTAATACTTTTCAGTTGACATAGAAATGAACACGTCACACCTGTCTTTAGCAAACAGCATGAAATTTGGTGAATGTAAATGCATTAAAATGATGTTGAAACATTTAACATGTTATGTTCATGTAAAAACACAAAATAGAACAGCGATCAGACCCACATGGAGGACGTTCAGGATGATGTACTCCTCAACGGCGAACAACGTGATACCAAACAACGTCATCACCAACAGCTGAACGGGACTGACCTTCCCCAGAACGGCTCCGTAGGCGATCAGACAAGCCGCCACACAGAAATCTGCATTGATCAAGCTGAACACAGAGGACACAAAGTAACAAACAGCATAAAAGTGCTGATAACAAAATAAACAGGGTTACCCGCATTCGCATTGCAGGATCATTCACATTCTTGTTTGTCAGACTGTTTTTCTAATTAATGTTTACATGCAAAACAAATCCCCCTTTCCCACAGGGAAGTGATAGCGGAGCTAAACAACAAACGGGTTTGTCTGTATTCTGTCCTTCTTATCGACACTGGGTTCACATTCAAAAACAGCTTATTTTCTGCATTAAACCTCAAACAAATGAGCAAACTCGAGGATTCTGTGGAAGGACTCCTCTTTCAGTACTACTTTTAATCTGGTTTTAAATAAAACCGTGGCCAACTGTAATATCTCACAGATGAGAAGTAACATACTTTTCTATACCGATCTTGATCTTTCCGTCGGTGTTGTCCAGAGAATGGAACCAGCCTTGCATCAGAAGAGCCCACTGGATGCCGAAAGCCGCAACCAAGAAGTTGAATCCCACGGCACCAAAGCTGTAGCGCTTCAGGAAGGTCATGAGAAAGCCAAAGCCCACGAAGATCATGACGTGAACATCCTGAAAACCTGCAGAAACATGAACAAATATTGACAACTTAATCAATCCTCAAAAATGATGATTCCCCTCTTACCGTAAATTATAGAGGCACTTATATTATACATACAGTATGCAAGTATATTTTGACACAAAATTACTGTTAAAAATTTAGGCTGCAATTAAAAATTTCAAATAAGGCTGCAATTATTTGATCAATATACAGTTCTATTGAAAATACAGTAATATTGTCAAATATATTATAATTTAAAATAACTTCTCTATTTGAATTTTTTTAATGCAATTTATTCCTGTCAATACTGCGGTCTTCAGTGTCACATGATCTTTCAGTAAGCATTCCATTATGGTGATTTGCTTATCAATGTTGAAACCAGTTTTGCTGCTTAATTATTTTTTTTTTAAACCACGATACAGAAAAAAAACATTCATTTAAAATCTTATACATTAAACATTATAACGGCCTCTACAGCCAATTTACAACAGGTGTTGGAATCATTCCTCAGAGATTTTGTTCATATGGACATGATAGCATCACACAGTTGCTGCAGATTTGTCGGCTACACATCCATGATGCGAATCTACCGTTCCACCACATCCCACCGGTGCTCTATTGAATTGAGATCTAGTGACTGTGGAGACCATTTGAGTAAAGTGAACTCATTGTCATGTTCAAGAAACCAGTCTGAGATGATTTGAGCTTTGTGATGGTGCATTATCCTGCTGGAAGTACATCAGAAGATGGTACACTGTAGTCATAAAGGGATGGACATGGTCAGCAACAATACTCAGGTAGGCTGTAGTGTTTAAACAATGCTAAATTGATACTAAGGGGCCCAAAGTGTGCCAAGAAAATATCCCCCACACCATTACACCACCAGCACCAGCCTGAACCATTGAGACAAGGCAGGATGGATCCATGCTTTCATGTTCTTTACGCAAGATTCTGACCCTACTATCTGAATGTCGCAGCAGAAATCGAGACTCATCAAACCAGGCAACGTTTTTACAATCTTCTATTGTCCAACTTTGGTGAGCCTGTGAGAATTGTATCCTCCGTTTTCTGTTTTTAGCTGACAGGAGCGGCACCGGTGTGGTCTTCTGCTGCTGTAGCCCATCTACTTCAGTGTTCGACGTGTTGTGCGTTCAGAGATGGTATTCTGCATACCTTGGTTGTAACGAGTGGTTATTTGAGTTACTGTTGCCTTTCTATCATCTCTAACCAGTCTGCCCATTCTCCTCTGACCTCTGACATCAAGGCATTTTCATCCACACAACTGCCGCTCACTGGATATTTCTCTTTTTCAGACCATTCTCTGTAAACCCTAGAGATGATTGTGAGTGAAAATCCCAGTAGATCAGCAGTTTTTGAAATACTCAGACCAGTCAGTCTGACACCAACAACCATTCCACGTTCAAAGTCACTTAAATCCCCTTTCTTCCCCATTCTGATGCTCGGTTTGAACTTCAGCAAGTCGTCTTCACCACATCTAGATGCCTAAATGCATTGAGTTGCTGCCATGTGTTTGGCTGATTACAAATACAATACAAATTAAGCTCGGATGAGCTTTATTTGTCACATACACAATTATACAGAGTATAATGAGGAGTGAAATGTGTTCTCTGCATTTAACCCATCCAAGTGTACACACTTGGAGCAGTGGGCAGCCGACTGTGCAGCGCCCGTGGAGCAGTCCTGTCGGAGCCAGGATTCGAACCCACAACCTTGGGTTACCTCGGGTTTCAAGTCCAACGCTCTATCCATTAGGCCAACGACTGCCAACTGATTAGCAATTTGTGTTACAAAGCAATTGAACAGGTGTACCTAATAAAGTGGCCAGTGAGTGTGTATCTATGTATATGTATATAAATGTAAGAAGGCCCGGCTGGAACGATCCAATGACGGCAGTCGTTCCGCGGGTGAAGGGCTTTGCGTGTTAGTCTTTCCTTTTCACGACACAACAAGAACATTAAAATGGAACACTTCTTCTTATATATTTTATCTCGTTATTTCATCTGACTCCATAAATGAAAAGGTTTTAATGATATCTGTGCATCATTAAAATATGAAAACGAATGATTGATTATTCTTTTCAGCTCCGTTTAATACTTTACCCGCTCAGATGTAGGGAAACTATATCGCTCAGAGGTCCTGTTTTTCACAGGTCTCACGGACACAATCTCGTCAGGCCCGGTCGTCAATCAGAGGTAATTATGGTTATGTATCTAAGATTTGCCGTTAATTCACACGTACACAATCAGAGACATGGATAGCCCCTTGGAGCCCCCTCAGAACCTTAGTTTAATTGTTTACTTCAGTAAAGGTTTTTGGCCATTATCAGATATGTTAGTAGGTCAATGTACAACACTTAATAACTTTGGATTGGTCAAATCCTTGTTTAAAGTAACATTAAATCAAAGTCAGAGGTATGGGCGTGCCAATTTAGTTTGACCAGACGGCGTTCGCCGTCCCTAAAACGGAATTAACCCGCCCCTGCATCCAGTACACTTAAAAGACGCGGATATTAGCCGTCGCTAAACTGGCGCGAGGCTTGGAAATATACGAATCCGCTACTCTAATAGGGAGAAAGCAATCTTTAGAGGCAGTCAGAATAGAAAGCGTTACAATTTATTAACCAGGTAATCGAAGCAATAATTCAAATCTCCAATGTTACAAGAATAGAATCATCAGTTAACAATACTACCTGGCAAATGAAAACTACACACAGCGATTTGTGCGGGCAGTCAGCCTACAGACTCCCAGAACTTTGTGTCCCCTTTCCTTATATACCCAGATAATTCAATAAACTCACCAAATGGTGGTCTTGTTATTATAATTAGACTTCAGAATTTGCAACCAAATGGCTCCTGATATCCTGTGGCAGGGAATGCTTATTTACATACAGGAGGTGTTTTGAATAGGAGATCAGGGGGAGGGCACATCCTTACGCTTTGCACTATACTTCTCATATTTCAGAACTTCCTTTAGCTTTTCATTATGATTGGGAGAATGAGACCATTTTACCAGGCGCACTGAGACATTTCAAAAGATATCAAACATGTATGGTTACTTTTTGTACATATTACATTGCATGGATTTTTCAGTGAATTTTAGGTGATGAGGGGAGGGTGGAATGGTGACTGCAGCAGGTCCATCGTGCGGACCGTCAGCACAGGGTGTGAAACCCCCCAGTGTGCTGCGTCCTGGATGTTGCTGCTATATGCAAGAGATAGCTTCCGTTGATTACTGACACCAGGCCCACAGTTCCTCTCTAGGGGGGCCCAGACATTTTGGGCACCGGGCTTACAGTTTCTCCCTTTGGCACTGTTTGGGCCACTCCCAGGGTTCCCTGCAGTGTCACTTCAGTCGTTGTAAGGCGGGCAGCTTTAAGGGGCTGAGGGTTAGGATAGTGTTGGTGGATGCTTTTACTGATCTGATGAGGTGTCGGAAATAGCAACATTGGAATAGCGTGAAGGAGAAGATGAGTGCGCTTCCAACTGCGCAACCTCGAAGTACCCAGTCCCACCAGGTATATGCAGTCTGTGCCGATCGGGTGGATGAGCTAGACAGAATCTGTGCAGTCTTTCGCGCCAAGTTTGTCTCCACTTGTGCTTGAGAAAGGTGGTACTCTGTTTGGAGGATGACGTTCTGTACCAGGTCCATCGTGTCGATCAAGGCTTGTGTTCCGTGTTCATAAAAGGTGTCGTCCCACCATGGGGAGACCTCTGCGTCCTTTGGCATCCTTCCGAGGATGTCGATCTGGCCCATAGAGAAATCTTCTGTCACTTCCAAGCAAAATGAGTGATCAGCAGGACAGGTCAGTCCTCCATATGTGAACGAATTCATCTCACTGATGACACACCACTGTGTATGAGACACCTGAATCGCATTTGAATGTCCATGCAAAGATTCAACACTTATGAGTTTGTTATCATTGGGAGAGAAAGGTTGTAATGTGTTACATGTACAGACAACATAATTGTGAGTTTCATGACAACAAGTGCGACTGGTAAATAAGGTCTCAGTACCCTTCAGCGTCATATATCCGGTGAGGTGATCCCATTTAATTACCTGATCTTTAACTACCATGCCAATGGATCGGATATTAGTGGAATTTGGGTAAACTTGATCTGGGTGGATTAAAGGAAAAGTGACAAAAAATCCAATGCAACCAGTACATTCGTTTCCAGTATACATCATAATTGTGGATAATAATTCTGAATACTTTACATTTTTCATTTTTTCCGAAGAGAACCATCTATGTAAATCTAAAACCTCAATTAAATCGTTCAAAACATGTCTCGGGGTCTTGTGAAGACGAAGATCTAAAATTTCCTGTCTTGCTGCAGTGAATAAATCTTGTGCATATGATCTGCAGGCTAAGTCACGTTCGATGGTACGTGTCTGATTGAACAATGTGTGGCTGATCGTTAGAAGCGTCTGCGCCTCGGAACGAACTGCTTTGATAATATTATCATTGCTATTGGTGATGTGTTGGAAACCAGTGGCCATCTGATCTGTCAACCATGTGGAGAATAGAGATTGTTTGGTTATTTTATAAGTGTTGGCTGCTGAATTAATTGATCCGAACAGGCCGGCTATACTGCTGAGCAGGTCTCGTTTTTAGCGAGCAGGTGGAATTTGGACGGCAAGTCTGTCTTTGTAATCAGAAATTAAATCATCGATTCGTGACTGTAGCCATGCATATGACTCATCATTAGTATTACAATGTTTTGTACAGGCAGAGAGTATATTGGAAATGTTATAAGTTACATGTGTCATTACCAAATTTACATCATGTAATAAAGTCTTGTTGATGTTTCCTCTAATCAGTCCACCAGGAGGAATTGAGTGCAATTCTGGACACTTTTTTGGGTTTAGTGTATCCACAGGTGGTCAAATTAAAACAGTACTTAACAGTCCATGAACAATTGTGCGGATTGGTGAAATTGTCTATGCTATGCGAACATTCCCCGACACAATACATTCCTTCCTTTCGGTTGGTCCAGCTCGTTAGGTGTGTACGACGTGAGATCGTACATTAGCTCGGTGAATCTTATATGTGTGTCATTATGTGTTTCTGTATGTGTGCACCTATATGTTGCAGGTTCCAAATTTTTAACATAGTAGCACAATTTTGGGTCTATGCCATTGTTTTTGTTTTCGTGTAGTGTGTACATGTTACCTATTGTGTCACCTGGATCTATTTTAAGTTGATACCAGGCAGTGAGGTTGTGTATGAATTTGGTGCTCGAGTGTATCCTGAAATGTTTCTTGTAGGTGGGTGGGTGTTACCTGAACTACAACAAATTTGTGGTGTGCAATTTGGATCCGGTACTAATCCGGGAGGCCATGTAATTGTCTCTTTTGGTGCGACTGTGATTTTTGTGTGGATGGCCCTTGAGTATTTCCACACCCACCTTCCACATTTCAGGTTGTGTGTGAGTGAAATCCTTTGGCCCAGTCTGATGCACGTGGGCCCAGACACTTTCCTTTCATCTGGCCTCCATGGGATCGCTGCAGTCGACCTGGAAGGCAAGAGGAGAAGACAGTGACATTTATTTATTCTGAGTACTTTTGAATGATTTGCACTGAGACATGTGGTACCATCGCAGTTTCCCCTTCACAGTTGTGGCCACACAGCTGTTGCATATAGCTTTAACTTCATATGGGCCATGCCATCGGGGTGTGAATGCACCTTGCTTCACAAAGACCCGTACCATTACCATGTCTCCTTCTGAGAATTTCACCTCAGAGGTTGGGTTGAATTGTGTATCATTCGTTAAGTCTGATTGCTGTTGTTTCAGGGCAGCTTTTATTGTGTGGTTGGCACGTTCCACCATGCCTGAGCTTTGCGGTCGATATGGTATGTGAAACCTTTGTTTGATGTTCAGCATCTGGCATATTTGTTTCATCACCTGACCTGTGAAGTGTGTGCCCTGGTCAGATTCAATTTGGATTGGTGCTCCCCAGAGTGGGAGGATTTGGTTCGCTACTACTCGTGCCACTGTGTTTGCGCTGTTATTGCGGGTGGGAATCGCTTCGACCCATTTGGAGAATTTGTCAGTTATCACAAGGCAATAACGATACCCCCCTTTGGCACTAGGTAGTGGGTCTATGAAATCCAATTGGAGTAACTCCCAAGGTCCCTTGGGTGGCTCTGGTCTACACAGTTTTGTACGGCCAGGCTTACCTTGGTTAATGGTGGCACATACGATGCATGTGTCACACCATCTTTGAATGTCTGATGCCATTTGTGGCCACCAGAAGTTTTTTTGGATCAGCTGTTGTGTTTTTGGAGCGGATACGTGTGCATAGTCGTGGTACAACTTTATCACTGGTTTCTGGAGGGCTTCTGGAACAATGTATTTATTGTCTCTTGAAATCATGCCTTCAGTGACCTTGACTAGTTGGTCCTGCTGCAGGTGCGGTGTCAGCTCTCCATCAGAACTCCACAGTTCTTGTTGGTACTGTTTCAAGTCAATAGGAATAGTTTGAATCGCACTCACGGCAGGAACAACCAGTCTGTCAGGCTTCCATTCATCTCCCTTTTGTGCTGCTAATTTGGCTAATTGATCTGCGATGTTGTTGTTTTTCTCGTTTTCATCTGGATTTTTGATGATGTGCGCACGCACTTTAACGACGGAGAGTGAGGAATCGCGTGCTCTAATCTCCTGTTTGTTTACCATCTGTTGAATAGGATCTGGGGTGGATATGGACATGCACTTTTTAACTGTTTTTTCTGTTTTCAGCTCAATTTGCTTTTCAAAACAGTGAATTACAAAGCCATACTTTCATTATGTCCATTCCCAGCACAGTCCCTTCACTGTTGTTAGGTAAATACCAGAGGATTCTTCCAATACTGTCACGCCTAAATCAAGTTGAACTGGCTGTGTTTTTGTCGCAATCATTATCGTGATCGCCGATGCCTTGGATCGGAATCGTTTCGCTGGTTAAGGGTAGTGGAATGTCTGTACAGGAGCATGCTGCGCCCGAATCAATAAGTATGTTGGCTAACTGGCCTCCTAAATTAGCCCTTATTTTTATTCGGTTTCCACTCTTAATTATGCTCCCTATGGCAATGGAGGCCACGTATCCCTATTGGTGATGGTAATTTTCAGTCGTTCAGTCGCGTTGTGGGCCACGCCATTTTGTCCGTTTTGTTTTTTAAACTCATTCATGAAGTTTACGAATTGTTTCAACAGCTCAGAGTCGTCGCTAGAGGCGTTGTTTGGTAATGCTTAAGTTGTTCTTTTAAATCTTTTTCTTTATGACAATCTAGCATTACATGGTTAGTCTTTCTGCAATAATGGCATATCATTTTATTTGGAGACCTTTGGCTAAATTTATCTGTGCTGTTCCCTTCTGTTAACCATTGTGTGGACGCAACGCTGCGGGGTTTTAATCGCCATCTGTTTTCTATTCTTGAACCCCAATCTACTATTGCTCTGAACGTGTTTTCGGCTGGGTCGACGCCATTTGATAACGCTTTTTGAACGGGGATGCCGGCATTGTTTTTAACAAGCTGCAGTAATGCGTCATGGTTGCGGTCTGCATTTTCAAGGCCTGAGTGTTCTCTGTATGTTACCCATAACCGTTCAGCGTACGTTTCAAATGACTCATTACTTGCTTGTTTGATTTCTAATATTTTGCTCCAATCTGCATGTGACGGTCCCCTCATGTCTAATAATGCCTGTTTTAGACGTTCATAAATCCCTTCGTCGGTTTCGTCATTTACTCTGTTCATTATGTTGCCGGATTTCATTTCTGTGTTTAGTTTCGGTCTGAGCTCCTCAGGGATAGTGAGGAGAGCTACTTGCCATACGTCTCTAACCTCTAGTTTGTAGACATTAGCCTGTAGCATCAATGCTTCCCAGTAGGGTTGAAAAGGCCCTTTTCTCGGCATAATTCCTACGACTTGTTTATGCTTAGAGCATTCTTCGCATGTTAACGGGCGGCTGATTGTTGTGATATCATCATCCGCATTTTTCATGGTTTTTAACACTGCGATTTTAACTGCCTTTTTTGGCGAGTCGTTTGATTTTGTTCTGGTCTTTATTGGGCTTCGCAGGCTCTGTCTTTCTGGCCACAGGCTCACGATAGCTCGGTTACGAGTTTCTCTCGTGGCCTATTGTTACACGCTAACGCAGTGTCTTCATCTTCGCTTTCAGTTTTCCAGTGCTGCTTGTTTAACGGCAACTGGAAAACCTGTTTTATCGCAACAATCTTGAGTGCAGATATGTAATTACTATATGTAATTAGTTTCCCTTGAACTTGATCAATTTTTGTAGCCATTTCTTCGCGTTGTCTAGCCCACCCCTGTTGCTCGTATGCAAACATTTCGACTTGTTTTCTTAACTTTTGTAATTCGTCAGATCGCACTGCGTTCGATTTCTTTGATATTTGTTATTGTTTTTCGTTCTCGGTTATGGTCGCGAGGTCGTTACGACGAAGCAAATAAACAATTGCAGCGGGAATTTTCTTGTATTTTGATTTCGATTTTAGTCTCGCACCCTCGGCAGAATACCAGGATGTTATTTCGTTGTTGTTCCACTTCAAATTGAATCCCTTGTCGCTTAACCGAACAAGGATTTTTTGTAATTGTATTCCTAAAACTTCCATTATCTCCTGATCTCCTCTGCTGCTGTGGTTTCCCTGAAAAGACATGTTGTTTCTCGTCTAATTCTTAATACCACCGGGTTTTTCGGTTCCGGTCTCAAAAGTGGGTATTCCGACCCGTACTACAAATGTGTCTATATGGTGTAAACAATATTTCCCTCAACTTCTAAAAGGCAAAGAAAATACACTTACCACAGCAGCTGGATATTGATGAGTAGGAGATCAAACCTCATGTTCCAAGGAGAATTCAAGTTGAATGTCGCGGCTGGAATGACGTACTCGTCTCTGCGAGAATCACGTTCTCGTCTTTACGAGAATCACGTCGGGGTCACCACTGTAAGAAGGCCCGGCTGGAACGATCCAATGACGGCAGTCGTTCCGCGGGTGAAGGGCTTTGCGTGTTAGTCTTTCCTTTTCACGACACAACAAGAACATTAAAATGGAACACTTCTTCTTATATATTTTATCTCGTTATTTCATCTGACTCCATAAATGAAAAGGTTTTAATGATATCTGTGCATCATTAAAATATGAAAACGAATGATTGATTATTCTTTTCAGCTCCGTTTAATACTTTACCCGCTCAGATGTAGGGAAACTATATCGCTCAGAGGTCCTGTTTTTCACAGGTCTCACGGACACAATCTCGTCAGGCCCGTCGTCAATCAGAGGTAATTATGGTTATGTATCTAAGATTTGCCGTTAATTCACACGTACACAATCAGAGACATGGATAGCCCTTGGAGCCCCTCAGAACCTTAGTTTAATTGTTTACTTCAGTAAAGGTTTTTGGCCATTATCAGATATGTTAGTAGGTCAATGTACAACACTCGTAATAACTTTGGATTGGTCAAATCCTTGTTTAAAGTAACATTAAATCAAAAGTCAGAGGTATGGGCGTGCCAATTTAGTTTGACCAGGCGGCGTTCGCCGTCCTAAAGGAATTAACCCGCCCTGCATCCGAAGTACACTTAAAGGCGCGGGTATTAGCCGTCGCTAAACTGGCGCAGGCTTGCGGAAATATACGAATCCGCTACTCTAATAGGAGAAAGCAATCTTTAGAGGCAGTCAGAATAGAATCAAACGTTACAATTTATTAACCAGGTAATCGAAGCAATAATTCAAATCTCCAATGTTACAAGAATAGAATCATCAGTTAACAATACTACCTGGCAAATGAAAACTACACACAGCGATTTGTGCGGGCAGTCAGCCTACAGACTCCCAGAACTTTGTGTCCCCTTTCCTTATATACCCAGATAATTCAATAAACTCACCAAATGGTGGTCTTGTTATTATAATTAGACTTCAGAATTTGCAACCAAATGGCTCCTGATATCCTGTGGCAGGGAATGCTTATTTACATACAGGAGGTGTTTTGAATAGGAGATCAGGGGAGGCACATCCTTACGCTTTGCACTATACTTCTCATATTTCAGAACTTCCTTTAGCTTTTCATTATGATTGGGAGAATGAGACCATTTTACCAGACGCACTGAGACATTTCAAAGATATCAAACATGTATGGTTACTTTTGTACATATTACATTGCATGGATTTTCAGTGAATTTTAGGTGATGAGGGAGGGTGGAATGGTGACTGCAGCAGGTCCATCGTGCGGTCCTGGATGTTGCTGCTATATGCAAGAGATAGCTCCCGTTGATTACTGACACCAGGCCCACAGTTCCTCTCTAGGCGGGGCCCAGACATTTTGGGCACCGGGCTTACATAAATATAACATTTATATAATAATTCTAAAACATTTAAATAGACAATAAGATACAGATATGCACATAATCCTAAATGTAATATATCATGCAAATAAGTAACGTAAATGCCTTCAAAAAGGACTTCCATATTTTATTAATATCTTAAGTGCATATTTTAACTTTGACAGCCCTAAAAATACATAACCTTGTTTTTATTTTGTTGTCCTCACATTTTTCACAGACCCCCTTAAGCACTCTCTCGTGGGTCCTGGACCCAATTTTTAATGAATGAATGATGATGATGATGCATTTATATAGAACTTGAAATAAATGAATGACTCCAAATGTACATTTAGAACTAATATACAGTTGCATCACCTAAGTGACTAAGGACAAAAAAAAGTGTTTTACCAAGTCACAAGCTGTAATCGGAGTCTTTTGGTGGCATAACTGAGGACAAAGGATCAGTGAATTTGACTAAATTGTAGTTGAAAAGTAACCAAAACATGACGTTGTTGGGCTGGTTATTGTGAAGATGTTCTAGGTTTTCGGCTACAGTAGAAATGCACAACACCAACACAAGGACATCTAGATGCTGGTGACACCACAAAGCTGCTAATGACAACAGACAGCTGTGCTTTCTGAACAAGCCCTTATTTGCACAGAGAAACTCAGCCTGCGGGCCCTTATAAAGAAAGCTCTTTCAGAAACTGAAACGCTTCTCAAGCGCGACAAAACTCCAAGATTCCCACAGTAACAACCGCCTGGATCAATTTCAAGTCTTACTAAGTTGTCTGGGCTGCATTTATACACAAATAACATTTTCTGCGGCAAGTAACTCGAGTTGATTCGGATATAGCAGGTGTGATATTTGTTTTCAGGCATTTTAAGTGGTATCAAATCTCACATTGCAAACAAACACCACATCTTCGTTATAGAAGCATATCATCCATCCCTCTTGCGTTTATGCACTCCACCCTTGTCCTTGCACTATCAGGGAACATTTTCATTATCAGTAGCTTGAGTCTGGTCTACAAGTGGACTGCAAGAAGACAAGCTCCTCCAGGAGACTTGTGCAGTGATAATCACACCTCAACCATGACAAAATGCGTTCAATGACACCTGATCTGTATGCAAACAACAGTTTGCGTCCGAGTTCATACACCACATGTCATCTAACACTTGCAGCGTGGATCGTTGTAGAACAGAGGACTGACTGAGCAGAAGACTGAAGCTCTACAGTATGCATGACTGAAGAATTCAACCACACCTTCGAAGATTCAAAAGAGGACAATGGATACTGATCTTTATATAAGAATAAGAGTAAATAAACCCCCTACCTCCCCCTGTGCCACCGGTCACAAAAGAACATTTGCGGTAAAATGACAGTCCCATGTGCATAAGGAGATATGCAGGTTCTCAAGTGTACAAGAGAGAAGCTCACAGATGTAGCATAGGATCAACTGATATGCGTGCGTAATAAGTTATTGAAAATAATTGTATAATATTTTATATGTATAAACGGTATTTGTACACATTTTTTGCTAAATAAAACGCTTAATTAAAATGTAAAATAAATGTAAATAATTACTGATGTAAATATTTATACAATAATGATATAAAATGTATTAATATAATGCAACTGTACCAATATTTGTAACATTACAGGCTAAATGTCCTTCTCGCTTTTTGATCAATTTAAAGCATTCTTGCTAAATAAAAGTACTAATTTCGATAATTCCTTTTCCAAGAAAATCAAATTATACTGTCTCCAAGCTTTTGAATGGTATAATGTTACAAAAGCTTTTTATTTCAGATAAATGTGGATCTTTCTATTCATCAACGAATCCTGAAAAAAATAATGTACTCAACTGTTTTAAATATTGATAACAACAACAATAATGGTTTCTTGAGTAGCAAATCAGCATATTATAATGACTTCTGAAGGATCTCGTGACACTGAAGACTGGAGTAATGATGCTGAAAATTCAGTTGTGATCACATAACAGGAATAAATTACACACACACACACATACGCACGCACGCACGCACGCACAGAAAGCAGTTAAATAGTACAAATATTTCACAATATTACTGCTTTTGGATCAAATAAGGCTTGGTGAGCAGAATATATATTTTTTTAAACATTAAAAGTCTTACTTTTCGATATATATATAGGCCTATAAGATGCTACCGTCCGATAATAATTATAAATATTTTTTAAAAAGCCAATGTTTTCTATAATGCAAATAATAATCATACAATCTGTATTAATAATAAACATATCAATATGAATACAACATTTAACAGACACGAATTAAAATAAGAAAACAGATTTGTGCACCTACTTGGATATCTGTAGTAGTAGTCATTCTCGATATCACTGGTGATATTTTTCTCCTTTCTGTAGTCAGCCCAGTGAGAATCTGACTCCTCATTATACCGCACAAATACCCCAAAAAGAATGATCATAGACAGCTGCCAGACGAAGCACACGGCAGGTAAACTCCACCTGATGTTCGTATTCCTCGGCCGGTCGCAGGAGTTGCTGAAGCCCATGCAGTTGCCCATGTCTGCAGGGCAGGCTCATAGAGCAGTCTGTGATGCTGCTGTTAAGAGATGTGGACGCGCATTAATCTCACCTTTAAACGCAGCGGGAGCGCGGAGGTGTGTCCGTGACGTGTTTCCAGTCCTCGCGCCCTCTCTCAGAAAACGAGAAAACATTTGCGAGAAATGTCTAAGCGTGACTGATTGCTACAAGTCACGCCACATGTTGCTAATTGATGGCGCCTTGGACTTTAAAGCAGTTGAGTTGTTGTCGAATATATATAAAAGTCAATTCATTTCTAATATGAGTATTCGGGTATTTCAGGGTAAAACTTTTAATGTAGAGTACTGTTCAGTCAAAACTGAATTATTTTGTGAAGAGACATAAATCCTATTTTTTTGTTTTGTTGTGTTTTAACATCCAGCCACCACACTAAAACATGGTGCTAATTAGCACTAAAAGTGATTAATTGGCTCATAATCATAGGAGAACCCACTTTAAGTGCTAGCATCTTTAGAATGTTCTCCTGGTTCCCAACCACGTTTCTGGACGTTCTCCACGTTGTTATGTGTTGTTCAGGTGGGATATGGCCGGGGGTAAAAACTGTTCTTGTGTCTGCTGTTTTGGTGCTCAGTAGCGCTGGCCAGAGGGCAACTGTTCAAAGAGAGAGTGGGCTGGGGGTGAGGGTCCAGAGTGACTTTCTTAGCCCTTTTCCTTACTCTGGAGGTGTAAAGTTCTTGGAGGCTGGGCAGAGGGGCACCGATAATCCTCTCAGCACTCCTGACTGTCTGGTGTAGTCTTCTGATGTCTGTTTTGGTAGCAGAACCAAACCAAACAGTTATAGATGAACACAGTAGAAGTCTTTCAGCAGCTCCTGTGGCAGGTTGAACTTTCTTAGCTGGCGGAAGAAATACAGCCTTTACTGGGCCTTTTTCACCATGGACTCAATGTGATTGTCCCACTTCAGGACCCGAGAGATGGTGTCTCCCAGGAATCACAGTGTTGTTCATGATGGTGAGTGGGGGGGCAGCAGGGGGGTTCCTCCTGAAGTCCACGATCATCTCCACAGTTTTCAGAGTGTTTAGCTCCAGGTTGTTAAGACATCACCGGACAGCCAGCTGCTCAACCTCCTGTCTGTAAGCAGACTTGTCTCCGTCCTTGATGAGGCCGATGACTGTAGTGTTGTCTGCAAACTTCAGGAGCTTGACAGAGGGGTCCTTTGAAGTGCAGTCATTGGTGTAGAGAGACAAGAACAGTGGGGAGAGAACGCAACCCTGAGGATCTCCAGTGCTGATGGTGAGAGTCCTGGATGTGAGTTTGCACAGCTTCACTAGCTGCTGCCTGTCTGTCAGGAAGCTGGTGATCCACTGAAAGATGGAGCTGGACACAGAGAGCTGTGTCAGTTTGTCTGAGAGAAGGTCAGGCATGATGGTATTGAAGGCTGAGATGAAGTCCACAAATAAGATCCTTGTGTAATTCCCAGGTTTGTCGAGGTGTTATGTAATGCAGTCCCATATTGACAGCATCATCCACAGACCTGTTTGCTCTGTAGGCAAACTGAAGAGCATCCAGCATGGGTCTAGTGATGTCCTTCAGGTTGGCCAGGACCAGTCTCTCAAGTGACTTCATGACCACAGACATTTTGCTCCACTCTCATATGTTTGCTATGAATGGGAATTTAGTACATAGGCAAACGTTGTTTAGAATCACTTTGAAGTTTTTCTGAGGTCTAAAAGTCTCGTTTGGGGCCCTGGAATATTTCCTTATATGGGAGGAGTTTGGGGGCAAAAAGGTTGTTATCTTCAGGAAATACACTGTATTTTAATGTCATTTTTATTCTTTCCCCAGCTAAACTAAAATACTAAGAGAGATAAATAACTATATAAGGGCTTCTTTGTATGGCAGTGGTGCTATAGCACCTTCACTACCACAAAGAACAGCTGAAGAACCATACTGGGCTCAACAGGTTCGTTATTACTGTGCTAGACCGCTGAAGAACCTTTTTTTATTTTTTGATATGGAAAAGAACAGATTTTCAAGCCACACAAAATAATATTTGGTGCCTAGCTAGCGATATAATATAATATATTTCATATAGATATGTAAACACATTTATCAAAAAATAAAAAAAATAGCCTAGACCAAAAAAAAAGGGGAATGTAGTTTTTATGGGATTCTTCTTGTAATTGTAGCTGAATCTGGGTCAGGAGGAGCTGATTTATTTGATAAAGGAATTATTGCTCATTTGTGGAGCATTTTTAAATTTTCGCCAGTTTCGTATTGGCATACACTCATTGTGCAATGTGCATGTATGGTACAGTTATGCTTATGAACCTTTCTCTTTCTCCAGGCCTTGACTCAGTGGACGTGCTGGACGTCAGTCGGCTGAACTGGTTACTCATTGATCTGACAGAATATGCGCTTGTATTCATGAATGAGACCATTAATTTTCACTGTTCCCCTTGTAATTGATTGTGAAGATCGAGAGCTTTGACATAGTCAAGGTGCACTTCCTGGGGCTCAGAATATTTTTAGACAAGGGACACATCCTGTTTAAACTGACCATTTCTGGTCTCCATTGACTATTTGACATTGTCCCGGCACACTTAATGTGTATGTGTGGGCTTACCATGGTTGTCATATATCCTCTTTGTTCATTATGTCACCATGGAGCTGTAGTAGGATGGCAATGGCTTCCTGTGACAGAGGTTATATTGCTGGTCTGTAAGAACTGCTTCAGGGAATTGCTGCAGCCCAACCTGCCTAGAGAATGACACAAACGTCCCCTGTTAGATCCAGACAGTTTATTTTGAAGTTTTAGCTGGAGGGTTTAAACCTCCACCAGTTTTGAGTACAGTACCTGGTGCGTGGTGTACTTGCATGTGTAATGTAAATGTTTTCAGTCGCGCTCTGGTAACGTTCTTCTGTCTGCAGGCGTCGCGCAGTGGATGTGCGGGTCATGCACTCGCTGAATGATTGTTGCTATAGCCTACTGTTTCATTAGAGTATGTGGCTTTATGCTTAAGCAGGCTCATTTTTTCCTTTATCATTGTTTTTTTGTATTATGTATACTCAGATATTATCCGTTGTCCCGTGTAGTTGAATGCAGTGAGTGAAATTTGATATGGTGACTGCTGAACTCCCGTGGGTCCCTAAACTCTCTTAAAAATAAAGGTGCTTCACAATGTCATAGAAGAACCTTTTTGTCTAAGTGTTTCCATAAAGAACCTTTAACATCTGAAGAACATTTCTGTTTCACAAAAGCTTCTTTGTGGTGAAAGAAGATTCTTTAGATTATAAAAAGATAAGAAAGAAATGGTTCTTTAAAGAACATTTGACTGAATGATTCTTTGTGGAACCAAAAATGTTTTTTCTATGGCATCGCTGTGAAATATTAAAAATGCCAGGTTAAATACAACCCAGCGCTGAGTGAAATATGGACAGACTGGGTCATAATTACTATACAAATTTTGTCCCAGTCTGTTCTTATTTCACCCAGCGCTGGGTTGTATTTAACCTGGCATTTTTTAGAGTGTGTTAGAGGGGTCACCGAACCCTTATTTGCACCTTGAATGTTTAGTCATCACTGCCCAATCAAAAGATGGATCAGTTCAGTAAAGTTAAAAGACAAATGTATCATCTAGACACCCTCAAGAGTGTTTGTGGATGCCAGATAAAAGAGTCCATATACAGGATACTCAGCAGGGCTCGTGTTGTGATGTGAAACAGATGACTCAGGTCTCCTCAGACCCGGTTAGTGTTAGTTACAGCAACCATCACCTGGAATTAATAGGTATTGGAGGTCACAGAGAGCATTTAAACGACGCCAGGATGGTTTGATGTTGTCTGGGTTGGATCCTCTCAGGTGTGCGGTTTCGATTCCACGCGTGCATGAGAGGGATTTTTACCTCATTGAGATGTAAACAGGACAGTCACGGTACATCGACTCACTCAGAAAACTGCATTTAAGGTGAAAATTCTGTTAAAGAACTATAATGAGCCTCAAGGGAGGATTCATATCTTTCAGTATTAAACTAGCTTCTCTTTCACTCTCCTTTTGTAGTTTAGAAACATACACCGCAGGCCTCAAGAACTGATTCAGACTAAATAGTGTTCACTTAACAGGTGCTGCAATTACACAGTTCAGACGTCAGGCTGTTTGTTTGGGATGGAACATTCTGTAATGGAACCGTGATATGATCAGAAATCATGTTTATAGGTTATTAATCCTGAGACAGCAAATGTATTCATTTAGACTAATTTTACAATCCAATAAGTAGCCTACTGAATACCTGATTTTCAACGGTATGAAACATAATTTAATTAGTAACCATCATTAATGTAGCCTTTTAAACAAATATTTGTTATTGCGTATTTTATTCCCAAAATCAAAGTATCTTTTTTTTGCTTTTCAATGTGGCATTTTAACCGCGTTTCACCCTCACAGACCAAGACCATTCGAGGGAGCTACAGAGTACTCAATAAAAGCATTCATCTTATACTACTGCTAAAACACAGTATCCCAGAGCTTACTGCCTGGATAACTGTATCCCACAATGCAACGCACTTCACCTGACTTTCCTTTTCAGTGATTTAATATTCTTTTAAACACATTATTTGATCTGTCAAAATAAATAAATACAAATAAATACAACAATGGGCTAAAAAAACAAAAATTAATATTTTTATTGCAAAAAAACAGGATGTCTGTTAGTGAATTAAACATGAAAATCGACAAGGTCGTGTAACAGCACAACTGTGTGAAACATTTTTTGTTGTAGTGTCATATTTAAAAAAAACAAAAACAATAGTAGAAATAATTCAATTGTATTTTTATTATTGTTATTGTTAATTAATGTTATTTCACACCACATGACAAATAAATATATATATAATATTTTGCATCATATATATGAAATAAAAAAAAAACATTTTAAAAACTAAATATATAACACATATGAAACAAACTATATTATATTCATACATACATACACACATATATATATAAAAAATGTAAACATTTTTGTTTCTACACATTAATACTATGAACGGTTGATTTAAGTAACACTATTTCTAATACATCAACATTTATTAGGTATTCTGAAACCCTTGTTTTGAGACCGGATATTTGGATTTGTGCTCATAAGTGTTATTTATAAACATTTCATGACATGCTTTTGCAATGCACTGAACTCTTCTTGGGGCAGCAGATATTTCCGGATGATTTCTTGGACTCCGTCCTCAGTGACTGTCTCATAGTCTTCTCTGTTTTTGAAAGGAAGATGTCCGGCGAGCTCACACAGGGCAACATTAAAGGCCGACTCTTCTTTGGCCCCAAAACAGGACAGCCGGGGCCATGCGATAACCCTCACCCCATTCCGGGACACAGACGGGTCATGCTCCCTCCGTGGAGGGCAACCTCGGGTGATGAAGAGGTTGTGTGCGATGTTCCTATCAACCAGAATATCAGTGAGACTACAAACGGCGTTGACAGTCAAATCCAGGTGTGAACCCTGGGTGTAGAACAGAAAGCCTCCCGGGAAGTCCAGAAGGCGATACAAGTTTTTTTTAGGCAGGATCGGTTCTGCCGGGGAGGTTTCAATCCTCAGTTGGTGGTTTAGGTAGTAGCCATGAAGATGGAGATGGTTGACTGAAGCAAAACCACCCAAGCTGTTAAAACCAACTCTGAATCCTGGATCAGCGCTCAGCAGAACCGATTCTATCCCCATCTGGACCGCCAGGGGTGTCAGTATCTGTGGGTGACACCTGTCCGGTTCAGGTACGAGCAGACAGTGACCGAATTCCAGCGGACTTACGTTTATAATGACTTTGCACTTGCTTTTTGAACCGTTTTGATGGCATCTAGCGTCACGCGGTTTCTGCAGCTCAAACAGCAGCTCTTTTGGGTTGATCTTGTTGAAATTGAACTGCTGCGGGTCAAAGTTCTGCCGGACGCTCAGGATCTCCTGAGGTTTTCGTCTCTCGATGCCCCTCATGATGTTCAGCTGAGCGATGTAAGCACACGGACCGGGGAGGATCCGCGTCTCCAGATCGTCCAGATGATACCGGAACAGACCGGCGTTTCTCTTCTCTGTCCATCCGGACCGCAGCGCGATGTCAAACCTCGACCTGGTCTGCTGTCCACAACAAACATCACCTATAAAGTCCTCGTTAGTATAGGTGAAAACGGTACAATCAACCATAGTTTTAGTTCATTATATAACGTTACACTATTTCCCATTCAAATAACGTTTACGTGTACTGAATAATACAAGCACTCGTGAATGTGCTGGCACGCATTGATTGAACGTGTCTGATTGGTCACGGGGAGTCATGTGACACAGCGGTGGATTGTATGGAAAGTGACAGGGCTCATGCCGTTTGTAAACTAGATTTGTAGTTTTGTGTTTGTTTCACTTTATCTATTTACATTTTTAACATTCACTACCGTTTAAAGGTTTTGGGTCAGGTTTTTGTAATAGCTTTAAACAAGCACGCATTAAACTGATCAAGAGTGAAAGTAAAGACGTTCTATCAGAGGATCCTGTTTCAAATAAATACTGTTCCTTTAAAATCTGTTCTTCAAAGGCCTTAAAAAAATATAATATTGAGCAGATCAACTGCTTTTAACACTGATAATAATAAGAAAGGAAGGATCACACTGAACACTGGAGCAATGGCTCCTGAATATATACAAAATATATTTAAACAGTAATATCTGAAAATGCAATAAAACATCACAATATTACTGTGTTTATTATAATTATCAAATAAATCCTGCCTTGTTTTTTAAATAAGTCTCTTAATTACCTTAAAAAAATCTTGTGAACTCCAGACTTTCATAATTTTGTTAAATGTGCACTTATTAGCATAATACATCAAAAGTGAGCCAACTGAAAAATCACAGATATTTTTGTTTTCTAATAAGCAGCAGTTCTATTTTACACAATATAATATTTAATACAATGTTTTATGTAAATTGATGTTTTTGCCCTTTATATGAAATATGAAAAGGGATTAAAAGGGAAAAAAATTATTTAGAAACACCTCCCAATTATCAGCAATCACAAAATTAAAAAAATAAGTATTTTGACTATGAAACGTAAAATAGTAGGTATTGCCAATATGAGCAAAATGTCACCAAAAGTCAACCAATTCTCATGTCAGAAACAAAGGTTAAAAATTAATCAATAAATCTTTACAGATTCCACTGGTTATTTATTTAGTTATTTGATTTTAATGACTAGTAGTTGCAGACAGTGTGGAAATTCAGAATTATTAAACCCAACCAAATCTACATAACTGTTAAAAACGAAAACAAGAATAAAAACAAGACCACCAAACCTGAAACAAAACTAGTGTTTATTTAAAACCAGAATACATAATTTCACATTCAACAATTAAGACCTGAATGTACATGATATCAAACAAATGTTTCAAAGCATAAATATGATCAATTCAATGTGTGCTCATCACACATATAAAGGGAATGAATAAAAGGATATTATGGAATGTGTATGAAAAAAAGATTTGAGTGCACGTAACGGAATGGAAGTGAATTAACTTAATATTTGGTCTCTATAGAGAGCAAGAAATGTGTGCTACATTTTTACCCATAGCGGACAAGTGGAAAAGAAACACCCCCTTATACTTCATCACATGGTATTACCATTGACTCCGCCCTCGTTGTTTTGAATGAGGCCGTACTCAACAGCCAGGACCAGGCAGCGCTGGGCGGCTTTCTGAACGGAGGCCTGTTTGGGATCATCTCCTTTAGCCAGGACAGAGAGGATCTCCAGAGCCTCACTCTCCATTAGTTTCTCAGCCAGACTTCTGTCAGCCTGCATGAGGTTCATTACGATGACCGCCCCACGATGCCGCAGGTCCTGACTTTCGCTGAGCAGCAGAGCCTGGAAGATCTCCAGCCAGTGGCTCGTCTACAGAAAAGTATGTGAATTTGAGATGAAGAATGTGAGGATTTCTTAATCAAGTAAGACTCAAATTGGTACTCACTGTGTCAGGAATACGTGTACACAGCTCAGGCATCTCTCCGGTCAGCATGGCCAGCGTGCCTGACGCAGCCTTCCTCAGTCGCTCATCATCTTCACCACTGTAGAGCACCAGCAGCTTGAGACGGTCACTGTCTGTAGCCAAGTAACCCTTCTGCACCTGATGTATCAAAGAAAACAACAAATTCAGAAGGATTTAGATCACGATCTGGTCCAAAAACACACACTGTCATGTGATGTACCTCAGTGCTTAAGGCCAGATTGCACATACACTCCGTGGCGGCAGCTCGGACCATGTCGTGCTCCTCAAACATGTAGCCCTCTATTTTAGGCACAGCTTTCTCCTTGATGATCTTCTGCCTGTGGGATTGAAATGTGGTTTTGATGGTTGGGTTGTTCAGTGGCTTAATGGAATAGTTCACCAAAAATGTAAATTTGCTGAAAATGTACTTGCCCTCTGGCCATCCAATGTATAGATGAGTGTGTTTCTTCATTGGAACAGATTTGTATTAATTACAAATTGTAATTAGCATTACATCACTTGCTCACCACTGAACCCTCTGCAGTGAATGGGTGCCGTCAGAATCATCACAACAATCCACAAGTAATCCACACAACTCCAATCCATCAACTAACATCTTGTAAAGCGAAAAGATGCGTGCTTGTAATAAATTAAATCCATAATTAAGTCGGTTTCAAATTAAAATTCAATTTCACTGGAGAAAGCAATACTATGGACTGTGGACTTGTATTTTAGCCAGAAGCAACGGCTTCAAGTTAAAAACCTCTTAATGATGGAATTGTTATCTAAAGACACACAGTTTTTCACTTAACAAGGCATTAATTAATGGACTGGAGTCGTGTGGATTACTTGTGATGTTTTTATCAACTGTTTGGACTCTCATTCTGACGGCACCCATTCACTGCAGAGAATCATTTGGTTAGCAAGTAATATAATGCCACATTTTTCCAAATATGTTCTGATGATAAAAAAAACTCGGCTAGCCTGAGGCTAATTACATTTTTAGCAAATTTAATTTTGGGGTGAACTATTCCTTCAAATTTCCGATTCAATTAGGAAATAGTGATAGCTAACCGGAGTCTCTCACTGATGCCAGCCAGGTTGGTGAGGGCCATCAGAGCCTCAAAGTTCTGCAGCATCGTGCAGTCCAGCGCCAAAATACTGACCAGGGGTCTAACCACCTCATAGACCTACACAAACACACATCATGACATTAGACATCCAATTCCTGATTGAGAGAAGGCTGAAATAAGGTGCTGATGTACCCTCTCGCCCGGAAATGCAATCTCAGGGTTGGATGTGATGGTGATCTTAGCCAGCGCTTGTGCTGCTTTGATCTTACCCCGATCTGTGCTTTCAGAAACCAGCGGTAGCAAGGCCTGCATCAAGCAAACAAGAAAACGCTCACATGCTATCATTCAAAACTTTGGGTTCAGTAAGGTTTTTGCTTTTGAAAGAAATGTACAAATTTTTTTTAGCAAGGATGCATTAAATTAATCAAAAGTGAAAGTAAAGACGTGTAATGTTACAAAATATTTCCATTTCAATTTTTTATGTATTAAAATAGAAATGTATTTTAAATTGTATTATATTTCTCATTATTACTGTTTTTATTGTATTTTTAAACAAATAAATGCAGCCTTGGACAAGCATAAGTGACTTCTTTCAAAAACATTTAATAATCGAGTAATCACATCCAAAATAAAAGTTTTTGTTACATTATATATGTATGTGTACGGTGTATATTCATTTTGTATACATAAATACACACATACAGTATATATTTTGAAAATATTTACATTTACACATTTATATTCTTATATTTTATATTATAGAAATATATTTAATATATAAACATAACATATTTTTCTTAAATATATACATGCATGTGTATGTATTTATATATACAGAATATTTTGTTTATTACATATTTCTATATAATATAAAATATAAGAATATGAATACATAAATGTATAAAATTAAATATTTCAAAATATATACTGTATGTGTGTGTATTTATATATACATAATAAATATACACAGCACACATACATATATAATGTAAACAAAATGTTTATTTTGGATGCGATTACTCGTTCGATAGCACTATTTATAATCTTACCAATCAGAAACATTTGAACATTGTACATTAAAATGAATGGTGTGATATGTTCTCATTCTGAAAGTCAACAGGCGAGATGAAGAATACACTCACTTTTCCTCCTCCTTGTGCCACAACTAACCCTCTGTCCTCCTGTCTCTCCACCAGAGCCAACATCACCCTGTCAGGGAGAGAGAGACAGACTTTATTTAATATGATAAAGGGGCCATTTCCTTGGACGGAGAAGAACCGTTTTGCACACTGAAATCCATTTTCAAACAATCTCCTCTGATGGAACAGTTTGAGCCAAGGCTTAATCTGAATTTGGGACAGCAGTTCTGCCAGCAGTGGGAAAGGGCAAAAACTGGAGTGCAAATAAAGGACTTTTACAGTGGCAGCCAGATTTGATCAAATTGATTGTGCTTCAGAATATTTAGACATGATCAAACTGAAAGCAGACCTGGCGATACACTCTCTGCAGGCCTCTGTGAGGACGGGACTCTCTTGTTTCACCATACAAACCAACGCTGACACCACCCCGGCCTCCAAGAGCTTCACCAATCTCTTCTCTACAAACGACTGGGCATCCTACATGAAAACAAGATGAGACATCACTGTAATGTAATAACATTTCATTTATTCACCCTCATGAGGTTTCAAACCCCTGTGACTTTCTTCATTCCATAACAAAAGGACGGAAAAGAGCAATTCATTATTTCATTTTCACACAAAACTAAAGCGTGGCTTCAGAAGGTGCCAATAAGTCATATGGACTACATTTATGGTGATTTTTGTTCACCATATGCTTTCAAAAACAGCATGAACATTCTGCTAAACATCTTTTGAGTTCTTCAGAAAAAAAGAAAGTGATACGGGTTTGAAATGACATTAGATTACGTAAACAGAGAAAGCACGTTCATTCTCGGCACTTACCTTTGGATGCTCCTCGGGTACGTGCTGTTTAGCATATTTAGCTAGTTCCACCATCTGAGGGTCTGGCTTCTCAACATCATAGCTGTTGGTGCAGTTAACCAGCGTCGATCCAACTGCATACAACACGGTTTTGTCTTCAGACTGCAAAGAAAATGAGAACATGATGGGGCTGCACAAATGTCAACGATTAGCATTATGACCAATCTCCAAAACAGAGTGAAAGGTGATACCTTAGCCAGTTCAAACATGGCCTGAAGGGCTTTCTTATCCTCCACCAGGTCCACTTTCACATCGGCGTCCAGCGTGAGGTAGGCCAGACCCTCGATGGCCCATCGTCGGGATGTTGGGGGAAGAGTTTCGTTGCAGAGCCACCTGGGAAAGAAAGACAGCTGAAGGCCACCTGCATGTACATCTTTGTCTTAAAGGACAGGAGCGTCTAAACTGAATCTTTTAACCCACGGAGGGAAAAAGAGTGTTTGCCCTCGCAAACCTGATCACTACAATGCTATAGACCAATTTAGAGTAGAAGTCACTTGCAGTTGCGCACACATACTGGTGGCAGAAAAGCATTGGGGAAACAGGTCAAATCCATGGAATAAGAGAAAAATATATATGTTTGTGCCTTTGGATGTCAGAATCTGAATGCAAATAATTTTTACAGAATACTGTCATCAAAGAAGCCATTTGAAACTAAAGGCGGATGTTTAAACAGACTGTCTATGGATGAAAACTGCTATGATTACTCTACGTTTAAACTATACATTTGATTTAAACAATAGGTCTACATAGTATTCACAAATGGAGTGAAACCTATTGCTATTAACATTTATGTATTTTATCTTACAATTCTGACCTTTTTCTTGCAAATGCAAGTGTATATTTTTTATTTTATTTATTTAGTCATTTAGCAGACGCTTTTATCCAAAGCAACTTACAAATGAGGACATTATAGAAGCAATCAAAACCAACAAAAGAGCAATAACATGCAAGTGCAATTACAAGTCCTGGTTAGCCTAACGCAGTACTCATAGGAAGGTTTTTTCAGAAAACTAGTATGTAAAATATAGAAAAATTAAACTTAGTGTTAGTTTTACAAGAAAAGCTAGCAGTTAGAGTTTGATAGAGGGTCAAATGTTTGTGTTTTTTTTTTATAAAAAGAAGACAGATTAGATAAAATAAATTTAGAATAGAGAGTGCTAGAGTTAGAGGGTCAAATAAAGATGGAAGAGATGTGTTTTTAGCCGATTCTTGAAGATGGGTAAGGATTCAGCTGCTCGGATTGAGTTAGGCAGGACACCAGATGGGAACAGTTAATGAAAAAGTCTGTGAAAGTGATTTTGTGCCTCTTTGGGATGGTAGAGTAATGCGTCGTTCACTTGCAGAACGCAAGCTTCTAGAGGGCACATATGTCTGAAGTAATGAATTTAGGTAAAGGGTGCAGAGCCAGAGGTGGTTCTGTAGGCAAACATTAATGCCTTGAATTTAATGTGAGCAGCTATTGGTAGCCAGTGCAAATTGATGAACAGAGGTGTGACGTGCGTTCTTTTCGGCTCATTAAAGATTAATCTTGCAGCAGCGTTTTGGATTAATTGTAGAGGTTTGATGGAACTGGCTGGAAGACCTGTCAAGAGAGCATTGCAATAGTCAAGTCTGGACAGAACAAGAGTCTGAACAAGGAGTTGAGTTGCATGTTCTGAGAGAAAGGGCCTGATCTTCTTAATATTATATAATGCAAATCTACAGGACTGGGCAGTTTTAGTAATGTGGTCTGTGAAATTCAGCTTATCATCAATCACAACTCCAAGGTTTCTGGCTGTTTTTGAAGGAGTTATGTTTGATGAGCCAAATTGGAAGGTGAAATTGTGATGAAACGATGGGTTTGCTGAAACCAAAAGCAGTTCTGTCTTATGTGTTATATGTTCTTATATGTTCTAGTTCGGACTTTATAACTTGATTTGACTCAACAATAGCAAGTTTGTCCATTCTGAGGAAAAAAAGCCAGAAGTCAGGGATATAAACTCACGATTCTGAGCCGAGAGGAAAAGAAAGAATGACAAGTTGATTTTCCTTCTAAGATAGAATCTCGGAATTGTGAGAATATAGTCAGAATTTTGAAATATAAACTCAAATTTGCCTTTTTTTTTTCATGGCTTCAAGTGCTTGAAAACTGTCATTTTCTGCCACCAGATCGGCTCTGCCCACAAAAATGGTCAAAGGGGAAAAGAAAGTATGACGAGTTGATTTAGACCGAATTGGTCTATTAGCAAAGCTCAAAGCTTACTTCCTGCACTGCTTGGCGAGTTTAAGTGTTGAACCTTCTGCAAACTGCTTCATGCTGAAATCAGTGCCTCCAGCGGAGCCAAGCTTGCACAACCCCTACAAAACAACCGCCAAACGTACAGAATTGAGGAAAAATAGATACATCTCTGGAAATGTAGATGTCTTTGAGTCTGAACACTCACCACCAGTGCTCGCACACGTATCCGGTCATTTTCACTCTTCTTGTACAGGTCTTTCAGTAGAGCCACGCCATTGGCTGTGATGAAGGACGCTCTCTTTGCTTTTCCGGCGGCGTGAATGAGCGCCTCCACTGCCACCTGCTGGTGAGTGATGTTTTCGGACGCACAAAGGGAAATGACAGCATCTATGATACCGCTCAGCTCCAGGGTGCGATTTCCCACATCACTGGGACCCTGCAGAAGTACAGAGACCGTCTGTATCGCTCGTAGTTTACTCTCCATATCTGAGCTGCCAAAGTGATACCTGTAAAACAATGAGAATGGAGAAGGATTGTTTTTCTCACAATTCTGAGTTTATCTCTCACAATTCTGCCTATATATAACTTACTGGACATATTCTTCACAGAGCTTGTTGAAGTTTTCCCTCTCTTGATCACTCTTCAGGTCATCATAAAGCTTATTAAGCAGAACGGAGCAGCTCATAGGAGTGTTGTCCGTGAGCGGCGGCCCACCTTCGACCTCGGGTACAGTTCCTGCTACTTCTAGAATCTTCTTCAGCCCTAAAGAAAAGTACAAAAAGGCATCACATGACCGGTTCAGGAGTCAAAGGATTTTAACATCAGTGATGTCTACTAAGTCTCAGAAGAGAGCAGATCAAAGCCTGTCAAACATACCCTGGTCGATGACCCACAGGGTGAGAGAGTTGTCTGGGTTTTTCAAGGATTTTCGCGGCACCTGTTTGACCAGCAGGTTGATGGCGCTGTCACGTCCGGCTCCAGACACGCTGGATGCAGGAAGCATGTCAATTAGATGACGCAACATGGAACGCACCTCACGGGAGGGTTCTGCAATACACACAAAGCATTTTCAAGATTGATGCAATTTCACTTTCATATTTATGACCCAAGAAATAAGACACCAGAAATGTCTAGAAGTACTAATATAATATCAGCGGATGTTTTGCATGTATTATTACAGCAATGTCCTACAATTATACTTGTATAATTGCAAACTCTTTGAAGCTTACAGACTGGAGGAAATATGAAAAAAATGAAGAAAAATATTACAGGGCATTCTGGAATACTGGATACTATTTGGTTAATCTGAAGTGGAATCTTTTTATATAATTTTTCAGTTTTGTTTTTCCAAGGAAACCGATTGCATAGCTATGCAAGTTTCTCATATCATTATTTTTCATATCACCATTTCTTCTCATAAAATACAAATAAATTATTTCATCACTATTTTATTGACATTTAAATGATTACATTTGTATTGTTTTATTTATTTCTGCATTTATGTTTTTATTTATTTACTCATTTAAGTAGTCATGTAATAAGTGTGATAAAATAAACCCCATCAAGGTGACAAAATCTCTTTAATTTAACTTTATCTTTGAGACACTATTATAGTTTATATTAAGAATTTTACTGAGTTTTTATTTTTATATTTTCCATTTTAATATTACTTAAAGTTTTAGTAATTGTTTTTGGTCATTTTTAGTAGTTTTGATTTATAAAAATATATATATATATATATAGTACTAGCAATTTTATAGTTTTTTTGGTCATTTTTAGTCGTTTTTGTTTATATATATTTAATATATATTATATATAAAATTGCTAGTTGCCAAGGTACAACTTAACTTGTTGAACTAAATAAAACATTTATAAAAACTATATATATTGACGTGTATATATATATATATTTGTTCTGTCAAGTGATCAACAATGATCAATCGCATCCAAAAAATAGTTTTTTTTACATTATATATTTGTGTGTACTGTGTATATATATTATGTATATATAAAGACACACACATACAGCATATATTTTGAAAATATTTATATGTATGCATATATTTATATTCATTATATCATATATAAATTAAGAGTTTATTTGCAAAACAGATAACTCTTTTTTTAACATATTTTCAAAAATCATGTTTTTTATTACGCTATCATGTTTTTATTGTGTTTTATTGTATTAGTTAGCTAGTATTTTTAGTAATTTTATACCTAATCAAAATAACCCAGCTGCAGTATGATTCAAATTAATTGGAATGCACAATGAAAAACGTGATTTTTGAAAATTGTTAAAACGGAGTTATCTATTTTTGCAAATGAACTCTTCAAACATTTAATATATAAATGTAACATATTTTTCTTAAATATATACATGCATGTGTGTATTTATATATACACAAAATAAATATACACACACACACATTATGTAAACAAAAACTTTATTTTTTGATGTGATTAATCACGATTAATTGTTTGACAGCACTTATAATATATATATATATATATGCAGTTTGTATTATTTTTTTTATTTAGTTCAACAAGTTAAGCTACGCCTCTGCAACTAGCTGAAATAAAAAGGCTTTTATATTTTATTTAATTTCAAATGGATTAAATTATTTAATTTATCATTCATTATATTTCAAGTAAGTAGTTTCAGTTAACAATAATAACCCTGTGGCCACAAACACTTATTTTAGTCTTTAAACGGACATAACCCAGTCTTAAAGAAGTAGAACAGACATTCTCTGCTGGAAATGATTTCCGGGCTTGAAGTAGGTCACCGAAATGAGCTCTCAAAGTGAAGGTTGGCTTCTCACCTGGCAGTATAGCCTCATCTTTCCCTCTGATCTCTTTCTTCATGCCCTCCGTAAGAGCCTCGAACATCACCTGGATCAGATGGCATGCTGAGAGAGACACAGAGGAAGCAGCAGAACCCATGACGCCGCACAACCTGTCCATGCCCACCTCATTCACAATGGCCATGGTCTACAACAAACAAAACCATATGCATAACTTAAGATGACCTTTGGGTTAAAATAATAAACTTGATTGTGAGGGGACGTTACTCACCCTTGACTGGTGTCCGGTGCACAGGCCAACCAGAGTTCTGAGAGCAGAAAGGATCAGATCCTCCTGCTGGGAGTCAAGAAGATTCTGGAGGAGTTTGACTCCATCGTTTCTGAAGATCTGCTCGGCACCTGCGTCCTCCCGTGAAAGCACCACCAGATTCTGAGCAGCCTGATTAAAACGCAACAGAGAACATCTCAAACACTGTATGTTATACATTATAATCATTTTAAAGGTGGCCTTTCCCACCTTCTGCCTGTCTGAAATTGGCGCTGAACTGTCCAGAAGGAGTTTGAACATCTGTTGAACTCGTAAGTCTGTGGAGGAGAGCTGTGCTGCCTGTATATAAACACAAATATGACTTCATTTTCAGGTCATAAATAGTAATAGTGAAACATTCCTTCACAAGCACCACTCATAACCCACCTTCTGCTGCATCTGTGCTCCTAGCTGTCTAAGCAGGTCCTGGAAAGATTTATTCTTGGGTTCCAGCTGTGCACATTTCTGAGTGTCCATAAACGCCTGATCTAACCGTCCGAGCTTCTGCAGAGCCTGCGCTCGACGGAATCGGGCCTTGACGTCACCTTGATCCACGTCCAAAGCTTGAGAACGGGAAACACGACTCGGTTAGAGTGATGAGCATGATGTTGGTCATGAAGGTGAAAGCCTAGATGTCATTTTTACCTTTGGTGGCATCCGCCTCTGCTTTGGTATGGTCTTCAAGTTTAAGATAGCATGCTGCTCGGTTGCGGTACAGAACCGCACTCTCGGATTGACAGTCGCTGATCTTTAGAGCTTTTGTGTAGCAGCTGAGAGCTTGTTGTACATCACCGGCTTTAAAATGATTGTTTCCTTCCTCCCTCAGCGTAGCGGAGTCCTGGGACATCTACGCATTAATAAAAACACATTCAATATGGAAATAGAATAGAAATTAACTACGTATAAGAAAATAGATATGTTATTGCAACATGAATGTGGCTACTGCAATTATAGGTACAGTTGTGCAGCTGTACTGCAATATGCAAAACAAATACATTTAAAAATGAAAACAATAAAAGTCATGGTCACACTTTATTTTACCATGTCCTTGTTACACATGTTATATGTACTTACTATTATAATAAAAATTAATTATGCATAATTATATGCAAATATCCCTAAGCGTAATTAGTGTACACATAGTGTAATTAATATTACTCAGTACTTAAATGTATAATTGCACTGTAACAAGGACGCCATAAAATAAAGTGTAACTAAAGTCACTACACAAAAATGTGTTCGCAAATCATACATATTGCACTATAATTTATGTGTAGCATCATATACAGGCATCATGCCATCTGTGTCTAGAGCTGTAGCAGTAACTATGGTGAAGTTGCATGGTAAACATACATAAAACTCACCTTTCACTGCGTCGTTTGCTTTTTTCAGATAAAAAAACGTTCGGGGTATTAATAAAATGTAAACTATTTCTACTTGTTTTAAATACGCCGTGAAATATTCCCAGTGCTCTCAAAATCTACTATTTTTCTGTTCTCGACTGTTCTGCCTGTCCGCTTCCTGGTTTTGAAACACGATGATGACGCCGCAGAATCCTACTGGTCGAGCGTCTAATTACGTCATTAATATTCATGAGCCCAGCCTCGAGCTCCGCCTGATTTGCGCGCTTTGACCATATAAGTCCAGCAACATCCAACATAAGAATCTATTAATTTGAATTCCGTTGTACTGACAGAGCAATAAAATAAAACATTAATATCTGTCTTCCCTCTGCTGAAAGAATGTTTTCATTTTCTACATAACTTATTCTAGATTTCTACATTTCTAGATAATTATTTACATTTAATGTATATTAAAATACTTTTCTAATTAGCTAACTGGAGCAGCATGAAATATCTATCTATCTATCTATCTATCTATCTATCTATCTATCTATCTATCTATCTATCTATCTATCTATCTATCTATCTATCTATCTATCTATCTATCTATCTATCTATCTATCTATCTATCTATCTATCTATCTATCTAATCTGTACAATTATCTGTACAATTGACTTTTAAAAATAAAAGCACACTGAGAGAATTATTCACTAAAGCGTGACAACTAGCCCCGGTCTCGACTGATATAAACTTTTATGGCTTGTATATTTGCACCGTTCAACACGTACTTCCCCCCACAGTAATCTAACCAATCAGAAGCCAGTGCGCCCCAGCCCTCAGAAAACTTCACTTCCCACAATGCTCTGCTTCATTCTCAAGCTCTCGCATAGGATCACAGACGTCTTTCAGGAGGAAATAACGGGTAAATATTTGATGTCCCGTGACTGATTTCTCGTTTAAAATCCATGCCACTAACAGGTCATCCGTTTCAAAAAACGCCAGAAGTGCAGTTTAATGATTTGAACCGTTAGAAAGGGGTTTTCTGTTGCTTGATCGCTCGCTTGTGTTGAAGAATAGACCAGAGCTAATGTATTTACATGCTGCACGCACATAGTACGTGATCGTACCTGCGGATCTAGCTGATAAACTCTTGTATTTGTCTGTTCTTGAGCGGGAATGTCAGTCAGAGGTGGATTTATCGGACACACGAGTAACTTACCGCCATGTGCAGATACAGGCTAAGGCTGTCTGTGGACAGTGGGGTTGTCTATGGCGTCAAGCGGGTTTAATGATAAACTATGTGCTCAAGGCTCTGATATCAGTGCTGATGACAATCAATCCTCACAAGAAGAGTTTTATTTCAGGCATATTTCTGGGAAGTCATGTTGTGGTCTTCGGGACTTTCAGGGCAAGATCAGGCTGCTGTAGTTTTACATACTGATCACTTTCCTCGCTTGTTATTTATTTTTTGCATATTTATATTGTAATGTATTTTTTATATTTAATCTTTTTATTTTTCAGTCAGTGATTACTTTGATTCTTTCAGTCTCAGAGATGCAATATATTTATATATTTTTTTTAATTGAATACATTTTTTAAATTGTAATTTTCTTTTAATTGTGGTCAAAAGCCAATATTATAAATCTACAGTCTTTTGTCTATCCAGTTTTTACAATTTGTGTTCGGCCAATATGGGATTTATATATTATTATATTATATATTTTTAATTGCTGATGTAATACTGATGGTGTTGGATGACCAATATAAAGACAAATGAGCTGTACAGCATTACTGAAATGAAATAGAATTAATATTCATTCAAATATAGAAACACATATTTAATATTGTATTTTTTTGTTATTATTTTTGGCTAAATGTGTTTTCAGCGGATCAGTAATAACAATTTAGTATTTTTTTCTGGCATAGTATATTGTTTGCTTGTGTAGTATTTGGGAAATCCTTAAATTACACCGTTCACTGAGATTGTTTGTTTTCACAGGTGCTTGGCTCTCTGTTTCTGAGGCTTGCTGTGGAAATCTGAGCTTCAAAATACGAAAAACATGGAAGAAAGACCTTCAAAACAACTCTATTCGTTAGGTTTCTAAAACTGGGTTTACTATCTTCCATCAAGAGCTGTTCCATTAAGATTCCCTTTTGTAGCCTCCTCAGTTTTATGTAGCCGTTCCTGGACGCTCTCCATTTTGGACGTGGGATCGGTTGAGCTGTTTACCAGTGCTGGAGGAAAGGCCTAATCCCAAATCCTTCTGGAGAGCGCTAAAACACTGCCTGACTCCAAGCTGACGGGATTAACTTCATATTAGATTTGAGAGACAAGGGAAAGAGAACACCTGCTTGTTTTACAGGCAAATCCAGGCCACGCTACTCTGGATCCTGGATCTTGTATGTGAAGCTACACTTTCCATTGTCAAGTTTGGCAAGTTTTCCTCCTGTTGTAGGACTTGATAATCCAGAATCAAGGTCAGTCGTCCTTGACTGCAGAGAAGGGACGGTGCACGCGTTCGGCCACCAAATATTAAGACTAAAGACTTTGTTGGATACATTATGACATCAAAAGCATAGTGCACAAGCAGATCTGCATCATCTGTGTCTGAGAAGACCCATCAGCCAAGCTGGAAAGAATAAAAAGGCTTAAGAAAGAGGGGGCGTACTGAGCCAGGTTGTTCTTATTCTGCTCTGGTCATTTCTTTGTGGAAACCTGCATTCATTGCGATGGCTCCTTTGCCGACTCAGACTGGAGTGACCACTGCCCTGTGAAGGACTACACTCAAGCCTGTGAGTCAGAGAACACACACACACACACACACACACACACACACACACACACACACACACACACTACTAAAAATATTTATTTCATGCTCTGTATATGTTAAACAGTATTCCATCTGCTTCAGTTGATGGTTTTTGGTATGTGATTTGCCCTAATATTACGTTTTATTGATATTTTATGTAACCAGAATTGGCGATGTACATCATTTGATGTATTTCATGAGTTATTAAAAAAAAATTATCTTTCTGTATTGCGAGCCACAGAAAGCGGTAGATTGGAGTGTGTGTCAGAGAGCTGAGCAGAAGAGAACCATAACTAGTAACAAAATGAGAACTCTTGCTCAAGAACTGGAGATGCTGTATTAGATCCATCCCTGTCGGAAGCTGTTTGATAAAGTGCTGGGGACATGTCCTCACCGTAATGACATGTATATGCACACACACACACAGAGCAGCTTTGCTGGAGGGACATTAGATTCCCTGTCTGGGCTCCTGCTGTTCAGAACCCGTGTTGTTCTTTCCCCCCTCCTTTCTTCGGTTTGAATGGCTGAGGACAAGGGGCACTCTGAAGGAGGCTGGAATTGGCCGTGGTTCGGTCGCAGTTGACAGACTGCCGTAGTTCCCGCTGATCGTCGCCCCCCCGTGTATATTTCACCGCCTCCCCTATCCCACAAGCCCCTGCTTTAGAATTTGGAGCTCTGTGGGAGAGCAGAGGTGGACTTTAAACATTGCTGGCAAATCCTTTTCCAGTTTTTCACTTTTGGGACACGGCTTCATCAGAACTGATTTGCACAGGTTAACACTCTCTTCTTTTGTCTCCGCTGCTCTTGACCTGGACATTAGCATCCGTCTGATAAGCAGAGGAGGATGAAACTGAAGAAGCAGGTGACCGTTTGCGGCGGGGCCATCTTCTGTGTGGCCGTCTTCTCTCTCTACCTGATGTTGGACCGCGTCCAGCACGATCCCGCCAGGAGACAGAGCGCCGGGAACTTTCCTAGGGTAAGTCGGCGGCGATCTCTTTATGATTTCTCTTTGTCCTGGATTACATTTTTTGCTGTGTGGGTCTGTTTGAATGGCTCCATTTATCAAAGTCTTCGGTGGGGTTTTTCAGGCTAGCAAATGTAAAAGCTAGTGATGTGACCAATTCGTTTCTGGCTCTGACTCGAGCTAATTAACTACTAAATTAGCTAGTGAATAACTCTCCGTGAGTGCTGGCTTTTTTCTGCCAGAAAACCAAAGGCTTCTTTAAATGCAAAAAACCTAATTATTTGGAAAATGTGTTGGTGTTCTTGTTGACATTGCGTACAGGATGACACATAGTTGATGATGTGTGAATTAGCACGTTTAATGTGCTTCAAAACCAATGCACATTATGGAAATTCAGAAATAGTTTGTATTCAAAGCCTGTACTAATCATTTTTCAATTTGATTGCCTGTGAGCTTTGCTCTTACAGCTTCTGTGACACTTGATATTAGCGATACTTGCTAAGGCAAGGGATTTGAAGAAACTCCCAATCCTGAGTATTACGTTTTTACGTGTAACTCATCCCTCACCCTTTGTACTACGACCTCAAATCGTGCGGCGTGTTTGGGAGAGGTGTGCTATTACCTTTCTAAGCCATCAGACTTGTGATCCGCCTGGGGATGATAAAATACTGTGAATTTACTTCGAAGAAAGGATCCGAGACATATCTGAGGACTGTAATATCATCTCTTTTGAAAACCTCTAGAACATCCTAGAAAATTATATAAGAAATGTATAGTAATAAATATATTCGTAAATACATTACAAATATCTATAACAATTAGAAAATAAGTAAATAATGTTAAATAAGTATAAGTATATATATATAATATATAGCAAACATTTTTTATATTTTAAAACGTGTTTACATTTTTTTGCTATAATATATAAAAACTAATATGTATAAAACTTTTTAAAATATAAAATGTATATTTGTTTATGCCGGTGTCCATCAGCGAATCTGCTTACGCACACCGTGCTGTGTTGTATGTAATTAAATATGATTATTATTATTTAATATTTTTATATATATATATATATATATATATATAAATAAATAAACCTGTGTAGGAATGTTAAATAAATTGAACATGTTATACTATTTTGTCTTGATACATCTAAAATTAATAAATAAATTAGGGAAATTAACCATTAAAATTTTTGCAAGTGAATTTAAGCAACCTAACATTATAATATATTGTATGAAAAATAGATAGTATTTTTTATGAACATTTGATGATATTATACAATGAGCAGATAATATTGTACAAAATATTTATTTACAAATGATTTCAGATGTTTTAAATGATTTTATGTATGTTTATATATATGCCTAATTTTAACTTGCTAAATTTCAAATGGTTGATTTTAATATGTCATTTTGTAAATGTATTTAGACAAAATAGTATAAAATCATCCATTTGTCAGTTTTTGGCCATAATATGTCAAAAATAAACATATCATTAATACATCCCTACTCAGAATCACTTCTTAATAAAGTAAAACTCCAGTTTGTTATGGATACTGTAGACATGTTGCAGGCCAACCAATGCCAGTCCTGTGTGCCTTGGTGTGTCGCCCCCTCTAGAGCGCTCGGGTCAGTCATGTGATGTGGTAGATAGATTACACCTCCATCCCCCTGGTCTTTTCAGAGCCAGATTTCGGTGTTGCAGAACCGCATCGAGCAGCTGGAGCAGCTCCTGGAGGAGAACCATCAGATCATCAGCCACATTAAAGACTCTGTGCTGGAGCTCACCGACACGGGGGCCATCTCTCCCAGCGGACACCTCCCCTTCCGTAGCGCCAATGGCTCCTGGGTGCTGCCCTTTGATGGCAGGCCCACCTTTCTCTCCGTCAAGCCGCTGGATTGCCAGTTCGCACTGGGCCGCAGGAGCCAAACTGACCTGCAGGTGAGAATCAAAACAGCATCTCAGTGGGTTGAAGTATGTGGAATGACTTGAGTTTAATGCAGTATTATCTGGGAGAGGATTACAGAGCGGCTTTAGGATTCTCTTGTTGTGGTTACCGCTGTGGTGCTCTGTTTGTGTTTCCTGGCTATCCTTGCCTAGAAATCCATTAATAATCACACAGTTTTGAGTAACATTTTATATATATATATATATATATATATATAATTTAATATATAATAATATATATTTAAAAATTCATGGTTATTTTAAAATAAAGTGTTAAGTTTGATTGTACTGTGCTCAATGGGTTTGCACTTTCAGACCATAACAATGGTTCTTAATTAAATGGACACTGTTTCTTTAAATAATAAAATGGTTTTGGTTGATGTGATATGACACTGGTGGGTGTGGCCACGAGGACTGTGTCATGGTGAAAGGTAGAAAACCCTTTGACATAAGATTTTCATTTCTAAATTATAAGGTTGCTCACTAAATGGAAACAAATGTTATTGGGATAGTTCGTGCTTTTTTTGTTGCCACAGTTAACAGGGAATAAAATACAAAGAAGAAATTGTTTAAAATGTGTCAGTTTTCTTGTAAGGTGTTTAAATATTGCTGGCCCACTTTGGCTGAATGTGTTAGGGCTGACCTTTAACCTTCAGTTATTATATATAAATTAATTAAATAAATTGACATTCACTGATTATTTTATAGTTGACATGTATAATTAACTTTTTTAGAAAACAGAAATTAGCCTGCAATCAGGAAATTCAAGTCAGAGATGGAAGAAAGGAAAGAGAGAATATAAGGATGTAGAGGCATTCAGTTCAATCTGTGTATTCATATTGAAATATTATAGCTGGACATTAAAGTTAAAAGTAATCTTGGTAAAAAAACACATCTAAGTATCTAAATTACATGTTTTACAAAAAGTGTCCCTCTTTACATACAATCACCCTACATACATAATAAATAATTATTAATAAAAATAATAATAACGTGACTTACTCATGTTTATTTGTTGGTTATTATTAGCCTACTATTACTTAAAAAAATGACATTACATTGTAACATTGTACATATCATTAACATTGTGTTTAGTGCTGCTCTTTTGTACCTCGGCTGCGTGAATGTCCCGCTGTGATTTAATATGCTGAAATATAGCATTTTCCCCAACGTATCCGATATTAAAATCAGTGCGACACACTTTGCAAACGGTGGGGGCGTTGTTTACATGGCTTCGAGACAAGAAATTCAATTCTTCTGTCCAGCTGTTGTTAAGTTTACACAAATATTTTTTTCTTCGCCGGAGCACCACCTGACTCTTCTCCATCCATTTCTACCACTGATGCTAGATCCAACTTCCCAGCATGACTATCTGCGCAGAAATCACCAGCACGCGTTGCAGGTTGCCAGGTTGAGGTCACAAATGGTTTGAAATGTGTGTGTTGTGTCGATTGTGAGGTGATGCGTTTCATACAAGATCTGGCAACTGGACAACCTTGGAATAAAATATAGATGCAAAAACACACCTGTCTGAGTGCCATAAATAATATTTTTCTAAAGTTTGTGTGCCTAAAATCTGGATATTTATCAGTTGTACATTTAATTTGTTCTGCCTGTTTTAATAGTTTTTTCAAATTATGTTGTTCATTTTGTATGTATTTTATTTTCAGTCAGTATTGGCAACTAATATCAGCTGATATTAGTTTTTTAATCGTTTCTGCCTGTTTTAGATTGATTTAGATTCAAATCACATTTGCCATCACCTAGCACCTACTTAATTTTATCCTAGTAATGCACAATATTTTTCATTTTTAGAATTGAATTTAAATATTAATCTTATTTTAATAAAAAAAAAAAAATTGGTATTGTCTATTTTGGAATGTATCTGCAGATATTGTTTGTTTAATAGTTTCTGCCTATTTTAGATTTGATTTAAATGACATTTGTCATCATCTAGCACTCACTTAAAGGGATAGCAATATACTATGGTACAAATTTAAGAGCACTAATATTTCAATACTATTTTTTTTTTTACATAATACTGTTTGTCTATAGTATGCTAATATTAATGAATCTAAAAAAAAAAAATATTACTTGGTGCACCTTTATTATTAGTAAAATCCTCAGATATTTTGAGAAAATTGAAAACGTCTATTCAAAACAGGTCTGAAACCTGACATGTTGTGAACAGGCACTGCACGTCTCCATTGGGTGCGCTGTTATGCTTCAGGCCATCACGCCTACACTAAATACAGGTCCTGTGGCATCTGTCAGTTATACCAAATTGCCATGAGACGTAGTATTTATCAGGAAGTCCACAACATGCCTAGTTTTGTGTAAAATTGCTGAATGTAACGTCTTTATCGCATTTTTGTGTCTCCAAGTGGAGGTTTTTGTAAAGATATTTGGGAATTGTGATGCAGATCAAGATGGGTCCAGATGAATCCGTGCAATAACATTCATGATGACAATCTCTGAATTGTTCGGTTGTCCACAGATGCTGGATGTATACTCCTTGCTGAGCTTCGATAACATGGATGGAGGTGTTTGGAAGCAAGGCTTTGAGATCACCTACGAGCCCAACGAGTGGGACGACGAGCCCCTGCAAGTGTTTGTGGTCCCTCATTCACACAACGATCCAGGTAGGGATTGAAACTGCATTCACAATCGATGAAGCCGTGGCCATTAGTTGTTTTTTCAGGGTTGGGAATGATTCACTTCAACCCAGACCATTTTGAAAGAGTCAAAACTCAAGTCATAAACACAAAAGCTGTGCTTGTGTCAAGTCCTGTTATCGGATTTCATGCTACATGCATAACGCATTATATCTGCGGTCTCGAGTGTAACTTGTGTTTTCAATTAGTCATGTAACTGGAACTGACAAAACACAAAACCACCATAAAAGTGTCATCAAATATTCACTTATAATGTTTAAATCCGCCCTAGATCTCAGTTAACAGCCCTCTGAAGATGATTTTCATTGAATAAACAAATTCAATTTCAGTCTGTTTCTTGTATTAAACTATCAGAAGAGTTGAATGGATCTTTATATAGCAATGCTCCGATCACTAATGAGAATTAGCCCATAATAACTTCCTGTTGGTGATCTTTTGACTTATTTTGATGATGCAAACCTACTTGAAGTGTCCACTTTCAGAGGTAGAGAAGGAGCGGTATGAAGACTGAACAGCTTGCTTAACTTTTATTTTGGATGTTAGCCAACAACTGAGGTAGATGTGGGTTAATAATAATAATAATAATAATAATAATGCTGGTTACAAGGAGGAATGTAATTCAGAAGTCAGCAGCAGCTGTTCAGTCTCTCTCTCACAAGAGTATATTCTCTGGATAATATTTTGTTAAAGGCCAAACGCTGACATTAAACATATTTCTTTATCAAGCATGCAATTGTGATTCCTATGTTCAGCAAGGCTGCATTTATTTGATTAAAATGACAGTGCATTACACAGTAATATTGTGAAATATTATTACAATATAAAGAACACATTTGTGTTTGAATATATTTATTCCTGTGATGCAAAGCTGCATGTTTGAGCATCATTATTCCAGTCTTCAGGTCACGTGATGATCCTTCAAGAATTAAATATGCTGATTTGTTGCTCAAGAAACATTTCTTATTATTATCAACGTTGAACACAGTTGTTCTGTTTAATATGTTTGAAACCATGATACATTTTTTCTTCAGGATTTTTGATGAATAGAAAATGTAAAAGAACAGCATTTATTTGAAATATAAATATTTAGTAATATTACAAATGTCGCTTTTGATCAATTTAATGTGTTTTTCATAAATAAAAATACACTTTTGAACGGTAGTGTATGTATCCTAATTTGGATAATATTGTGTTAAAGGCCAAACGTTGTAAATATTTTTTGTGATATTTTTCTTGTCCTTTTTGGTTTTGAAGCGTAGCTTGCATACATTTCATTAAGTAACCTAAAAATGTTGTAAAGTTTCAATTTCTATTATGTTTTCACCCTCCGTCCTTAAGTGGATGTACCATTTTTCATTTAGTTTTAGTTGTTGATGCAGCATCCTCAGTCTAGCACCTAGCAATGCGTCTCCGAAAGAGCCGTGCAGGTAAAGTGGGTCAGTTACTGGGCTTGCGTTTTGCAGCGTTGGCACAGTTTGTGAAGCACCTTAAGAGAAACACAATGAGTTTCAGCATCACCCACCAGACAGATAAGTTTCCAAATCGGCTCGCGAACCCCTGCAGTTGGCATTATTTGCAGCGGTATGAAAGAACGGAGAATCTAATACTTTAAAGTCAGTGACCTGATTCCCTGTTGTTTTATTGGGGTCAGTACGGTGTCACTGGTCTTTGTGGTGCTGCGCATTTAATGCAGATTGCGTAATACTGAACATGTTCCCTATGTTTCAATCAGTCTACCGCGACTCGAAATGTCTTTCTGTCATTCTAAGGGTCAGTGCGGATCTGTTGTTCCTGCGCTGACACAAAGATTTGAGTTCTTTATTTGTTTAGCACAGCTCAGCCTCTGAATAATGAACAGACGGTGTTATATTGAACAGGCTGGTCTTCAGGGAATGAAGTGTGGCCGAACGGCTGTGCTTCTTCAAAACTTTTCAGTGTTTTATTAAAAGAGCATTTGTTTTCAGCACATACTTCATTCTGTGGTGGCAGAACTAGATCAGATCTGTTTGCTGTTCTTTCAGATGTTGTACTGCTCTTCTTTTGTGACAGGATGGATCAAAACATTTGACAAGTACTACAGTGACCAAACCCAGCATATCTTAAACAACATGGTGGTGAAACTGGCCGAAGATCCTCGTCGGAAATTCATTTGGTCGGAAATCTCGTACTTCGCCATATGGTGGGAAAGCGCAGATGAACATAAACAAGAGGCGATGCGCAAGTGAGTAACGTTTTATTGTTAAAGGGCTAGTTCACCCAAAAATTGTAACTCTGTCATTCATTTCTCACTCTCGTGGTTCCAAGCCTTTAAGATATTTTGTCATCTTCGGAACACAAATTAAGATATTTTTGATTAAATCTGAGAGTTTTCTGACTGGGACTGGGTATCGATTCAGATGTCCCGATTCGATTCGCAAGCATTCGATTCTCGATTTTTTTATTACATTCAGTGAATATAGTTTTAATACAAAAGCTATTGATATTTTTAAATAAATGAATGGTAAACATCAGTAATTATATTTCATAAAAAATTAACAGTTCACAAATGGTGAATTAATAAAAAGAAATTAATAACAACAGGCCTATATTTTAAACCTATTCTTTTTTTTGTATAGGGTCCTTTCTTAAACAAAAAAAGGGCCCTATAAAATATTCTCCTTAATTTTTCCGATAATCAGATGAAGGCATAAAACATTAATTTATTTTATCCTAATCAAATGAAAATTAAACCCTTTTATTTTTTGGCAAACAAAGTGTTGCACAACAGAGGTTTACTGTTAAATTTTTCTAGTTTTCTAAAATTAAACGGTAAAATGCTAATGAAGTGACTCGCAGAGCAGATATCATCATATATTGAGACGGCAGAAGATGAAAACACAGCGAGCGTCGTCCTTGCTTTAGTATTTGTGTAGTAAAAAAAAAAAATGTGTCGTGCCATCCTCCATTCATTCATCCATTGCAGAAATCAAGGCGCCTTCTGCGTGACATCAAATGCTTCCACAGATTTATAGTATTACTATAGCATTTCACCTGAGCATTGATAAGCTGAATGAATGACAGGCTTTCTGTTGAACATCGATCAAGGTAAAGTAGGGTGACATCTAGTGGAGAAGACTAATGATAAGAATCACATGAATCAGATCTTGTTTTAAATGCGTGCTGAAATAAATACTGGAAAAGATCGATTCAGGGCTTTTGAGATATCGATATCGAATCGACATCATAAAAAAAAAACGATTAATCTGAATGTTTTTTTTGCCCATCCCTACTTCTGACCCTGAATAAACAGCAACACAACTGACACGTTCAAGGCCCAGAAAGGTAGTAAGGACATCGTGAAATATAGTCCATGTGACGCAAATTGTCTCTTGTGTGTGCAAAGAAAACAAAAATAACAATTTCAGTCGATGCGCTTTTTCTTTGAGCACAAAAAGTATTCTCGTAGCTTCATACAATTACAGTTGAACTACTGATGTCACATGGACTATTTTAACGATGTCCTTACTACCTTTCTGAGCTCTCGGATTTCATCAAAAATATCTTGATTTGTGTTTCGAAGATGAATGAAGGTCTTGTAGGTTTGGAACGACATGAGGGCGAGTAATTACTGACAATTTTAGTTTTTCAGCGAGTTATCACTTTAAATAAAATTTGAAGTTAAAAGTAATATAATGTTACAATTGTATAGTTAAACAAAATAAAAAAAAATCTACATTTACTCTATTTATTTCTTAGTTTATCTTCATAATTTATCACCAGGGCTTGCTCTTCCTTTGAAAACTTTCAATTTAAATAAATTAGTACTTTCATTCTGCAAGGATGCATTGAATTGATTGAAAGTTACAGTAGAGAGATTTATAATGGTATAAAAGTGTACTATTTCAAATAAATGCTTTTCTTTTGAATTTTAATTCAAAGAATATTGAAAAACAAAATGTTTCCATAAATATATTGAGCAGCACAACTGTTTTCAACATTGATGATAATAATAAGAAATGTTTCTTGAGCAGCAAATCAGCATATTAGAATGATTTCTGAAAGATCATGTGACACTGAAGACTGGAGTAATGATGCTGAAAATTCAGCTTTGCATCACAGAAATAAATTACATTTTAAAATACTTCACAATAGTAAACAGTTATTTTAAATTGAATCATATTCCATCCAATTTACAATCCAATCAATTCTTGACTTGGAGAATGTTACATTCGCAATGAAAAAATGGGTTTCTGCAATGTTGGTTGTTCTGTGCCCTCATTCTGTCTTTTGTGTTTAGATCCGTCCCTCGTTTCCACTCTTGATCAGTTCATCTTCTTAACCCTGTAATCTGCTGAAGCTTAATTAGTCTAGATGCTCCTTATATACCCTGATCTAATGGCGTGGATTTCCTCACCTCATCTTGTGATCAGTGCTTTACATTTTAAGAATCCTTTCCAAATCCTTTTTTCTTTCAGACTGATCCTTAGCGGACAGCTTGAGATGGTGACGGGAGGCTGGGTCATGACGGACGAGGCCAACGCTCATTATTCCGCCATGATCGATCAGCTGATTGAAGGCCATCAGTGGCTAGAGAAAAATCTGGGTAAGATTGTTTTATGGATGGTGTGGCTTAGCAATTAGTGCATTTGTTCTAGATGTGGGCGATGCAGGTTTCATTTTAAAAGTGGCTCCTTCGGATTGGTTTGGATTATTTAATCGTGTGTTACTGCAGGTGTGACTCCTAGCTCAGGCTGGGCCGTTGATCCATTCGGGCACAGTGCCACGATGCCTTACCTACTGAAACGGGCGAACATAAGCAGCATGCTGATCCAGAGGGTCCATTACTCCATCAAGAAGCACTTTGCTGCCACACGGAGCCTTGAATTCATGTGGAGGCAGACCTGGGGTAAATGTCTACAAAAACATGCATTGACATTTAAATATATTTGTTATATTTCAAATCGGCATGGGGCAATAAGCGGTTTCAAGGTATACCACGGTTTGGAAATGTCACGGTTTCAAAACCACAAAAATGTTCTGTTGTACCGTTTCTGCGGCATGCACAGTTTTTATGAGTCGCCAAAGACGGAAAGTGCAGGACTCCCTCAGTCGTGTGCAGTGAAGAGCGCACGAGTCGCATGGCTCCTCCCCCTCCGGTTGGTGTGAGAGTCAGCTGTGTGTATGATGATGGCCGAATGAGATGAATCCCTGCAACTTTTCCACTGTCGAAAAACACGAAGTCTGCCGTATGGAAAACGAATCATGTTCCGTGCACAACGATGTTCCTTACAGGATGACGTTTTAGCGCCGATTGCAGGTCGTTACGCTACATAAACTATCGATCTGTGTTATCTTCATTTCTCCCTCTTTCACCCCCGATCAAGAGATTCACCCACCCGCCGTTTATAACATGGTAACAGATAACGTCAACTAGTTTACTCGCTCACGTTACTTCACAGAGCGGGGAATAGCAGACTAACGTAAAGTACTACGTTTCTGTGATTAGGTGCAGTAATTACATTTAGCTTATCACGTCTATACTTTTAAGCCTCCTGCCATTGTTTACATCTGTTCAAAATCATGACATTTAAAAACAGACTTTGCCAGAGTGTTGTACGGAGAGCGTGTGTGTGTTTGTGTGTATGTGAGATGCACTCGCGCTCTCTCTCTCTCTCTCTCTCTCTCTCTCTTCTTATGTGCACACGTCCTCGTACCTCACCGCTGCAAACTTAATCCAGTAAAGGTGAACATTCCTGCATCATAACTTGAACTGAAAGATGAATGTGTAGAAAGTGAGCATGTCTTCAAAAACCTTGTTGAGCTGCAGGTTTAATGACTGCTTTTTAACTGATTTATTATTACAATAAGTGTTATTTTTCAGAAAATGTATTTATTTCTGATTATTGTTGAGCTGTAGGTTTAGGCTCCCTTAAGTGGCTGCACTTAGTTTAATTAAGAAGAATTCAATTATTTATTTTAATTATTGTTTACTGTTACAAAATGTTCTAAATGTTTCTTAAAAATTAAATATATTGTGTTCAGTGGGAAAAAGGTAGTTGTTTTCTACCCAGACATGTAAAAATAACATATTTTAGACCTGTAATGGCAATACCAAGGTTACGATACCGTAAAAATCTGATACCGGCCCGTGCCTAATTTCAAAGCATTGTTATTACAAATTTAGACATTTGTAATCATTAATTTCATGTTGGAAAGGCTGTAAATGTCTAATGAAGGTTTCGGAAAACACAAACCCTTGGCAAACGCTTTTGAAAGCTTTGCCAAGGAGCCTTGCCAACCCATCTCGGTGGCTTAGAGACCTAAACATCAAGTTTATTTGCATTTCTTTATTTTCAGATATTGAATCGGGCACAGACATGTTCTGCCACATGATGCCATTTACAGCTACGACGTGCCTCACACGTGCGGCCCAGACCCCAAGATCTGCTGCCAGTTTGATTTCAAGAGGCTGCCGGGCAGTCGAGTCAACTGCCCGTGGAAGGTGCCGCCCCGAGCCATCTCCGATGCCAACGTGGCCGAGAGGTGACACCGAAGGGCAGATTGTTATGAAACCAGGGAATTAATTTGATTCGGGGGAGTTTAGCCAAAGTCTGAATGTAGGTTAATTTCCTGTGTCAGCCAACAAAATTCATTTGTCCATCAGCCAGCTGGCACCAGCTGTATTTATATGGGATTGTGCTTGAACTGGGCTCAAACCCAAATCCACCGCTCTCTCGCTCCACAGAAGAAAGCCTGGATATTATCAAGCGTGTAGCAATTAGTTTGCACCTGTCATTACACTTCAGAGGTTTTTCAGGTTTACTGGAATAAGCCGGGTTTTATGGGTACACTTTTACCTTCATGAGTCATTTCCTTCAAAATGTTCAAACTTGTATTCTTACTTTTGGTATGACTAGACATAGATCTGCTAGGATGAAAACTAGGGCATTTAAATATCATTTATTTAACTAAGATATGAATGATAAAAAACATATACATTTATGTACAGTTAAAATAACAGAACAAATTAAATTATTTAAATTAATAACTAATTTTTTAAATGTTAATTGTACAATTTATTATATTATTTTATTTTATATAATTGTATTAATTATGTACAATTATTACAGGAATATGGAAAAAAGCTCAAAACAACAGCAGTTTTTTTACATTATAAATGTTTTCACTGTCTGTTTTGACCAATCTGTGTGTCCAGTAAAATTATTAATTTCTCTATGTAAAAAACAAACAAAAACAGGTAGTGTATATACCACTTTTTGTCTATTCAATGCTTAACTTGTTTTTAATCGATTGCTAGCCTTTAATAAAAACCAATCCAGTGGATGCACTTATGTCATATTTGACATTTTCTGTTTCAGAGCTGGCGTTCTGCTTGATCAATACCGTAAAAAATCCAAGCTGTTTCGGAGCAAAGTGTTGCTGGTTCCTCTGGGGGACGACTTCCGCTACGACAAAGCATTAGAGTGGGACCAGCAGTACTTCAACTACCAGAAACTGTTCGATTACATGAACTCTCACCCAGAAATGCATGTAAAGGTGTGTTTTCTGTTAAACATAGAGGCTCTAACGTGTGTAAATCAATACAAAAATACAATAGTTGGCTTTAGCTTTGTCAGGAAGAGGTTTAATTGGGTCTAAATCTATTTCTCCAATGTCAGAAATCTTTTTTTTTTAAACAAACAGCTCCTTCAGCTCAGCTTTTGATTTACAGCCAGGAATAATTTGAATGAATAATTGAACTTGTTTGTGAGGGAAGAAAAGAGCACAGATGTTTTGGATTCTGTGAAAATGAATTGAATTGCCCTGAAAGTAAATCTCAGGCCTCTGTTCTCAGGCCCAGTTTGCGACGCTGACAGATTACTTTAATGCGGTGTACAAGGCTAATGGAGTGGCTCCGGGGACGAGACCACCTGATTACCCTGTGCTGAGCGGAGACTTCTTCGCTTATGCGGATAGAGAGGACCATTACTGGAGTGGATACTACACCTCACGTCCCTTCTACAAAAATCTGGACCGTGTGTTAGAATCTCACCTACGGTTAGTCAGTCGCTGGGTTTCCATCTCCCATTATTCACATTAACCCTTTATCGCTCAAAACAAAAACACCTCAATCGAGCATAGGAACTTTCCTGCGAAATGCACGATTTATTAATTCGTTCCTTTGATTTACTATATCGTGCGCAAAATTTAATAAGTCGTTTTAAGTAAATTGTACGCTCGATATCATAATTCGTGCCCTCGTTCTATTTAAATCGTGCACACGTTTTAATCATTACCTCCTAACAGGTGCTGGTGCTTTATTCATTAGTAGGCTACGTATCTTATCCGCCTTTGTGAAAAATGATTCCATGCAACGCTGCAAGGCTTTTGAGAATGTGTCTATAACTCATTCCCAACTCAAAATAAAACCCAATTAAAGTGTCTCTGTCCATAACATAGCAGCAACATGTTTATGAGAATGCGAGTTTATGAAACATAGGTAGTGAAAAATCCAATGTATGTCTAATAATATCTCAAACTGTTAAGATGCATCGAGCATCAGGACCATTATAGTTAGTAGCTGATTTTTCATAGTTTGTTTATTTACCTATTTTACATATAGATACAATTTTTGTCTTCATCATATATTAATATAAATGTTTGAATTATTAATTTCTATTTATAAAATAATGTATAACATTTTACGTTTTATATTAAATATGATATAATTTTTAATATCAGCCATTTATTGCTATAACTTTAAATAGTTTATCACTATAAATTAAACATAACTGTAAATCATTTATTATTATTGGCTAACATTTTATTAAAATATAATTTGAATTTGATTCAGTGAATAAAGTGTTTGCACTTTTAACGGAAATCAGCTACAAATGGTTTGTTTATTAAAGTCTCTGCAAATTAAGCTGGAATGGAAGAGTATTTTTACATAAAGCTGTTATTTAACACAATGTTAACAATTCAACAAGTAGCTTTCAGTCAGAAGTATGCTAACAAGGTTTTCTGGAAGCCTTTTAATTTTAATTGGCAGCACATTTAAATTTGCACTGACAAACTGCCGTCGAGGTATCTGAATTGAATCCATTATTTTAGTAGCTTTGGAAAGTGTTTGCTTTTATTCAATTATGCTTCGAATAAAGGCCTGTTCTCTGCGGCATTACTGGGGAATAATTACAATAGTTATTCTCCACGTACGTGACAAGTTTTTCTCCTGAATTAAGCACGAGGCATTGCCTAATCACTGTCATTACTTACTCTTTAATTCTATTATCACTAGTGTCTCAGTTGAACTGTCGTGTTTTGTTTTTGTGGTTGCTGTAGAGGGGCAGAGATTCTCTACAGCCTGGCGGTGGCTCACGCTCGGCGTGCGGGACTGGAAGGACGTTATCCCGTTTCAGATTACTCCCTCCTCACCGATGCCAGGCGTAACATAGGGCTGTTCCAGCACCACGATGCCATCACGGGCACTGCTAAAGAGGCTGTCGTCATCGACTACGGAAACAGGTCTCTGAATGAAAGCTTGCAGATTTGATCCGCATTAACTGATTTGAAGATTGAAGGAAGTCTCTCAGGGTTTTATTATTGAAATATCATCTTTAATGGACCATTTTTTCGATTTGTAAGCGGTTCTTGATTCGTTTCTTCCCCCCCAGGCTATTACGTTCACTGGTTGGCCTGAAACGAGTGATCATTAATGCTGCACACTTCCTGGTAATAAAGAATAAAGACATTTATCGCTTCTACCAGACGGAGCCTTTCTTAGAGACGGTGAGGAACTCAAATCAGACACCTTGTTTAACCCCTGTGCTGTGCTGAAAATCATTTACCTTATTTGGTGTTTCCCATTCAAAAATGACAAGCCGTTTAAAGGGACAGCTCACCCAAAAATTCGTTTTCATTTTTGGGTGAACTGTTCCTTTAAAAATCGCGTGTAAATCTCTCATTCTGCCATATTATCACCAAATCTTGAATTCAGTCTTTTTGTCAACTTGTTTCTTTTTTAATTAGTACAGGTTTTGTATTTATCCCTTTCATCTGAGCTTTTGCCACTAATTGAAACCAATATTTGATAATAATAATATAACAATGAGAAATGCATATGCAATTTTGGAAGCCTGGCCATTATTGACCATGTGAGCAAAGTTAGTAGGTTTTAATTCAATGTGACCAACATTATCTAAGATGTTTGTGAAAAAGAGGGGTCAAAATGACCAGAACACAACATTAGGGATACGAGTCTGACCTTTGACCTCTGTTCATGTGACTGCAGGACGACAGACGCGCCGCACAAGACTCTCTCCCGCAGCGTACGCTTATCGAGCTGGAATCTTCTCCCAGGTAAGATGTGTTATCCGTGGATCTTGAACACTGCAAATGCTGTCATTTTATTCAGTGTTAGATACGATCTTCCTCCTCTTCCTCAGGTATCTGGTGCTGTTTAACCCCGTCGAGCAGGAGCGTCTGTGTGTAGTGACTGTGCTGGTGAATTCGGCGAGAATTAGAGTTCTCACTGAAGACGGGCAGACTTTACCGGTTCAGCTGAGCGCGCAGTGGGTCTCTGCCGTTGAGATGAGTGGAGAGGTCTACCAGGTGTGTCTATTTGTGTCCATTCGCTCCTGGATCTTAAATAAAGTCGTCTCAACCTACACTCTTTCTTGTCTTTTTTCAGGCCTCTTTCATGGCACGCCTCCCCGCTCTGGGATTGGCCATCTTCCACCTGTACGACTCTGCGGACTCCCCCATGACCCTGCGCTCTGATACGCTGCTCAGGATTCCGGGACGGGGTCAGAGCATACGGGGTTTGGACCCTCTGCCAGTGCGATCGCAGACGGTAGACGCCCAGCCGTTCTACATCCAGAGCCAGTCTCTCACTCTGGGCTTCTCTGGAACCACAGGCCTGCTGGAGGTGAGATGGTTTTGTGTGTTGCTGTTGTGTTAGAGAAATTAACCGGGGCTTGAGGGCAGAGTGCCACTAAAATACCTCAGGAAGTCGAGTTAATTCCCCTGCTTGTTTTTGTTTTGTTTACACCATGCATCGTTATCTGATTTGCATAATTCCTTAAGTACATCGACTGCTAAGACAAAACAGACAGCTTATGCAAATGATTCAGTCAAAGGCACAATTCATTCTTAGTGGATTCCCACTTGTTTTATATGAATAGAAAATATAAGGATGTGCATTATATCGGTTATCTTCCAATATTAGGAATTTGTAATGGTCAGTCTATATTGTATGTATAAATCTCAGCTTATATTTATTAATGCATTTATTCATTTAGATGACCTTTGTCATCATGCAAAGCTCACTTAAAGTTAATCTTTAAAGTAATAATAATTTAATAAAATAGTTAAATGTAATTTTTGTATACTGTACATTATAGTGATGCCTAAATTCACTTCATCACTTTATCATTTTTAGAATATATTTTATATTTTGTTATTTATGGTAAAATAGTTTAGAATTTTAATATCAGTTATCGGCCAGTATTAGATTTTTTATTATAAAAAATGATTTGCCATTATTCTATATTGTGTATATATAGTATAAATGACGTTTTTGCCATCTAAAGCTCACATTAAAGGTGCACCGTGTAATATTTAGAATGATTTATAGACTGAAATGCAATATAATATACATAAATACGTTTTCAGAGGAGTTTTCTTGGATTAATAGACATCACAGCAGCTGGTTATTAGGTTATTTATCTGCTATTGCTTTAAAAGCTGCTGCTGCTGAACGTGATGCAGATCTGACATGCATCTTATTTTCTCACTATTCTTTACCTTTTCTGACACACTTCAGGTCTTAAAGTCTCCACTAATGAGCGGACGAGTTGAATCTGTGTTTTAGATGAAGGAGACAGTGCTGGGGTGCCTCAGGACAGTTTTTAAAACCATTCCAGAGACATGTTCTTAAATGTGACGCATATATAACATAGCTTTAATCGCCTCTTTGGTAACTTCATGCCTTAACTGGCGGTACAACTAGGACATTGGATGCATGTAGTTTCTTTAGCTGATATGAAATGATACAGGCTAAAGCCGGCACCTTTGTGTGTGTATTTGAAGAGCGCGCACTACGAGCACAGTATTTATTCTGCCTTCATTTGAATCGCGTCTGGCGCGGAGGCAACGTTAGAGCGCGCGTCTGAAACATCTCCCGTTTGATGTGGTCATAAAGACATTTAAAGAAATAAACGCAATCCTTTTCAAGAAGAAACAGACGGAGGCAGCAGTTGTGAATGGGTGACCAACCCTAGCCTCAGGATCCCTGCGTCCTATTTTTGTAGTACATATGCTGTTGTGTCTTCTTTTAGAGTCTGAGTCAGCAGATAAGTCTACAATGATTAATTCTCTTTCTCCATCAGAGCATTCGACGTAAAGACGATCCCCAGGAGGTGAGGGTACAGATTCAGTTCCTCACATACGGAACTCGACCCTCCAAGGACAAGAGCGGGGCCTATCTCTTCCTGCCGGACGGAAATGCCAAGGTAGTGACCGTTAATCTTGACTAAAAGCAATTTACCAAACAATTAACAGCCTCCTTTCTGCTCGCTCTCAGCCGTATTTGCAGAGAGAAGCCCCTGTAGTGCGTGTGGTGGAAGGGCCTCTGTTCGCTGAGGTTGTGGCACATTATCAACACTTCCAGCAGACGGTCCGCATTCATAATGTTCCAGGTACTCCCTCCATCCATCTGTCTGGCACATAAACACGATCGTGTGAGGACATCTTGCCCTGTCTGATCAGTTATTCCTGACATATCACTTCAGGAGTTGACGGTCTTTCTCTGGACATCACCATCATGGTGGACATCAGAGATCAGAATAACAAGGAGCTGGCCATGCGGCTGCTTACCGACATTCAGAGCGGAGAGACTTTCTACACAGACCTCAACGGCTTCCAGGTGAAGTACACACGTCTGCAGACTCTTGAGGCTCATCAAGCTGCTGCTTTGTTCCTCAGAGTCTTCAAAATAATCTTGGTTTTATTTAAGCAATCCTCATGGGTAAAGTTCACCTTTATCTGTCCTAGACTCTGAGTACTCTCTGACCAGATAATCAAGCTAATGCTCTGTGTTTTCCCTGCTCATCAGATCCAGCCTCGCCGGTACTTCCACAAACTTCCACTGCAGGCTAATTTCTACCCGATGCCTGCCATGGCATATATTCAGGACAGCCAATACCGGCTCACGCTCCACACGGCCCAGGCACTGGGCGTCAGCAGCCTGGCCAGCGGTGAGTAGGCTTCACAAACGCTGATATTACAGTAGTGTTGATAACATGATTATTTTCACAAATGTTTTTTTAAATGTTTTTTTAAAACAAAGTTTGGTGCAAAAATTGTTATTAAACAAGTTTTTAATTGGATGTTATTTACATAAATAAAAAAATAACAGCATGTGGCCTATGTTTTTATTTGGGTTTATAAATATTAATTTGGTTGATGATTAAAAAAAACGAACCCCCCCACATGATTGTAAAGTGCTTTGGGTGTACAACAATACACAATAAAAGCGCTATATAAAATGATTAATTTTTATATACATTTGTTTTTTTGTGCAAATATTAAAATGCAATTAAACCCACTACTTTTATTTGGATGTTATTTACATAATCTAAAAAAAAAACTGCATTTAGCCCAACTTTTTATTTGGCTTATTAATATTAATTTGGTTACATGATTTATTTATATATTCTATATAAATGTATTAAAATGTACTTAATGCTTTTTAACTAAGTTGCCATTAAATCAGTGAAACTTCTTGCACAATATAATTGTACCATATTGGTTATTGGTCATTATTATTATTTTATACAAATGTATTATTTATTTACTTTTAAATACAAATGTTGTTGAAAAACTAAGAAGCCATTAAACACACTACTTCATTATTATTTACATAAACTTTAACAGAATTGGCTTATTAATATTCCTTTATGTGACTAGATGCTTCAGGAAGGTTACTAAGAAACAAAAGCATGTCATAATTAATATTCATGAGCTGAGCTTTTACCACAGTAGGATTTTTTTCACCTGTGTACCAAATTGAGCTGCCAATACAGAGAAAAACTCTCCTCATGCTGTTTTCAATTCAGTATCGACTTGATACCAAAATACTGTTACTTTTTAGATTTATAGCAGTGAGTTTCTTAGCAGGATGAAACATGAATCAGGGACTGAGACGGTAGGGAGGAGGAAAACACTGTGCTCTGGTGCGGTATTGATTTGATGCAATGTATCCAATAATGAAGATGAAGTGAGTGTTCTGCAATCATGCAGATTAAAATTGTATTGAACATTTTTGTTATAATAATCAGTGGTAAGAATAATTAAACTATAAATTCAAAAGCTAAACAGCCCCAACCCTAAGCAGAGTTTACTTGCTATTGAGTGCTTCAAACACTCACAGAACACTAATAGAATTAGATTCAGATTGTACAATTAGATTTTGATTTATAAATGCTTATTCTGACCAGAGACTGCCTACGCAGACAGGAATAGATCACACAATCACATAAATTACATTTAAAGATTTGAATTTAAAGAAAAACATATGTAATAATACAAAAGGTTGGACATGCTATTCAAAGCTAAATTTATTTTAAGAATTCAATGACATAAACCAGGATTAGTTGTTCTTCAGACTTTAGATTTGTACATGCTTCTGTTCTGACCAAGGTTGCTTTTTAGGTTGATTTAAGTCAAGTCACTATTATTTGTAAAGTGCTTTTAACAATACAAATTCTGTCAAAGCAGCTTTACATCAGCTTGATATATTATATATATTGCTTTTCAGTCAGGAAATTACTACCTGACTATTACAAAAAAAAAACCCACATATATACATATATACATACATATATACAAAATTAAATTAAGATGAAAATGATTTCATAGTAAAAATCATTTTGGGAGTGGGCTACATTTGTTTTATGAGTTTCCTGTAATTATAATAATAAAACTGTACACTTAAAGCAAAACATAGTTTACATGCTACTTAAAATTGTATTTATTTAAAAAATTAGATGACAAAAACCAAGACTAGTTGTTCTTCAGACTTTAGACTAGTGCACACTTTTTCTGTCCAAGAACTACCTTCTTAGGTTGCGTTACATGTCAGATTGCTTTACAGTAAAGCAATTACTAAATTAAATTAAATAATTCAATTAAATAAGATAAAATAATTTTGTGGGTGGGATACATCTTATTTATTCATTTTTGTCCCCTGTAATAATAATGAAACTACACACTCAAAGCAGGACATAGTTTACATGCTACAGGATGCCTCGAGCTAAATTCTAAATATTTGAAGTATTAGATGAGTAGTATTTTTCTCTCAAGTGCAGCCTGCTATGTTTTTAATACAACTGTATTTCCTGGCTGAGTGATAAAAGCTTGCACTCCCTGACTGGCGGGAATCATAGCAGTTGATTAATCTGATTGGAGCCTGCAATTTCGGCTTCCCATGAGAGATCTTGTTATGCATACCAAAATATAGGTGTCCATTCGCAGCGTAAATGCTCACTTCACCCAGTGTCCTGTAGGGGGCTCTCTATTGTTACTCATGAGAGCTCTGTGAAGGCTCTAGAGACCGTATCATTCTGAGTCCAGCCGGTCTAAGAGCTGGCAAGTGTGTAATAATAGATAATGGACTTCAGAGCTTTACACACCGGCTCAGACTGATTTAAATAATATATCTTCTTATTTGAATCATGCTGTCTCCTGAAAGATTATAAATAAAATAGTGTCCTATATTGAACACACATATATATATATATATATATATATATAATGTATTAAGTATATATTAATAATACAATTATTTCTTAAAAAATAAAGTAATACTTTATATATGTGTGTGTGTGTGTGTGTATATATATATATATATATATATATATACAAAGTGCCACCTTTGTGTTTCTTTCCATTCCAGTTCATCATGCCCCTTTATACATATCATAGCCTTTTTTTGTTCCTGTCTGTCTATCACTTATCATCCTGTCTTTCTCTCCTCATGCATGCAGCCTGCTGGCTCCTATGCCAGAGTCACCAACATGATAAACAAAATCATTGCTGGTATTTTAGGAGACGGTCAGGAAGAGGTAACATTATTGCAGTAGTGGAGAGTAGTGCTGTAGCAGTTTTGTGGAGCCCTAGTTCAGCTTGTTACCATAGCAACAAGCGACAGGTTTCCACCTGGATTAAGAGGCCAAAGGTCGCTATCTCTACCTGTGCTGCCGTGCCCCCAAACCTTTAATATGATAACTGGCTGTAGATCAGTAGTAGAGGTAGACGTAGAATCTGTATTAAACTCATCTCATACAGTGACCCTAAAAGGTTACCTGATACATGTCTGTATCTTCCAGCCGGTGGACAGCAGACCAGTCAGCTTCCCGTCGCTGCTCAGTCACATGACCTCCACCATCCTGAACCATGAGGTGCTGGCACTGCCCGTGTTGCCCAGGAAACACGGCGTGCCGCCCATTCGTACCTTCGCTCCATTGGCTGGCACCCTGCCCTGCGACTTCCACCTGCTGAACCTCAGGAGCATCCAAAGCCCGGTAAACGAGAGCCCTGGGAGAAAAATGTGTGTCAGTATCGATTTCACCTGCTGTGAGACTGATGAGGACTTTCAGTTCGTAAATGGGGAAAAACCTTTCACTTTAAGTGTTTGAGATCTTGTGGTCTGGTGGTTTTATTGGCTGTGTTTGGAGGGGGATTTATTTTCACAGACTTTTATTCGGTATCATTTCATGTTTTGCAGCAGGACGCTCACTCTCCATCTCCATACACGGCTCTGCTCCTCCATCGACTGGGCCTGGATTGTGGTGTGGAGACCCAGAACCCTGGTTTCAACTGCAGCACCACACAAGGCCAGGTCAGTGTCTTACGTTCACTAAGACTTAACGTGTCAAATGTGTTGAAAAAATGTATTTGTGTGTATATATAAAATGTCAGTGTTGGTTTAGATTTATTTACATACTATAAATTGTATTAATATTTAGAATGTGCTTTTATTTTTATATTTTCAGTTTTCATGGTAATAAGTTTCATCTTTTGTATTATTTTGTCATTTTTATTTTATTATTTTTTTGTTCTTTTTATGTTGCAATTTGTTTAACTTGTTTTTATGAATTTTTTTCCATGTAATTTTAGCTGTTCGTCTCACACACATACATTTTATATATGTATACTTATTTATTTATATATAATATAATATATATATATATATATATACACGTCTTAAAACTCATTTTTTAGATTAGCCTATCCTGAGTGATTTAGTTATGTTATTGGATATAGATTTTTCGTATTATTGTTCATTGTGTTTAATCATGTATTTTATTATTGTAAGGTGTCCTTGAGTGTCTTGAAAGGCACTCATAAATAAAGGAATTATGCACACACGCACACACACACACACACACACACACAATTAATTTAGGTATTTACATGTTTTGTTCACATTCATTTGAAAATATTAGCATACTATTACTTTATATTTCTGTGTGAGTATTTGATACGTTGGCGTTGTAGTCATGATTCACTTCATTTGATCGGGTCTAAACCGTGTGGATGTATGTAGGTCTATTTTTACTCATTCTGAATCTGAGTCTCTGATCTGTCTTCCCAGCTCTCCATTTCTGGGCTGTTCCGTGGGCTAGATCTTCAGCTCCTGCAGCCCATGTCTCTGTCTCTGATGCACTCTCAGCCTCCGCTCTCCAACGACTCCTCCATCAATCTGGAGCCAATGGAGATCTCCGCCTACAAGCTCAAGCTGTGCTAGAACGATGTTGCACCCAAACCGGGCTCTCCGTGTGGACCCTTGGAACCGGTGCTAAAGCAGAGAACCACTGCTGGATGAGCGGAGGACTCTTTTGGAGATTGTTTATCAGACTTAATGTATCTGAATCAACACGAAGGCGCTAACTAAACCCTTGCAAAATGGGAAATAAAGACTCGAGGATGAGAACGTTCCAGCCAAAGTCAGATTTGGTAGCTGGTATGTGCTGAGATAAGAATATCCGTGTGCGTCTTTGAGATGTCCGTGAGAGATTTTATCAGGCGGAGCACTAATCGGTGAACATCTTTTTATTCCAGCAGTGCCGACCGGTGTTTTTTTTCATTTGTCTTTGGCTGGAACTGCTGACAGTTTCTCATTCATTCATCCCTGAAATTCGTACTGTATGTAAATAACTCAACTACATACACAACTGGATCTATAAAATTGTGGGACTCGCAATATGTGCAATATGTGAAGCTTTGTATCTCCATTTTCTTTGTTTTCTATTCCTAAGGCCTTGGAAGCTACGCTTGAATCCGTGTCATTGTCGTTTGAGCTCACGCAGTTCTTTTGTTTCTTTATCTCTGCTGTGGACGGGTCTGCCTACGCTCGTTTTTTCTTTCATATGAATGTCAATCACCCAGCTTGGCCTGCGAAGGCTGTCAGTGCTGTAACAGACACGGCATTTACAGATCTCTCTTTCAGAATGGCTCACGACGCTGGCAGAAGAAGACGTCCGTGATCCAGCATCGGTCGGCTCTTCAGCTAGCTCTTTCATTGGTCGGGCTCAAATCACGTGACGAGAGCTGACGCTTACAATCTTTATCCACCGTATCTTCTGTTAATAAATAAAGCTGTTTCTCAATAAGCTAGCTGTGGATTATCCGCAACACATTTTTGTTATTTGTACCATTTTGATCGTGTGTGGCACAGTAACAAGCCGCAGAATGTGCATTTATATTATATGCAGGTTTGAGCCGTATTTAAATCCAGTTCGGGAACAGATATGCAGAGATGGTCTTATTTCAAGACCTAGATCAGTTTAGTCATCGACGTATACGCTTGATATACCTTCTCGCAGTATTTTCAGGTAAACAGAACTCGTATCTGATTGTAGTGCGGGTAGCGACGGGTTCCTGCGCTCAGATTTAGCCAATTTCCCACACACAAATACTGTTAGGCCTTATCTCGCTGTAGGAAACCCATCTGTAATGTGTAGCAGAGCCATCTCAGTCGTCTCTTCTGGCTTTTGTCGGCCACCTCGGTGTGCTTGAATCTGACAATGTTGAACATGAGAATGCTGTCTGTCCGTCAACATGTCGTGTCTCACCTCTCCCAGCCTGTCTGTCTGTTTGTCTCCTCTGGGAACATCTTAGAAATGACTGAAAAATACTCTCACTTCTCCGACTTCCAACTCCATGCCTGATTATCTCTATAGTGCGCCCACGTCCATTTACATCAGTCAGGCCATCAGCCGGCTTCTCCGGCTAATCACGTTCCAGAGCAGCGTCCTATCAGGAAGATAATTCCCCGCAGGAGGAACTCCGAGTATGGAGAGCCAAACGTCTGTCTGATTGCTTTGGAACACATTCTGGCGCGCTTGCTCCTGTAATTCGGTCTGAATCTTTTCTATGCTTGTTTTCCCTGTGCGTACTCTTTCCATACTGACAGATCTCTTTGTTAAATGTCCTTTATTTGTTGTGTGTTCTGAGATGGAAAGGATTTTTTTCTGAGGAAATGACCATGAATTGAGAGGTTAATTTATTCTTTTGTTATTGTTTCTTTTTTATTTTCTGTTTTGGTTTCATATTGAGCGTGTGTGTTCATAAAAAATGACCCCTAAAAGCAAATGCAAAGACATTAAAGTGGACGTTTAATAAAGATCACATGGAAAAAAGGTGATTCGCATTTTGAATGATAATTGGCTTTTCATTGTTGTCAGATGTCTTGAAGCTTTGCTGTTGTGCTCTGAAGCGCAGACAGGGGGCAGTAGAGAGTTGTCTGCATTTAACGTGGCTCGAGCGCGAGGCGTGGGGTGTGAAATGTTGACTTCAGTTAACAAAAGCTCACAAGAGATGCTTTTTATATCTAAACATCCTCTGTGAGAGCTGGGACATCAGGTATTGATTTACCAGACAGCCTTTGGAGAGAACTGGAAATACCGCTGTCCTCTCACAGTGCTGACAGGTCTACTGAAGCCACAATGGACTTTGTTTGTATGGTTATTTTTTTCGATGCCCTTTCACGCTCAGCTTGAGACCATATTCGGTTTCCTCCACAGCAGACGGGTTTGTGTGCTAAAAGGGCGGCTTGGTCCCTGTGCCCAGGCGTTTGAGAAAGAGGCCATTCTTCTTAATAAGTCTGAGGGCTGAGACGGCAATAAAACTCAATATCGCCGCTGAGGACTTTAATAAGATGACAGAGGCGCTGATAGAGATGGAGACGTTTTTGAGGGATTAGCTGAGACAGGAATGAAAATGCTGTCATTTATACTTGCCCTCATGTTGATCAAAAGCCGTATGACACTGGTGTATAAAAGCCTTCGAGGTTCATTCACACCAAAGACAAGAACTATATAGCAATCGACACCAATGGATTGTAGCTGATTATTATAAGTGTGTTAAAGGGATAGTGCACCAAAAATGAAAATTGTCATTAATTACTCACCCACATGTTGCTCCAAAGCCATAGGACCTTCATTCATCTTTGTAACACATTAAGATATTTTTATTAAATCCGAGAGATTTCTGACCCTGCATAGACAGCAACGCAATTACCACGTTCAAGGCCCAGAAAGGTAGTAAGCATATTGTGAAAATAGTCCATGTGACCATTAGTGGTAATTTTATGAAGCTTCGAGAATACTTTTCATGCGCAAAGAAAACACAAATAACGACTTTATTCAACAATGTCTTCTCTTCCATGTCAGTTTTCAGCACGCGTTCACGAGACTACCACGACGTATGCGTGTGGTGCTGCTGATGCAGGAGCCGGCGCTCTGACATGGAACCCGGATGCGCTGTGCCTGGTTTGCAAGCAGAGGAAGAGGTCTTCATAAACATGTCTGAAGATTTTGACAGAGAGGAAGACTCTGCCCAGATGAACTAAGAGAGATGGACATTCCACGTCAGAACGGCGGCTCCTGCGCCAGCAGCACCACATGTATGTGTCGCGGGACTCTTGTGACCGTGCATCAAAGACTGACACATAAGAGAAGTAATTGTTGAATAAAGTCTTTTTTTTCTTTGTGCACAAAAAATATTCTTGTAGCTTCATAAAATAACAGTTTATCACATGGACTATTTTACTTGCAGGTAGTTGCGTTGCTGTCTATGCAGCATCAGAAACATCTCAATTTCTGTTTCGAAGATGAACTAAGGTTTTGGAACGACATGAGGGGGAGTAATTAATGACAGATTCTTCATTTTTAGGTGAACTAACCCTTTAAACTAGTATATTCATCATCATTGGTGTGAACGACCCTTTGAAATTCCCTTTTGTCCCTTACACATATGTCATATGGTTTCAGAATAAAGCACACGAGTCACATGAATCAGTTTTATAACACTTTATGTTTGAAGCTTGACGGCTCTTGTATTCATTCTATAGAAAAGAGAAGCAAGAACATTGTTCACACCATCTTATGTTCTCTACAAACTGGAACGGAACAGACTTTTCACTGGAATAAGATCAAAGCATATTTGTGAGTGAATAAACGATATGCTTATTGCAAAATGAAGCCGAGCTCAATAGCATCTCATCTGATATGCTCATTGAAGTGTTGAATAAACATCCTCACACCAGCTCTGAAATTCCTTGTATTTTGCCTCGGATGCAAGTCGAGCTTCAGTTCAAACAATCTGGCACCACCTACTCGTTCTGAATGTCAGCATAACTTTTTCTACCTCCAAAGAGCACGTTGAACCTTTCCTCAAGAAACATGGCAAACACATTACATTCAGCCTAATAGAATCATTTCAACAGAACAGAAATAGTGCCTCGTCTCGCAGGAACTGAAGATCTGCGCCTCTCCTTTGGCCCTTTAACGAGTCTGATAAAAGCTATTAAACGATTGTGGAACATCTAAAGAGGATAATAAGGTGCACTCAGCAGATTTTCGCAGCGTTTGAAGAAAAAATACAACAGTGTGAATCGACGGTAGCATTGATTCTTGTACTATTAGTCAGACACGCTTGTTACATTGGCGGTCGCATGGCAAATCAATGGGACTGAGCTGAGCATGAGGGAAATACATTTCCAATGTTCTCTTAGAAGATGAGGAACAACATGACATCGCTCTCGCCAGTAGCTGGACCATCCAGATTTCTGTCTCATTGCTCAATTAGTATGTATATAGCAGCCTCAGTCTCACTTATAATGCCAAGTAGGCAAAAGCTTCCAGCGCTGAATATGAGATCCCGTTCCTCCCAGCTGAACTAATTATGGAAAGCATTTTAAATGTGCCATTTCCATAAACTAGTTCTATCCTCCCTCTTCTGAGAGCTGGAACGAAAAACAGTCTGTGTAAGTCTTCCTCTGCCGTCATATGAAGCGCACATGAAATATTGATAATCGCCCACTGCATGTAGCGAAGTGCATAATGCGTATGTTATTAATTAAGACCAATGGTGCATTTCTCCATGTGAATTATGGCAAATTGGCATCAATAAAAAACAAACATTTAAACAGATATTCAAGTACTTTTAATTATAATTAAATAAACATGAATGCAACAGATGTTTGTAATTAATTTAATTACTGGAGTATTGACAGCAGACATAAAACTGTTAAATGCTTTAATGCAATGCTGAAAGATGTGTTATAATGAATCACGCTTGTGTTTTTCCAAATGCTAAAATAGCTGAGAATGGCATACATCTAATGAGACCGCACTTTAAGGCATCATAGACATGTTTCGGTGATGCAACATCATGCTGTCTTCTAAGACACACCACTGTAAGCCAGCGTTCAGCATGTATAAGCTAATCCCAAAATGCATTGCGACAAGTTTAGCGGAAACATTGCTCCATGGCAGATTGATTCTGTAGTGGTTTAAGCACAAAGTGATGACACCTTTGGTAATACAGAAGATATACTGACATTTCATTAAACTCCAGTAAGCATGGGGGATTAATATAATTAAACATCTGATTATACTGAACTATTTATTTGGTATGGATAATTAAATGTAATTAATAACTCGTTCAATATGGTGTAATAAGCAGTTTTGGGTTGTAATATTTTTTGAATACAGTACTGTGAAATAATTCTGATGGGAAAGCTAAAAGAACAGTATTTGTTTGAAACAGAAATCGGTGATAACATAAATGTCTTTATCACTTTTGATCATTTAAATGCATCCTTGCTGAATAAAATACAAATAAAAAAACATTTAAATGTAATTATGTTGAATTGTTTATTTTAAGTATGGAAAATAAATTAAATATAAAATAAACCCAATTTTTGTGTGTATTTTTATTCTTATTAGAGTATTGCATCACTAGCTTAGCTGCATGCTATAGTCAATTCTATTTGAATGAATTATGAGTTGAGTTGCCTTTGTGGCTGCCTATGAAGGGCTCACCAAATCTGCTATTTATGAGCTCCTCTTTCGATTAACATGTTGCCTTAGAAAGTAGCTACCTATGTAGGCAGTATACTAGCTTTTTGAATAGTTGAGCTGTATGGTTTATTGTATCTTTGTACCGCTCAAATGTCACATGATTATAAAAAAACAACCCAAGCGGAGCTCCAGAAATAGCAGTTGAATTCATGTCTCAGGGCTGACTCTGACCTTTTGGTAAATATGACACATTTCCTCTCGAGGCTCCTTTGTGTTAGCACTGACAAGTTGTGAAGTCAAACTCCGATGTGAAAATCAATAAAATGACCTCTGGGACAAAGTTTTCCTTTTTGTTCAAACACTATTGAAACCCCATAATGGAAATTCACTGAGCCATTTGTTAAGGTACGTGCTAAATTAGCTCAGAGACGAAGGAGACAAAACGAACCTAGATGAGCTAAAAAAGTAAAGTCAAAAGTTCATACATTTTATGTTTATCAAGGTATTTCTGATCGAGAGCTCCTCGAATCAACCTAAGATGGTACTGTATCTTGCTTGGCGGACGGATAAGATCTCTGCACATTTCAATCGTTTGTTTGTCTGTGATTCCACTGTTCTGAATCCGTGCCGGAGGCTCTTAGCAGGCAGAGGTTTGCGTGTTATCTAATTCCATGCTGTTATGGTTCACTTTGCTGATGCTGTTGCTACATCACTGTTGCAACAGAAATGATGCACAGTGAAATCATTTCTGATCGAATCCGTGGAAATGTCTCCAAGCTAGCAAAGAAAGCAGAACGCAGACTTTATTGTCAGGGTGTAAGGACCTATCGCACAAATGATGAGTGATGTAACCGCAATGGAAGTTAGAGAAGTGCAAGAAGATTTGTGCATAAAACAATCCAAACTTTTAATCAAAGTTAAATGGAACAAATTACAGCCCTTTTGTTGTCTTACAAATTCACTCAAAGTTACTCAAAGCCTTCACGCGCTCAGCTGGTGCTCAAACATACACACACACCCACTGATGGTATTGATCCTGTTTAGTGGTTCAAATCTCAGGGCATTAGAGCTAGACCACTAAGACAAATAAAAGTGAAAATAAAGGGAATCATTCAGCGCAGCGGAGATGTCCTGGGTTTAATCGCATTCAGGTCAAACTCGTCAAACCGCAACTGCACTATTATAGCTCATATATAGCATTCTCTCTCTCTATCTTTCTCTCTCACACACACAAACACACAAACACTGCAGTAGATCTATAAGTCTGAGTAGTGCAGACTAGTTCTGTATCCCAGTACAAGGAAGACAGATGTAAAAAAACCTAAGTGGGGCGCTAAAGAGCACTCTGAGTCCGTATAAAAGCAGTCTTTTCATTGTGATACTCCAGCTCTTCGCTGTCTGACTCGGAGTTCATCCCTACTGCCGCATCTTCATCCCCCCACACAGTGGGGATCCCCCGGTACGACACTTTCCCCCGGCCGAGTCCGAACCCGAAGCCCACTCGTATCCCCCCTCCACCCGTGTCCATCACCGGCAGTTTCTTCCTCCGGCAGAACGGGGCACTGGCTGCTCCGGAGTGCAGCTGAAGCAGCACAAAAACGGCTGCAAAGGTGGCCAGGATGAAGGCACAGCTGAGCACCGCCACCAGCGCCGGCAATCTCGAGGATAGGCCAGGCTCGTGCAAGGATTTATCCGAGTTCGGATCCACCTCCTGCTGGAGGACGGGAATGCTGGCCGATTTTCGCTGGTTCTGGTGCAAACAAGAAGTGACCACTAAGTGACTGTGGAAGGGACAGGAAAGACATTCGTTCTCTCCGGACCCAAAGCACGTCAGGCAGGACAGGTGGCAGGGCAGGCACGCCAGTACAGTAGAGTGCTCCACCCAGTTGTCCAATGACAAGTTGAGCACCTGCAACCCCGAGCTGAAGCTGGGAGGGCAGGACTTCACGCAGCCTTGCAAGAACAGTGAGAATCCTGTGCTGCATTCTGGAAAACAGCGATTGGAAGAACACTTAATCGCAGATGTTACGAGTCTTTAACAAACATGAAATGGCATTTGAAACACATTTAACGTTCATAATGTGACAATTTTGAGAGAAACAGATGGAGCTAGGATATTATTGGTTAATATTAGTTTTCCCTGCTCCTTCAGCATTGGGGTTTGTCAACAGAAGAGAAATGTTGTTTCAAAGGTTGTTGAGATGAAAGTGAATATGGAAATACATTTTTTTGGCAACGCTTTAAATTTGTTACATTAATGAAATAGGTAATACACGTTTTTGTTTATTTATATTTTAGGCCATGCCAACTACCGCAGCTATATTCATGCCAGGAGACAAGAAAAAATTGAAATAATAGATTAATGTGTGTGTGTGTGTGTGTATGTGTATGTATGTGTATATATATATATATATATATATTAGTGCTGTCAAATTTAGTGCATTAATTTTTCCAGTTGAACAGCGTTAAAAATATTTAACAGTTAACGCAGGGGCGGGGCTAGTTGTGGGGTTGGCCACCCCACTCATAACTGCGTCTTCGGTCTCTTTTTTTCTTGAAAAGATTTGCGTTTATTTAGATGCAGAACAGCTTTACGACCACATCAAACAGGAGACTTTTCAGACGCGCGCTCCACTTTGCCTCAGCAACAGGCGCTAAACAAACGAGCACCGAAGCGGTACAGATGACGAGCTCGAGTAGCCATTACACTGCTCGTAGCACATGCTCTTCAATTGCACACACAAATACGGTGTGTGCTGGCTGTAGGAGTTCATATTAAAGTACGAATGAATCTACTAGCAGATCTGACAGATTCGCGTCACGTTCAGCAGCTGCGGCTCTTAAAGTAATAGCAGTCAAATAACCCAGCTGTTATTTCTGTTAATCAAAGAACAAAAGAGGAAATCAATAACTTTGTAGCTTTAAGGATTCATCTATATTTAATGTAGAATTTAGTGTTTGATACATTTATTTAATTTCTGTATATTTCCTACTTGCTCAAGGGCACAGGTAAATATGGGTTTATGTGAAGATTGTTTTAAATTCTCTTGAATTAGGAGTGAAATTTTTTTAGAATTGTATTAAAGTCTAATGTTAAAATCAACTGCTTTCAATTATACTGTAATGATGAATGGCTATAGTCAATGCTGAAATATTAGAAAAAAAGAAAAATTTCCTAGAGACATCAGTAGTATTGGTATCAGTGATACTCGCCTTCAGTCGTAAAAAAGATGCAATTAAACAAATATAAAAAATATACTGTCTTTGTTGTTTCTACATTTATTTGAGGATTAAATGTGAAATTATTGCAATATAAAAGTATATTTAAAAATGTGATTAATCGTGATTAATTTCAGAAAATGTAATTGTTTTATTAATTGACAGTACTAATGTATATACATTATATATACACATATACACACACACTCACATATATGTGGTAACGTATGAAACATGTAGTGTAAAAGTATTGTTCACTGTTAAATATTGTGTTGACCCTACTGTTAAATGTTAACACATTTGTTTTCTAAAGAATAACATGCAAATAGCAGGTATTAGCATATCCTGTCTGCTGAACTGCTGTCATGGTGGAATTGTAGGGTAGTTAAACTGTCAACATCTTTATAACCATGTACCCTGTCAAAAACAAAGGCGCACACATTTGAAGGTATTTATTCTGCACCCTTAACGTTACACCGTGTCTTAACTACACGCGGCGACACGCGATAAAAGGTATCTTTTCCATGTTAATCAGCGTTTCTGTCCTAACTAGCTGCGACTGGAACAACAACATACAAACTACATGACAGTAGATGATCTCAGGTGATTGTGTCTAATATGAGTTAAAATATACGTTTTTGACCTTATAGCCATACTGAAAGCAACAACAGACAGTTTAACTCAGATCTTGAAAATAAATTAAAGATGTCTGTTAAAACTGTGAACTCACTGCGAACCAACGAGTGTATTCCATGACAAAGATGCTATCAGTTACACAGTATGTACATTTAATGATGTTAAAAAGCTTTAATATTTATGAATTAGATTATAAACGTATCCATCTCGTTGCAAGTGCAGATAGCGTCCAGAGAGAGAGAGAGCCCGCCCACTCACGCTTCTGATTGGCTGTGATATTTGATTGATTCTGTCGTGTCGCGTCTGGTGAGAACAGCCAAACTGCGTTTCGTTGGAATCCTGTCGCATTGCGTGTAGTTAGGACACGGTGTTAGTAGCGCAAGAACACTCATTAAGTATGATCTAGTCTGCACACTTTCAATACATGAGCAAAGCAGTCACGTTTACATTTGCATAATTGCCTGGAGAATGTTTCTGGAATAAGACCCGGTACATTTATTATAGATAATAAGGTCATTTCAAGTTGTGCCCTCATTTTGGGTCCAAATGGGACAAATTATTCACCTAGTAAAATTCAGTACTACCTAGAGTAACAGTGCAAGAACACCTTATGAAAAATGAGTGACATAATTTTTAGCAAAGTTTGTCCTTGACTGCAGGCGCAATATGGGACCATGATGGAGAAATCCATCATCAAGTCTCTACAGCAACGTTGAATAATAAACTTAAGCATTTGATTAACAAATTAAGGTTTGTTTAATGCCCTCTGAAGGTTGGGAAGGTACGACCACACATCAAGAAGGATTTAAAACTTTTCCACTTCTTTAATAATAATGCACAGCTTATCTAATTTAAACCTCTCTGGCATCACTCTCAAGTGTTTTGCAATATTTATACTCATAAACATATATTAATATTCATAAGCTCAATGGCAGTCATACTGAGACATATGATCATTTCTATATGACAGAGGGTTTGCCGAGTGTGTAAATATTTCCTCCTGGTCATGAATGTCATCACCTATAAAAGCTTGTCTGTTTAGGGTTGTTTTTTATGCCCTTTGGTCCATGGTTTGTCTTACCGATGCAGATCTGCTGTGTGTCAAAGGTTTTGCAGCTGTTGTTTGAGGGCCGGGTGTAATCAGAAATGGACGGATCTGTGGCACTGGAGCCGGTGCCGTATAAGATGAGGGTGAACTGAGAAAGAACGCCTGTGGACATGATACTGAACTTTAAAGATGCTTTGATCATCAACAAAAAAACAGTATCTAAACATCCTTAAAACAAGATAAATACACTTGAGAAGCAATTTATGTAAGATATTTAGACTTGTTTTCAGAGAATATATTTTAAATGAAGTTTACTTTTTCTAATCCCACTGGCAAATTGTTTTTGTTTCAAGCTTAAATCAAACAAAATTGAGAGAGATTTATACTCAAAACAAGAAATAACAAATATTGCCAGTGAGGTAAGAAATGTATTTGACTCAAGATTTATTTTCAGAAATGTTTTTTTTATCTTCCAAGTCATTTTCCTTTTTTTAAGTAAATTGATCTTGTTTTAAAGGATGCTTAGATGTTTGTACAGAAAAACTAGACAAAACACTGATTAAGAAAAAGCTGATTGTAGTACCATAATCATTTAGTCCAGACACATTCTCAATCTCCAGCGTCCATTCTCCCCGAGGGTCCTCGTCCCAGGAGTGAGTGGTCATGAATGCCCAATCGTTGAACCCTTCGGCTGAGTTATCCTGAGGCCTGAACACGAGAGAAAGAGATCTCTATGCATGTGTGTCTATCTGAGAAGCTTAAACAAGATTGAATATGCTGATAAGATGAATTGAGTTTGTATTTACAATCCAAATAATTATGTTTCATAAAGATAATGGGGTGAATTGTTCGCATGTCCAGACAAGTGCGCACATGTGTTTTCTTGTGCATCAGATGTATTTTCTGTAGATACTAGTGTGCATCGACTACACGCTTCCGTAAGATTGCATACACATCTTCAGTAAGGTTTAAATACATTAAAAACATTACAGTAAAGACAATTATAAAGTAACAAAAGCTTTACATTCTAGTCATCAAAGAAACTGTTTTCAATGTTGATAATAAGAAATAATGTTCCTTGAGCAGCAAATCATCATATTAGATTGAGTTCTGCAGGATTATGTGCCACTGAAGACTGGACTAATGATGCAGAAAATTCAGCCAAATTTGCCATCAAAGGAAAAAAAGACATTTTAAAATATACATTACAATAGAAAACAGTTATGTTAAGCCCTAAAGATATTCCACAATATTACAGTTTTATTGTATTTTGGACAAAAAATACAGCCTTAGTGAGCATAAGAGACTTCCTTCAAAAGCATTACAAATCTTACCAACCTCAAACTTTTGAATTGTATTTTTGCTAATGATGTGTTTGAGTGTGTTTACCGTGGAGCCAGCAGCGTGGAGCGAGTTCCCAGTGGGCTGATGAGGTGAACAGCCAGGTTTCCTCTGTGGTTATAGGTGAGGGTGAGTCTGGCCTGCACATGCTCCAGAGAGCTCACAAAATCCGGCTGCCCAGAGCAGGCCTCTACACCTCTGCTGAAGATCAGGTGGTTTCTTATGTCCCTGCAACACAGAAGAATCTGAAATTACACTATATTCTGACAAGCGACTATATAATGAAGCGTAATTTTGCTGTCAATTTCATGTGTCTAGTTTGCCTGTCCTTAAACGGTGACCTCTGGGTGCCCAGGTAGCAGGCATTAGCTGGCGTTACCTATCTGGTGTATTGATGTACTGCCTGTGCTGCATGAGGTGTTTGACCGTCCTTACCTGGGCTCGGTCAGCATATTAATGACACATTTGTGCTGCGGCCCCACGCTGCTCCAGTTTTGGGCCAAAGCGACCATGGCACTAGCATCCAGCAGACCGTAGCCGTAAGAATGGCTCACTGCCACACAGAGAGAGACATATTGAAAAAGTAACAAGGTCAGACATGTCTACTGAATAAATAAACATAGCTCTCTGATTGGTTATGAGAACCGTCATTTACCTAATCGCCCCACGCCATTGGTCCTCCAGTCGTTGGTTATTATGTGGGCGGGACGTGAGGTTCGTACAACGAGATGCTGCATGTCTCTCCAGGTCAGGTTCATGCTGGATGTCATACGAAAAAATCAAAAGTGAAACGAGTATAACATTGCAGCAGGGTCACAGCTTTATTTTCATATTCACATAGATAATTTGCACATAATTATCCTCTTGGATGTGACAGGATGTATTTTTGAAAGACACATAATTAAAGCTTTTCTTTCACTCGAGTCACAGAAAATAGCAAATGGAAATATTCCGTCCTGGGGACATGCATCATTTTGTAATTACACAGCCGAAGCTTTTTTTTTAAATGAAGACCCAAAATTGTATTCCCAGAAAACGCAGCAATATCAGATTCAATTTATAACTGTTTTTCCTTGGTTCACGACTCAAGCTTATTAGTTCTGTCGGCTGTTGCTCTACATGGTGGAAACAAGCGGCTTTGGGCCCCACGGCCAAGGTTGAAAAGCCGTGTTATTTATCAACAGGGTATTTCAGGGCAAACCACGTCTGGAATTGGACATAAAGAACTGCCGAAAATACCTGCATGACAAGCAATTTCCACCCAAATGAAATGGATTTAGCGTAAAGATACGCCGTAGAACAGTATGAGAAACATCCTGATCTGGCATTCGTATATTTTTCAGGGTGATTTATGAAGAAGGGGATCCATAATAATCCATTATATTCACAACGCCACAAGGCACAGATGTAGCGATTTACATTCAGTGATTAATAGATATAAGACTATTGAAATTCTCATGTTGTACATGGCAAGACTTGCACAGATATCGAACAGATATCCTTTTATATAGATGAGGTGCCAGTGCTGGAAAACATGCCAGAGCCTTTAAACAGGCTGGACTCAAACCAGGAATCTATTCATGGACAGGGGGTGGAATAATGTCCTCACCACTTAAAGATTTCATAACAACAACAGTATGGCTACACTTATGCAAAACAGCACTAGATCACCCCTATTATAATCAATAAATTACAACAGAAGCACTGAGACATACTTTCAGTTTGCGAACACCCTAATCCTGTTTTCTGTCTCTGCATAGCTATTTCAGTCATTTTCAAACATTAAACTGATCTATTTTTACTAATTTTGGAAGTGTGACCTGCCGATACCGATTTTTGCAGATTCTGATTTTCTTTCTAAGAACTATAACAGACAGCATATACAAACAAAAATCTATGCAAATTTCAACAATTTTTTACATAAAATGTATTATTCTCTGTTACTCTATTCTCTGGGCACAGAGAGGCAAACTAATTTAATAATAAACAATATAGGCCATGTACATTTTGCATGTTCAGAAGAAGAGCTGCCCTGTCCTGCAAAAATGTAAACAGATTGACAGCCCTAATATATATATATATATATATACACAAATCATGAGGCAGTTCTGAGAGAGTTTTACAGATTCCCTGTCCAAGCATAAGCTCCTGCACAAGCACACATTTCAGTGGAAAGTGAGTATAACTGTCTTTCTTTCTGAACCCAGACGTTCAAAAGTCACTTACAGCGTGACATCACAAAGACTTCCAACCGATGAAAAGAGTTGTGACAGAAAGAGAACAGAGATGGAGGCCTTTATAAAAAAAGCCCCCCAAAACGTCCCCATCTCTTCCATTGTTGGGCCAAGAACGATCAAAGCCGGCACCAGCGGGGCTTACAACCCTGAACAGCAGGGGTCAAACTCACACATGCACAAACACTGTGTGTAAACCAGGAGCCCTGTGTCTCGGCAACACTCAAAAAAGTCAAAGAAGCCTGATGCTTGTGAGATGCACATGTTTTTTTACAACCTCACATGGTACAGGGTAAAATACTCTGCAGGAGCTTTTAATCGAGCATGATGGCTTGATGTTGTATAAGGGCCTTGGGGTTAATCGGCCCCCGAACGAGGAGTGTTGACTGGCAGTCATCACCCATCTCTCTCCATCCCTCTTTCATTTTTTTTAGATGAGCAATGTCAAGGTGATGTGTGTCGGAGGGCTGAAGATGATGCACGAGGGGTAATGAAGTCTAAGCAATGAGGGGGAATGATGGACAGGAGTGTGTAGAGCGTGTGTGCGTAAGTCTGTTAGTAGAGACAGGTGTCATTGTTGTCATCACTCACTTGGCCTCCAGAGCGAGAGCGATGATTCCTGCGGCCAGGGGAGCGGAGGCAGATGTGCCCGTGTGCGAGTCTGTACACTTCTTCCTCAGGTCTGTCGTCACCTGCACAGATGAAAAAACAAATATAGTGTGTTAGTGACCAACCATCGGAAGGACATTGGTTGTAACTATATATAAGATGAGGGCGTCCGTCAGCCAGAGGCGCCTTTCAAATTGCCTGACAAGAATGTGAGTCCGAGAGGGAAGGAAAAACCTCATTCACTGCAGCTTCTGTGATGAGATGTGTGACAGCTTGGGAGACTTAATAAGCTGGCACCCCACACATGAGGTTTTGAGGTTTTAATCATGCCAACACGGCGACATGCCTGCGTGATTGACAACGGCCAGGATGAGAGTACAACCAGCCCGAGGCTACAGAACCATCAGAGCGTACACAGGTGAGCGACTGCCAGACACCCACACAAACTCTTTCTCTTTTGTTTTATTTGTCTCTGTCCCTTCAGTCTGATTTAAACACAGACCATACATACTCAAAATCCCACCCCGCCGCTGTCGGCAAGATTGTGTCCATTTTTAAATTGAATCTGTTATTGCCTTTGTCATCCTAACGGAACTGGGGGTCTCAGAAGAGGGAGAGGGGGAGCTATCGCAGTCACACATACAGGGACAGACTTGACATCAAGCAAACAAACACTCTAAAGCCGTCCGAAACATCTAGGATGAGCTTCAATGAGCTGGCAGAGATAGATTTGCCTGGAGAGTCTGAAACCACTTTCACAGGAATGAGCGTATTAGAGATTCACAGTTCACATAACTACCCACAGCACAAGAAATCATATTTCCCCCTAAATGTGAGTGTGAATTTGAGCGAACCAAATTCAACTGGTCAAAAAGAGTTATCAGTTTGAATATCCAGCTAGCTAGATTTTCTGCTAGCTATATAAAATAGAGAATATCAAGGACATTGCATTGATAATAACATATTTTGAGTTAGTTTCATTGGATTAGATCACTGAAACTTCCAGTGGACAACTCATTCATGATAATTAATCCGATTTTTAAATCAGTGACTCAACTGGATCATTCCAGTTTCAGTGAACAAATCATTCATGAACCATGAATCAGATATTTGAACCAATGACACAACTGGATCATTAAAATTCCAATGAACAAATTATTCATGAATCAATAAATCAGATCTTTGAATCAATGTTCATTCCAGTTCCAGTGAACAAATAATGAATCAGATTTTTGAATCAATTAACCAACTGGATCATTAAAATTCCAATGAAACAATAATTCATGAATCAATTACCCAACTGATCATTCCAATTCCAGTGACCAAATCATTCATGAATCATGAATCAGATATTTGAATCAATTACCCAACTGAATCGTTTCAATTCCAATGAACAAATCATTCATGAATCAATTACCCAGGTCTTTGGGTCATAGTCTTAAGTGGCTTATTCCAATTCCAGTGGACAAACCATTCATGAATGATCAGATCTTTGAATCAATGACCCAACTCAATCATTCCAAATTTAGTGAGAAAATTGGCCATTAATCATAAATCAATGGATGCCAGCTTTAAATCAATGATTGTACTGTGTCATTCCAATTACTGTGAACAAAATGTTCATGAATCATTAAAACATCAGGAGATCTGAGGCAGACGTCAACCGTTTTAGTGAATATGACTTCAGTAGACTTACATATTACATAAGGGTATAGACCACTTTTATGGAGCTTAACAGCCCCAGTTCTCATTCACTTTAATTATACAGAAAAGAGTGACTAGGAAATTCTTTAAAAGACATGAGTGTGTGTAAATGACATATTTTTCTAAAACGACTTCTTCTGAATTCTGTTAGAAACGCAGCCACAGTTCAAACTAATAGCCCAGATGCTCATCAAGATGATCCAAAGTAATGACTTTTAGAACTTGTGAAGGGCATCTTCTTTTTATAGGCGTCTTTTGGCCTAATTAGCTTGCCCTAATTAAAAAGCCTGCTTAGGCAGACTCAAATACAGCTTATGCAGATAAAATGAAGGTATGTATCTGAAAACGAGGGGAAAACTTGCAAATAAGATCCAAAGAATCTGCAATGCAGCATGTTTGGTATTCCAAAATTCTGCCTCTATGTCTTTTGCTGTCTTTCACTGGTCTAATTTCTATGCTCCTTCTCTTTGCTTTTTCTAAGACCTTTTTCTCATTTCCACTCTCGGAGGAAACTCTGTGTACGGCATGCAGCAGCAGTACCTGTGATTGGGAAGTTTTCAGACGCTGCTCTAAAGTGATTTTTTTGCCTCCTTAGGGCATGACGTTCAGAGAGCTCTTTTTCATATAGCCCACAGGAAATCACAGCGGCAGATGTGGAAATCATTTCACTGCCTGATACTTCATCTTCACAGCACACACTTCTTAACTCGCTTTTCCCACATACAGTTGTGATGTGCCCATTTAAACCATGCAGAAAATTTGGCACACAAGGACTGTTTGCTCTGACGTTTACAGATGTGCTTACAACTGAGAATGCCAGTGTTTGTGTGAGGGCATGATGGATCTGTCTTGTGCTGCTAACGTGTAAATGTTGCAGTGCTGAAACATGAATTCATTATATTTCTGGAGCCTTTAATGAGACATGGTTGTAGCAAAGTGTGTGTATGTGTTTCAAACTAATAAACACATCTGAAGGCTTTTATAAGCATTTGCATAGATAACTGAAAAAATGGCTGCATTGCAAAAAAAAATCACCTTTTACTGCATAAGGAATTAACTGTTTTCAGAGAACACACACACGCACATGCACACGCACACACACACATATACACATATACATATATATATATATATATATATATACTCAAACTACTGTTCAAAAATGTGGGGTCATTTAGACTTTATAATGTTTGTCTCTTATGCTCAACAAGGCTGCATTTATTTGATCAAAAATACAGTAAAAACTGATATTGTAAAATATGATTATAATTTAAAAGACTACTTTCTACTTCAATAGGGCATTTGCTCCTGTGAAGGCAAAACTGAATTTTAGCAGCCATTACTGCAGTCTTTACATGATCCTTACTGAATAGAAGTATCATTTTCATAATCATAAAATGTAAAAAGTAAAAGTATCATAAAAGCTTAAAAATTATCTATGTTATCTATGAAATACTCATTTAATATATTATCTATAAATATGAATATATTACATTAAACTGAAACTTTTAGCAGTTTATGCTTCACACATACACAAAAGATATTTAAAAAATAATATTTATACATTTTTAATTATACATATTCTAATATTTATAAATATACTATTTTATCTAAGGATATTTTGGTAACAAAAATAAAATATTTTATGTGTGAAGATGCAGTGTGATCCTGTATGAAAATATTTACAAAACTGCATCTGCATGAGATTATTCTATGACTCTGACATATGCGACTATGCTAAATATGTATGGAGGTCTGTCTGCACATATGAACATACAATCTGTTTCTCGTTGAGGTTTCCGCTGCTATAGGTGGTGGCGAGGGTGGAGGAACAGGCTTCACTGTACCACGGCACATTGCCATACTGTGTGGTGCTGCTGATGGAGAGCGTGTGGATACTGTTGGTGTATCCGTCACAGTTGCAGCTGTCCCGCTCTCGTCCTCCGTTACCCGATGCCCACACGAAGATAGAGCCCAGGCCACCTCGACCCTAGAACAGATGCATAAACCTGGTCAATCACTCCTTCCAAAGAACCATTCAAAGGATTCGTAATGTTTTTGAAAGAAGTCTTTCTTTCACCAAAATAAATAAATAATAATAATTAAAAAATTGGCACCAAACATTTGAACGATAGTGTCAACAAAGATAGACACCAGTCTAAAACTATTTATATTCTTATCCAACAGTCTGTTTACATAACTGGCAAGTGCTAATTAAAAATAACCGGTTCCAATCTGATTGGCCGGCCTTTTGAGACTTGACGCAAAGGTTTAGCCCTGTAGGAAAAAAAACTGTTGTTTAAGATGCTGGGCTGATACAAATGCTCTGAGGTAGAACTAATCACGGGATTTGTGAGGTCTGTGGCATCAAAACTTCAAAAATAAAATACAAGTGGGCGATTTTTGGCCAGAATAAGCTGCTGATTGTCTTTATGCAAATCAAATGCCTGGCTATGTGAGAAAACGTATTTATGAATCAAACATCTGTGTAGTGTCCATTAATGTCTGTACTCACAGGCCTCATCTCTATTACAATAGCCCACAAAAATCCAATTGAACGAGCCAATTATGGCAGTCATGATTCATTTCAAAACAATACTATGACCTCTGAAATCTGCTGTATTTAATGCTTAAGTAATACTGGCTGGACAGCTGACAAAGCGCCACTTTTCCTTTCTCATATATTAGTCTCCTCTCTCGCTGCAGTCAAGCAAGTCGGCAGAATTTGATTAAAGTTTCTGTTCTATCTTCTGCTGTCCATATGGGTAATATTCACAAGTGACTGACTCGGGATTATTGTGGCCATAAACGGTTTGTTTGTTTGTTTGAGATGCCGCTATCTGGTTAAATAATATTTAGAGGCACAATTCTAGGAATGATAAAATTGGGGATAAAAAACTAAAGGGATTAAAGTGTTGCACCACTGAGGCAGATGTTTATGCCACGCATAATTTGAATCCCAACAAAATGAACAGCAGTCAGACTCATTCTGCACGGCTTTATCAAAGTGCCATTAGTCAAATAGCCGAGACAAAAGATTAAATATGTTTGTAACGCTCCGACAAAAGCATGTCTGTGATTACCAAGGACACGTTTGGGATGAAACCGAAGCAGCACTTGCGGCGGGCAGCGTCCTAAAAAGGTCAGATTCTTTGCTTGTCAAACATTATGCTCTTTTCTTGCTGTGTCAAATTTAATAATTTCTGTGTGTGAGGCGAAAGCATGTGGTTTTAATTCCATTTCTTAATTTTTACTAAATTATTCCAAAGATAACGAAAGCTTCCTAAATGGCTGTTAGAATGTATTAACACACTCATAGGGGAGAAGAGGGCGAATTTTGTTGAATTTTCAATGTTGCAGTGACACTGTCTGAGAAGAAGAAAAGTTCTGAGCATATGGCTTAAAATACTTGATAGCACAAGGTTTATCAAAGAAATGGGAATATTGACATGAAGAAACAAGATGTGTATGGACAAGACTAGACTTTCACAATTGTGTTTTTTCACTTGTTTTATCATTCCCTCGGGCAAAAATCACAAGTCTGATTGCTAGAAAAGTAACAGCAGTAATATCCTCTCCTCAGTAAGCCACACGAGTCGAAGCTTCACTCATGTCTGTAGCACAAATGGCGCGTGATGACTTCACGGCAAAGGTTTAGCGGTTTGTTTATATCCATAACCATACATACACTACGCTCAAACATTTGGGGAATGCAGGATTTTTTTTTTATGAATAATTATTTTATTCAGCAAAGACACACTGAATGGATCAAAACTGAGAGTAAATACATTTATGCCAATCACATGAATAAATGACATTTGAAAACATATTCAAATTATTATTATTTTCTATACTTCTATATATTAAAAAATGTATTTTCTATAAATTTTCATTAAAGATGAATTAAAGATAAATTATAAGATTTTCATTCAAATGTTTTGTTTTAAAATGTTGTATGCATTTGTCATTTTTTAAAATGTATTTTATTTTCTTAAATGTGTGTATATATAGTATTTATAGAGTTTTAAATTATAGTTGGTTACTTTTTCTTATTTGTAAGTCGTTTTGTATAAAATTATCTGCTAAATGACTTAAAGTAAAGTAAATTAAATATATACAATTGTAATAATATTTCACAATATTACTATTTTTACTATATTTTCATAACAAAATAAATGCAACATTGGTGAAAATAAGGCAAGGCAAGGGCAGGTTGAATTAAATAGCACATTTCATACACAATAGTTATTCAAAGTGCTTTACATAAAAGGATGTAAAATATTAAAAAACATAAGACAGATTAAGAGACTTTCAAAAATGTATATAAAAAAACTGATTTTCATATTCATAGTGCGATGAGTGTATGCTGAAACTCTATCAAGGTATAGACTCACAAGGGATAAGAGTATGTGTGCCACACAAGAAAGAATTAACATATCAAAACGAAAAAGAAAACAAATGCTCAACTCCTTCCAAGATCACATTAATCTCCCTAAATATAGTATTCTCTGTAATCCTGTGTTTGTTCTCTCTCTGTAAATGCGGGCGATGACATCTTCTACAGCTCACCCTGTCCAGCCCGCTTCCTCTAGCAGAGGTGCTGATGGGAGATGACGGCAGCTGTGACACATTTAGCTGATCTAAAATCTGCTCGCATGACCTGACGTGAGCATTCGTGCTGACACTGTGACTGGAAGTCATTCATTTTCAACGAGAGTTTCTGTGACGTGGGTGATTTGTAGGCATGTCTAGTGATTTGACAAAGTTGAGAAAAGTTCTGATTTATGCAAATGAGCATGAATGCTACGAGTCTCCCGTGAGATACTCAAAATTACTTGTGTATCTCATTTGTAATAAGATTTTCAGAAGCTATGGTCAGTTACGCAACCCACCAATAACGCTAGAATGTCCAGCGGCAGAAACGCCTACTAATAACCAACAGTACTGCGACCTAGAGAACTCCAGCAGTAAAATCTCTAGCAGTCTATACTGACCTCAGTAACCCCCTGCAGGAAAGCTTCTTTGGCCAGTTTGGCAGGGCCATCCACGGTCTTCCCATCATCCTCTGGGCCCCAGCTGGCGCTGTAAATGTGGATGTGCTGGGAGTTCAAGCTCAGAGACTGAGCCTCCACAACATCTGTTACCTCTCCGTCCAGCATCCGCACACCTGCATGCAGAAAAGAGGCGAACAGAAAGAGCATTAATGAAGATACCAGAGAGGCAGGAAAAATTGGCTTTGTGAAAATATACTGTCTGTAATAGGGGTGGGAATCACAGGGTACCTTACGCTACGATATAATCACTATATATGGCTCACGATAACGATAATATCACGATACAGCGATTCTACAATAATCAATATATTTCTAGAAAATCCTAATCACAATATCTGTCTAAACAAAATACCTGTGAAAAGCTTAAGTGCAAGTTTTCTTTCTTTATTAATGTCCAAACTGTTAGAAAACAGCAAGAAAAATTAAATCATTTAATTCTTGGACTTATTAAAAGCTTACACTTTTCTTTTTCTCTGTGTGTAAACGAACACATTTAACTGTTTATCAAACAGAAAAAAAACTAGATACGTTAGATAGATAGATATACAGACATACAGACAGACAGACACAGACAGACAGACAGACAGAGAGACAGACAGACAGACAGACAGACAGACAGACAGATAGAGACAGAACAGACAGACAGACAGACAGACAGACAGACAGACAGACAGATACACAGACAGACAGACAGACAGACAGACAGACAGACAGAGCAGACAGACAGACAGACAGACAGACAGACAGACAGACAGACAGACAGACAGATACAGACAGACAGACAGACAGACAGACAGACAGACAGACAGAGAGAGAGAGACAGACAGACAGACACAGACAGACACAGACAGACAGAGACAGACAGACAGACAGACAGACAGACAGACAGACAGACAGACAGACAGACAGACACAGACAGACAGACAGACAGACAGACAGACACAGACAGACACAGACAGACAGAGAGACAGAGAGACAGACAGACAGACAGACAGACAGACAGACAGACAGACAGAGAGAATATAAACCTGGTACATTTCAACATTTACCTTGAGTGATTTCTCAACTTTTCTACTCCTCTCATCATAAAAACGGAGGCCCACACAAAGAAATAGCGGTTCACAATCACATCAAGTGATTCGCATCTTTTTCATGCTCAGGTTCATTATTTCAAATGTAGAAGCGCGGCGAGCACACACACTGCACACTTCTGCGCCGCATTACGGCTCTGACAAGGTTTTGTTTCGTCCTCCATGCCATGGATGCAGATTTATGTTTCTGCCGGTCGGTGCCCACTGTTCACACTGCATAACGTGCACTTGTAATATCTGAGAGAGAGGGAGAGCACATAAACCTGGATGCACCGGCGGCTCTCTCACTCATATAGTGAGGGAAATAATCCATCTGCGATCAGGGCCGGTTCTAGACATTTGGAGGCCCGTGGCAAAATTCAAGTTGGAGGCCACCAACCCTTAATAAAAAGCACTTGAAACAAATGTGATTCCTAACCTTTTCACTTATACAACATTCTATTTTAAAATTTTGACTTATTTAGTCCCGGTCAAAAGTTTGGGCATATTTTTGAAAGTCGCTTGTGATCATCAAGTCTGCATTTATTTGATCAGAAATACAGAAACTATAATAAACCATAATATTGTAAAACTTATTATTTTTTTTAAATAATGGTTTTCTATTTTTAGAATACTTTAAAATATCTATTGATGTGAGTCATAGCTGAATTTTCAGCATCAATTTAACACATCCTTTAATAAAAGTAGTAATTTCTTTAAAAAAATACTGACCCATATTGGAAACGTTTGAACGGTATTGTTACAAACGATTTCTATTTTAAATAAATGCAGTTTGTTTGTTTTTTATTTGTTAATTTTACATTTTCTATTTCACAATATTAGTTTTTTTCTGTATAAATGAATAACAATTTTTTTTCTTCTGTTTTTCTAAATAAATGTATAGCTTGATGAGCATAAGAGACTTCTTTCAAATCAATCAAAGGTAATCTCTTCATTGTTTGTTGAGGATGTTATTATAGCCGTGATGTTATTATTATTATGCAGTCATTTTTTCAGTAATTCATTCACAGTTCCTGAATACCACTTCAGTAAATGAACAAAAGTGCTTTTATCATTTCCCCCCCCTAGCTGGTTATGGGCAGGATTTGCCCCTCCCATTTAGCCAATATTACCTTTTGTCATATTATTAATATTAATAAATATATTATGTATTGTATTGTTACCTTAAATATATAAAAACAAATAAAGTGTATGTGAAAGAGACGCTTCCAGTTAATTGAAACTGAAAGTGTTATGTTAGAGCAGTAATGTAATCATCAACACAATTTATAAGTTGCACTCATCTGAGGTACTTAAAAAAAAAAACCTAATAAAACCTTTAAAAAGGTCTAGTGTTTGCTTTTTGAATTTGAATATAAACTTCTTTGCTTTTACGTTTGTAGCTAGTCAGCTCCCGGCGCGATGTTCTTTACTGTAAGTGTGCATTAACGGCGCTCGTGCTCTTTTAAACTCGTAATAAAGCGGTGAATGATCCGCCCAGAAATGACGCTGATCGACAGGACAAGTTTATATTTAGAATACATTGCAATCACAAATAGATGACAAATGACAACAATTCACACACCTGAATTAGGAGCTGTGCTTTGCGTGCCTATTTAGCCTTTTGCTTCAGCACCGAAAGGATGCGTTCGTTTCGGCAAATAGAAGGCGGAACCTGCTTTGAAACTGCAACATTAATTTAACATGAATCAAATTTTCATATCATTAACATATCACGGGAACATGGTTTGTGTAACTTGTTGATGACTTGTAGTCCGAGCTGGTGTAATTGAGTGGAGACGGAGACTAATTTGCATATTCATTGGTTCTGTGCATACTAAATATATTAAGGGTGTTGTTACAAGCATTTTAAGTTTAAATTACTTCACACCAAAAATTAAAAGTGTCATTTTGATTATCAAAGATTTAATGGATAAAATTAGTGACTGTAGAGAGACTTGATGGCAAGGACCCCCAAATATAGTGAACCACTGACGGACACAAATTCTAAAATAAAAATGACATACACACACAAAAATATTAAAATGGAATGAGAAATATACATATAGATATATAAACAAATTAAATATAAATATATAAATAATAAAAAATAACCAATATATTATATTATATAAACTAAATAAAATATTTGTATAATTAATTATAGTTTTATATGGTCAAACATGTTAAAATTAAATCTGGAAATATTTCCTTTTGATTAAGTTAACTTTTTTCTTTTGTCACAATGCAAATTTTATTTTCAAAAGTCTGACTTCTTTGGTCTGAGATTAATTGCTTGTCGCAGTGTTATGTCATGTCCGGCTAGAACATGGTGTTAGATTGGGAGGAAGAATCTAATTAATAAGAATGATTCTGTTGCCGTTTATTTGATTAATAATAATACAAGCAACAGGATTCAGACACTTCACGCACCCCCACACACACATACAACCCAGCGGCCAATTAGATCAGCAGCATCTGCTGTCTATAGACACACAAAGATACACATACACAAACACAGAAATCACATGCAGACTCAGGCAATGCCTTCTACCTTAATCACCCTCATCTAGATGGAGAAATATTTTCTTACAAAGACTATTCAAATAAGAGATGTGGAATTTGTGTGTGCCTGCAGCGATGTCTGGCCCTGAACACGCTCAATGTGACCGGAATAGCCAAGATATTTCTGAGATATTCACCTTAATGGATGTGTTTTATAATTGAAAGATAAAGCGTTTGAGATTAGTCCAAAGCAGCATGACGACATCAGCCATTAAATGCACAAAGGGCAGGAAATGAGAGAATGCTTGGATAGTTTTTATGCACGACCTATTTGATTGATCCTATTACCATATGCTAATTTCTAACTGCCTATCAATCGGATTCTGCACTCACCTCCAATTTTGGCATTGTAGGCCACACCCACTCCACAGACGCCATTGTTTGCTGCTGCCGCCACCTCCCCGGCACAACGTGTCCCATGTCTAGAGAGACAGAGAGAGAGTTTGCACTGGTGAATCCAGTTCACATTCAGTCCAATTCGCTTTAAATTCAGTCCACGTTTTTACAGACAAATTCTTGGATGCTGTTATCACAACGGAGATCTCGACACATACAAATACAGACGCGTTATCTTTATCCTTTAATTACATTCTAATTAGTCCTTGCAGGCGACAAGGATAAATAAATAAATAGCTTATTATAGTTGTCACTGATGGATCCTACAGTACTGCACAAATCTCTGTGGCATGGTGGGGATGAACTTCACTGTCTAAAGAAATCACAGCTGGCTCTGGGTTTTGTATGTGCACTGCTAGAGCTATTCTCTCCAATCATCTGTGCTCATTGTTTCCCTGAGACAAAGCAGAGAATGGGATGATAGGGACACAAGAAAAAGACTGGAGAGCCCATGAGACTGCAGATGTGTTGAGGCAGCGGCCTCGCTTCACCAGAGCCTTCATTACATCTGCCGTTTTACACAAAAACATACACAAAAAGATTATTAGGCACACATGAACATGAAAACACAACAGGAAAAACGACACTAATGAATATGCTTCATGCTCTTGGTCTCTAAGCACTCGCTCTCAGGACACAACACAAACTGAGACTAGCACAATGAGAGGAATGATAATAGCTAATCCACACCCCTGCAGTATCATGACAGCATTGAAACTGATATTTTGTATTTGTAATTCATTCACCAGCCATGATCCCTTTCTTCCTAAGCAAATGAGAAATATTTAACAAATGTTAACAATTTAATATTGAGTAATGTACATTTTTGACACAACATTGCCATTTAATAGCTATTTTTGTTCAGTCAATTGTTGAGTGTCAAAGTTAGTCAATTGGTTAATTCCTAAATTAAACAGTGGCTGTGTTAGTCATGTGTCAGTGTAACATGCAGAAAGAATCACTAAAACATCCTCAGCACTGATGCACTGTAAAAATAATAATATATTTATATATATATATATATATATATATGTATTAAATTCATTAATTTTACTATATTATTTATTAGTGCTGGGCGGTATGACCAACAATTTATATTATGGTATTTTTCAAAACAATACCGGTTTCACAGTATATGACGGTATTTTTTATTTATTTTTCCATGCATGACCGGGTGTTACCCACATTTTTGACTGATTGAGAGAGAAAATACTGCAGTAGATTGCTATTTTACTGTCCTTATGAGTGAATATTATGAGGCGTAGATTTAAATCAAACGCCATCAACACATACATACGTCACGGCTATACACCTATAAACACTTCTACATATAAACTTCCATGCATATACACCTATACACCTATGCACAACATATAAACTCGATGCGCAGATACACTATAAACACTCACACATACATATATATAAATGCAGATACACCTATAAACACTGCACATACATATAAACTCGATGCGTGCAGATACACCTATAAACACTGCATACATATAAACTCGATTGTAGATACACTAAACACTGCACATACATATAAACTCGATGCAGATACACCTATAAACACTCACATACATATAAACTTCCATGCATATACACCTATAAACACTGCACATACACATAAACTTCCATATATACACCTATAAACACTGCACATACATATAAACTTCCATGCATATACACCTATAAACACTTGCACATACATATAAACTTCCATGTATAATATAAACTTCTACTGCAAGTGATTTCAAGTGCAAGTGAACCGGTATACCGCCCAGCACTAATATATATACACATATATACATTGTATATATAACTGATTTACGGATCTTTCAAACATCTGCATATTCAAATCAGACATATTCTGCATATTCAAAACACAATCTGTAAAATCGGGACACAAGGAGCAGGTTCAAAAATTGGTGATTTGTTAAACATGTAAAGCTCAGGTGGGCAACAATAGCTTCTGATTAAGGCTCTAGATGTATTGTATTTCATCAAATCAATAATTGCTGAGGAGGGAGGTGTCCACGGATGTTGAAAGCAGGAGCTCTTGACAGGCCATTAATGCAGGTTGTTAAGATCCGTTTCTGATTACGGAGCAAATACATAACGTGAAAACACTCTCTCGGCCTTCCACAAAACCTGCTGTGTACTAGTAATTCAAAACGCACTGTAATTGTGACTGAATTTATTCTCCAGGGCATGTGGAATTACAGGACATACTTTCAGGATGAAGTCCTTAATCACACAGAGGAGAAAACATGTGTATTATTCAGTTACATCTACCAGGATCTAGCTCTCTCAAGCAGTGAATGAGATCAAAACTATTTTATGCTACCAAGCACGTTAGCTAGTTAACCTGCCTAGCAGGTGGTTCGATTTTTTTCCTTTCCTCACAATTAACTTAATTCAGCCAGTCTAAAGAATAATAATTTTAGGAGTTTTGTCTTGGCGAGGTGACAGTTATCATGACGAATGGTCGATAGCTGGGAACACCTCATGAATAAACAATACCGTTTTTATATCAGCTCGTTTTGGAGGTTGTTTGCAGCTGTAATGTATTGCATAAGGGAATTGCCTACGGTAAAAATAGATTTTATGCATACCTTTTATAAGAAGATGGCTCAGAATGGCCAACTAGTCAGGTGGTAGCAAGGCAAACTAGACAGTTCAATTTGTTCTGTGCTGATTTGAACCGTTTATGTGACTCACACTAGCATAATTACAACTAAATTTAATCTGAAAAAGGTCCATTGTCTATTGTCCATTTTTCAAACTAAGCAGCTTTCTGTGGGTGAAAGCGGTGAATTCACACGACCATCTTAACCTGATGAGAAATCTGCCTGGGGAAATGTTTTACCCTCACAAAATTCCTGATCATGTGGATAATTTTTATCAAAAAGATCCCCTAAAGCAGCGTTTCTCAAACTGTGGGGCGCGCCCCACTGGTGGGGAATAGAGACGTGACAGGTGGGCGCGCCAAACGGGAGGAAATTTTCCTTTTATGCCTTATATGGTAACGTGAGATCAAATCTTCCGAATCTGGAGCAAGACCACGCACTAGACTAGAGAGTGACTGCGGTGTGTGTGTGTGTGTGTGTGTGTGTGTGTTCAACACGTCATATCAGTTTCATTTTGTATTCATGGTTACAAATGAAATGTTTAACCTTTGAGCGGTATCCGGTTTGGCCCCATATATGGGATTTTTATTTCTGTGCTCCTGAGAGTACGGTCCCAGATATGGGATTTAGAATGTTCAGTGACGTGACATAACTGCCAGATTCAAATAGTGCTTTCGGCGTTGTTTGGCGCTGAGCCAGAGAGGGACGCGGCTGTCATATATCACAACTATACATTGTTTTCAACCTAATAATGTTTATTTTAGGTTTCAGCCATTTAAATACACATAAGCACTAGTAAAACAATACATTTGGAGTTTGTAAAATACACACTGATGTCTGTGGAAGCAGCAATAACAATCTATTCAAATATAATTTGACGACGGTGTTATTCACATCAGACAAACATAGTGGAAGTAACTATAAAGTTTACTCTATTATTCTCGGCGTTCTTGCATGTATTTCGGGAGAAACTGATGACAGACAGGACTCTCTGAACTGAGTCGCAAAGAAACATGGTGGCGCCCATCTCACGTTATAGATCAAGATTATTTATAAAGGTTTTAAACGACCAAACACACTCACTTACACATTTTTGAGAATCGAATATCAGATAGTTGATGACATGGTAAGCAAGTTTGTGAATATTTTGAAATAAAAAGGAAAAAGGAAATTGCCGATCTGTCATACAGTGTTCTCCGGGAACATCGAGCTGCCGAGACGCTAGGGGAACGCCATCAGCGTTGTCCAGCTCTGAATCATATGTGTAATCAGTCAAAATTGACGGCCAGACGTCAGGTGCGGTGACGTCACGACCAGGATGCTTAAAAGCACGTGATGTGCAGCCGGCGCCAGCTTTTTTGTCATTCAGCAAAGCTCTCTGTGTGTGTCAGTCGAATGTGTTCTGTGAGTCTGTTACTATCAGATAGGAAATAAGAAAGTTTATTCTTAAAAAGATAGGCAAAGAAAGACTAGAAGCAGACATATCAAAGGCCAATGAGGGCGAAAGTAGATCACGTTACAGACTGTGTGTTCCTCTCTGACTGGAGGCGAAAACTCTCTTTGAGGAGGGAGTTTTTCACCTGCGTCCTCGCAGCACCTGCCACGCTGCCGCTGAGGCGGAGCAGTGGCTGTGCTCGCAGATGATTAGATGGGAAGATTAAGACGGGTGATCCCCTATCTTCTTTTCCCATCAGATCCAGCGTCCGCTGTAATGCATTGTGCTCCCGCCGGGCACGCTCCGAGGAGTGTGTCCGCGCCTATGATCTCCCAGTCCCGCTGCTGCTGAGGCACCGCGGTGAGTGAGATCACGGGATCGCACATAGATCTGGCGGACGGGTTGGAGACGGGTTCGCCCTATTTCCACCTGTTTCCCCAGGTCTAGCGCTCTCGATACACACAGTTTTTGCGATGATCTGGCTGGAGGCGAAACCTCTTTGAGGAGGGAGTTTTCACCTGCGCCTCGCAGCACCTGCCACGCTGCCGCTGAGGCGGAGCAGTGGCTGTGCTCGCAGATGGATTAGATGGGAGATTAAGACGGGTGATCCCCTATCTTCTTTTCCCATCAGATCCAGCGTCCGCTGCAATGCATTGTGCTCCCGCCGGGCACGCCCGAGGAGTGTGTCCGCCTATGAATCTCGCGCTCCCGCTGCTGCTGAGGCACCGCGGCGAGTGAGATCACGGGATCGCACATAGATCTGGCGGACGGGTTGAGAGACGGGTTCGCCTTATTTCCACCTGTATTCCCCAGGTCTAGCGCTCTCCCGGGCGGAAGCCTAAGCTGTAGTTCTTCCCTTGAGTGAGAGTGCGCTAATCTGCAGCAGTTTCTCTCCAAGAAGATTTATTTGTTTTGTTCCGAGTGTTGCTGGCCGAGGCAACGCATTATGGTGATTCTCGGTTCATTTATGCACTTCAGACCGTGTTTACTTGTCTGGGTGTTTGACTGCATTTAATTTTGAATAATTAACTATGCATTTTATCCGACTATGAAAGTTAGATATATATTTATACATATATATATATATATATATATATATATATATATATATTGTAGAGAAATATATACAATTATATATTGTATATGACATACAAGAGCCTCTTGGGATGCTTCTCAAGTGAGAGCACAATGTTTACCTCTCTTCCTCCAAGGAGGTTGAGGTGGTCAGCTTGGGCTGCTGGGCGGAGCAGCCCCAATTGTGTTCCAGCTCCTTATTCGGGAATGTCACTTCGTACTCGCCAGAATCGAGTCAGAGTGACGCGCCCGGGTCAAGACGGATCTGCGGATCGATAGTCTTCGCCAGAACGCCTGATGCAGGGCCTTGAGGGCCGGCCCCTCTGGGAAGAGCGGTGTACACCGTGACACACGGTGCCCTGCCTCCTCAGTGCCCTCAGGAGATCAGTCTGCTAACCCTGCCAGTGTTCTAGGGCACAGCGGTCTCCAGCGAGCGCTTCTCTCAGTCTCTTCCGCCCAGAAATGTAGCGGAGAGGGAGGCTCGCCACCTTCGGGGTCTCTAGAGCAGCTAGATCGGCCGCCCCTGCCGGTCCTCCGTCCAGGGCACCGAGCTAGCCGCCTAAGTACACAGAGGCCAGTCTCAAGAGACTGGTTCCCTTAGTAAGTCACCTGGCGGTGTGGGAGCCTTTGCCAAGCGTGTCTTATTGGGGTCTGCCTGAGCAGACTCTGGTTCCTAGTCTTCCTTAGAGATGACGTGGGTCTGAGGACCGTCATTTCCAATAGGAGGCTTCTGAGGCAGTCCTGATGCCAAAGCCCAGGACTGGTGAGGGCAGGCCCTCTGGGGAAGAGCGGTGTACACCGCATTACACGGTGCCCGTCTCTCCTCAGTGCCCTCAGGAGATCAGTCTGCTAACCCTGCCAGTGTTCCAGGGCGCAGCGGTCTCCAGCGAGCTTCTCTCAGTCTCTTCCGCCCAGAAATGTAGCGGAGCTGGGAGGCCCGCCACCCCTTGGGGTCTCTAGAGCAGCTAGATCGGCCGTCCCCTGCCGGCCTCCGTTCAGGGCACCCGTGCTAGCCGCTCTAAGTACACCAGAGGCCAGTCTCGAGAGACTGGTTCCCTTAGTAGGCCACCCGGCGGTTGGGAGCCCTGCTGCCGCGTGTCTCATTGGGATCTGCCTGAGCAGACTCTGGTTCCTAGTCTGAGGCCTTAGAGATGACGTGGGTCTGAGGACCGTCATTTCCATTAGAAGGCTTCTGAGGCAGTCCTGATGCCAAGGCCCAGGACTGGTGAGGGCAAGCCCTCTGGGAAGAGCGGTGTACACCGCATTACACGGTGCCCGTCTCTCCTCAGTGCCCTCAGGAGATCAGTCTGCTAACCCTGCCAGTGTCCAGGGCGCAGCGGTCTCCAGCGTTCTCTCAGTCTCTTCCGCCCAGAAATGTAGCGGAGCTGGGAAGCTCGCCACCCCTTGAGGTCTCTAGAGCAGCTAGATCGGCCGTCCCCTGCCGGTCCTCCGCTCCAGGGCACCGAGCTAGCCGCTCTAAGTACACGGGTCTGAGGACCGTCGTTCCTTAGGAGACTTCTAAGGCAGTCCTGATGCTACATTCCAGGACTTATGAGGGCAGGCCCCCTGGGGAAGAGCGGTTTACACCGCATTACACGGTGCCGTCTCTCCTCAGTGCCCTCAGGAGATCAGTCTGCTAACCCTGCCGTGTTCCAGGGCGCAGCGGTCTCCAGCGAGCATTTCTCTCAGTCTCTTCCGCCCAGAAATGTAGCGGAGCTGGGAGGCTCGCCACCCCTTCGGGGTCTCTAGAGCAGCTAGATCGGCCGTCCCCTGCCGGTCCTCCGCTCCAGGGCACCGAGCCAGCCGCCACACTCAGAGGCCAGTCTCAAGAGACTGGTTTCCTTAGTAAGTCATCTGGCGGTGTGGGAGCCCTTGCCAAGCGTGTCTTATTGGGTCCTGCCTGAGCAGACTCTGGTTCCTTAGTCTTCCTAGAGATGACGCGGGTCTGAGGACCGTCGCTTCCAATAGGAGACTTCTAAGGCAGTCCTGATGCTACATCCCAGGACTTATGAGGGCAGGCCCTCTGGGGAAGAGCGGTTTACACCGCATTACACGGTGCCCGCTCTCCTCAGTGCCCTCAGGAGATCAGTCTGCTAACCCTGCCGTGTTCCAGGGCGCAGCGGTCTCCAGCGAGCATTTCTCTCAGTCTCTTCCGCCCAGAAATGTAGCGGAGCTGGGAGGCTCGCCACTCGGGGTCTCTAGAGCAGCTAGATCGGCCGCCCCCTGCCGGGTCCTCCGCTCCAGGGCACCGAGCTAGCCGCTCTAAGTACACCAGAGACCAGTCTCGAGACTGGTTCCCTTAGTAGACTATTCGGCAGCGTGGAACTGCTGCCAAATGTGTCTCGATGGGTCACGCACACTGTAGAACAAGGCTATGTGGCTCTGCCGCAGCCTTTCTACGGGCGAGCAGGCTCTGGTAATGGAACAAGAAGTGGGCACTCTCCTGAGGGAGGAGACCATCGAGGTGGTCCCTGCTCTAGACAAAGAGTCCAGGTTCTACAGCCGTACTTCATTGTTCCGGGAAAGGGGTTGCGTCCGTCTTAGATCTAAGCTAACTGAACCGCTCAGTCACACGACTGAAGTTCAGAAAGCTCTCTTCAGCACGCCTCTCACCAGATCCGAGGACTGGTGGTCACGATCTAAAGATGCATACTCCTTCCCCATCACAGGAAGTTCCTGAAATGTGCTTTGGGGGCAAAGCGACAATATCGGGTTCTTCCTTCGTAGGATAGGAGCAGCCATCCTGTCGAGGCAGGCATCCAGCTCCGCTAAGGGGCTGGATGCTATGGTACAATCGTGGCTGAGGCTTCGTCTGTACGCCTCCCGATCGCTCAGCTCCTGGGAGTTCTAGAGAGTGCGCATGGACGGGGTCCTTCTATTGAAAAACCCTGTTCTGGCCGGGCCGAGTATAGTCTCTGACCGATTTCTCTCCTCGACGGCTCTCCATGGGGATTCCGTCAGGAGGGATATCCTCTCACTGGCAGCGGGCATGATCTTTCACCCCGCTCGGAGTTGTGGAAACTATGGGTGTGGCTCCCGAGGGGCACAACTCATAGCCTCTGGTCTCTCAACTGAGGTTGCTGAGACCATCCTCCAATCTAGAGCTCCCTCAATAAGGAAACTGTACGCCCTGAAGTTGAAGACTCCGGGTGCGGAGACCGCCAGCTTGATCCAGTTAACTGCCTGTTGGGACAGTGCTGGAGCTCGCAGGCCCGTTTCTCCGCAGAGTTAGCCCACTCCACCCTGAAGGTCTACGTGGCGGCTATAGCACCTACCACGCCCCTCTTGGTGGCCTTTCAATAGGCAAACTCTCTTTTTACGTTTCCTCCGGTGGAGGCCAGGGTGCTTATGCTAAGTAGTGGATCTGGATGCTCTCCTATGACCTCGAGTCCTCTGATCTCCCCTCGCCTTTGGGAATCAAGGCTCACTCTACTTAAGGTATGGCGGCCTCCAAGGCCTTCTGGCAGGTGTACCTGTACAGGACATCTGTGACGCTGGTGGGTGGGCTACGCCCCTAACTTTCCAGGTTCTACGACCTGGCTCTGCGAGCCACCCCTGGCTTGTCTTTTCCCTTGCCATAGCTGTGCACTCCACACACTAAGCAGGGATTTGCAAGTATGGCGGCGTGGATATCTCGTTCCCCTAGCGTCTCGGCGCGGCTCGATGTTCCCGGAGGAACGTCCCAGGTTACGTGATGTAACCCTGGTTCCCCGAGGGAACGAGACGCTGCGTCGCAGGGCCATACTTCCGGCATCCCTACTAGAGCTATGCTTCATTCCTGGAAGCTGGCGCCGGCTGCACATCACGTGCTTTTAAGCATCCTGGTCGTGACGTCACCGCACCTGACGTCTGGCCGTCAATTTTGACTGATTACACATATGATTCAGAGCTGGACAACGCTGATGGCGTTCCCCTAGCGTCTCGACGCAGCGTCTCGTTCCCTCGGGGAACCAGGGTTACACGTAACCTGGGACGTTATTGTGGCACGTGACAATATTTGCCACATTATATCTCTGTGAGATGGGATTTCAGCTGATGCTTCACTGAAAACAAAGTACAGATCTCAGCTGAACATTGAGCATGACTTGAGAGTGGCAGTATCATGCCTGCAACCCCGCTTTGAGAAATTGTGCAATGCAAAACAGGCCCATTACAGCCACTAATGCAGGGATAACCTACCGAATGGATTTCTCTTCTTTTCTTTTTACAGATTGCAAAGTGGCACTTTTATATCTTTTCTATTTTTGAAATTAGTAAAAATTGACACAGCTGCACTTTTATTTTCTTTTTTTTTTGAACTTTCTGTTATTTGATGTATATAGTTTGTATTTTAGATACAACTTGTTACTCTGATACTACTTGTTAGTTCAATAAATTGGAACATGTTAAGCTTGTTGCGCATTTCATTAGCATTGTGTTGGGGCGATGGGGGCAGGTGGGGCTTTAAAATTCCCCCTTGTCTAAAGTGGGGAATGACCAAAAAAGTTTGAGAACCACTGCCCTAAAGGGACAAGGAGATGAAAAAAAATGAAGATGGAAGGAACAATTATTTTGTAATACTTTCTTTTTTTTTTACAGTAATACTGTTTTGCAAGTGGACACAAAGTTTTTAAGACAAACTCAAAGCTTGAGGGAACAAAATTTAGCAAAACACCACAATCGCACTGAACATTTTTTCCTCCCACTTCTTATTTTTTTCCATCACTATGTCCCCTTAAGAGCTCCATAGTATTTGAATAACAAGGCTATTTTGATTACCCCATTACAGTCCCTTTACAGTTAGTGCTAGCATACAAATATACTTGTAGGTTTAAAATGTCCAACTACAAATTATTCAGCAAAATGAAGTATATTTCAGTATATTATATTTATTTATTATTGCGCTCCTATTTCATTGTGTTTGGCGCGCATGCACGCGGCGGTGCTCATTCTAAATGAAGTCTGTGAAGTTTAGCAGAGAACTGCAAAGCAAAAGTCTCGTGCAGTTCTGACAGCAAAATGGAAATATTTCCATGGCTTTCTAACATTTACAGATGGAGAATATACCTGTGAAATGTAAGTTATGCATTTAGGATTACAGCACATCTCAAACACATTAAACAGTGCGTCTCTGTCAGCAGCACATGCAGCCTTTCTGTCCGAGCTGCTTTAAACTGAAACTATAAACTATAGGCTAGATTTATCATTGCTGATACACATCATTTATTAACATTTAATCATATGATCACAAGGCTTTTAATCTAGTAATTAGGTTTTGAAAAAAGTTGAACTTACATTAATTAATTTTACATGCTTTCTAAACATGCAGCTCTCTTGAGCGAGACACGAATGCAACGATGATAGATATCTCTATAGAAAAAGCCACAAATATGCATTCTGTGTGAACGTCTTGGCTTCAGTTTTGAGGTAAACAACATCTTCTCCGCATTGATTTTCTCTCTTTCCGCAATATTTTGAATGTGCAGCGCTGCATGCAGTGGCTTCAGGCTAAAATAAGCATTAAAATGCAATGACACCTACATCGTCATCGCATTTTGTGTGCCAATGATGAGCTGCCTGACGGACACCTACAATTCGAATGAAGAGTTTTGCATTCGAATGTGGATTTTAATTTGAAATTCGACAAATATTCGAAATTCAAAGTGAGTGTCTGTATAATCTCGAGGTTTTGTAACGTACAAACTCTTCTTTGAAATTCACCATGTAAAAGGTCTGATGCAGTCATACTGCTTTGATTTGCATACTCCCATCCACAACTTTCAAAGACACCCACATGCAGTCAAAAAGACAGATCAGTGGCCGTGTCCTGAACTCAAGGGCTTAATGAGTATCACTATGGAGCCGTGGCACAGTCAAGGGTAAGGTCAGTTATTTTACACAATGACTTTCAAAAGAAGTCAAAGGACCATAACACAATCAATCCAAACACAAACAGTCCTTCCTGGCAAAAAAGGAAAAAGTCTATCCTTCTAAATTCAGGAAAAAACACCAAGGTCGCTTCGCTGGCAGCTATTCAAGCATAAAAGCAATCAAACTATCATTTACTCCTGAGTGTGGACAGCACAGACTGAGCCTGTCAGTTTGTAAAAAGTTAGTGTTTGTTCTTTAAAAGATATGGGGAACGCAACCTCAGGCACTGGCATTCATTTATTCACAACGGTAATGGATAGTGACTCAATCCTGGGCTTTGTTTCATAGCCGAGTCCACGTAATGTTTCACAATCAGATTTTACTCATTCGGCACCTCGTGACCAGATCAAATCTACAGCTTTATAAACCCGAAACCTTATTCCGGATGATTAGAGTTGCCTACCGCAGAGAAAGCTTTTTCTACAGAGATGCTGTTCAGCTAATGTACCTTTCACAGCTCAGCGAGGTGCAAAAACACTGATTCAGATAACTGTGGTCTCAGTATTTTTTAAAGTGCCATGAGTCACAATAACACTGACGAGCTCAAATGATGTGTGGTTGGGGAAAAGAATGCGAACACGTGATGTAATAACAAGCGTCCCTTGTGTGCCTTTACATAAATGATGGTTCGACCATAAACCTGTAAAAAGATGGCGGTGGCAAAGAGTTAATTGATTGGCTACACATCAACGTCAAACTGATGCCACAACTAGAGTCATTACCTATACCTACTAACCTATAGTCATTAAGACATCAGTTCATACCTATAGAAGAGATTTTCTTGAGAAAGATTCATTGGAAAATGTTAATTAAAAATGGAAATTTTCACACTTTGTTGGGCATTATGAAGTGACAACCCTGTGGGAAATCTGTGAAGTACTTTTACTCAAGGGAGCGATATCTGCTGTAAGCCTCCATCTGCTGGTTCACCTCTTTTTGTCAGTTTCTTGAAGGGAAAGTTCACTTAAAAATTTTACCTCATGTTGTTCCAAATCTGTTTGACTTGTTTTTGTTGTTTGTGTCTATACAATGAAAGTCAATGGGGTCCAGTGTTGTTTTGAACCCCACTGGTGTTCATTATATGGACAAAAGCATTTGAAATATTATTTTAAATATATTTTGTGTTTCACAGAATGAACTCATACAGGTTTGGACTGATATGAGAGAGAGTAAATTATGACAGAATATTTTTTAAAGCATAAAGTGAGCCAGAAAGTGTTTGCGGATGCAGCTGCTTACCTCTTAGAAGGAAAAACAACATGGTGGACCGGATCACTTTCTTATCTTCTCCCCTCCCTGTCCCACATCTATTTAGGTGCAAAATTACCAACAATCTCAACCTTCCCTGTGGAGACCGCAACGATCTGTCTGGGGCCCACCAGGGAGAGGCAGAGAAGAGAGTGAAAATGAACTTGAATGGAGTTTCTTTTTCATTCCTGCCAGCAACAACCACCACACCCGGCAGGGCCGGAGACATGCTCTAATTCTTTCCGTCTCCTTGTTTTTTAGCCCTCTATCAGCTTGTTTTATGTTCCTTTCAATTCCCTGATTCATGCATTTACAATTCCCCCGCTCAGAGGCATAGGGTGCCCTTGAAAACTCGTGATGAGTCTGTGTACAGTACGCTGATGGAATCTGGCCATGTGTCGTAGAGTAGTGCATCTCTATTCCTCTCTTCAATAGGCTTGGATTAGGAAGCACTCTAAAAAGGATTAGTGCATTTTCCAGCCAGCTAAACTCAGCCCTCGAGCAGAGTTTCGGAAACCCACATGTCCTGAATGAGAAAGCGATATGAAGGAGGTAGAGAGTCAGCAAGTAATAAAGAGACAGAATCTCAGATAATGGCATGAGAAATGAGAGGGTGACGGAAGTGGCGGCGAAACCTTTGCCAGCTCTTTGACGCAAGTACAGAAGCACATTCCAGAACTCTGCCGCTCCTAGCCTGAAGTCCCTGTCATGGTTATGTCTAGCTTCAATTGCCTTGCTGGCACAGGACGGCGGATGCTAGGGCAGATTCCCAGCATCTCTGATGAGATTCCAGAGTCCCGACAGCGCTGGAAAGGTAGGCTGACAGGTCTGGGTCACGTGAGGCGAAGGGTTCGTGCCTAACCGTGTTATTTAGACCTCTGGCTGACAGCCACCTTATACAATCCATCCATCACAGGCGTTATTAGAATTAAAGAAAAAGAAAGGAAGAGAAGGACTTTTAAGGTCTTGTTTATTGATTCAATAAAGCCAACGAGACCTGGATATTGATGGACTAAAAACGAAGCGTTTCCAAGCTGACTTCCACCCAATTCCAAAAGATCATTCATTTAAATACCACAATTAAGACAACAAACAGGGAAATATAAATATACATTTCACAATATGCAATATATAAATGCATATAAATGTACATTTCAAGCTTTTCAGAAACTTTTACGGATGCTTGCCAGTGCAAAAGTCTTCCTAAAGACCAGATTCCTAAAATAAAAATTCATACTATTATAATTTATAGCACAGAAAAATGGATATTAATTTAGATATATGTTGTTACATTTTACGGTGTCATTAAATTACTAAGGTTATTACAGATTTTTAGATGACTGTAAAGATACTAACTAAAGAAGCTAAATGAGCATGTATAAAAAAAAAAAAAAAAAAAAAATATATATTACAATTTGTATATAATAAAATAAAACTCTAAAATCATTCATTTTAAAATGCTACAACTTAATCACAATACTATAATGTATTTAATAAATATTTGAATTCTAAAATATTACATTTAACAGTGTCATCAATAATTTGTATTGTTATTAAAGCTTAAGTTTTAGATTATGGAAAAGTTATATAAATATAAAAAAGGGGGAAATAGCATGCATAATTCAAAATTAAAATGTAATTAAATGTTAAATAAAAAACATTAAATTCAAATAAACATACGTTCATTTGGAGCCACTGGTTCAAGCAGCAAATAAAAAGAGCTAAATACAAAACAAGTAGGCCCATATTTCTCTTACAAACAGCAAGCACATCACTCCCTTATCACGACTACAGCACAAAGTGAAATAGAGAGAGACGAAGAGAGAGACCATTAATGTCATTCCAGCTCTCAGTCTATGCCAAACCATTTCTGCCACTTCTATTTGAATTTGAAGCACTTTACTGTCCAATCGTCATTGGCAGAGAGTTCCTTCCAAATAAACAGACCCACTGAACATTAGTGTAAAAGCTTCAAATCCGGGAGATGTGGAGTGCCGGTTGAAATTGGTTATAGGGGATCTGTATAAAGCAGGTGTGTAATTGTGGCTATGAAAACAAAGACGTATGCCATCCTCCTCCACCCTCTTCAGTAGCTGGATGAGTATCTAACATTAGCATGATGCTGCTGAAATGATGCAGAGCTTTCAGCTCACTTGCACTGTCTGTGTGGAATTGGTTCAAAGAAATGTAAGCAGCATTTTGTGGATATTAGCCATCTATAGGTAGGAACAAAAAGAAAATGAAGGGCACGAGAAAGAAATGAACTAAAAAAACACATCGTACGGTGCCCATCAATACAGGAAAATGTCTCCCTTTGTCTCTGTGTTTGCTCTCTCTCTCTCTCTCTCTCTCTCTCTCTCTCTCTCTCTCTCAGTAGATTGAGCATTGAAATAGTCTCTTGGTGCCATGCTCTGAGAACGTATCAAAGAACGGCAGCTGTCTTTGGATCAGCGCATCATTCTGAGCACCTGGCGATGTCCCGTAGGAGAGAAAATGAGATGTATTTAATATGAGATCTCAATTGTTTCTCCTAGATAGAAATGAAGAGCAGATGGAGATGCATCTTCTGCTTTTTTTGTTTTTTCTCCTGAGACAAAAAGACTCTCATGAGCTTCATCTAGAGTTTCAGAAGAAATCACTGCAAAGCATTGAAGCTGAGCTGGCCGACAAACCAAGTCTGGTTGGTTAGTTAAGTCCGTCGAAGTTTAGAATCATCTAAACACAATTTTGAATACATATTGTGTTTTATACATAAATATAGTTGTCTATATTTGACTAATTAATATTTAACACCTAAATTAATCAATTAGACATTATAACCATCCATCATTTGTGTCTGTGTGATTTCTGACTGAACAGAGCCATGGTGCGCACTCACTCACACACACACACATACACACACACACACACACACACACACACAGGTTTGCTATCCTTGTGGGGACTCTCCATAGGCGTAATGCTTTTTCTACTGTAGACTGTATATTCTATTGCCCTACACCTATGCTTAGCCCTCACAGGAAACTTTCTGCACTTTTAGATTTTCAAAAAACTTCATTCTGTGTGATTTATTAGCTTGTATACCCGTGGGTACCTTAATTTAGGTCCCCACCATGACACGAGTCCCCAGGAGTCTGTGTGTATTCAGGTTTAAGTCCCCACCAGGATAGAAAAACAGGTATAAACACACACAAATATCTCTAGCTGAGTTTATAAATAAATGACGGAGAAGCCATTCTTTGCGAATAATGTATTTATAAATCAAACCCAGATGGGACTCTTAACAAAAGTAAAGTAATTTGCATTGTTTGTATGGAGAAATGTAATTAACAAAACTGGCTCAACTAGTGAAATATCACTCATGAGTGAAACCCAATCAATCAAAGAAATGTTCACGCAAGCAAACAGTGGAGGACAAGGCATCAATGGCAAATACATCTCTTATTATATGAGATTATGTCCATATAGTGTTTTAAAACTATATCAATTAAGAACTATTATAACTGAATCAATGGTAAATAATCAAAGCTACAGATGACAGGCACTTCAACATTTATGAAAACCTCTTGAGATTAGCTAAGATCACATTTAACAGTGTTGTTAAATTATTATTATTACTTTTTAGATTAGCTTTAAAATAGCTTTTTAAAAATAGGGCATATTAGCATGCACATGCTCTTCAAAACATAGGGTTCAGTAAGATTTGTTGAACATAATTTCATTTTTAAATGAGGAAGCATTAAATTGATTAAAAGTGACACAAATGCATTTATAATGTTACAAACGTTTTCTATAAATCATTTATATTCATTAAAGAATCCTCACGGTTTACACAGCTTGGAGTAATGATGATAAAAATTACATTCACAAGAATAAATTGCAGTTATTTAAAATTGTAATAATTTTTCACAATATTACTGTTTTTACTGTATGTACGATCAAATAAATACTAATCAACTTTAATTAACATAAAACAATCTTACTTTGAGCCCAAACCTTTGAATAGGAGTGTATGCATCAAATATCAACTGATACAGTAAAAAACATGGGCTGATATTGTACTGATACATGGTGCATCCCTACTTAAAAAAGGAACTGAATGTGTTAATGATGAAAGCATATTAAATCACCTTATTCTTATTATGCTTATCCTGAGAGATTTTTGGACGATCATCAAGGACAACTAAAGCATCATGAGAGTTGTGAGCTATGAAGTGTCCAAGTCTGATAGTGACCAAACATGTGCAGTTTCTTTCTAAAGAGACTGCAGAGAAAAATACAGTGCCAGACTGAAAGCTTTTTTTTTTTTACAGGGAAAAAATAATAAAATAAATAAATAAAAAATAAGCGGTCTAAAAGCTGTACTGCCCCTCAATCTTCCTGACAAAACAATGAAAAGCCTCTGCTTCTAAAAGCACTGGTAGTCATCCGTGCATAAAAGCCATGAAGCCAACAATTACTCTTTAGTGCGGACACCGACGCCTGTGTCAATATACAGGCTATATAGAAAAATGTGTTTTTGTGTTCAAAAGATGCATGAACGCTAACCTGGCAACGCTGGCACTATCTCCCATTTAATCACTGAGCAGCACTTGATGACTCTGAAATGTGCTTCGCTCAATAGCCGAGGCTCCAATTCATCTTAAGATCAGGTTTTACAGGGGACTCAAAGAAGTAAAAACAAGCTGCCTTTCATAAGAGAAGCCCGTTTCTCGGTCGCTCTTTACAACATATAATTTTGTTGAGAATCCATAATGTGCCTTTCATCTGTATGGAATAAATCCCTCTGATGCAATCTGCCCTCTATGAGACCGCCTCAACATTTCGGCTATTGACACAGTCATGCATTTTGCTTCTCATTTCATGGACTCGAACCGATTCAGTACAGGATAATGATCTTGACAGCCAAAGCATTCAATATGTGCCGCACTTCCTGTGCGAGGTGTTGGGGATGGATCCCCCCTACTTTCCTCAGCTGATTGATTATGATACGTGTGTGTGTCTGGACCCCGAGTGTGTAACGAATGCTTGTTACGGCTCCACTGTTGCCATGAAGAGACTGTCACACTTTAAGTAGCACCCGATGGTATTAGCAGGAGTGAAGACAGTAACTTCAGCACATTAGTAGTAGAGTGAGGTGCACCAACACGACAGTGGCAGTGTTAACAGATTCGTTAAAGAAGATATGCTTCTGCATCTTTGTAAGATTCACTGTTCAGAGGAGATACTGAATTTGGAGTCTTTCCTCTCCATCCTTCTGCTGTGAGATTCTGAACAGAACATGGAAAAAATAAAAAGAGAAAGAAACAGGGAGAAAGAGCCCTGGCAGGAAGCCCAGAAAGCAAGAGATTTGAAGCAAATCCCCCTGACGGCAGAGCGATGGGCTGCTGGGAGATTTCAGGGTGGAGGAATGAAGAAACCGTCTGGGGTTAAAGGGGCGGGATGGGGCTAGCCTCCATTACGGCTCATCTAGTGATGCTTAATAGCCATGAGTCTATCAAAAACGAAGAGCAAACATCCAAATATCTTCAGTGTACTAAATTAAATCTAAGCTGATTTATGGAGCAAGTGGAAGGCGAGAGGGAGGACTGCTATATTGTAGATTGTGCATTTCTATAATTGTGCTCAAAATGCTCTTCAAACATAATGACGGAAAAAACAGAAAGTGCCGTGGAGAGTGAAAGATGAGAGAGAGGTCACTGGTCGGTTAATTTCAACGGTGCTGTGGCAGGTGACTGATTGCTGCTCCATGACAGACAGAGAAAAAGAAAGCTAGGCAGAAGTGCAGAAAAGGAAGTGCTCCCTATGGAGAAAGCAAAGGTTATGAGATTTCCTCTAAAATGCATTTTTCATGAGTATTTAACAGCCATTGGTACACGTCTCTGAACGGCAGGTGCTTCGCTGACTGCATTAAACCTACCGAACAACACGGCTCCAAACCACTTTATATCCCCGCGCCGCAGTTACTCGCTGTGCATCACAGCCTAAATCAAGACACCAAAGAGGAGAGGCCTAGCGAGCTGCCTCCCTCGATCAGACGCACCCAAAATGCAATCTAGGTGGGTAGCACGCTAGGTTTCCAAACACAGCCGGAGTTAGCAGTAAGCATGTTTACACAAGACATATTCTGGATCTCGTTACCTGAAAGAACCTCTAAAACATTTACAAACAAAGAGCTTCTGCAATATGGCATATTTGTTGCAGCCTGACAGATCTGGCAACCCTGCAGTGGATGCACTGATTGGAACGGCAAAGAAAAAGGCGAGAGAGAAATTCGTACCTGTTGTCATTCAGCTGTGTGTATCTGGGCTGAGGGTCCGGATCTCTGTCATTCACATCATAACTGGCGTCAGGATCCTAAAAATAAAATATAACATACATAAAAAAGATCATATTGCAACACAACCTTAGCTTTTGTGCTGTCACTGAGAAATACACTGAATTTTATCTTGCATTTCTTGGATGCACACCTACCTAGATGGCATTATAAGGCATTGCAGATCTATTTGAATATTCAAATTAAGGATGCAAAAAAACACATATTTTAATAACCAAGCACTAGGTATAATTAGACTAATTCAGGGTCATGTCCACCACACCGATATGCTTCTTAATAAGTAGCAAACTGTCTGCTGATATGAATTAAATTCATAGAGATGGTTAAGGTAAAATGCCGCAAACCCCTGAGACACCTGAGGCGAGAATGATTTAAGCAGAAAGCATTATGGGACAGAATGTACAATAAGGCTGAACAGAAATGTTCGGTAACCCCAAATACCTCATGAAGCCACTGTGAAGAGTCTAACTTCTATGCAAAACCAGGTATTATGCAAAGTTTTCATAATCCTGACTGTATTACTGAAACCACATTTCTACTGTGCATAGTACTTTAACGCCAAATGATGTATTTGTGAATCAGAGCATTAAGAATTCAGTGAACCAGAAATGTTCTAAATTACATATTATCAAAGTCGAATAGTAAGTGGGCCATCTGAATGACTCATCCATGCTAATGAAGCCCTGTATATAAGGCTGATTTAGGGTCATGTCCACCACACGCAGATCAGATGCTTTTCTTTTGGGCCGACAGATTGCAATGACATGCAACAGAACTTTCTGAGACTTTTTTGATGCCACGATGTCCATTTGCCTGCGTTCAAAGACCAATGATTAAAATAGCACTGACTGCACAGCTCTTCTGATAAATACAGTTTATTATGCTATGACATAAATTTATCATCAAAGGCAAATTTGTTGCACAAGTGGCGTTTTGATGGCTGTAGCAGCAATGCTTTAAATGTTATGAATTTAACAAGACGCAGCTTTACAGATAGTGACAGTGTTGACGGTCTAACAGCACAGCATGCCAGAAGCATGTTATAACCATCTCAAAAAGTTGTACCTGTTAGTTTATTCCCTTTTAATGCACCACTGCTAAAAACAAAGACTACAAAACACAAAAACTAGTCCAGATTACTAACTGATTATTACATATGATGCTCATATAAGCTGTGTAGGTAGGCAACTCAGGTTTGGAAACATTTAATGAAAATTAGATATCTGCAAACACTATTTACTGTATCTTAACTCTAAAGACTTATATATGAAATAAAAATGTAGAAAAATCAGTTTTACTTCAAAAATAATTTTTGCCTTATTGTAATGCATTTTGTACTTCCACAATTTGTGATAATTGACTAATCTCAACAAAAAAATTTTTTTTTTCACTGCGTACACTTTCTGAAGCATTTTAAATTATTTATAACCAGCCTCTTTTTAGTATGATTTTAGTCTAAACTTTTTGATTTCAATGAAGTAAAGAATACAAATGTATTTATATTTAAATGTACACTACCCTTCAAAACTTTAGGGTGTACACTACCCTAGTTGAAATGATTATCTAATGTTGTATTCTCTTGGGTTGCATTTATTTGAACAAAATACAGTACAAGCTGTTATATTTTAGAAATATTATCAAAATTTAAAACAACTATTTTGTATTTTCATATGTTAAAATGTAAATTTATTCCTGTGATATTAAAGCTGAATTTTCAGCAGCCATTACTCCAGTCTTCAGCATCTGAAATGCTAATTTCTTATCAATGTTGAAAACACGTCACATAATAAATATATATAATATAAAATGCAAATATATAAAAAATACTTTTACTGTAACTTCTGATCAATTTAATGCATCCTTGCCGAATAAAAGTCTTTTTTTTCATCTTAGTGACCACAACCTTATGATATATGTTAATAAAGCATATAAATATCATTGCTCACTCTTCAAAATGTACAATTTGTGAAAAAGGATGGCTCACATAGTTTCTTGCGAGATCGGGGTGATCTTTCTCAATGCCGTCATCTAGAATGGTCACGACCACTCCACTTCCTGTGAAGCCCTGAGTCCAGGCCTCCTTCACATTCAGGTCTCCATGATTGGGGTTGTACTGCAAGAAAATGGATTTTTCATCATTAGTCAGATTTTAAATGCAAGTTCACTGGTGGTAGATTCCTCTATTCTGTAATTTCCCTTCAGCAAAGGCAAATGTTGGACTCTTTTAAAGCTCCTGTGTGCAGCTCAGCAGAACACGAGCCCTCCTAGCCATTCTGGGATGGGAGAGTTAACCGAGTCTTTGACCAAGACCTCCCAGTAGAGGAAAGCTCACCTGCAGGACTTTACACACACACACTGATTTTTTACCCTAGCCACTGAGAAAGGCCCAGCCGCAGGAGCTAATGCTAATGAAAGATGACTGCTCACACAGTCACATGCGTTTCCTCCCAGATGGCAGCCTGTCGGCAGGACGATCCCAACAAGGTGTGGAAACTCATTCCTTTTAACCCGACAGCTTTTTCCCTAGTGAAGTTCTTCTCCTTCTCCTTCTCTCGCTCTGTTTCATTTCCTCACACTTTGCTTTTATGCTCCACGCCATCTGTTAAAATGGCACGGCTGAATATCTCCTTACATTAAACTTAAATGTGGAAATTGTGCAGAAACACAATGAAAAACTTCAATTGGCACGTCTTCAGATAACTGCCCCCTTCACAACCTTCTCTCCCCCTGACAAAAAGCATTAAAATAAGCAGACAGAATCAAATTGCTCATCGTTCTGTGTTGCTTCTTCAGAGTAAACAACTTAAAAAGCATTCATTCCCTTGTCAACAATGATACAATCTCCATTTTCTAGCATAAAAGCACAAAGTGTGTGCGTTTCGGGTAATGTTTGACAGTAACATGTACAGATGTGGCTTAAAAGAGGTTGTGAAGGAGCCGAAACTTTAACAGATTAATATGCTAATGGAGAACGGCAGCTCTCGCGTTTGTTTTGTCATCCGTTGCCTAAGATGCTCTCTGGTCGTTCAGTTCATGCATTAATATGTTTTGGACTAGGGCTCATGCTCTGAATACAGAACAGAGCTTTAAAAGCAGTTACGCAAACAAACATTTGAAGACACACCGATGTGAGCGAGTATTCATGCATACACCCACACATAGTAATTATTTTGTGTAAGTTTTGTGTAAACTCAGTGAGTCAGACTCATTCTGAATCTGTCATCACTTAATAAAATGATTTAAAAAGATTTGGCGAAGGTTAATATGATGTTGTGCCTTCTCTGTCAGTGAACGTGACCATCAATACATTAGCTCACTTGCTTTTGGTTGTTGTCTGCGTGTGCATGCAGGTCACAGGACTAACCTGAATAACACATATTTATATATTCATGCTTTATTTACACCACCATTTGATTTGACAAAATTGCATTCCTCATCTGTGATGTATTTCAGAACAGAATATTCTGCAGGACATAATGTAATGTGGGACTTGTGTTGTCCACTGTGATTTGATAGATATAAACAATATATTAGACTGTATGATATTATATTTTATCTGCCTTATTTTTATTAAATGAAAAAATATATGATATGAATCTTAATCGCTATTAAAAAAATCAGATGTATGTTTATTTGCCAAAATATTTTGTCAATTATCTACACAACCATTCAGATGTTTGGAGTTGGTAAGAAGAAGTCTTTTATGCTCCACAAAGCTGCATTTATTTGATAAATAATTACTGTAGCCTTCAGTGTCACATGATCCTTCAGAAAACATTGTAATATGCTGATTTGCTGCTCAATAAACATGATCAATGTTGAAAACGGTCTTGACTGTGCGTTTAAATGCCTTTACTGTCACTTTTGATCAATTTATTGAATTCTTGCTGGATAAAAGTCTTCATATATTTCAAAAACATCTTACTGACTTTCGAACACTTTTAAACAGTATCTGTTATATCTAGTGTGGTCACAAATCTGTCTCACGGCCTAATTTATTACATTTATTAAAATTACAACTTTTTAATGCATACATTTAACCACAAACTAACTTCTTTTTTATAATCATTGAATGGATAAATGATTCTTCTCCGAAACAAGCATGATATAGTGCAGTACTATAACCAGATTTTTCACCCAAAAACGAATATTTTGAAATATCTCTAATTTTTTCTTCTATATGCAGAACTTCATTGGAGTACAATGCTTTTTTTGGACCCCATCCACTTTAACAGTTTTAAATACTTTACAATATCTTCTTTGTACTTTGCACAAAGAAAATCACACATATTTGTAATGACACGAAAGTGAAAGCATGATGACAGACTTTTCAATTTGTGTGAACTACCCTTATAATCTTTGTCAGAATGTATTCTTTCTTTGTGTTAATCACGCTCGGTTTATGTGGTTAGATGACTCTTTTCGAATTCTACTTCAATACACCTCAGAGTCACCTCAGAGATATTATCCGGTTCACTTTAATGTAGCTTGTGACACTAGAAACTAGTGGAAGCTGAAAAGGTCCTCTTTTGAACTCCTTGGCTGTTCTCGCCAATCAGATCCACCCGGTAGCCTTGGTTAGGTAAGAAAAGTTGTTTCAGAGGCTGAGAAAGTTTCTATATTGTGATTAAAAATTCAGAAAAAAATGTATGTCCTTTAGAATAACATGCACTAATGTATCATTCACAATAAGAGGAGAGACATTTAATAACTAAGTAAAAAAAATATATATTCTGATGTCATGTCATCTTGAGACTATAAGCACAGAATACTGTTTATATGTTTCAAAACAGACATCGGAGATTTAGAGCGAGAAAGAATCAGAGAGAATGTGAAAGCTCACAGATCAAGGGCGGACTCTTTTCCACTCTAGAAGCATTTAGACGCATTGCATTCAAAAGCTCAATGTAGAACCACAATATAAATACCTACAGTAGCTTAATACATACCAGGTACCACTGCTGGGGGAATTTTGGATCTGTGGGTTCAATATGAATGTCTCTCTTGTGTCTTCGCTTGGCAATCTGCTGCTCTGCCCAAATTACCTGAAAATACACACACACACACACACACACACACACACACACACACACACACACACACACACACACACACACACACACACACACACACACAGATTAGAGGCAATATCTCAAATATCACACATCTCAATTTTCACATTTAAAGGTCCCATATCATACACCTTTCTTGAGATTTATTTTAGGTTTTGATGCCCTTAAGAATACATATATTTGCGGTATAAGTACCAAAAAACATCTCAATATGTTTATACAGCTCTTCTCTCAGGAGCTCTGCTAAGAACAGGTCTATATCTTCTGATTGGCCTGTTGTTTTCTGAGTGACCCACAGCTAGGTCAACCACAGGTAACTAGGGTCATGTAGGGCCAACGTCACAATTACGTCCCAGCGCTAGCTGGAGGCAAATCAAAAGGAGAACTGGAGGTGGCCCATTCAAACCAGCGCATATTCGGCTACATAAAGAACTTAAAATATCATCTTCTTGTGATGATGGTGGCCAGAATCGATGTAATACAGCCTCAAATTAGAAATTTGATTGCATAGCTGCTGCCACTGCCAGACAAAAAACCGACAACAGCTGTGGTTAAACGCGATAAAACAAGCGAATTGGACAGAAACGATCATCAAAAATGCTCGCGTTTGCAGCGCACACTTCTTATCAGGAAAGATTCAATAAAGTATTGTCTTTTGTTATTATGGGCGAGTATGAATATTTATTGCATCTCACGACTGTGTCCTGTATGAAATAATGTATGTATGCATGTGTGTAAAACAACAAACTGACGATTTATATATAATCATTTGTAATTGTATATACATTGCTGTGATTAATTGTGGCTGGAATAATAAAGTAGCTGTAAAAATAGTTGCCTGCTGAAATTGAAATGTATTTACATCTTCCTCATGACTAGATAGACACGGTGAGCTTGTCTTTACTATACATGTTAGACGTGATCCACCTCATAGTAACAGTCCTGTCAGATTATCCATCCTTTGAGTGAAAGTGTAACGTTACAGGTCGGCCGATCTGGTTTCGTCCGTTAAAGTTAACCTTTTCCACATGTTTCCGTGTTGTTGTTGCTCAGCAATGCAATGGACAAGATGTTATCTGAGGTTTGGCAAAAGGATGGTGGGCGGTGCTCGGGATGGTGACTGAAGGCGGTGATTGAGTAGTTCGGACTAGAGGTCTTCACGGAGGACCCGAGGTCGGGTTCCCAGCCAGGTTTGGGTCCAACTTTAGTATAATGGACGGGTCCGCGTCGGGTCCAGGTAGTACATTTAAGGTATTTCTCAGGATTGCACGGGTACGGGCACATTTACGGGTCTCTTTGGGTTAGGGTACGAATTTTTTGACCCGTGAAGACCTCTAGTTCGGACATCAAATTTTTACAGAAGTGACAAGGGCTCTTGAAAAGTGACATCTACTTTATGCAGGCTGTGTGCACTTTACTGTGGATTGACTGTTTTGAAACGTTTATGGTAGTTACATAGCCCCTAGACCTCTGTTATCATGAAAATAGGAACTTTCAGTTTTGACAATATGGGACCTTTAACAAGGGATGTAAATCCCTTCTGCACAGCTTGTCCTCGCTCTAAAAATATCAACATTTCAAACTAACCCATGGTGTTCTTTTCAATCTGCTGTTTTATAGTTTCATTTAGATGTGTGTGTGTGGAAAAAAAGAAATCTGAAAATGAAAATGAGTTTGCACTATATGCAAAGACTATAAATATGCGATCTCTATATAAACTAGGTCTGCAACTAACGGTTCTTTTGATAATCCATTAGTTGGCTGATTATTATTTCAATTAATCGGATTAAAAAAATATATATATTTTATTGACAAAAAAACACACTATTCCACATTCTGCCCATTGTCCTTCAAACAAACGTGCCAACTGAATACTATGAAAACATACAGTGATTAACAATTTATTAGACTACCTGCCATAAAGAGAAAACACAAATCATTTAGGATATTTAAAAATCACCAATTCTGTTAGTTTAGAGTAGCTGTGGCACAAACCTTACACAGTTTGTTTTAATAAATTTGTAAAGCATTGTAAATAGTGAATATAGTTTAAATCTCTCAAAAAATTAAAATAATAATAAAGATAATAAAGACGGATAAAATCACAAACTGCAGGAACACATGTTCACTTTGATCACAGTCACGTCTTACTGTCATTTATTTATCTTGTAAAAGGCGGTTATGGAGCGTCTCATATTTATATTCATATTCATTTATATTAGCTTACACGCTGTTATCCCTTTAAAGTTCCTACTCTCATAAAATACTCGCACTGCATGTTGACTTTTAAACCTTAAATTAACTTTCAACAACAGATATTTCAGAACAATGGATATTTTTGCGCTGAAGAGACTATTAATTGTGTCCCTCTCTGTGTTCCGTCTGTCTGTGCGCGTGCACGTGCCCGCCGCACCGGTGCTCATTCAGTGTTTTAAACTTAACACAGGCTGTCAGGACGGACCTTAATGCAAAAATGGAAATGCTCGCATGAATTTGTGGCATTTATATATAAGGATATGACTGTAAACTGAACGTTTTGCACTGAGGACGCACACGCATGTGTCAAAGCGCCTGACAGGTAAAGCCATTACGCTAATGCATTAACTTGAAGCTTAAAATAAAGAATTCTCATGTTTTGGGCAGCTTGGATCACATACTTCTCCCGCAGCATCTCATTCTGTTTCCTCCACTATTTTTAGATGTATTTTGTCCATAGAAATGCGTTATTCAGTGCTGTAATTTGAGCAACCGGCTGAAGTTGGACGTGCACTGTGGGCAGACCCGACTAATAGATAATGAGAATCGTTGTCGATGATTTTCATAATCGATAATAATCGATTTTATCGATTAGTTGTTGCAGCCCTAATATAAACTCAAACATTTCTTATCCAATTCCTCCCAGATCAAATGATCAGAGTAATATCATCCACTCTGGTGTACTCTTACTGTATATATGGGAATTTTAGTTGAAACATCTGAGACAAACACTTACATGAAACATTACTTAGAACTGCATTAAGTCTATTGATCAATCAAAGAGCAACCTCTGAGTAATAAAAAATGTCCTCTGGGCAGTGTTTTGCGTGATGAGATGGACATGGCTGACATACAGCGCATAGACATTAACATTCGCATCTGAGGTATTTGCAGTGGAAGCTGAAATCTAATCAGGAACCAGAGACGTATGAAGTGCTCTCTCAGCAAAACAATTGTTTTAAATGAGCTTAAAGGTCCACAGGGCCCTTGCCTCATATACAGCATTCATCATTCTCTTTTCAGGTGGATGACCAGAGAGTCCACTGATTAAATCGAATAACTCTAGCCTCTTCTCATTCTTATGTCCATTCGATCGCTCTGATAGAGGATAGAAAACGTTTCTTTCTTTGAGGAGACACATGTACATCAGTGTGGCATTTCAGCACAAAGCATTGTTTACATAATTACATGTGTGCTTGGAGGTTGTAATTTACTGTACTCTCTTTTTTATTTAGGTGTCAGTGGGATGAAAACGAACCATCTCTTGGTTAATGGATAAGCGAGTTGGGCTCTGAAAAACAACATAAATCAAGGCTCGAAATTGCGACCATAATTGTATCGGTGCGACTTCAAAATATATTTAGGAGCATTTGTGCGAGCATATAATTGTTGTAGTGCGACCTGTTTTAATTTCTCTAAAAACATTCACAGTTGTGTGCCTTCTGTGTGCTGATACGGTCTGCCGTTCTATCAAACGTTACATAACTTCATCTTTACATTCTTAAATTGAATGCAGATTTTAGATTGGTTTACATTAGCGGTCAATCTCTCAGTCACTGCTTTCCGCTGTCAGGCGACAGGGAGCTAACTACTGCGGGAAAAGTAAAGGGCTGAAGAAGAGAGGAAATGAAAAGAAACACTGACAGATTACTTTTGTAACCCACATAAAGTTACAAATAATGGTGCTGTTGATAGCGATCATGTGGTGAATGTTGATCCACCAGCCAAAAAGACGGCGTACAGTTTTCAGAGAGAATGGTTGAAAGACTTCGAGTAGCTCCGCTATGAAAATGCACTGTGCTCTACGCACTGCATTCACTTTAAAGCCTGTGGGATGGAGTTTGCAGGTAACGGCATTCGCCACCGAATCTACACATTTTAATCTCAAGAGCTTGGTTAAACACGTAGAGTGCCAAACACAAGAAACGCAGGGACAAGTGTGTGGCAAAATGTTCAGGATCATCAGGTTCAATCGTTAAAGCCTTTAATTATCAGGATGCTCATATAGGGGTCTGCAATAATATCGTAATTGATGTTTTAACGATGTACGATTTGACAACATCAAGTATATTGCAAAAAAACAAACAAAACACCTACAGAGAGTGCACGCATACATGACGTGATGAAGTCTAGTATGTTAGATTAGTGCGCGTGTGCAAGTGTGTTTCTTTTCACTGCATGATTCAGTTTATTAAAATGCATCACAAAATTCAAGATATGGGGGCTTTATATCATTTTATATAGTTAATATCACACGAAGAGTGACGTTTTTTCCCCTCCAAAAATCAGCATTACAAACGTGATATTGATTGTATATAACAGTTCAATAAACAAGAAGTTAATATTAAGAGACTTACGTTTAAGATGCCATATTTCCTGTTTTTGCGCCATTTCGACAGAAAAATTAGTCCAAACACAGCCACAGCACTTTCACGTCTCTGAGCAACATGACGGCGTTTCGTTCCTGAATTAATCAACCGTTTAAATGATTCGGTTCAGTCGCAGTGACTCACTCATTAACAATGACTGGTGGTTTTAATTTCACATTTAAAGTATCTTTTCATATAAAAAAAATGTCAAATATCAGTATTCAATGTTTTATATTTACAGTATTACAATTATATTTGCATGTGTAACTGCAGGTTAAATGCATTCATGTCCTGCATTGAGCAGTATGTAAATGCATCTTCAGAAATGCAAAAAATGGCCTAATTGTAAAAATGACCATAAAAGGTAAAAATCTATTTAAACTTATTGGAAAAGATTCGTTTCTATTACTGCTGTGAACTGACCACCACACAGAATTTGAAGAATATCAAAGACAGCTGTCCACGTTAGTCTGTAAGATCAGCACAATAACACACTCAGTAAAAATATAGTCTAATTATCGTTATCGATAAAATCCTAGAAAATAGAGATACAATTTTTTGTCAATATCGCACTGCCAGCCGCAGAGCTGAATGTAAAATGTAACATTGCATACACCATCATAACCCTCGCCAAAGAAGAGCGCTCTCTCTGTGTTTAACCAAACTCAGATTCAAATCTGTGTGTTCTTTTCATTTTCTCTCTTCTTCAGCCCTTTGCATTTCCCATGGCAGTTAGCTCCCTGTCACCTGACAGTGGAAAGCAGTGACTGGGTATTTGACAGCAATCTAAAATCTGCATTAGAATGTAAAGATTAAATCTGTTAATATAGCCTTTGTAGTTGTGATGCTCCTAAATTTTTGCTGGTGCTCTTAACTTTTTAAAGTTGGGAGCACCATTGCTACCAAGTAAAAAAGCTCATTTCGAGCCCTGATACATACTCAATAGTCAAGACACCTTTATATTGCCTTGAGCTCACTGACTGCACATACTACAAACCGTCCAATTTGCCACTTATTTTTTCATGAATCAATTAAACTGACTCACAAATCAAACAAGTAGATTTACACATACATACATTTAATTAAATATATATATATATACAGTATATATAAACTAAATGTTTATTATGCTCATCAAGGTGCAATTATTTGAATAAAAAAAATTCAGTAAAAACTGTAATACTGTGAAATATTATTGCAATGTAAAATAACTGTTTTGATATGCTTTAACTCTTTTAATGTATTTTAAAATGTATCTTGTGTCAGAAAACTGAATTTTTTTTGCAGCAATTACTCCAGTCTTCAGTGTCACATGATCCTCTAAAAATCTTTCTGATATGTTGATCCTTCAGAAATCATTCTGATATGCATCAAAAAAATCTGTAGGAAAAATAGAAATCAATGGTTGTCTACAAAACAAAATGTAGCAAACAATATTTTGTGTCTGTGTCGTGACAACAGGAGCCAACTCACATGACCATATGACAATGTAATGCGGTTCAAGCTAAACCAAAGGCTCATCTTCTGGAAGCTGCTGTGTACTGTACATGCACTTTTTGCACACCAATGCAAACACTGAGCTTAGTCCCTTCCAGTGTATCAATCCAACTCTTTTTGTCATTATTATATTGGTTTGAGTAGCAAGCTTTCACAGCTAGTGTTTTGCCGAAAGATGAGAGTGATTCACACAAACACCACACACACATACACTCTCTCTCTCTCTCTCTCTCTCACACACACACTCTCTCTCACACACACACACACACACACACACACACACACACACACACACACATGTATGCTTGAAAAAATCCTTTGATGAGTCGTCCTTTACGCCCTTGTTTTGCAGTGGTGCCAGTGCTGGGCTAAATGTATCATGAAAACAGCAAATGTGGAGCATGGCCAGGTCAGATTTGCAGGAAGAAATAAATGTCCTGTTCCTTTCACATCTTGCTGTCCTTCATTCCTCAGCAAAAATCTGAGAAGTCCACTTTGACTTTTTGCGAGCGAATGAAATTCTGGTTAGCGAGGGAGAAGCCGATCACGTACCTGCATTCAATTTAGTATAAATTCCGGTCGCTGGAGGGAATGTGCTTACAAGCGGCAGCCTTCAGAAATCTGCTTCATTAGCATAAAACCGTGCTGACCTCGGAATGCAGAGCAGGCCTGTGTGTGCGTGTGTGTTTTTACACGTGAGGCTTGTGCCAAGATGAACCCCGGCAACAAGAATGCCTGACCCGCCGCAACAGAAACGGGCCCAGAGCGGAACCCTGATGCTGTTAGCCTTGCATAGATAGAGGCTAGCACACAAGGGAGCAGCAATCCAGCTTGTATCTTCCCCTCTCTCGTTTTCCGCTGTCATGGATCAGTGTTAGGAGTCATCCGGTCTCTTCTGCAGGCGTCTGGTGGGGTCTGGGAGGGCATCAGTATTAGCCGTGTAGTTGGATCTCCGGAGTGTGCACAGAGTTTTAACTAGTGTCTGAAGCTTCAGAGAGTGAAGATAAGAGGCTTGTCAGAAGGAGATCTATGGAAGCCTGCAGCCAGCGGCCCAAATATGCAGTCACTTGGGATGCATGTGCTGCTCTCAGATAACTTATCGGCATAGCCAGAGTCCTGTACTTTAGTACTACTACCACACACACACACACACACACACACACACACACACACATCACAGTCAGTCAACCATCAGAGACTCTAACCTAACTACTTTGTCATGGCATGCTAATGACCTCTCCTTTCGTCTGGCCTCCACTTGCAGGGTTTCTGCAGTTATGAACAAGTGACATGTATGACTTTTTAAGACCTTTTTAATACCGCCTTAAATGAAATTTAAGACCTAAACCTGTAATGGAAATACACATTATGTTACATACATATATGTATATATACATATATATTACATACATAATATAAATTAAATATACACACAGGGCTGTTATTAAATAATTTACCCTGCAAAATTATAACCGCAATAAATTATGTTATGAGATTAATATTTTAAATACATTTTTGGGATATCCTTTTCTCCTTTCCCCTTGTCTCATCTCTTTACTCCTTCCTGCTCTACTTTTCATCTAGTCTCCTCCCCTCCTACTCTCATCTTCTGTCCTCTCATCTATTATTGTCCCCCCTTCTATCTTCTCTTTTCCTCTGCCCACTTCTCCTCCTTTCTCATCTCCAGTCCAACCACCTCATGTGTTCCACTTGCTTCACATTTTATCTTCTTGCCTCCATCTCTCTCTCATCTCATCTCTTTCTGTTTTATCTGTTCCTCTCCTATCTTGTCTTGTTTTATTCTTGTCTCCTCCCATCTGATCTACAATCCTTTCATAGTACTCTTGTCCTCCACCTCTCTTCACATCTCTCATTTCATCTCCAAAAATAAGAAGGGAGGGAACAGATGTGACAGTTAGATTGGAAAGGAGACCCCACAGAAACAGAGACAAGAGGGGAGGAGAAGAGGGCAGAGGTAAAGAGGAGATAGAGATAAGAAGAGATGAAAATAAAAGTGGGGTAAGGAGAGAAAGAGATGAGAATCTCACAATCTCACCTAGTCTCCTTTTCTCTTGTCTAGATTCCTTTTGTCTCTTCTACTCTCTTCTCTATTTCTCTCCTTACCCCACTTTTATTTTAATTTCTTCTCATCTCTATCTCCACTTTTACTCTACCCTCTTCTCTTCTCCTCTCCTCGCTTTCAATGGGGTCTCCTCTTCACTCCAACCGTCTCATCTGTTCTCTCCTTTCTTATTTTTTAAATTTCATCTGTTCTCCCCCTCCCTTATCACCTCTAATTTTGTTATCCTTTCAAGTCTCCTTCCATCTTGGTCTATATATTTTCACATCCTCTTCTTGTATCGCTTCTCTTTTCCTTCTTCTCTGGCCTTCTGTTTTGTCTCAACCCTCTCCCAGTCCTATTGCAATGCCTTCTGTCATCTCTTGTCCTATCTCCTCTCCATTCATCTCATAACCTCTTATTGTGTTTTCTCTTCTTCTCTCCTCTTTCTCCTCTCATTTAATCTACTCATCTCCTTACGTTCTCTCTTCTCATCTCTTCCGCCCCTCTTATCTTCTCCTTTTCTTTCATTCCTTCTCTCATGTCCTCCCCATCATCTCTTCTCGTCTCATTTCCTCCCACCCTAGATTTTATTTACCTCCCACCTCACTTGTCCACTTTGTCATCTGTAAAGTCGTGTTTGTGAGTGGCTTTGCTTGAGGCTCATCTTTACCTGTGGCTCGGTGTGCAGTCGTACATGAACCCCGTGATGGCCGGACAAAGATCTCCTTACCACGCCCCTGTGCTGGAAATGATAATAATCCCCGAAAATCTGTGGACACACAGACGCACACACAGAGGTGATACATTAGAGTGCTATTGCAAAGGAGTCGTGTCTTACCCGCAGTACAAGGTCATATGGTCTTACACTCCAGAGGGAAACACACTCATTAACTCCAGCACCTGCTCACAGACCTGGCCATGTCTCTCTCCAACACACACATACACACACACATTCAGGGCAGAGCAGCAAAGGTTCAGCCGCATACATTTTTCTCTTAAAGTCCTAATACAAAACACAGAACAGAGACAAAAACACTCGCAAACCCTAAAAAGAGCTTCCCACTGAGATACAAATTCTGTGAAAATAATGAAAGGCAGGTTTTTTCATAAAACACGCACATGGTGACAAGTGTGAAGTATTTCTTTACAATTTCAGGTATTTGCACACACACACACACACACACACACACACACACACACACACACACACACACACACACAAGAGCAAAATACACACACATTTTAAAATGTCTAATGATGAATAGTAGGAGGATGGAGAAGAAAAGATCTGACTCTTTTTTATTAATCTGATACACAGAAGCTTCGGTTCAATAAAGCAGCACATAGAAGCAGAAATTTCACTGTATCTGGACCGCTACACACTGATGTGTGGGTTCCGGCGCTTACCTGGGCAGCTCATAACCTTGTGTACTTTGAGCTTGTGTGTGCGTATGTAAGAGAATCATGCCTCTATCATTACTCATCTTGTTCTGTTCCCAGTAGAATGTTGAAAACAACTTCTGGACGGCCAAAAACCCACACACTTCTTTCAGAAGTGACGTCAATGAATAGATCCTGCACTATACAGTCAAGTGTTTCCTTGCTAAAATGACGTTCATTCATCAAAATGCTTCCCTGCTGGGCTTCTTTTCCCCTGACGCTTCACTGCAGACGGCTCTCTTGGTTTGCTTTCCCATTTCCGTCTCTCTCTCACACTCCATGTCCTTGTGATCAATAACATGACCTCTGCTGCCATCATCTACTTGTCTCGCTAAAACTACAGAGGTGTCCCCTGGGATCATACAGGGACGGAAATGCTTTCTGAAACCAGGAGGACTCATTGTGAGTGTCTGAATTGGGAAAATTGGGTAAAGTCATGCCCGGTGTTCTGAAACCTTTCATAAAATAAAAAAATATCACATATCTCATTAATATCTCGGGGTTTCTCCTAGACAGGCAAATGGAGACTTTTGCTTAACTGTCTCCAGAAAGGATTTTAAAAATGTCACAAACTGTGCCAGCTGTGGCCTGCAATCAAAAGTCAGAAAAGCCAACACATTTCTCATTAAATTCTGCAGAGAAAAATGATGTGGGCTTTGATTTTCATATTCATTTTACAGCTCTATACTCTTAGTTCATGTCAACCAGTGTTTGCTGAACTGTTGAATCTACAAAGCCACAGCAAAATAAATACAATTTAATCTGCGTTATGAGTTTGCAGTCTGGCTTGAATGTGATGAGATAAACAGACCGGGTACCATAAAATGAATACTAAAACAACGCATGCAATCTCCCGCACACAAAAACAAATAATACAACGTGGCCAGTGTAGTCCAATTCAAGAACAAATTCTTGTGAGCAAGTTGCCTTTAGTAAAATGCTCAAAAGTTCAATTGTGGGTTTGAATATACTAACAAATGACTCCCTCAATCCATCAAAGAGATTATAGAATTAGTATTGTGTACCATGCTTTTTAAATAAATGAATAAATATAATTAAACACAATAATATAAATTGAAGTAAATCAATAATACATTTAGAATTAGTATCTTATCAGCAGAAATAGTTTGTGTATCTGCTGTTATTTCTTAATTAGGAGCTCCATTAAGCCTCCTGTGTTATAAAAGAGTAACCTGTGACCAATAAAGGTTTTCCCTGATCTGCCTCAGTGTGTCGGACATGGTCTGCAGGACTTGTGTAGCATGTTGTTAACTAGGATGGGGTCTAACATTCTGGCGGCTGAGATCAGCTTCCAGCTTTTACAGTTCAAATCACACTGCATGTGCTGTCAGATGTGTCAGAATTCACACAACACTTCGTTTCACCCTCTACTTCTTTCACTCTCTTTTTATACTCTTCAAATCAGTTATTCTGTCGCATTCGCCTACACTAAGATTGTAATACTACTGTGTGTATAAATGTGTTTGTGAGCGAATGTTTGTATGAGAGAGAGAAACATGGATGGATAAAGATGGAACCAAAAAGAGAGATGGAAAGAAAGATGGATAAACCTTAACTTTGATCTACAGAAGTAATGAAAGTGAACATCATTACTCTATTTGGCCTGATGTGAGAGTATATAATTCATAAACCCAAAGACCAGAGATCTGAAAGACTCGCTTGCTTCTCTCAGAGCCAATTCCTCTGGACATGACACTTACTGAAAGACTGTGCCTTTATTAGACCTAAAGATGCTTTTAATGGCAGTCTGCTAACACCGCACACCCAGATGGAGGAGTTATAGGTCTACAAGAAGAAAGGTTCACACACACAAACCTTTGAGAAGAGAGGCATATTTGTTACCATGGTGCTTTACTGCAGTAATTATGGCATCCTTAAAAGGGCCATGTTCTACACTTTTGTATCAGTTTTTGTTAATCAACTTTCCTTGCACCATTTTTGCACACTTTCTTTGATCCTTGGACCTCAACAGGTTTCTTTTTAGGAAAATAAATCCTGTTTTCCATTATATTATTTCTTTTTTAACTCTTTAATTTTTAGACTATCAAATGCAGCTTATTCTGGCTAAAGGACGCCCACTTATTAAAAAAGAGGGCATAAAGAGACCAATCCGAATCAATTTAGTTTTTGTGTCATTTAGGGTGGGTTTATCTGAAATAGATCAAATAACAGGTCATCTTGGGAAAAGAAAAATAATATATTTAACAGATCTCTCAGTAAATGAATGGTGGTATAGAGAACATTGGGGGAAAAAGAGCAGTAATGTAGACCTTTGTCCATAAGTAACAAGTACCAATCATTTTACAAACAGAAATACACATGTAAAATGGTGTCAACTAGGGTTACACTTGCTCACTACTACGCCTCCAACCTGGCAAACATATTAGTTTTTTCCCTAAAAAAATATTTATTACATCAGCCTTATAAACACCCGGTCTCACAGAAGCAGCATGAATACAGCCAATCAGCATCATGCAATACACATCAGAAAAAAAGCATCAATACTTTAGGAAAATAGCAAGGAAAAGAAAGAAAAAGAGATAAAAATAAATAGAAAAAGTCTAATTGGATTTAGCTACACTGGTGTTTGAATTTGCAATTCGACAAATAGTCAAAGCTCTGCACCAAGGTTATTATAGTTTTGAATTTGTTTTATTTTAACATTGTTTTCAAATTTTCTATGAAATCCAGTTTAGTTTTTATTAGTTTCATTAATATTTTTGTTAGTTTTAGTTTAGTTTTTATTTTGTGAACACATTTTTATTTAGTTTTTATATAGTTTAGTTTCAGTTACAGTTTTAATTAAAGTTTAGCAGAGTCAACAGATCACTTCCAGAGCGAAGGCCAAAAAAAAGACTTAGGCATAATTCACCCTTAGTGAGACAAACATTTAGCGACACAAAATTAATGCATGCTGAGATTGATTAGATGGTAAACGTATACAAATATATACCAAAGGAAGCAGTCAAGCCTTTATACTAAATAAATCTACACAAGTTGCGCTTAATGTCATATATAATGATGCGTGTTGAGATATTTAATATGAAAATAAACGTAGCCTAATTTGGTTATATGTATTTTTTCTTATACCAAAGTCATGATATTGTAACTATCGTGTTTTGCGCACTTTTCCGTACATAAATCACAACAGCCACGCATAAATCATAGCTGGGACTAATGAAATTCAATAATAACGGCAATTTAAAGGCTCATATTTGAAAATGTTATTTTCTTTATTGATGAAGAATTATAGTTGTGTGTATGATGTGATTTAGCCTATGCATAAATAGTTCGAAAGCCTGACAGAGTGATCACAAGGTAGGCCACGTTTTGTATTGTTCACAGAAAGGTGCGTTCTCATCTTTTTTTCTGTTAATTATCATGTTGCGCGTCTGTTTTTCTTCAAAGCACCAACTTGCCTAATGTTGGTTTGATTGCTTATGTTGCATGAGAAAATAAATAAGTTTACCTACCTGATGTTGTAGATCAATGCGGGTGCGGTTCTGCTCGTGACTCGCGGTCTTTATGTCAAACGGTTCTGGTCTGGTACATAAATAAATGAGTGCTGCTGTCGGATAATGAGTCGGGTATTCTGTTAAGTACTGCTGGTGAACGCTTACCAAACAGGACACGTGCAGGACTCAGCTTTAAACTGCTTTGTGTCTCTCCGTCAGATAACCCCATGTGCGTGATGCACCATTTACAGGTATCACTAAACTGTCACACAGCTCATATATCATATCATATCGCCATATATCATATCGCCAAGGGGTGAGAACATAATGATTAAAAAACGATTATTTATTTTAGTTAATTATTATTTTATTTCAGTTAGTTTTTCAATAACTGTTGGTAGTTTCGTTTTAGTTTTGCAAATATTGTTTTCCTCTTAATTTCTGTTGTCGTTTATGAAAATAACCTTGCTCTGCACTCCCTCGAGCATTTTTTATCATTCTAAGAATAATATTTTTCTTTCACCTGCTTAAAACTGATTTTCAGGGGAGCCGTGCTTATTTCCAGTCTTATGTTTAGCAAGTCATTGGAGGTGTTTTCATTGAATTAGACCACTGATGTAACCAGCTCCAGCACTCTCAAACCGAATGCCACATCTCATCTGAAAAACATGCGACAGCTATTGATCATGTTACTCACCGCCATCATGAGTACAGTTGCATAATTGCTTTACATAATACCACGAATCAATAAAAATCTATTTTTCATAATTGCCTTCACAGCGAGTAGTAATGAATAGATTCATAGATGCAGGGACATGTGGGGAAAAAAACAGTTCTGGGAAATCATCGTAACAGCCTTTGCTGCCCCGCTGGGCTCCAAAGTAAGAGATACATTTCATTGACGTTGAGCTATTGATGTTCTACGGCTAAATTAAATTCAGAGGAGGCAGCACACCTCAGGAATACAGAACTGTAGCAGAAATGGTCTTCGATCAATGGGAATCTTATCAAACATCCTTTTCAAATCCAGGTTTTCTGGGGAATGAAGAGTCAAGGCCCAGGTGAGCGACGGAGGAGGATATTGGCAGTGTATCTGTGGTTTCCTTAATTTCGACACAAAGTTGTATAACAAACAAATGTTCAAGCAAAGTCTTTTCATATGATTCAAATATCTGAAAAAAATCTCAATAGTCTGCTCTGATGATTTAAGATTTAATACAAGATTTAATATGCTAAATTAAAATAACTGGATTAAGTAACAAAATATTTGAAATGTTTATTATCAACATTAACTTAAGTATTTACTTGCTAACTTATTTTAATGCAAATAATATGCCACGGAAGGACTTTATGAACAGTTTTAAGTGAAGATACAAATGAACTGCTGAATCACGGAGTTCAGTAAACCTAAATTGTTCCAACTTCAGCATTTCTGCTACTCATCTTCAAAGAAGCTATGAAAATATCCATCTTAAAGCAATAGTTCACAAAATAAATGGCACTGTCACATTTACTAATGCAGGTTTGAAACAAAATTTGAGTAAGTAAATAACAGTTTTCATTTTCAACATTTCATCTAGCACACTTCTGGGAAAACAAAGATGTAATGTGTACAGAGGGTTTTTATAGACTACATTTGAGCACAAGGGTCTTTGTGTGTCCTGCTTATTTTGTATTAGCATTCAAGTTATTGTGAAATAACCACAGCAAGCACATCCACAACCTTTAGTGCCATAATTATGACCTTTGATTGCCATTCAGTGATGATGCTTAATAAGGACTGAGCTTAATGAACCAAGATATGGGTGTGTTTTGTGTGTGTGTGTGTGTGTGTGTGTGTGTGCGTGCGTGCATGCGTGTGTGTGTGTGTGTGTGTGTGTGTGTGTGTGTGTGTGTGTGATAAAACCAAAAAGAATGCAGCTGTGAACATCAAGAGGATCCATCTGGCTGAATCGTAAGTTTTAAACCTCCCAGTGGGCTGAAAAATATGTTCACTAAATTAGTATACGCTGCAAATTTCCTCTGGTCTGACGATGCATAGAATATGAATCTGCTGGCTGCGTTTCTTACGTTTTTTTCGACTTAAAATGAAACACTCTTTTACTCATACTCAGATCTGAGAGCAGCTGACAGAGGTGATGGAACAGTATTTCCGTCCTACCTCCGCAGTCACGAGGGACAACATTAATCTAACCACGATGAGAGAGAATTGTATTCAACCATGGAGGTTTTCTTTGATAATATTACATTTTTCAGAATAAAATGAAGGAAATAGGAAGGGCAGAGATAGACTGAAGGGCAATGAAAGCACATAGGTGTGTAGTAGCTAGAGCATGTACACACACTTTACTACAAAGTCTATGTAGCCTCCAGCTAAATGTCAACGATGGTGCACTTTAAAAATGAAACGAGGAAGTTCTTAAAAATGACTGTAACAAAGGTGGCGGTAATTTATCTCCCCTGCTGTGTGACTTTTTTCTTGGGGCCAGATTTTCACATTCCCCAGCCAACACAGAAGGATATGAAGTCATCTAATGCGACCATCCACTACATTCACTGATCGCTCTATAGCAAAAGTCGATTTAAGTGTGAATCCTGCATGCTCTGCACATCTCTATATGAATGGAGCAGTCTCAATGAGGACATAAATATATGAACAATAGCTCCAGAACTGTTCTGAGAGTCACTTCACGAGCATTTTACCATTTCATTTGAGTAAAACTAGCATCATATCAAATACACACACAGAACTTTAAATGTATTCATTACAACCCATCAAAATAAAAGTTCAGTTTAACTTATTAAAGACATTGTGCCAGAAATAGGCTATATTACTATTTAGTAGAATGTATGTACTACTAAAACTACTACTTACTACTACTGTTGAAAAATAATACAACAACATTTTTTAAAGAAATAATCACAAAATATTGACATTTTAATAGTAAATCCCCTTTATTTGCCAAAAATGTTTATGTTTAATTTTCTTAAATTAAAATATTAATTAAATCAATGTCTCATGCCTTCATTTGATAACCAGAAAAATTTATATAAACAACACAGAATTTCTGAGGGTGAAAAAAACATTTCATAAGGCTACTGTAAGAATAAATAAAACAAATGTATGCATTCAAATAATTAGATATGCTAAAACACAGAATTTGGTAACAATAACACATAAGGTGAGAAAAAAAACTAACATTTCATACAGCCCTAAACATGTCATTTTTGTTACACTTTTAATAAGTTAATGTTAAATTGTATAAGTTTCATGATTTTAATTAATTAATCATTCTTTTTGATTAATAAGATTTAATTTGATCATTAAAAAGGAGTCCAGAAAAAAATAAATGGGAAAAAAACGGAATACAGAAATATTTAAATAGAAAAAAATTAAACGTAATTTGGGAAAAATTAAATGTATTTCATAGAGCCCTAATGTTGTAATGTTAGAACATCGCGAGTGAAAACTAAATAAAAAGAAAATATTGTCATGTTAGACTGATGCGACCAAATTCCCCTGTAAGTGATTTTAAAACATAAGACTTCGATAAGATTTCACTTCTACTGTTAATTACATTTTGCTAGGCTACTATGAGATGGATAGTCTAATTTTTATATAATTCAGATGGGCTACTTGTTATTTATATGGTTTATCAAAAAGTGTATATTTAAAACTGTGATTGGTACATTTTACCAAAATTTAAACAGGAAAAATATGCAATATGAAAATTATTTTCCAAAAGATACATATTGAAAAGAGCAGTCATCTTATAATCAGTGTTGTCTTATATTCGGGTCAATACGGTATGTTTTCTATTATTAAAAATAACCATTTAAAAGAGTCATTCATTCAGGAATGAAACAACACTTAGTAGTAGCACAAATGAGTCTGACATGAAGCACAAATGACACGTAGTTTGTCATTTAGTTTTGTTTTTGATTCACTTAAAAGAACCATCTCAAATATACTCATTTATAAGAGTAATTCGTTCAGACTGGTCACACTGTATGTTTTTGATTCACTAAAAACAATCATTTCCTAAGAGTCATTTGTTTGACAATCAAACTAAACCATTCACACTGTACATTTTTGATTCCCTAAAAATGACCACGATGAGCCATTTGATTTGTGATCTATACATAGTAACCTAGTATATAGAAACATGCATGACTTTCTTTCTTCAGTTGTAACACAAAAAAAAGATTCTAAAGAATGTTTCAGCTGGTTTTGCCCATGTGGACTCCATTGTCTGGACAAAAACAAAACACGGAGACATTTTTAAAAAGCAAAACCTTTGTTTATTTACATGTTTAAATTAGATTTTCGGCCCTAGCTGTGTATGCTGTTACAGACCAAATTAATAATTTAAGAATTTAGTGATATAGCCAAAATGCCCACTTACATATTATTCCTCTGTCAATGCCATCAGTTCAGTTCAACAGAAGCTGTATTGGCAGCCTGGCAATTTCAAAAAGCTTTTGCACAGTAATAACACTCTTTTTCTCTCTCTTTCACACACACAGAATCTAACCCTTACTTTTCTGTTCTACAGTCCATAACCCTTTTTTCTCTTCCTGCAGTCATTTTGTTTCTTTTCGGTTTCTCTGAGACACACACACAATCACACACTCGCTTCAATCTATATCCCCACAGACTGTGAGTCAACATGTACACCGCACACTCACTGCTTCTCCACCAGTCCATTTTCTCTGTCTTACTCTCCCCAAACCTCACTTGTCTGTGAAAGAAATCAAACCGTCGGGTGTGCCATGACACTACGTCAAAATTCCATTTGATAATGACTTTGCTGGGAGCAAAAAAAAATTTAGGCTATCAGAAAAAGATCACAGTGGCTTTAACCCTCACCTGACCCCAGATCAGATGATAGGGGTTGGCGATCGTTATCGAGATTCAATTCCATTTCACCTAATTATCAGTGTCATTTTACGCAATCACTACAACAGCCGAGCTTGATTAATTCTCCATTACAGTGACCCTCATGATCCTCAATGTCACCGTGTGTCGCTTTGTGAACAAATGGATAGGAATTTTATATGGGCTGAAATTGGATGCAAATCAGTCAACGCTGAGAATTCACGACGGGAGAGTTAATTTATGTCAACGGAAACACGCTCAGATTATTCAGACTGTAAAATTTTACAGCTCCAAGAGAGAAAATATAATAGAACACTGACTTAAATTGTCTTCGACATTAAAGTTTTTCTAAGAATAATGCAAATTGTCAGGTAGAGACAGCTGAACAGCTCCCGGGAACAGTTCTTCCTCCTCAAGGGCAACCAGGCAGTCCAAGGTCACGAGATACACCTCACAATCAAAAGGCAAATGACTGTCTGAAGCCAAAAAGAGAGAGGCAGAGAGAACGATACAGTCACAAAGTCAGACCGCTGCTGAGAGGAAAGGGGTCATTACCTGGGAAACGGAGACAGAACTAATGACACGGAGAGAGACATTCCAAGTTTGGAGAACACACACACCTACCCAAACACACACGGACGAAACGAGAGATCATTAGCACTCTGCTCAGCTCCACTCAGATGTGAGAGAGTTTCAGATGCGCACAAACACGCACGCACACACACACACACACGTTAATCTCTCAATGTATTATTCATAAGAAGTCGTTATTACTGTCATTAGAATCTGCCTTTGATTCATTGAAATGATCAGTGGGAACTGTGAGATCTTCACTGTCTTCCAGACCCCTACCGAAAGGATGAATGAACTAATCCAGTATAACAACTCATTATATACCATCAGCGATTTCCACGTGAAAGGATGATACCATGGCATCACTCGAAACTAAAACTTCAAAGATTGTATTTCCTGTTCATCAACAGGAAATACGGTTTCTGGAGGACATAAAGGTACTAAAACCTGTTTAAAGGAGTCAGTTTTATTTTTTTTAATTAATACTTTTATTCAGAAATAATGCATTAAATTGATCAAAGGTGACTGTAAAGACATGTACAATGTTACAAAAGATTTACATTTCAAATAAATGCAGTTCTTTTGATCATATTTCAAAAGTGGTAATAAGCAGGAGCTGAGGGCAGTGACACTAAATTGGCGCCAGGAGCAGATTTTACTTTTTTCAACAGTAACGTGCAAAACGTTTTATATAGAAAAGTAATATGTGACCCTGGACAACAAAACCAGTCTTAAGTCACTGGGGTATATTTGTAGCAATAGCCAAACATACATTGTATGGGTCAAAATGATTGATTTTTATTTTATGGCAAAACACATAAGAATATAAAGTAAAGATCATGTTCCATGAAGGTTTTTGTAAATTTCTCACTGTAAAGATTTCAAAACCTCATTTTGATTAGTAATATATATTGCTAAGAACTTCATTTGGACAACTTAAAAGGCGATTTTCCCAGTATTTAGATTTTTTTGCACCCTCAGATTCCAGATTTTCAAATACATGTATTTCGGCAAAATATTGTCTGATCCTAACAAACCCTACAACAATGGAAAGCTTTAAAGTGCTGGAAACAGTTGTGTGAAATGCTTGAAAGTCATTGAAATTGCATGAATTTTTCTCTCTAAGAGGTTGTACAAACTGAAATGAATAATGTTTGACTATTTCTGCCACAACACCATGGTTACAGTTAGCCTTACTGCTTCTGGTTTTCTATGTCAGCGCTGTTTGACCTGTTCATAACAGAGAATTCTGTGCAGAATTTAAATGATTCTCACTTGATCTCGCAGCAATCTTTATTCATTTTGCAGCGAGTTCAATTGGTAATAGCTCGCTGGATCACAACTGAGGGCAGTGACACGAGATCAACTCTAAATTCCTGAGTAAGCTGTTCTGAGCTAGGACCATTTTTTGGACGGGTTTGAGCTGATAAACGGTCCGCGTGGTAATGAGTAGCGCATTTTCGTTACATTTTTGTTTTGTTTGCCATTTGATGTTTCTCATATGCAGAACTTGTGAGTTGGGGTATATGGTCGGCAATAGCCACACAGCGGACCATCAGAAAATGGCTGCAAAATGTGATTTTTATTTGTCACAATCTGGAGCCCTGACAAGAAATGTACAAATTAGATTTGATTTCTGAAGGATCATTTGACATTGAAGTAACAGCTTTCAAATTTCAAATTAATTTTTAATTAATTAAATTTTTGTTTATCCAACTTTAAGTGGAGCAGAGAAAAGGCGATCCAACATTTCCCAAGTGTTGAGCACAGGGGAATAATACCCTGTACAACAAAACCATGTTGATCTATTGATCCAACCTATAGTGGAATCTGTCATCTGCTAATTACCCTACAACAATGGAAAAGCTTTAAAGTGCTGGAAACAGTTGTTCTGCTTTCAAAGTCCTCAAATCCAGTTGTAAGCCATTGTAAGGCAGATGACAACCAGCACTAAAAGGATATCGTCACTACCTTGATCAGGTCAGAGCTGCAGTGAAGAGGTGAGAAGATGCTAAGCTCTCCTGAATGAATCACAGTGTCCTTTTTCATTTCATAAAGCAATTGCTTCCCACTCTCTCTCTCCCCCTCACACACCACCGAGGTTGACAGACAGAGATATTACACCATTCTGATGGTGACTAACGAGGCCTGTTTCGCTTTAGTGCTTTACGGCCACATTCAGTTTAAACTAATGGTTTTTAAGCTTCTCTGGCCAAGTACCTAGTCACAACAATGCTCCATATACTTTTCATAATTATATGAGCATGATAATAATCAGCAGTGAGCACACTGACATCACTGCAGACTGTGATTTGAGGGCAAGCTTAAAAACTGAGCAACATAATGCCATACTTTAATTAATATAAATATTAGCATTGATTCCTGTAGTTCAGATAAAACATCAGTAGATGGCAACATTAGATTGTCTTTATGAGCAAATCACTGAATCAGTATTATACAAATTAAATAAAATTCTAAACTAAATAACCAATAACAAAAAAATGTCAATACATTCAAAAATGGATTTATCCAGGAACAAAACAAATGACTCATTATTAATCAGTCATCGAATCATTAATTTAACAATATTTTCAAATCACTGATTCACTCAGGAACAAAACAAGTGTAAATAATACAATTCAACTCATTATTTCCAGCCAGCTGTGAGAGATCAGAATGAAACCACAAACATTATTACAGAAAGTTTTACGATAACCGATATTTTGAACCGATATTTCTGGTGTAAAAATTTTGTGAATGCCAAAATTAATAATAATTAATTAAAAAACGTTTTTAAATGCTTTTAAACATGTCTTTAATTCTGAAAACTGTTAATAACAACAACATTAAATAAACAGTAATATTAATAATAATAATAACATAAGTTGGCTACAGATTGATCACCCAGATAGCATCTGTAAACATTTTGTAAAACTCCTGTAACATATGCTGATCTAGGTTCTGATTATTCTCAACACAGTTGTAATAATTGTTGTAGGCAGATGACAACCAGCACTAAAAGGATATTCGCTAAACCGAACTTATATTTTGACAGGTTGCCATGAAGAGACCTTTTAAGTTTCTATAGCCTATGTATATATGATATGACGATGTCCTTTACTCAAATGAAACAGTCAAATGCTCATGAAGTGACTCTCACGAGCAGTTCTGGGGATGTTGTTCATGTATTTATGTCCTCATTTAGTGAGACGGCACGCTGAAAACAGCAGCACAGCGCTTCAGTATGTGTGTGTGCAGTAATGAAACCGCTTCTCTGTGTCATTCATTACCTAGAGATGCAAACATGCAGGATTCATATTTAAAGTGTTTATGAGCTTAATATTTATAGATACTAGTCCATAGCAGTCGATTTAAGTGTACTGACCTAGACTTTGATTAATTCATCCAAACTTGACACATTCCGTGACATTCCGCTTATACGGTAAATTCCATTATATGACTGCATTCCGATTCCGCCCGCATTTTCAGATAAAACATCAGTAGATGGTTATATTGAGATTGTTTTGCAACTTCAGCAAATCACTGAATCAGTATTATACCTTTGAGAGACAACTGATGCGTGATCACTGAGGCAGCTCCAGTTAGCATGTGCTCGTGAGACTGCCTTCAGTTTTCCGTTGATTGTCGGACTCGTGACTCTCTACATATCAGATGAGCGGTAATGAGATTGCTCTCAGAGATTGAACAATATGTTCAAATCAGAGTGTTGAGCTCAGACAGGCTGCATGAGCCAAATAGTGCATTTAAACATTAAATAGTTTCACCTGTATTATTTATTCACCAATAAATAATGTCACCTGTAAATAGTATGTTTGTTTGGATAAGTCAAAAAAAAATAATAAAAAAAAATTATCGGCAAATCTGTTTTAAAATGGCCGATATCGATAATCGGTAAAATTTAATTTAATATACATTCAAAACAGGCCGATAATCAGTCGAACAAAACAAGTGACTAATTATGGATCAGTCACTGAATCATTAATTTAATAATACATTCAAAAACACTGATTCATTCAGGAACAAAACAAATGACTCATTATTAATCAGTCATCGAATCATTAATTTAACAATATGTTCAAATCCCTGATTCACTCGGGAACAAAACAAATGACTCATTATTAATCAGTCATTGAATCATTAATTTAACAATATGTTCAAATCACTGATTCACTCAGGAACAAAACAAGTGACTAATTATGGATCAGTCACTGAATCATTAATTTACAATATATTGAAAACACTTGCATCCAGAAATTAAATTCTTCCCTATTATGTATGGGAAAAATAGTATGCCAAAATAGTAGTATGTCTGAAATCATAGTATTCAAAAACAGTAGAGATAAAGTACCCAGATAACTTACTACTTCACCTGGATTCTGAAGTGTGCAGTCAATGGACACTTTACTATCCAATGAGGTCATGGGAAATGATTTATGAAATGGCTGTTTTCAATTCATTTTATATAAAACATAATTTCTTAATGACCGCAAAGTAAATTCAAATTGAAATGTACTACCTAATCAGACAGTAGGCAAATTTGGATGCCCATCTGATTCATTCAGGAACAAAACAAGGATCTGGCATTATGAGTAATTCAATGGATCTTTCCCTCAATGATTTGTTAAAATCAAAGATTCAGCAGGAACAAAACAAGCGACCATGGCTCCATCCAAAATCACTATAAAAACAGTATGTGAACAGAGCAGTATGTCAAATTCACAGTATTCATGAAACAGTGGGAAAAAGTACCCGGATTACATTCATAAGTCAGAGAGTATGTGATTTCATACACAGCCTATCCATATAGTTGAATCATTTGAGATTGAGAAGCACAGTTTATGATACTACTGGCATAGCATATATAAATAAAACATAATTTCAGAAAAATGTTTCGGCCTCTTTTAAACTTGATGTACAAGCATGACTGGAATAGCTGTCGAGTGAACCAACTTGCTTTACAGGGACTCTGACCTGGTCAAAACCTTACCACTTCACACTGCACATCATAGGCAATGAACCTAGCTGCACAAAGAATTACAAACCAAACATAGAAAAAACACCAGGTCTATAATGAAATACATTTTCAGTCATGTCAAGCACCATCCGGGAGCATTCATCAACATCAACCTCAGGATCACCTTATATAACCAACCTAATAGGAAATGCTGCATTTTACAAACTATAACCTTTTGAAGAATTCCTAGAGGAAGATGTCTATTCCACAGACTCAGAATTAAGTACCCAAAACCCAGCATAAATGCTCAAATGACTCATTACTCATATCGGCTTAATAGGAATACTTCTACTACTGACAATATTGTGCCTCGTCTCCAGAGAGCCATTACCTGTCCCGAAGCTTTTACCTCATTCTGAATCATCCTGTATACAACGGCGTAACAACAATGATTCATTCCCTGTGCGCTTCAGCATTTGGCACACAAGAGATTCGGAAACAAATCGATGGGGCTCAGATGTCCATAGGTAAGGGTTAGTTATGCCCACCGTTCTCCACAGCGGCTCATTTTCTTTTGAGCTGCATGACTTAAAAAAACACAAGGTCTGCCAGGTGATGTTTTATTTGAGCGTGTAACTCACAGAGGCATGATCCGAGGATTGATGGCTATTGTGTCGAGGTTAACCAGCTTGTATAAACACTGGCAGATTATGTTCCCCAACAGAATGATGGCAGTTTGAGTTACACGGAGCATCTCTTAATAAACACTCGTGTGTGTCACAGAGGTGGCGGACCTAATTAGGATGACAAAGTCTGTTTTTTTACTTCATATTAGTGATGTGAGGTTATGAAAATTACTTACTAATTAACTGTACAGGCAAAAACCTAGAACTAAAACGAAACCTTTCAATTTCGACTTCAGCTGTGACAAAAACCACTGCCTCTGATCCAAAGCGGTCAGGAACGGTTGGTGGGACCTGATTGCACAGATGACATTCAAAGGGAAAAACCTCAAAGTGACAACAATATCATTCTCTCAATAGATGTGCCAGCTGAAGATGAAACGTGCTGCTGTGTGTGTTTGTGTGTACACCTATATGCGTGTGGGAATCATGGGATGGACAGAGAAAAAAGAGAAAGAGAGAGAGTGGACCGCATCCTCCACGCTTTAATGTCAGCTATTTCAAAGGTGTTTGCAACTCAGAGGCAGGAGGTTTCATCCCTTCTCTCTGCCTCTTTTACCCTGACATGCTTTCTCTCTGCCTCTGTAGAAAAACGCTCAGCATGAAAGAGTACGAAAGACTTTCCCAAGCCGCGTTTGCACAAACTGGACTTTTGAAAGTAACTGGACTTAAGAATGGCATCAAACCTTGTGTTAATAGAATATATACACATAACACACACATAAAAACAGTGAATTATAATTACAATTTCAAATAACTTACAAAATATATATATTTTCAAAATGTAAACCATTCCTGTAATTGCAAAGCTGATTTTTTTTGCAGTCCCTACTTCATTCTTCATTATTCTAATATGCTGATTTGCTGCATTAACATTTCTTATCATCATCAATGTTGAAAATAGTTATATAAAAACATATATTTTCAGTATTTTTTGTGACAATGACAGCTGAGATAAACCAGAACTGAACATTACAGTCACAAATCAGACCTCAGATCTATACATGAAGCTAACTGCTTAAAAAAAAATATATACATATCATATGACATGTTTAAAGCCAAACGGCCCATGATATTTTCTGGGATGTGACATTTGAAAACTGTAAATAACCATTATGTTTCTGTGGGAGTTCATGCTAATAAAATATGAGATGTATGTCAAGCTTTAGAATGTGCCCTGCAAAGCTCTTCCTCCATGCAATGTTTGTGAAATCATTACGACACTAACGTTTGCTTAGCTTGAAATCTATCCTTTGTGCCTGTGGACATTTCGGAGTAAAAAAAACCCTCCAACCTTAATTTCAAAAATACTTTTTCTTTGTAGCAGAGAAAGGAGCATCTTCCCTGAACAGGGCTCTAGACTGCGACCAAAATGGTCTCATTTGCGACCATTTTTTAGAGTGCGAGTAAAAAATTCAACATGTTCACACTTGTGCGAGTGCATGGTCTGCGCTGCTCCAAAGCATCTGCTTCATACAGTGTGTGCTCCAGAGCCAGGACCAAAGAGTATAGAAGACCACGGTAAATTGTAGCAGAAGTCAGATTTCATTGATCACGTGAAGAGATGCGTTTTCAGGCGAGCGCTTCAGTAGAGCCTGGTTTAGCACGAACAAAAGCTCGTCAGCACGAGCGCTTCATTGGTAGAGTCTGGTTTATACATACTGCATCAGCACGAGCGTGAAGTTGCGTGTAGCGGATGTAGCACAACGGAGGATTTGGTTTTCCAACTAAAGTAAAAGACTGCTTCTTAAACCTGAGAAGGTGAACGTGTTGGTATTCATGTAGAAAAAAACTAGCAAGTCCTGTCAGCGACAACCAGTTTAGTTTTGCTTTTCTTTTTGTTTTCATTTTGAAAAGCTTGTTAAATTTGCTGTTTACCTCACGTTAAGCTAGGCTTTCCTTAATTTCTATTATATTATAATTTATTTGATTCCTCAGCGTTTGCTAAACATTCGGTATATAATACAGCATGTGATGTGTCCTTCGCCATGCCTCGTCTTATTCATTTTGTTAATAAACATTATGCAAGACAGTTTGTCATTGCAGCCTACTGTTTTCTTGTAGTTGTGCTTTTTAATTAAGAACAACAATGAATCCATCTTTTGTTTTAGTCTTGAATATATATAAGTAGTATATATTATAGTAGATATATGCAAAACTGACAATTAACTTTTCTTGTAAAACGTGACACCAAGATCGCGAATTTAAAAGTGAAAGCGCACGAAAAAAGCAAATCCTGTTCACAAAATTTAAATCACAAATAATACTGATGACAAAGAACTGGTTGAATGTTGAACACTTCCGTTACCATATAGCTATAAACTATGATAAATGTTCACCAGCATGTATTAATTAATCAAATGTATAATAAAAACAATGTATAATAATGCGAGCAAATTGTGTGCTCGTGCGTCTAAGAATTAAAGTGCGACCAGTGGGAAGAATGAGTCTAGAGCCCTGCTGAAGCTTCGGTGCTTATCGTGAGCGCTTGTAGAGCAGAGGTAATGACTATAATAACTAGCCAGTGCATTTATTTCAGTCTTTCTGTCTCTGTGAAACAATGCTATAGTTGAGAGACGACGGCTCTGGAGGGATTTTTCACATGGCTGAGCTGTAATAAGACTGAAAACATCCTCTAACACTTCATGTTTCTATGGAGACTTTCTCTGTCATAAGTATACAGTTGACAGTGTGAAAAGAAATAGACTTGAAAGATCAGACATGTTTTCTGTATATTCTTTAAAAAATATGACGCATTCATCGGTCCAGAAAAGCAGTGTGCATGGACAGACGAGAGACATGTTTTCTTTTCAAGCTTGAAACATGGAGTGAGTGTCTTTGCAGCAGGATCAATGTACCATGAATGAAGATCCGTATTCAAAGGCAGCTTGGGGCAGTTTCTCTAACCACTGCTGTTGAGCCCCTGAGCGAGATGCCTCGCCCTTCAGGGGTGTTTTCAACTTCTCTTTCTCTCTCTGTCTGAGTCCATCTAGCAGACAAGATCAGCAATTCGTTTCAGAAATGAATTGGAGTAGTGCAGCTTAAAATTCTAGTGCAGAATTTTAAAGGGTATGTATATATAGTTATATAGGTGCATTTAATAATAATAATAATATATATATATTTTTTCATTCCTAGTGAATAACTGTGAAAACATGCCTTGATTATTTTTGCTGGACAATTTGCTTTATCATCTTGCATGAATCGTGTATGAAGCTTTGTGTTGATAATAATAATAATAGCAATCATTTCAGAAGTGAGGGGTACAGAAATGTCAAATGTAGTAATAATAATAATAAAAAAGTATTATAATATTTATGCATGTATAATTGACAAAACAATTATCTCTTTTTTTAATTGGCTAAGAAATTAAATATACTGCTGGACAATAATAACATCATATGGTTATGATTGTACAATCAGTATATATATATATATATATATATACTACAAACACTTTTATTTGTATCCATTTTTTTCACAGAATAAGGCAGAAAATATATGTGACCCTGGGGCACAAAACCAGTCTTAAGTCGCTGGGGTATATTTATAGGAATAGCCAACAATACATTATATGGGTCAAAATGATTGATTTATCTTTTATGCCAAAAATCATTAGGATATTAAGTAAAGATCATGATTCATGAAGATATTTTGAACCGTAAATATATCAAAACTTATTTTTGATTAGTAATATGCATTGCCAAGAACTTTATTTGGGCAACTTTAAAAGCGATTTAGATTTTTGTTTGCACCCTCAGGTTCCAGATTTTTAAATAGTTCAGATGAAGTATAAATCTTAATTTCGAAAAATTTACACTTACGACTGGTTTTGTGGTCCAGGGTCACATATTGTATAGCTTCTGTACTGTAATTAATGCTGTCAATTACCACTGTATCATTCATATTTATTACCTGGAGAAGACTTGAAAAACACATAAACCATATCGTCTTCACATTCCAGATAAGTTTTATGCTTGTTATTCAGCTTAGCTACAGCGACAGCGGAATGCCTGTCAAACGTTACTATTACTTCTCATATGAATCCGTTTTGGACTTTCTGCACGAGAGCCCCATCTGGCTTCGAGAATGAATGAAACATGCAGCGCGTGAGAGTGTTCAACGCTCCGTGATGTTCACATCGTCTTAGATACAAATAAAATGTATCCAAAACGACGTGAATATCTTTTCTCTTTTAATTTAAATTTAGATTTACTCACATTGGCCCTTGAAAACCCCTACTTTAACACAGTTGACTTAGAAAAAGTGCAGGGTAAGAGTTAAAAGTCGGGGGGACACCTCCCTCGCGTATTGAACACCCACGCTACAGGGAGCCACCGCAGAGGGATGAAAGAGCCGCGGGTTGCCGACCCCTGGTTTAAACAATTCTAAGTGATATATGTTATATATGTTGAATAATGTCTGAAAAAAAATATGAGAATGTATATATAAATCACCAAAACCTATTCCGTTATCTCTTCCAACTGTTAATAAACAGTTGAGAAAAGTCTGAAAATAAACACAAAGCTGTATAGAAAAGAATAAAAAAAATGAATGTGAAGCAGAAAGAAAGGAGTGAGCAGAAATGGTGAAAGCACAGAAAAAGAAAGCGCTGTGCAGAGAACAGAAGCAGTGGGGGGGTAATTATTTAGCCATCTCCTGTGAGGAACTCCTTTACAAAGGCAGAAAAATACCCCATAATCAGACATACTCACATCACATTGTAAACCAAGGACATTTCCACCATGTGGGCATCCTGTGTGTGTGCACATATTGTTCAAATAACAAGCTTGGGGTACATACATCCATCACTGAAAACAAATGGTACCCATGCGCTCTAGACGGGGCGTGGTGCCACTGCACCTAAAATTGCAAATGAACACACAGAAATGAGCATAACAGGATGCACTCTGGCACGAGAAGTGTGCAGACGAACCACATTGTTATAAATTCCTGACTACAACTTTTTTAAGAGAAAAAAAGATGAAGGATGCAGCACCCTGTGGCTGTAACTGGCTTTTCCCAAAATTCATCATCCAATATGAGAGCGGAAAAAAGCCCAGATCAGCTGTGAGGGAGAGGGATCTTCCTCTGGGAGAAGGTTGCTTAGATAAATGTTGATTTAGAGCTGTGATTGTCAAGTGTCAAGGAATCAATACTGACTATGTGGAGATTTCATTCTGCAGAGTTACACGAAGAACTGAAATGCAATTGAAACCCACTGCTCGAATTCTAAGAAGATTTTCTTAAATGAATGGAACGTTGTGCTGATATGAATTTGATCCGTAGAGATAGAAGATTAAATATCGTTAACCCCTGAGAAAAACCTGAGGCAAGAACAATTTGAGCAGAGTGCATTAGGGGAAAGAATATATAGAGGTGTTTGGTAACATTTCCAAAGCCAATGTGAAGAGCCTCATTTCTATTCAAAACCAGCTATTACGCAAATCTTTTTTCATAATCCTGACTGTATTAGTGAAATTACATTTCTTCTAGGCAAACTTATTTAACAGGTAATTACTGTGTTTGTGAATCTTAAGTATTCAGTGAAATGGGGATGTGCAATGCTACATACATACATATGGAATATCTTAGTAAATAGTAGGCTAGATGGTGCTAAAGAAATCATGCCCAGTTAATTTGGTTTTGGTTATAACTATACCTTTCTATTTCATAAAACTAACCAGTCTTCACAAAAATTAAGCCCTATAGATTATGTATAGTAGTAAAAGAACCAGTTAGCAAGTTTATAGTTTGAATCAGCTTAACACATTTTAATTGGATGAACTTTTAATTGGTTGCTGAATCCACTCACTTCACTTACTGTTCACTACAACTGCAAGATTTCTATACATTTAGTGATGCCAGTATCATTACTGATTGCTTCGTTAAACTGAAAGTGTATTTTTACATACATGGCATTTAGAAAAAAATCAGTAAATAAAATCAGGACTGAGCTGTATAGAAATGAGAACATTGCTTGTGGCAAGTGATCTGATATCCATAGTTGTATTATATTTATACATAATAATACAAAATAAACCTCAAATAAGGAAATACAAAAATTATCTAGATGAAATTCATAATCTCAGCAAGCCCACATATGTCACCAGACACCTGTGAGAGACAGTGAAGGATCATGACATCATCCCCGCTCACAACAAACAATGCCCGATGGTGGCACGTGAGTTGAAAGTGATGAGCGGTCCCTATTGGTCGGCTAAGAGTGCCTTCGGTGGCCTTATGAATATTCATTCCCACCCCACTCTGCTGTGACTCACTCACCCAGAACAGCTCTATCTGTACTGTGAATTATGGAAATAACGATACAACAGTGAAGAATGAGAGACATTAATCTCCTTTTATTGCAGAACGCCGGTACAGAGAGAGATACATGTAATAGAATGAGTGAAGATGGGCGATAGGGAGGGAGAGTGACAGATTGCTTGATGGAAATCTTCCCTTTCTGACAGTTCTCTTTGGAGAAAGGTACAGTCAAGTAACAACACAAACAAATAAGATGAAACAGACTGGAAATAAACAACAGGCTACGGAAGATTTTTATTAACTGCTTATTAATAAAACCCTGATCTTTTTGTGCTGCGTTTAAGAAATGATCTTGGTCTTTTTACAAGCATTGAAATAAATGTATTCCTTTTCAAGTTTGAAATTTAACTCCTGCCAAGCAACTGATGCTGCTGCTTGAACTGGACATCACTGCGTGAAGACATCCAGAGTTTTCACTCGCTTTGGGTAGCTGTATTATTTATGGGAGATAAATTCCAAGTGCACATTCCAAGTCAAATCTCTGCTCTGAATGTAGAAACTACACAGTACTGCCGTATATGTGGAATTAAGAATTAATTGTGCCCAAATAGCGCATTTTGTGGTGCTTTAGCAAGCAACTGACTAGAGAAATCATGCAACTCGGGTAACGGCAAACATGAAAAAACCTACAAAAAAACCAACAACAATCTGTATGCCACAATCTTGAGGACATGTTCTGAATGCTAAGAAGCTGAAATACTGCATGCAAAGGTAGCTTGACTGTTTACTGAATTCTCCCTTCAGTGACCTGTTACATTTCACAACAGAAGTGAAAATGCTTTCAGACCCTATAATTGTCCGGCTGATGCTGGACGGCTCAAAGAAGTTACACACACACACTCACAAACACTGCATAAGTGCTCTCACTTTCTTTCCTCCACACTGACTCCCTTGAGTCACTCTGAGCCCGCCAGACTTGATATTTCAAGTTCCACCATCTCTGCTGATCGTATCAATCTCCCACCGACCTCCTACAGAACTTCAGACAGTATCGTCTCCAGCTGTAAGACAGATTCTCTTCTCCTTGTCAGAGCTGGCAAAAGGAGAACTTTTTCATCAAGCGCTTTGTAACTAAAAGTTTTCTCTCAAGTGCTCCGGGCTACACAAAACAGATGAATCATCTAAAGATTAGAGGAAGTGTGGTTTGAGGCTGATGGATAATTAGTCTTACAAATTAACATGTCTTCATCTCGTACCCCTCATCATCTCAAATCAACAAATGGTCTTGAATACAGCTGTGAACTGTGTCAAAAACACAGACTTGAAAAGCAATGAAAGCTCCGGGTCACGGCACCAGATCAAAGCAAACTTTCTCACCGACCCTGCAACAAACAACGCAATCCTGTATTCTCCTCTGTTACCACTCTGCCAGGAGGGATCAGATGTTGAGAGAGAATGCAGCAGGCTAAAGGGCCTTTTACAGAGGACATGTTCTTGCTTCAGAAACAGATAAATGGAGCGCAAAAAATAGAACAGAAGGTGAGTTTAGTGGCATATTAACTCCTGTACACCATTGCCAATATAAACACTTCACTTCTCCATATGTAAATACACTTGTTCATGTGTAAATATGCTTAGCCCACAGATTAATCTGATTTCAATGTTTCCCCTGCCATTATATTAGGGCACCCCTAGCCCCCCTTGAAGGTCAAGTTCATTTTATTTTCTCTATAGCGCCAGATCACAGCAGAAGTCTTTCCTATAGAACAGGTCAATACCTTGTTCTTTTATTAAACAAACAAAATAGCCTAATGTTATTTATCTTATTTACACGACGGCATGTCATTTCGGTTTCTACATTCTGTGGTCGCACTCTCTGTATCACGCACAGCGGAGTTACGCCCCGATGCACGCGCACACACACACGCAAACGTACGTGCGCACACACAAGTGAGCACACTCTCACTCGTATTTTTAAATATTAAGCCGCAAAAAGACTATTTAAATATGAATTCTGTGTGTCTGTGTTATGAATGGCGCAGATGCACGGTTTTGTTTACTACTTGTACTGAAGCGTGCGTGACGCTTCCGGTGATATTGGCGTCTCACTAATGAGCACATAACTACATGAACAACATCTCCAGAACTGCTCTGAGAGTCACTGCATGAGCATTTAATTTGAGTAAAACTTTCCTTATATCATATACACAAATAAATGTAAAGGTATTCTCGGTAGCCCGTTAAAATAAAAGTTTGGTTTACCATGAAATCATTGCGGCAGAAATAGCCAACATTACTATTCTTCAGCAGAATGTCTAATAAGCTACTACTTAAAATTATAACTTTATTTTCAAGGGATAATTCTGCAATATTTCTTTAATGTTTTTAATTGTAATATTAAATCCCCTTTATTTTCCAAAAAAAAAACGTATTTTATAATTTTCATTAATTAAAAGATAAATTAAATTAAAGTTTTATCCCTTCAAAATTGCAATACACAACACAGAATTTCTGAGGTAAAAAAAACATAGGGCTATTGTAAGAATAAATTAAATTTGTTTTATGCTTTCAAATAATTAGACATACAAAACACAGAATTTGGTAACAATAAAACATACGGTTGGAAAACAAAACATTTCATAGGGCCCTAAACATGTAATTTTTGTTAAACTTTTAATAAATTTATGTTAAATTGTTCAAGTTTCATGATTTTAATTAGCTAGACATGCTTTTTAATTAATACAAATTGAGTGAAATTGATCCACAACACTATTTTTAACAGATGTTGGTTAACAGGTGAAAGATGTTGGTGTAGCATACATGTAAAACAGTTAAGGGGAATGCAAAAGTGTTCTGTTTGTGCGATTCCTGTGTGTTTGGTTGCATTTGATTGCAGCTGTCGTAGGTCTCTGTGGAAAATTTGTGTTCTAAACTGTCTCGACAAACCTCTGATTGCATTTCAACACCCATGCTGTCATATAGACGTGACTTTTCAGATATCGTCTCATCATGGCTCCATCTTCGAGTGGATGTGTGTATATGTTTGTGACTGCAGAGCTGATCCATCAATATACATTTCTTTCTTAGTGTACTAAGAGCCTTGAGGAGGGTGTCCAACTTTTTCCTAGCTCTCCAGCCATCTTAGAGTAATGATTTCTGAAAAGTTGGCAGAGATAAAAGCCTTTGGAAGTATTTTGGCAGTAGGTATATAGAAACAGAGTAAAGAAACAGACAGCAAGGCAGTGAGACTTCATCATTAAAGATCTGTATATGTGAATGATGATGGTATTTGGAGGAGAAGTGTGTGCATGTGATTAACTTAGATTAAAGAAATGTGGGGGAGTCTATGCTGAGACAGGAAAAACAACTTCACAGTAAATAAATGATATGCAATAATCTGCATCTATATACTACATTAAAGTGTGCATGAAACAGTGTTCACAACTTGGAGTAATTTTTTCCCCATCAGGAATGAATGATTGTAAAAAGTTGATTAGTTGAACAGATGCTAAAATTGACAGAGCTTAACTTGTATTTAGCAGAAAATATTTTTAAAGCTGCTAAAATGCCACATTTTTAGAGATCGATACGATATTTACCGATTTACCATAATCGGATATCGGTTTTGAAAAAAAAAGATAACCGATAATTTTTTTTTTTTACATTTGTCACATACACAATTATACAGAGTATAACCAGCAGTGAAATGTGTTCTCTGCATTTGACCCATCCAAGTGCACACACACACACACACACAAATACACTTGGAGCAGTGGGCACTGTTCACTCAGGAGAAGCTCCAGCACGACCACCGCATGTAACTTTATACAAGATTCACTTGTTTGAAACACACTAAATGATATTAACATTTACTATAGAACCATTATTTCACCAATAAACATCTAAATAAATACATCTCTATCAAAATTAATTGTTTATTATCTCCGCAAGCGATCGCATTTGAGTATAGTTCTGTGTAAATACATAGATAAACCGCGCTGTCAGCAGTTTTCATAATCTAGAATGACAAAAATATTTGTATAATTCTGATAAAACATGCCAGTTAACAAATGCAATAAAATACGATGTTTTGTTTGTTATAGCTTATTTCAATATTCCAGAGAATATTATTCATTGAATTAACATTATCCAGTGAATTATTATTCACTCTTTAGCCTATTAAACAGCATATAAACCTACTTAAACTGTAGTTTAAAATGAAGTTGATATGACTCCTGTCCTTTATTTTCTCCATTTGAAAACGTTAGACATTCTTTTGCTTACTGTTAATATCAGTGTTGCTGATGATGCTTTTTATAAATAAAATGTTTTTATTGTTGTAATTTGAAGATTAAATTTTACATGAAAATGTTAATTTTCAACAGTTTTTTGTTGTTGTTAAGATGACTGAAAGGAGGAAAAACCAAAGCGAAGAATGGACTTACTTCACTCTGTTATTTATTTACTTTAAACCAGTAAATAAATATTGGTTCTGCATATCGGTTATCGGGTACATAAACGTACACATAATCGGTATCGGTTATAAAAAATCAATGTCGGTCGATCACTACACATTTTCATTACAAAGTTAATAACTCCTCTAATTTGAGATCTTATCGTTTTCCCTGCTGGACACAAAGTGCTGTTTTGATAGGTTATAATAATGCCATTTAGATTACATCAGCTTCACAGTGGGTGTTTCAAACATTTTATAATTTGAAACCATGCTTGAGCCGATTTGAGAATCTTTCAACATCACATAAACTTTTCCTTAAGTTTTTTGCACGAAATGATTGCTCCCTTTTGGGTCTTATGTGTACTGGTGTGTTCAGCGAAATGCTAAGAATCAATACGGGAGGAAAGATACACGAGGGGCACATAACAGGAACCCAGAAACCAAAGACTTGCTCTGTGTACCCAATCCCAGGACCTGTCTCATTCAAAACAAACAGAAGACAATGATATCAAGGTACTGTGGCAAATGCAATCAGCCCACAATACACCAGCCACCATTTTTTCCACCAGCAGCTATGCGCGTAGAGAGGCCTTTGAGAGCTGTGCTCAGCGATGGGAGCAATCACGCATGTTTTTGTGTGCAGACACAGAGAGGTGGGGAGAGATGGGCGAAATGCGTCACTGATGTGTGCTGATCAGCTGCCTGCTAAGCTGTTATTCACACACACACACACACACACTCGTGACATAAACGAAACACAACCCAAAAACAACACCAACTGCAGCCGGGACAAAGAAAGCTGCTAAAATCTCAAATTAAACCCTCACAAATGCTAGAATCCTCTTCCAAATGCAAATCCCCAACCCTCATCTTCTCTGAAACAATGCCCTCGGCATTCAGCACCACAGTCTTTGGTTTAGCCCAATGAGAAAGTGGAATACTTTAAGGGTACTAGAAATATAATTAAATGCTTTTTGGGGACAAGAAGTGGAGTGGCAGGTGTATAGCTTGCAGGGTTCTCAAGAAATAGATAATCAAAATGTAGTGGGTAAAATCCCTTGGAGGTACAACATTTCCATTTGTATTTTTTATGTGCATAAAGTCACTTCAGATAAAAGGATCTGCAAAATGACTACTGACCTTTAAGACAAAGAAAGGTGTCCATGGTTTCTGAAGCTACAGCCACGTACAACATTAATGCAAAACTACAGCATATGGCGTTACTCCACTGCTAATTATTTCATCTATTTTCCACTGAATGGGTTCAGCAGCTGTTCACAACTCTCAGGTTGAGGATTAATTTTCCTGAACTGCTCCCTAAACTCATTCATTTTAGTTGCAGTGAAGTGATAAGAACCAGTTGTTCCTATTTTTCTTCCTCATTCCCCATCTGAACATCCACGTTCCTAAGGCATGCTCTTTACAATAGTGGTGGTGAAAAGTGGCAGGTGTGTGGACAGTGGGAGGCCCTTGAAACCTCTAGTAGTCAGGAAGTTGGGAAAGTCAATTTGACTTATAACAGCCTGTTCAGCTTGTGTTATACTGTGAATCAGCGTATCTGCACTTGTGACAGCTCTTAAATTACTCGTGGAAATGACAGGGAGCAGGTCAAGATGTATTTAAGTGAACTGTACAATTACTTGCACAGCAGGAATTCGGCTTTAGTTATGGCCAGGACTTGGTAAGGTGTTGAAAGCAGGCTTAAGAGACAATGCATACACACACTCTTCACCTGTTCAGTGACATTCACAGTCTCCAGCGTGGGAGCATGTGGAGCTCAGTCTCACTCCCGCCAGGTCCCCTCAACCTTCCTCCACCTCCTCCCAGGAATATCCTATCGCTTTGAGGGATGACAGCTCTAGAAACATGACATTTAAGCCTTGCTCCCGCTCTTTTATCTTCATCTATCCATCCGTCCTCACCTAAGTACAGGCCGAAGCCTTCCCTGCAGGATTCCGGCCAGGCAATCAAGTAATTATGGGCTTGGATAAATGTCTCATGCGTCCCATCGTTCTCCTGTGGAGAGTGACAGGCGCTTTCAGAGATGAATAAGGTGTCTTCCGTTATGTTGGACAGGTCATTTGTTGACCTGATGTCGCTTTTGTCAGCCTTAATCACTGTTCTGTGCTCACACTGAGCTTTAGGGGTCACACTAAAATACAACAGACACTATGGACTAACAGAGTACAAAAACAGTTGTATTTTGTGTTACAATGTGTCCTAACCAGGCATGATGCAATATAGAGTATTACATCTAATTTAAAAGGGTTATGAACTGCCTTTGTTTTTTATTTTGTACTGTTATTTATTCTGTCCACTTACATTGTTAACAAGATTTGTACATTAAAAACAAAATAAGTTTGAATAGGCTATTTTCTGTCCTGTTTTCACCCTCGACAGAATGCTCTGTTTGAACAGGTGTGGCGAACTGTAGACTCTGATGTAAATGCCCACTGCTATGATTGGCAAACAGCTGTGTTTATTTGACAGTGACATTCTTCACAGATGGACGCTGCTGTGATTTAGGTTAAAAGTGCATAAATACTCAGTATCAAATAATCTGTAATAACAGAAAAAGTAATGGTGACCACGTAATTAAAATAGTTACTCACACTTGTGTGGTGCGACATAACTGTCATATCCGGCACAGCATCGTCTTTAAGTTTCAATATTTCAGAAAATCCTGCTTCGAATTGTGCTTTGTTTGTAAACGAATCTGCGGTAAATTGAAGTGAACAAAGGACCTTACTGATACGGTCTGGCACTTCATTAAAAATAAAGTTAATCAAATAAAGTTTATCGTTTGGTTTCACGTGCGTATCGGTGGGCGGGGCTAGACACACAGCGATGTAGAAGCAAGAGTTGATTTTCTGTAGGGGTGGTGGTGTTTAGCCACAAATTACATCATAAAGAGGCACATTCCAAAACCTGTCAATTTGGCAAATTGGCTTCAATATAAATAGATTTTAGACTAACAAGAAAGTTTTGAGCTCTGAAACGTACATAATTTAGATTTATCATTTCATTACCCCTTTAAATCTATTCAATTTGAACTTTTTGTTTTAATCAGGGTGCAGACTAATTGGTTTTAAATACCACTCAGAATAACTGTAAATCAAATGGTTCTAAATTTTCTGCGATTCTGTCTTTTCTTGTAGTATTTTGGTCTACACCTAGGGTTGGGTATCGTTTTTTTTTTTTGATACCGTGCCAAATCGATACTTTTAAAACGGTACCGTGCCTAAATGGTGCCTGAACCGATACTTATTAATAAAAAAAATTAACAATTAATAATTGGATTGGGCATTAGCACTAAACACATGGGCCCGGTTTCACAGACAGGGCTTAGACTAAACCAGGATTAGATCATAGTTCAATTAGGACATTTAAGTAATTAGAAAAAAATAACATTACTGGGGTGCATCTTGAGACAAAACAAAGGCACTAATATATTTTAGGATCAGTCAGTGCAAGTTTATTTCAGTAAAAACAGCTCAGAGTTACATTTTAGTCTAGGACTGGGTTCAAGCCTTGTCTGTGAAACCGGGGGGTGATGTTTTTTCATTCATACTGGACGCCAGAGGGCGCCCTCACACAGAAAATCCACATATCCAGTCACAGAAGTAGCGAACTCATGATGCTCCAGGGATATGGATACGTAAACAGAAGATATAAACATTTTGAATGATAAAATAAATACAATAAACACTCGACTACAACTATGTATTGTTTATCTGTGTTATTTAAGCCATCTCTGGATTTTTTTCATAATAATTAAGTACATTTATAATCCATTGCTAATCGATATATTAGTAGCCTATGGAGTAGTAGTAGCGTAGCTAGTTAATGGAAGGCCGTCAGAGCAAATGTAATTACTCCATTCACGCGCTCCAGGGATGCTCTCATTTCCCGAGTTGTGCTTTTAAGTCGGAATGTGAAAACCACACACTTGCATTACTACAAAGATTTGTTGGACTTGTATTATTAGAGCTTTCAGAAATTAAGTTCACGTGCATTTTCTCAGTCGGGAAATTATTTTTCATGTGCCGTGATGATGCTTCTTACATACGTTTCGGAGAAACAAAGGACAAATACAAATATCGCTCAGGCATTCTGATTCAGTTCTAGTACATACCGGTTACATAGTTACCGGTGCCTTATTGGTACAGGGTTTCGGTACCCAACCCTATCTACACCTCACATCTTCGTCTTCCTATTCTGCCCATTTTCAGCCAATCTATCCTCCATCCGCTCCATTCATACATGTGTTGCTCAACTTTTCTGTCATCTCAGAGTCTTACTGCTCAGCACTCCCTGAATCATTTTCTCGCTTTCATCCGTTCTCTTTTGCTACTTTTTCTCTTAAGGTTTTCATAGTCTCACTACTTTTCATCTCAGTCTCTCGCTTTCTGTTCCTCTCTATATAACGTATTTTTGAAGTGATATGATTTCAGCTGTGTAGGATTTCTGGTGGATCGCTGCAAGGAAGCTCCACGCCAAGAAACGGCCGTGGCGGCAATGCTTTGGATGAGCGTGCCACGCCTCCTTACCCAGAGACCCGCACCGTAAAGCTCTCAGCTCAAGACACATTTTCTGAGCAGAATAAAATAACATCAAATGGAGAGGAGAGAAAGAGGGAGACGAAAGAAAGCACCATATGGCATCAACAATTCAACTCAGAACACAGGGATCCTTCAAGGACTCTCACAATTTGTCTGAGAGTCTGAAATGAATAATGAAAAATCAATTCGCCGTGCTGAGTATAAATGTGTCCCGTGTTTGATTGACAGGTCAGTGTCAGGCATAAATCAATGGAGATGCAGGGAGAGCTTGTTCATTATGCCACACTAATGAATGCCAGGAATTCCATACAAACACAAGATGTGCACGTACACACATAAGTCTATCACAACGCAGGATGGAGTTTAACAAGGATGGAATGGAAAAGTTCTCAAGCTGTTAAATCAAACTTCACGTGTTTGTGTGTGCTTGCGCAGTTGTTAATAAAACATCAGACAGGGCTTTACTAGGGATGGGTCACGATTTTTGAATATTTGATTAGTTGATTTAATAATAGAATATCAAATAGGCTGTGCGATTCTTTGTTTTTACAAGAATTCTTCATGTTTTCGGTGCTGATGTGGTGGTAATGAATTAATGTAACCAGAGGGAGGCGCTGTGGATAACACACATAAAAGCTGTCAAAGACAACAGAAGAACACCACATTCTCATGCGCACACGTCTATGCTCATGTGCACACTGTAGATTTGCGTCAGGATTTAACCATCAAACGTTTTCTCAGGCGGCTGATTTGAAATCAGTAATTTCCTTAATCTAGTGCTAGCAGTGGGCCCATCTGTGACAAAAGAACTCGGGGCAAAGGTAAATACACACAACTACACAGAGTCTGGACCAAACACGAGTACAACAGCTTTCAACCGAGATCGGCCCACAGAGAAAACCTGTGTGTTAGTCAGAAGCGTTTTGTAGAGTCGGTACTAGGGGTCGACCGATTATCGGCGCCGATATTAAGCATTTTACTGATTATCGATATCGGCCATTTTCAAAACAGATTTGCAGATAATTATTATTATTATTTTTTTTTATATAATGCAAACAAACATACTATTTACAGGTGACATTATTTATTGGTGAATAAATAATACAGGTGAAATTATTTAATGTTTAAATGCACTATTTGGCTCGATGCAACCTGTCTGAGCTCAACACTGTGAGAGTGAGGCGATCTTTCAATCTCTGAGAGCAATCTCCGCCCACCGCTCATCTGATATGTAGAGAGTCACGAGTCCGACCAATCAACGCGGAAAACTGAAGGCAGTCTCACTACTTGCTAACTGGAGCTGCCTCAGTGATCACGTATCAGTTGTCTCTCAAAGGTAGGCAGCAGCAGACGTTGCTGAAGTTGCAATAAATCACAATCCACTATGAAGTCCGCGATGCGGAAAATGCGGGCGGAATCGCGAAATGCAGTCATATAATGGAATTTACCGTATAACGCGGAATGTGTCGAAGTTTGGATGAATTAATCAAAAGTAGGTCAGTACACTTAAATCGACTCGCGCTATGGACTAGTATCTATAAATATTAAGCCGCAAAAACACTATTTAAATATGAATCCTGCATGTTCTGCATCTTTGTTAATGAATGACACAGACGTGCGGTTTCATTTACTGCACACATACATACTGAAGCGTGTGACGCTCGCGGTGTTTGCCGTCTCACTAAAAGAGGACATAAATACATGAACAACATCCCCAGAACTGCTCGCAGAGTCACTTCATGAGCATTTGACGGTTTCATTTGAGTAAAACGATCGTCATATCATATATACATAGGCTACAGAAACTTAAAAGGTCCTCATGGCAACCTGTCAAAATATAAGTTCGGTTTAGCCGAATATATTACTGTATACGTAATACAACTACAACAATTATTACAACTTTTGTTGAGAATAATCACACAATACGCTATTTCTTCCATGTTTTAATTTTAATAGTAACTCATTTGTTTGCCAAAATTAAAGTCTAACTCTCATTTGATTAAAAGATAAATTAAATTAATGTTTTATGCCTTCATTTGCACTGTACTGTAAATTAAAACCAACGGAATGTTGTTGTTATTAACAGTTTTCAGAATTAAAGACATGTTTAAAAGCATTTAAAGAACGTTTTTTGTCAGAGCTCTTGTTATTATTAATTTTGGCATTAATTTTCATTTTTACACCAGACACGTATATCGGTTCAAAATATCGGTTATCGGTCTACTTGATCTGTAATAATCGGTATCGGCATCGGCCCTGAAAAACCCATATCGGTCGACCCCTAGTCGGTACGGCGAATAATAATCGACCAATACCAGGCGATTATTATTTTTGCCTGAAATGCCCATCCCTATAGGCTCTACACCAGCCATCCTCAAATCTGGCCCACTCCTGCAGAGTTTAGCTCTAACCCTAATCAAACACACCTGAGCATGCTAATCAGCGTCTTCAAGTTCATTAGAAAATCACAGGTAGGTGAGTTTGATCAGGGTTGGAGCCAAACTCTGCAGCAGATTGAGCCAGGGAAAGATAGGAGGAGTCCTGCGCTACACTCACTATTTGTGAAGAGCAATCATAAGAAAAACCTAAATTTAGCTGTGCAGTCAAAGTTGAGTTGTTCTTTAGAGTCTAATTCATTAAGTCAAGCAGGGCTCAACATTAAGCTATGACATGAGTTTGTCCTTCAGACAAGTAAACCAGTCATTCACTTGTCCGAGTAAAAATGTTACTTGTCCGGGGGGGCAAAAAAACACATTTGTTTTTGGTGTAAATGTAATCCATTCCGAAGCAATAGTCTCATCAGTGTTCTATCAGGACAGACTTTAATCAGAATAATTGTGATATTTGCCTTAAATTGATTTCTAGGACACTTTTTAACTTTAGAAAGTTATGAAAATGAAATACCAGAGGTAGCTTGAAGAATACAGATAAACCATATATTGTCATGTTGTGTGTTTACGGTCTCATTAAATGGACTTCTGTAACATTCTTCCAATGGAAACTTTTCCATATACTGGCTTCAGTTAATCAGTGCCTTTCCCACTGATCTGACACCAGTTATTTCTACTTTTCATGTAACATATGACATTTAAGGACAACAATATCATGACTTAAGAGGATCAGAGGAATAATTGAGGTTCCACCAGAATAGTTATTTTAATGTGTTTGGTTGACTTCTGACACTGCATAAACAAAGGAATTATCTAATGCTGCTCCCCTACAGCTTATTATCTCCTTAGTAATGGATGTCTGAGATGCATGCATCAGAATCGCTGGTTTGTATCGGTCGAAAATGAGTAACTTAATTTGTTCAGGTCTGTCAGTTTACATTATAAATGAGACTCTCGAATGAGGATAGATAGATAGAAAAATAATTATGATTTCTAATAAATCAAAAATGCATTGTAAAAAATTAAATCAATTGATAATTTTGTGGTGGAGCCAGCAAAACTGTTAGCAGGGCAAGTAAATCAGAATTACTGGACCCACTAGGCCAAGACAAAATAAAAATCTTAAATTGATATGATCTGGATTTCAAACAGGGTTAAAAGCGTCAAGTGTTTACAGTTTGATTTACAGTAGGGTAAATGTGAGAGGGGAGGAGTGAAGAGAGGAGGAGAAGAAAGGAGAGAAAAGGAGAGCTTCATTTTGGCAGCTCATTCCACTCCTGTCCTCCCACACACGTGCTATTCACAGACTCCTCACAGCGAGCTCAGAGGGCATTGCACTCACAGGGATTAATTCATATACAATGTTTCAGCTGTCAGATACATTCCTGCTTTTCGTCTCCCAGCGAAGCGTTTAATGCCTTAACAACAGAAGAGGGAACATCTGGCAAGACAAACGAGACTGCGAGCTGCAGGGAAAAAAGAATACAACATAAGCCGATATTAATTTCCCCAATCACAGCTGACGCATCTCCATCTTAATGAATTGAACAGTGACAGACGCTGGTGAAAGGAGACTCGACAAGCATCTACAAGGACTTCTCGTATGGGCCTTAGCGATTGTGCGAGTATGCGTGAGGGTAAGTGTTTGTGCAAATCTGTCTTCCTCTTGTGTAAAGCAACAGAGATTGACAGCAAGAAGGTGAATGATATACTAGAACATCACTACAAGCCTCATGCAGCATTATGTCCACATACACAAACGTAGCAACTCTCACATGATACAAGAGATAAATCTTTGATAAAGCACTGATACCACTCACCTGCCCGTGACTGATGAAACCATGTTTGTGCGCAATCCTCTCAGCCTCCTCAGCTCCCCCTTCAATGTGGACGGCCCACGTGTTGGTGTAGATGCCTTGGCCTGTAATCAAGCCAAGAAGGACCAGGTACGCCCCCAGAAACGGCAGCAGGGTCCAGCGGCCCTCCATGAACAGGAGTGCTTCGTCTCCAAGCCTTCTGGTGATGAAGTTTGTTTTCTAATGCATCTGTTGGCTGCACTGTGAATTCAGCACTGTAATGACCTGGAGAAGATAAGACAGAGTGTCAGGAAATAAATACTAGCGCACCAAGAGGCTCATCGTTTTCTATAAAGCTCAGGTTATCTAAACATAACTGCTCTGTCAGAAAATATTCTCAGAGGGACCGTGGCGAGTCATACATTTTCATAAAGGTGTCTTGAGTGCTATTGATAGCGTTACACCAAGGGAAACTGGGATACAAACAACGCTTTGTAGGACAAGGAGAAGGCTGTGTGTTTCACTTGTACCCACTTGCTATGTGCTTGTATCTAGAGCAAGTCCACAAAAAAGGACATAAAATCTATCTCCTGCTGATGTTGCTTGTCTTAAAGGAATAGTTCAAATCCTGTCATCATTTATTCACACCATGTGTCGTCCAAACCTGTAAGACTTTCTTTCTTCTGTGAAACTAAAATTTGCAGTTTCCCTTGCTCTTTCATGTAATTACAAGAGAAAATTAAGCTTTCATATATCAAAAGGGCATACAAGCACTATGAAAGTACTATAAAAGTGGTGTTATAAATCTGTATAACAAATCTTTTGAAGCCAAATAATAGCTGTGTGTGAGATACAGATGGAAATGTAAAAGGATCCCCGGGTAATAAGACATGTATAGCTTAATATAACGTAAATTATGTCTCCTATTTAAGTATGTAGTAGAAAACCCATGGAAAAAGTATGTTATTTAAAAACAATTGCCATCGTTTTTGGTCTATGGGGGGCATCATTATTTTATGTGCACAGTGCTTTCTGCGTCGATGACGTCAAATGGTTGCACTCAGTGAGCTACTGGCGCTTATTTCTATAGCCTTTGGCTTTTTACCAAAACACAACTCAGAAAATAAAATACTTATACGATACCACATTGTGTGGCATTTGGTTGTAATTTTCAGTCGAAAGGCAACAAGAGAAGCAATGTAAGACTTTCCTAGCGATAAGAAGAGGAGAAAAGAATGGGAAGATGCCTGTGGACGAATAAAACTACCTAAAGACCCGCTTCTTTTTCTCTCCACTTTAGCCCTGGTGCCTTTGAGTCTTTTAGTAGACCACAGCTACTGAAAGAGCTTACAAACGGCTGAGACAAGAAACGCTGGATGCCATCTGTTAGGATGAAAACGCCGAGACCGCTAGAGGACTTTCTCAGCATGGATCTTACTAGATATCCGGGGCGTTTCGACTCGTTGTGGGGAAAACAAATCCATGGCACCACATTTGGTTTAAACCTATACTTATATCCGTCGCCACCTGTAAGCTCTTTCGGTAGCTGTGGTGATAATATCAGTATTTTGTTTTCAGAGTTGTCTATTCCGAGTTGTATCATGGTAAAAATAGCAACAGGTAGCGCTCTAGCTCACCGAGTGCAACCATTTTACGTCATCAGAAACATGGCGCTCCCCATGGTCCAAAATATGTATAAAACGATGTTATTTTTTTAAATAACATTAACAGTCATGTGTTTTCTACTATATATTTAGGTAAGATACATAAATTACGTTATATTAAGACATACAAGTCTTAATACCCAGGGATCCCTTAAAATAATTTGTCATTGAAAACTTAAAGGGATAGTTCACCTAAAAATGTAAATGAAGAATATAATTCCAAACTTTTATAAACATATATATCGGTATTTGTTTAATGTAAGTCTCATTTGCTCCCCAAAACTACATTAATTTGATTAAAAATGCAAAAAAGCTAATAAATAAAGAAATATTGTGATTTGTATCATTTATAACTGTATGACAAATAACTGTTTTATATTTTAATAGCTCTATTTGAATGTATTTTAAAGAATAATTCTTATATTTTGTGATAGCAAAATTGTATTTTCAGAATCATTACTCAAGTTTTCTGTGTCACATGACCCTTCGGAAATCATTCTAATATTCTAATTTGCTGCTCAATAAAAATGTTAAAAACAGTTGTGCTGCTTAATATGTTTTTGGAAATGGTGATACTTTTACCAGGATTCTTTGAAATAGAGTGTAAGGCTGTGGGAACACGGTCACAGCATCAAAAATCAAATTAGAACCAGAAATGTTTTGATATTTTGTATCCTACCTGATTGAAAAATCTATTCTTTCACTCTGCCTGTGTCAATTTGAGTCTTGTTAAAGATTTAAATCCCTGCCGCCAAGATGCTCCTGTCGGTCACGAATCATGGAAAGTTCAACTTAAATCTGTCGCTAGGGGTGGGCGATATGAGATAAAATTCATATCACAATATTTTCCACTGTCCAGACGATATCGATATTATATCACGATATGAGAAAAAAAAATTGGAATCACATTTTAGTAGACCTTTACAGTAAATTACAGGCAAAATATGTATTTTAACCTTATATAACTACCAACCAAATTCTGTAAATGTTGGGACGTTTTTAAAATATGAATAAAATGAAAACTAAAAGACTTTCAAATCACATGAGCCAATATTTTATTCACAATAGAACAGAGAACATAACAAATATACAAGAGATAAATCTTTGATAAAGCACTGATACCACTCACCTGCCCGTGACTGATGAAACCATGTTTGTGCGCAATCCTCTCAGCCTCCTCAGATCCCCCTTCAATGTGGACGGCCCACGTGTTGGTGTAGATGCCTTGGCCTGTAATCAAGCCAAGAAGGACCAGGTACGCCCCCAGAAACGGCAGCAGGGTCCAGCGGCCCTCCATGAACAGGAGTGCTTCGTCTCCAAGCCTTCTGGTGATGAAGTTTGTTTTCTAATGCATCTGTGGGCTGCACTGTGAATTCAGCACTGTAATGACCTGGAGAAGATAAGACAGAGTGTCAGGAAATAAATACTAGCACACCAAGAGGCTCATCGTTTTCTATAAAGCTCAGGTTATCTAAACATAACTGCTCTGTCAGAAAATATTCTCAGAGGGACCGTATAGTCATACATTTTCATAAAGGTGTCTTGAGTGCTATTGATAGCATTAAGGGAAACTGGGATACAAACAACGCTTGTAGGACAAGGAGAAGGCTGTGTGTTTCACTTGTACCCACTTGCTATGTGCTTGTATCTAGAGCAAGTCCACAAAAAGGACATAAAATCTATCTCCTGCTGATGTTGCTTGTCTTAAAGGAATAGTTCAAATCCTGTCATCGTTTATTCACACCATGTGCCGTCCAAACCTGTAAGACTTTCTTTCTTCTGTGAAACAAAAATTTGCAGTTTCCCTTGTTCTTTCATGTAATTACAAGAGAAAATTAAGCTTTCATATATCAAAAGGGCATGCAAGCACTATGAAAGTACTATAAAAGTGGTGTTATAAATCTGTATAACAAATCTTTTGAAGCCAAATAATAGCTGTGTGTGAGATACAGATGGAAATTTAAAAGGATCCCCGGGTAATAAGACATGTATAGCTTAATATAACATAAATTATGTCTCCTATTTAAGTATGTAGTAGAAAACCCATGGAAAAAGTATGTTATTAAAAAAAAATTGACATCATTTTTGGACTATGGGGGGCACCATTATTTTATGTGCACAGTGCTTTCTACGTCGATGACGTCAAATGGTTGCACTCGGTGAGCTACTGGCGCTTATTTCTATAGCCTTTGGCTTTTTACCAAAACACAACTCAGAAAATAACATACTTATACGATACCACATTGTGTGGCATTTGGTTGTAATTTTCAGTCGAAAGGCAACAAGAGAAGCAATGTAAGACTTTCCTAGCGATAAGAAGAGGAGAAAAGAATGGGAAGATGCCTGTGGACGAATAAAACTACCTAAAGACCCGCTTCTTTTTCTCTCCACTTTAGCTCTGGTGCCTTTGAGTCTTTTAGTAGACTACAGCTACTGAAAGAGCTTACAAACGGCTGAGACAAGAAACGTTGGATGCCATCTGTTAGGATGAAAACGCCGAGACCGCTAGAGGAGTTTCTCAGCATGGATCTTACTAGATATCCGGGCGTTTCGACTCCTTGTGGGGAAAACAAATCCATGGCACCACATTTGGTTTAAACCTATACTTATATCCGTCGCCACCTGTAAGCTCTTTCGGTAGCTGTGGTGATAATATCAGTATTTTGTTTTCTGAGTTGTCTATTCCGAGTTGTATCATGGTAAAATAGCAACAGGTAGCGCCTAGCTCACCGAAAGTGCAACCATTTTACGTCCATCAGAAACATGGCGCTCCTATGGTCCAAAATATGTATAAAACGATGTTATTTTTTTAAATAACATTAACAGTCATGTGTTTTCTACTATATATTTAGGTAAGATACATAAATTAGGTTATATTAAGACATACAAGTCTTAATACCCAGGGATCCCTTAAAATAATTTGTCATTGAAAACTTAAAGGGATAGTTCACCTAAAAATGTAAATGAAGAATATAATTCCAAACTTGTATAAACATATATATCGGTATTTTTTTAATGTAAGTCTCATTTGCTCCCCAAAACTACATTAATTTGATTAAAAATGCAAAAAAGCTAATAAATAAAGAAATATTGTGATTTGTATCATTTATAACTGTATGACAAATAACTGTTTTATATTTTAATAGCTCTATTTGAATGTATTTTAAAGAATAATTCTTATATTTTGTGATAGCAAAATTGTATTTTCAGAATCATTACTCAAGTTTTCTGTGTCACATGACCCTTCGGAAATCATTCTAATATTCTAATTTGCTGCTCAATAAAAATTTTAAAAACAGTTGTGCTGCTTAATATGTTTTTTGGAAATGGTGATACTTTTACCAGGATTCTTTGAAATAGAGTGTAAGGCTGTGGGAAACACGGTCACAGCATCCAAAAATCAAATTAGAACCAGAAATGTTTTGATATTTTGTATCCTACCTGATTGAAAAAATCTATTCTTTCACTCTGCCTGTGTCAATTTGAGTCTTGTTAAAGATTTAAATCCCTGCCGCCAAGATGCTCCTGTCGGTCACGAATCATAGAAAGTTAAACTTAAATCTGTCGCTAGGGGTGGGCGATATGAGATAAAATTCATATCACAATATTTTCCACTGTCCAGACGATATCGATATTATATCACGATATGAGAAAAAAAAATTGGAATCACATTTTAGTAGACCTTTACAGTAAATTACAGGCAAAATATGTATTTTAACCTTATATAACTACCAACCAAATTCTGTAAATGTTGGGCTGTTTTTAAAATTTTAATAAAATGAAAACTAAAAGACCTTCAAATCTCATGAGCCAATATTTTATTCACAATAGAACAGAGAACATAACAAATATTTAAATGGAGAAATTTTACACTTTTATCCACTAAATGAGCTCATTTCAAGTTTGATGCCTGCTACAAAGGGCTGAAAAATCAAGAAATATTTGAAAAGATTCAGCTGGGAGAACATCTAGCAACTAATTGAGTTAATTGACATCGGGTCTGTAACATGATTAAATGGATGTCTTAGAGAAGCACAAAACACTGGGTCTCATTCACTAATAATTGCATTCGTTTTTCGTATTTATACGCACATTTGAACTTCTCACAAAAACTTTCCGCCTAGTTCACAACACGTGCGTACCCACATGAGCTTGTTCTTAAACTCGTTCTTCTGTGAGTGAATTTGGAGTCTTCTAAAAGAACGCCCACGTGCACAAGGTTAGTAATTAGCATAATACACTCCCAAACCAGCTCCATATAAGGGCTTTCCGCAAAGCGCCACTCGTCCAGAGAAAGACAATTATGGCACCGAAACAAAAGACAAAGAAAAATAACTTTAACGATAATGAACGTGAGGTTTTGCTGTCGGAGGTGGAAGTTAGAAAAAAAATTGCTATTTAAAAGTGTATCCAATGGCGTTAATGGGCACAGGTAAAAAAGAAGCATGGGATGCGATAACACAAGCCATTAATATGGTTTCACCAGAAATTCGGACGGTTGCCAAAGTTAAAAAAAGTGGTTTGACATGAAGTACGAGGCCAAAAGAAGAATTTCAGTTCAACAGAGGAAAGAAGACAGGGGTGGAGGGCAGGGGCCACCTTTTCTGTCTGCCTTCAATGAAAGAATGGCTGCAATTATGGGACAGTCAAGCTTGAGCGGCATTATAGAAAGGAGTGAGGGTTAGAGTGACCTAATATAGGAGCAATTACAACACGGTAAAACAAGATTTTTATTTTAAGGAATGTTTTAAGTAATCATAACTCAAAACTTCCAGCTTTTTTAGAACATCCACAGACAGCAGATGGAAATGAAGAAGCTGAAGTCCAGCCGTCTACTTCCCAATCCACTCGCTATACCCTTCACAGAGGTGTACCAACTCACAGAGGTCCTGACCAACGAGGTGCTTGCTAGTCAAGATGCCCTCATCCTTGCCGTTAAGGACATGGAAGCAGGCCAACGGGAAATAAATGAGTCACTGAATAAATTGATAGCATTGCTTGGCAGTCACAGAAGTGCATAAATGTGAATAAATATATTGTGGCAAAATTCTGTTTTCTCATGTGTTTTAATATTCCTTAAAACTTTTGCAATCGTTAAAAGCACTTTTACAAATTCCATTTGCTCAATTATAGAATTTGCACTGCAACAAACTACAAAAGCTATTTAAAAAAATAGAATGAGATTATATACCATTATAAACGTTGCATCAACTGAAGGCGTGCTTAGCTGGCGCGGGCATCTCGTCACCCACAGGTTACGGCTGTGCGTGTGGTCCATAAGCAGCAGGTACATTGCGATGTTTTGTAATACACAACATGCTAAAACAATCTGACAGATATTCTCGGGCCTGTATAACAGCATTCCACCAGCTGCATCCAAGCACATCCAACGGGATTTGAGTAACCCGTTCTATCACTGAGCGCACAAGCATTTTTCAGGTTGTAGCGCACTTCCTGAGGGGTCCTTGGGTTGGCTAGACGTGTCATGAGCCATGTTTTGAGACCATAACCCCTGTCACCTACAACAAGCATCATGATAATGAACCTTTATGTAAACGAACAAAAAAATATTCTGGGCACACTTCTACTCACCAAGAAGTCATCCCTCTTCAACACCCCCAGCTTGCAAGCGCTGTCCTAAATAACTGTTTTGTAAAATAAAGGAATTGTGAGTTCCTCCGGGCCAGCGTGCAACAACATTTAGAATGTTACAGCTGGCATCGCAGACTATTTGAACGTTGATGGAGTGGTCATTTTTTCTGTTTACATAGTTTATTACATTTGTGGATGTGCTTTGATACACACATGGGTGCAGTCTATTGCACCGATGGTATTAGGTATGTCACTGATCTCATAGAACCCCCTCTTAACTACCATCTGGTGTGCCACGTCATAAGGACATTTTACATAAGTTGTCATAAGACCTACAATAGCTTTTACCACCTTGTGAATAGCACGGCTTATAGAGGGTTGGGAAATTCCGGCTCGGTCCCCAATTTCCCTTTGAAATGTTCCCGTAGCAAGTAATCCGAAGTGCACAGAACTTGGAGATGTGGTTCCAGTGAGTTGCATAAATCAACAAGGACTTATCTGGGCAACCTAAAGCAACTGAACAGCCATTTGTCACTCTCAGAAAACATATCTGTGCGCTCTCTAAAGACGCGCTCTCTCCTTAGAGCACACGCCGCAATGTCTTCAAGCAGTACCAAGTGTGCCATACCTCCAATCAGAAGGTGAGACACAATAATCACAGTTTATATAAGGATAAATCAGGTGAATTGTTGTTTGGACCTCTAATTATATATTTATCTATTTATATAATTGGACCTCTAATTTTACTTTATCAATTTTAATGTCTAGTTACTTTTCACCCACCCTGTAAATAATATATCTAATTATATGTAGGGTTATTTATACATGCTTATAAGGCCCCGGTCGCACATGATTATTGCGTACGTGTGGTATAAGTTGTTCTTGAATTTGTTCGTACATTTATAATACATTTTAGTATGAATTTTTTTGCAAACATTTGTGTGTACACATGTTTAGTGAATTAGACCTGTTCCTCAACGTCGAATTGCAAATCTCATCATCTACAGTGCATAACATAATCATAAAATACATAGTACAAAATACAAAATCATCAACAGATTCAGAGAAACAGGAGAAATCGCTGTGCGTAATGTTTTGGAAGGCACTATGTATACTGAAAGGTATATAAAGGTTTTAGCGCAACATATGCTCCCCTCAAGATAACGTCTATTTCAGGGAAGGCCTTGTGTATTTCAGCAGGACAATGCAAAACCACATACTGCAGCAATTACAACAGCATGGCTTCATAGTAGAAGAGTCCGGATGCTGAATTGGCCTGCCTGCAGTCCAGATCTTTCACCTATAGAGAACGTTTGGTGCATTAATAAATTAAAAATACGTCAAAGAAAATCACAAACTCTTCAGCAGCTGGAAACCTATATCAAGCAAGAATGGGACCAAATTCCAACACCGAAACTCCAGAAACTCATAACCTCGATGCCAAGACATCTTCAAACTGCCACAGCTAGGGCTGGGCGATAAATCGATTTTATCGATTAATTCGAATGTGTAGCTTACGTCAACTTGTTTGAATGAAATCGTTTTTCTCTTTAACATCCGCCGACGCTCCCCTCTGGGCTCCCGTAGTTCTGAACAGTGGTGGTCAAAGTACACAGATCAAGTACTTGAGTAAAAGTACAGATACGTATAATAAAATATTACTCCATTAAAAGTAAAAGTACTGCTTTTTCAATTTTACTCGAGTGAAAGTACAAAAGTACTCCATTTTTTATGTACTTAAGTAAAAAAGTACTGATAGACAGATTTATTTTGCAATTTTATATAGACTACTTTATTTCATTTTATATTAGCACATATTTGTATAATCATACTGCCCAAAATACCTGGGTTTTTCCCAAAATAACCACTATAGAGTCAAGATATATATTTTGTTGATGGACTACGTTGTTGAGAGTGATGTAGTAGTTCACTGTGAAGCTTACACTGCCATGTACCTGAGAGAAAACTGATTTCACCATCTAATTTTCACCAGTAAGAAAAAAGTGTTTTAGAACTTGTTGTTTTGCAGAACGTCAGTTATATATGACATGAGAATTAGGCCTGAAATTAGGAAGAACATTTTAAGGAAAATCTAATGATATTTTCATAAGGATTTTTTTTTCTTCTCAAACCTTGTCTGTGGTGTAAAAACACCCCTGGCCCAATGCCCCCAGAGGGCATCACTTCCCACTCTGATAATTACTGTAGTTACTATGTTCTGAACATCACATCCTTTCTTTTCCCCTCAGATGGAATCTATCTAGGTGGCTGAATAAAGATATTTGGACTTTATATCTAAAAATGTCCTCAACTTAACACCAGCAAGCTTGTTAGCTAGACAGCTAGCATCAGCTAACGATATTTACTTATTTTCAGTATGGTTATGAATAAACATTCATATCTGTCTACTCAGCTAGTTGATCTAAACAATATAAAAATGTATACTGTTGATAAACAATCATCTAAATGTAGCATTTTAATAAAACTGCTAACGTTACAGCAGCGGGGAATATGAACGTGCATGAGTTATTTTATTTAATCGGTGTTATTTTAATGTTTTTTTTTTTACCTAAAACATAACGTTAGAGACACTGATGTTGATCTGTCTGCATTCAAGCATTTCAGTGGGCTTAAATAGATCACCCTTTACAGCAGATTTAGTTCACAAACAACTGACAGTTTTGACCTAAGTATTATTTTCAGTTACAATAATTAATCCTAAAATTCGACATTAGTAACGTACTTTTCACAGCATCAGTAGCGCGCGCTCACAAGATCTCCCGGTTCTTTGCTTGTGAGTTCAGTTCACTGAAGAAGACTCGCTCTAAACGGATCATTTGAATCAGTGAGGTTTCGACTCGAGAACAGCTGCAATCGGATCATTGCAATTTGTGAATGAATCGTTTGTTGCGATTTGCGAACCAATTGAACAGGTTCATTGAAAAGAATCAGTTTGTTCATGAATCAGACACCGCTTCTGCGTCTCGGAGCACGTGATGTATCACGTGAGTAACGATATGTTTTATGAAATGTAGTGAAGTAAAAAGTACGATCTTATGCTTTGGAATGTAGTGAAGTAAAAGTAAAAGTTACTCAAAATAAAACTACTCCAGTAAAGTACAGATACTTGAAAAATGTACTTAAGTACAGTAACGAAGTAGTTGTACTTCGTTACTGACCACCACTGGTTCTGAATGGGCTCAGCCCTCCCCCCACGCTTTTGCCATATGTTGGGCCGATAGACGATAGGTGCGTTCGACTTGAAGCAGCGCTGCGCAGAATTATCACTGTGTGACATCAAAATACTGCGAGAACGATAAAAGAGCAGATGGATCCTTATGCTTTCATATCGCTCTCGCAGAACTTTGATGTAACACATTGGTCATTCTGCGCAGCGCTGCTTCAAATCGAACACACCTCAGGGTTGTTTTTATGCATTCAAATAATTAGACATGCTACAACACAGAGTTTGGTAACAATAAAACACGGCGAAAGAAAATAAAACACCCACCTATGAAAGTGGATAAAGATTTTCAATGTCTTGAAGTCTTTAAAAACAAATGTTATGTTTACGCTATTACATGTATTATGCTATTTATGCTCTCCAATAGCCTACTACAAAGGGGCCCCTTTTATCTAAATGTTGTATTTAATTTAATGTTCAACAAAATTTCAATTTTTTTTTCATAAAATGTAATTTTATAATTGTCATTTTCTTCAATCATATAATTACTATAAAACGTATGTTGGGTGAAATGTTTTATGTTTCAGCCAGTTAAAGGGTAGGTACATTGTGTGCACATGATCAGGATAGTACCACCTCCGCCTCATTTTGAGCCAGGAAAAACCCTGCACCTGATGCCATCGTCCATCACCGATGGCTGATAGATATCGCAATGCTGAGCCTATATGGGTGAGCCGACATCGTGATCTCCCCCTATAATCGGTCGCGTGCCAATACCGAGTTCGGAAAGAAAATTACGTGTTTTTTGAGAGTGATTAAACTCGCGCTAGACTTAAGTCAGTCATAATGTTCTTTGACAATGTAAGTTCTGTGCTCACATTCTCTGTATTCGCTGTTTAAAAATAACTGTGGAAGGTACAAATAATAAAAAAAATTACCATTACCACTTTCGTGAACATCCTCCTTCATAGCGTCATCAAGCGTCGCCTTTGTTATTGTTTTGAAAATGCGACCTCTAGTGGCGGAAATGTACATATCGTTCCTTTAATTTTGAACAATTTATCACCGATAAATTGCCCAGCCTTAATTCGCACACGTTAAAAATATTTATTAAAAAGCTACTTTTTTTTCCACATTCTTATTTACAGCATTATCATAAAAGGCTGTATATTACCTTATTGGGAGAAAACTGGTAGTTCTATGTGAAATCAGACATTGAGCACCCCTATAATGGCATGATCCTCATTTCGTAACACCTCTGCGAATATTTGACTGTGAGATCGGTAGTCCAATCAGGCTTATCCTACACCTACACCAGAGGTGGAAAGTAGCAATTACATTTACTCGCTACTGTAATTGAGTAGCTTTTTGTACTTGTACTTTTAAGTAATTTTTAATCTGTAATTTTACTTTTACTTAAGTATATTTTGTGTGAAGTATTGTACTGCTACATTTTAAAACACATTCGTTACTGAGTAAAAAAAAATCGCTCCGTGGAAACAACTGCAGCAAATAATGGGCAGAAGAAGAAACTGGCGCTAAAATCACAAGAAAGATGCAGACGAACATGACAGGCGTTAATGGTGCAGACCCAGCTGAAAACCAAACCCCGTCATATTCTGCTGAAGTTGAACTCGAAGGAAATGAAGTGAACCCCTGGCCATATTCATGCTCTATTATGCAGTGTTAGCTGTGTTTGCCTCGGGAGACCGAACTAGCAGCTTATAACATCTCGACATCAACCCTTCGCAAGCATGTAGAGGTAACGTAAGGTAAATACTTACATCGTTGCATTGGTGGTTAAAATTAAGCTTTGGCGGTTTAGCAAAAGGTTTTGCACAAATGAGCCAAAAAGACAGTGGTGCAGGGTGTGCAATATCATCTGAGATAATATAGTAATTGTTGTTTTAACGATGTGCGATTTGACATTATCAGTATTTTGCCAAAAACCAAACAAATCACTCTAAACAGTGTGCCGTGAAATCTAGTAACATTAGATAAGACTAATACACGTGCATTTGGAGTGCTTTCGTTCACTGCGTGATTCAGTCTGTTAAAATGCGTTTAGAATGATCACAAAATTGAAGATATAGAAGCAGAAAATGTATATATTTATATAATTTAATATAGTAAGTCAACATCACATGAAGAATGCCGTTTTTCTCAAAAAAATCACCATGATTACATAGACCTGTAGGTTTGCTTTTTACAACAGTTAAAAAAACAAGAAGTTAATTAAGAGACTTACGTTTTAAACACCATATTGCCTGTTTTGCTCTATTTCGACAACAAAATAATACCAAACACAGCCACCATAGCACAGTTTTGCTGCCTCTGACTCTGAGCAATGACGTGTTTCATTCCTTGAATTAACCGTTTAAATGATTCCGTTCAATCGCAATGACTCTCTTATGAGTGACTTGCTGACACCTACTGGTGGTTCTAATTTAACATTTAAAGTATCTTTTTATTTTTGTATTTCAAATGACTATTTAACATTTGTGACCCTGGCCTGGAGCACAAAACCAGTCTGAAGTCGCTGGAGTATATTTGTAGCAATAGCCAACAATACATTGTATGGGTTAAAATTAGCCATTTTTCTTTTATGCCAAAAATCATTAGCATATTAAGTAAAGATCATGTTCTATTAATATATTTTGTAAATTTTCTACTGTAAATATATCAAAACTAAGAGCTTAATTTGAACAACTTTAAAGGAGATTTTCTCAATATTTGGATTGTTTGCTCCCTCAGATTCCAGATTTTTAAATATTGTCCGATCATCACAAACCATACATCAATGGAAATATTATTTATTCAGCTTTCAGATGATGTATAAATCGCAATTTAGGAAAATGGACCTTTATGGTTTTGTGGTTCAGGGTCACATTTTATGTCTTATTTATCAAAACATTATTTCTGCATTTGTAACTGCAGGCTAAATGCATTCATGTCAGTGTGTAATACATCTACGCCACTTCAGATGAAGCTTCTGCATTTCCTCTGCATTGCAAAGATGAATTTTGTTGATACTGATTTAATTTGCCTGGTAACAGCCCAAATGTCTTATTATTCTAAATAACTGATTCCTTTAATTAAAAACAACTAATTTGAGATTTATAGGCCCATATCCCAGGTGTGTCAAACTCAGTTCCTGGAGGGCCACAGCCCTAAAGAGTTTATTTCCAACCCTGCTCCAACACACACACCATGTAGTTTTCAAATAAGCCTAAATTATTAGTTTAGCTGGTGTTTAATTAGGGTAATATCTACACTGTGTAGGGCTGTGGCCCTCCAGGTACTGAGTTTGACACATTTGGTCTATCCCATTTTTTCCTCCCTCCCATTGTTAAAATGTAACTAAGTACTTTTTACTCTGAGTAAATTTTAAATGAGCTACTTTTTACTTTTACTTGAGTATATTTTTAGACTGGTACTTTTACTTGTACTTAAGTAAAATTTCAGTAATGTAATGGTACTTTTACTTGAGTAGAATATTTTTGTACTCTTTCCACCTCTGACCTACACAAAGGAAAATAAGGGTTTAAAATTGTACCTTTTTGGGTACAACAACTACAAAATAAGTACCTTTTTACCCTAATAGGTACATATTAGTACCTTAAGGAAACATATTACTACTCTAATGTCTCGTTTCCACTGAGTGTACGGTTCGGTACAGTACAGTACGGTAAGCAGTTATTTCCGTTTCCACTGTTAGAAGTTGTGAATGGTACCAAAATAGCAAACCGTACCATACTACTTTTTTGGGACCCTTTCGTAAGGGTCCCTAACCCAATAGTACAATACCTAAAGGGTGGAGCTAGACTCACTGCAGAACGCTGATTGGTTTACAGAGAATCGTCACTTGTGCGTGCCACAAGGGGAAGGACAACACATGAAGTGCCATTTTTAAATACACAGCCAAAACGTGACAACGTAATAATACAATGTCGGCGCTCAAAGGAAATGAGCCATTTGAGTAGTATTAAGTACCCTTAAGATACTAATATGTACCTATTAGGGTAAAATGCCACAAATATGTCCTTTTAAGGGTACTGCTCCAGGGACAAGCTGTTGTACACAAAAACATACAATTTTAAACCCTTATTTTTCTGTGTAACGAAGCATCGAATTTTCGACTATTCGGGGCTACCCCTAAATTATACTGTTACTTTTGATCAAACTAATGCATAATTGCTGGATAAAAGTACTAATTTATTTAAGAAAACTAGTATACTGACCTCAAACTGTGTGTGTGAGAGTGTACACTTACTTTTATAATGCCCTTTTATAATAAATCCTGTTTCTACCAGAAGAACAATTTGAGAACAGCCGTTGTGGTCAGGGAAATACAGAAGGTGTTTTATACAAGTTTGACTCCATATACATTGGGATGATGACCATGCGGCTTAAGCATTGCATCATCCATCAGAGAAGCTCTCCGACATGGCAAGAGGGAGTCCCATGAGAGTTGAGCAGCTCCTTAGAGACAGCTCAGTTCTTGCTGACTGTGTAAATAAGCTTAAAGCTTGGCTCAGGGATTGGTGTATATAACCCCCAACGCCCTCTACTACAAAACAGAGCATGCACAATAAAGCCTGGCATGTGATTTTGAAGACAGCAAGCATGCAAATTCATAGTATTTCCTTCAAAAGCGAAGGCGTGATGCACGCGGTCTAGGAATAGTGTTAAAATGATAGCGCCAACCTGCACAATGGCTTTTAAAACAAGGTTTAAAAACAACAGAATGCCATTAGTAAAACTATTCCATGGAGTATGACGGCTACAATGCAGAGTTTAGCATTTAAATAGCAGCTCCTGGAAGGAAAAAGTGAGTATCTTGGTAAAAGGCCTGCCGAAGAAACAAACAAATCGTCACGTCTAAAATCTGCATTACAGAGCTCATTAAGGGCTGGCACAGAGCAGTGAGCTGGAAAGGAAAGAGGAGAAAACCATGTGTGTCTTACTGATGGAACCTGCGAATGTCACACCTCCGCAAGCACAGAAAATGAGAGAGACAGTGAGGAAGAGAGAAAGAGAGATACTGTACCCATACGTTTCACTGTAACCACAAAAGCCACGTCTGTCATATCTAAACCTAATCGATAGTTTAAACCAATTAATAGATTTCATTAAGCCCATTTTAAGAAGATTCAGTCAATTAGCAGCTAAAATAAGTTTATAAGACAGGTAATGGAAAAGAGGTCAGCTCTCAGAAAATTATTTTCCGCCTCTTAGCCATTTTCTGCATTGTCAAATAACTGCATTCAGGTTACCTGTCCCCCGTATTCAATCTTCACTTGTCTCGACAAGACTAATTTAATAATGCAGCCACTTGTGAAAGCTTCTTCTAATGGATAAACATAGGAGGTCATGAAGGATATACCTTTAGAAAACAGCACATGTAAGATGTAGCAGAAAGGCTGTTGATTTCAAGTCAAATGCTGTTCTGATATACGAACAGGGCTTGTGACTTGTATTTTCTTCTCTTTCTTAGATCAGACAAGGTCTTTGAGCTATTTTGTGTGTTGGAAACAAGGCAGAAGACCACTTTTTTTCAGCTTACAAGCAGAACGTGGAAGCAGGCCAGAGGGAATTCTGGTAATTGCGTTGCAACTGCAACATTGACCAGAAACGATGGAAATAATTGGTTATCAACAGCTTTCCTAGAACCGAAAAATTACAGAGCGCATTTCTAGAAAATCACAAATTCCCAATGCTTCAGGAATGATCACAAAGCCAAAATGACATTTAAATTAATGTGAAGTCAGTCACGTAGAACTTCGGGATCTTTTTGGAGGTTAGACATCAATCTTCACTCAACACTTCAAATTACTTATTTTCATATTTAATGACTCTGAGCAACCGTTAAGGCCTGAATCAAATGGAAAGAAAGATTATCTAGTTGTCTCCGAGGATCTGACAGATTGCACGCCTGCAAGAGGTGCCATCCCGAGTGATGCTACTGTATATGCTGGCTAGGAGGGTACTACATTTTTATAGCATGCTCTCTGGGGAAGAAAGAACAGTAATTACTATGCCTTAATAACTCCTCATCAAACACAACTACAACTACTAAAGCTTTAATGATCCAAGATGGCCTGTGAGGGCAGGAACCGAAGTGCTTAGTCACTCATTAGATAGGGAGAGAGACAGCGCACATTTGCTGTGTTTATCTCTAACGTTACCTCTTTTTTTCTCTCTCTCTTGTCAAGATCAGAACAGAGGATGACCACATTGCCTGTTCAAAAAAGCCCTTTGGGTAAACTAGGTTTCATAAGCAACCCTGCCAAAAGAATGAATGTTTCAAGACAAGTCAAAAGACATTTATAATATTTATGTAATAACAAAATAATGATTGATATTCTTTAAGGACCATCACACAATCATCATACCAACTACATAAGACAAAGAGTATCCCAATAGTGTCTTTATACTTGCTTTGAGTATATGTACTGTATTAAACACTATTAATTTGTATTTATTCACGCGGAGCTCACATGCACCGTAAATCAGTCAGAGCAACAGAAATAATTAAATTAACGTTACGCTGAAAACTCTGGGCGTGCAATACGATAATAAATCTTTCGGAGGATTTGGAGTCCGCTTAGAAAATTGAAAATATTATAACGTGCTTTTTTTTCTTTCGTGGAAAATAACAAAAGGAGGCGTGCGGCGGAATGACAGCCTCCAGTTCCTGTTAATTTCATTTGTATGGAAAACAGGAGCAAGGAAAGTGAACGGTGACTGAGACTGTCAATCTGGCGAACATTTCTATTTGTGTGTTATGTGAAATAAAACCATAAAGGTTCGGAACAACATTAGTAGGTTGAACGAATTTTTATTTTTGAGTGAAGTTAATATTATCTTTTTTGGTCACATTTTTGATAGTACAAGATAATACACCAATTAACGTTGGTTTCTCTAATTATTGGTTTCCTCAAACCAATGTGTGTAAAAGAAAAAAAACGAAACGGTCACTTTGTGTCATCTGTAAAAATGAGCGAAAACACAAATATGCTAAAACATTAATATTACAAGTAAACAAAAAAACTGTCAAAACTAAATTACGTTATTCAGAGGAAATTATATTAAACTGCTCTTAGAAGTTTGACTAACACGTTGAAGCTTAATATGACAGGAATACGTTTATTAAATAAAAACTTTATTTTCTTTAACTTCACCCCAGTTTTCCGTTCTAATGAAAATAAACAACGACAAACACACGAACTGTCATTTACCTCAGAAATGAGAACGCTGACCCCTCCTCAAAAACGAACCGAGCTGTCATTGCGCTTCACACAGCCTCGGAATCCAGTAACGGGCTCACATTTCAGTATAACGTTACAGCTCCGAAATGAAAACCTCTCACCGCTCACGACAGAAATTGAAAGTACATCCACCGAGAAACCGTTACGGAGTACTCGCGCCGTTCCCCGAGACCCCCGCGAACTCAACTCAGCATCACGCGGCGAGAGCGCGCAGATCGATGAAACTTTCAACAGCGCGCGCGTCTTCCTGTAGTCCTTTATCTTTAATTATTTATTAATCTTGTGTCTGCCAGTTTACATGGTATACTTAATATCTAAATGTTTGCAAACAAAACCTCTGTGGTGTCACGTGCCATCGGTAGCGTCTTCTTTATTGTTCTACAGACATAACGGGCTCCGTAATACATCCGTACAAAAGTCCCTAGTAATCACAAATGGCCTACAATTCCCAGGAAGTACGTCATGGCATGAGCCTGTTTGGGGTCTGCGATTCGCGGGCTCCATCTGCAGGATTCAGACACACTTCATAATTCAAATTTTACCTAATCACAGACATCTTTTGAATACAGTACCAGTAGTAAATGCATTGAATGTTATTTTAACGTTCTTAACGAAACAGTTAATCCAGAAATTAATATTCTGACCAATGTTGCAAGACTGTTCATGTTAGGAGCTGTTTATTTTCAATGCATATGTACACAATGAAAGTGACTGGTTACTAATAAATAATTGATGACAGAAATGTCATTGCTGTGAATGAATAAGTTGGATCCTTCTCAGTGTGGGGAGCCGAATGAAATCAGTATAATGTTTGCTTTGAAAGACATATATTATATTTACAGTTTTGTCAATATTTTTACTCCGAAAGCAGCAGCAAGCTCCTGCTAAGCTGATTTTGTTAGTCCTTCCGTCATTTTTATTTTATTGCCAAAGTATCACAAAAAAGCAGCACAGGTTCACACCTTAAGCCTGCAGCTTTCTCAAAAAAAAAAAAAAAAATGAATGCTTTATTTGCATCACACTTTCATTTTTGTTAGGACTGAAAAGATGGATTTAAGATGGAATGCATTACTGAAATCATAAATTATTTATGCTCCATGCTGGGATTTGTTTTAACATCAATAGCATATATATTACAATAATGAGAATCACCATAAGAAAATGTGTATCTCTTTAATAATGCATTGACTTAACTAACAATGAACAATAATACATTTGTTACTATGTTTATTAATATTTGATAACGTTGATTAATTAAAATACAACAACTAATTGCTCCTGTCCAAATAATGTAAAAAAAATTAATACTGTATTCAATAATGTTTCTGTAAATGTATAAATGAATATTAAATCAGATTAATAAATGCTTTAGAATTATTTTAATGGTTAGTTCATGTTAACTAATGCATAGTTAACTAAATTAAACCTTAATGTAATGTGTTAAACATCAGACACACTAAAGTAACGAAAAACATATATATGTTAATTTGATTCTTATCTATTAACATTCTCAAATAATACATTAAAGTAAATAATATCATGCAATATTTAAAAAAATGCCAGTGTAAGCGCTAGATGGCGCGCCTATGCAACGCACATGGGTCTCTTGCTTAAACGTTCCTCGTTCAGCGCATGCGCAGCGCCGTTCTTTGTTGTCACGGTCCAAATTTATCCCGGAATAAGGGCAGCACGCATGTGCTGTGAACCCGGATGTATCAGGACTTGTTTGAATAAAGAACAAAAGCTTCGGGCTGAAAATATATGACCGAGATGTTATTAGAAAGTAAGGGAATCTGGTTCCAGTCGGGGTAAAGTACCAGCCTTCGTTTTAGATGATTGATTACAGAAACTCACACGTTGGAGTTTTACTATTTTAATGCATTTGCTTTTAGTCATATAAACGCGGCACCATACCAATGCGTGAACATACTTGCAGCAGTATATAAACATAATACTGTAGCTTTAGTTGTAGTGCTGCAATGCATTTGATTCACGTCTACGGTAAAAAGTACGAACGCGGCAGCAATTGGTCCGAGCCAGAGGTGCTGGAGCTGCTGCAGATCTGGTCAGACGTGCCCGTCCAAACCGAGCTAGTGACCTGCCTCCGAAACCAGCATGTGTTCAACCGAATCGCCAGCACTCTGCGGCAGAAGGGCATCAATCGGACCGGGGATCAATGCAGGGAGAAGATCAAAAAGTTGAAGCTGGAGTACAAGCAGAAGACTTTGAGATCCGCGAGGTATTACGAGCTGATGGAAAGGGCGCAGAGTAACCGATCCGCCGCAACCTCCGGTTCGACTTTGCCTTTATGGGGCGGGACGGTGACAAATCAGGGAACCGGAATGCAGGGGTCAGAGGCGCCGGGTGACCCGCCTAGAACAGGTGAAATTCTGGAAATCAAGACGGAGGTGATGAGCTCGGATGATGAAGCGGTGGGCCCGCCTGAGATGCTCTTTGAGTTCGGACCTGTTGATGAGGATGATGAAGCAGGCGCTGCTGAACACAAACATGCGGGTCCAAACACAGAGGAGAACACTGAGATGGACGGAGAGCAGGGAAACACGCATGTCATCTGTTCCCCATCAGGTATCAGTCTGTTGATATGGATGGATGAATAGATTAACAGATTTGGATGTGTAAATACTGATACATATCACAGTGCAACAGAAACCAAACATCATCTGCATGATGTACTACACAATATACACACGTTCCACTATAAAGACGCTTGTTGCATAGATGGATGGATGGATCAGTGTGTATAAATGCATATTTCTCAATACTTAACATTTTTGGGAGGCAAGTAGTTCAGATTTTTCTTTGCCCTGTCAGCATTTTCACTGGCCCCACCACAATTTTATGAAAAATAATTTTCATATATGTATATAAACATACATATATATGTGAACATGTATGAACACAAACATACTAGTGTTTTTTATTTAGTGCAGTCAAACGATTAAATCGCATCCATAATAAACGTTTTTGTTTACATAATATATGTCGGTATACTGTGTATATTTATTATGTATATATATAAAAAAAAAAGTTTATGTTTATATATTTATATATATTATAAAATATGAATATATAAATGCATACACATGTAAATATCTTCAAAATATATACTGTATGTGTGTATTTACATATACATAATAAATATACACAGTACATGTACATATATAATGTAAACAAAAACTTTGTATTTTGTATGCGATTAATCGTGATTAAATGGAACTACTTTTATTTATACATTTTTACATTCAGCTGGCATGTTTATTATTAATTAATTTTTTGTGCATTTCATTTGTATGTGCATGAAATCCATGATCTTGCTGTTCCAGCTGACCTTCAGGAACTCTTTATAATATTTACAATGTGCACAAAATAGCATCACAGTGAGGTAACGTCAAGATTACACTGAACTATGAGCCTGACCAGTACCTACCAGTTTTAGCTGATATTATCCATATTTATTTAGGTGTGTGAAGTTTAACGGTGCATTATTGCAGTATTTATGCCAAACCCTTTTTTGCGTCTCTGCTGTTGGCAGTGATTTTCCATCCGGTGGCTTACTTTCATCACCACAGATGTTCTTGACAGCATTAGCATGTTATCACACCAACTGTCGCTTTAATAAAATGTTGTTAATTGTTAATTACGTTTTTATTTGGTCTTTTATCTCTGATTGACTGATTTAATGTTTAATTTGATGAAATCACACCACAGATTGCAGTGACCAGAACATGACTGGCTCCTCCGGTGCGGGTGTATCCCCGGCAACAGCTCCCATTGTGATGAGAGACGGAGGTAGCCATGGCGACCAAGAAGGGGGTTCCAGATCGTTCCATCAGAGGAAGCGTCGGAGAGTGGGACGTGGGGGCGATGGGGTGTTATCTAACGCTCTGGCTGGATATCTAGGCTGGCAGCAGACAGCAGAAGAGCGTTTCCTGACTCTGGAGGAGGCCCGGATGCGGCAGGAGGCGCGGGCCGAGGAGCGGAGGGAGCAGCAGGAGGAGAGACGAGCGAAGCAGGAGAGAGATCATGAGTTTCGTCTCATGTCCATGTTGACCAAAGTCCTGAGTTCAACACGTGGGACGGAAGACCCGAGTGCCTCCACCAGAAGAGAAACGCTCCCGGTGCCCAGCACTTCACAAACCTTGTTACCCAGCAGTGCCAAAGCTGTACCCAGCATGCTTTGGGGTGATCAGACGGCCCAGTACAGCCCGTACCTGTCCCGTCGTGGCAATAGCATGCGGCTGCACCAGGGAATCCTGCAGGAAGGCTACAATCAGTATTGTGCCAACAAGCACAATGAGAATTCAAACCCTCATGTTAGTCTCCCTGGAAACAGTACTGCTTTATTATTATTAATTATAGCAGATGTTGTTGTTTTTTTATTAAGTATAAAGTCGGTATACACTGCAATAAGATGTCTTTTTTTCAATCATTTGATCTTTTCTGCATGACTCGTTGTATACTTTGGTCTGGATATGGAAAAATATATGATAAATTATATAGTTTTATATACCCTCACTACTGGAAGTATTTTTTTAAAGAAATTAATCATAATCTTTAAATTGATTACATGTGGCAGCAAATTAAATAAATGCTGCTCTTTTGGGTTTTGTATTCTTCAAAGAATCTTAAATAAAAATATATTAAGTTTTCACAAGAATATTAAATAACAACTGTTTTCAACATAAAACCTAACGATTTTTAAATATCTTAAAGTATGGTTATTATAAATGTTAATATTATTTCAAAAATATAATTTTTTACTGTATTTAAGTAAATACAGGCTTGGTGAGCTATCAAAAATATTTTAAAAAAATTACTGACCCCTAACTTTTGAACTTTAGTATTGGTATATAAAAGTACAAATAAATTATCATTTTATTTTTCCACATCAAGCAAAATATCTACTGCATGTTTTATACAGAAATTAACAAATGACTGACGAGGCAATTTTACTTAAAATAAAACCTAGTTTAAATTAAATTGTTAAAATATTGAATTTACAATTAAAGTGTAACTGTGCCTGGCCTTTTTTGTACAGTTTTGATAATCTCCTTTTCTTAATTAGTTCATTTTAAATAATCTTTCAGTGTGACAATTCATGTTCCTTTTTAAATATTTTTTATCATTTATTTCATAAACTATATTCAAGTTTAAATCAAGATTAATATATTCTCAAAAAGACTGTTTACATTTGAGAAGTTTTGTGAAATGATATTACCCATCTACAGTCACGCTTAGTTCATTTTCTGTATGAGATTGAACTGATTTTTTTCTGATATTAAAGACAAGCCAAGTTGTGCTTTTACAGGCTCTGCTTTGGTTACTCTTGGGACTTCATAAACACATTTGTGTGGTTTGCTCATTTTAATACCATTTTTGTATTTATCTAGCTTCTGCTGTGTTGTAATTTGTGTGGTTTTTTATATTATTTATTTCAGGGCATTATAAACTTAGGAACCAGTGAAAACAAGCTGTGCTTTGACCTCCTGCAGAAAAGAGTAAGTCATGTGATTTCCTTGTTTAGTATTCATTAGCAGAGATCCTTTTTCATTAGCGATGATTTTCACCTGGTGGGCAATAAAATTGAGGGGAAAAATCCCATTAAAATATATATCATGGAGTCTTGGGGAATGTGCTCTTTTGGCCAGTGTGCAACTTCACAAAACACCCTATAGCAACTGAATTAAAACAAGCTAAATGCCATTCAGAACACCTTAGAAACTGCATACCAATGTCCTAGCAACCATCTACAGCAGCCTATCAAGTTTTGCACAGGCAAGCACCACTCATATTGTCTTCAGAAGAATATTTTAGTGTTGTTACAACAAGAAAGGTGTTCAAAAACCTTTATCTGCTCAGAAATATAAAAAGTTGTTATTGAGCCTGTATATTACATGTTACAATCATTGTTTATTGATTATTGGTATCTCCAACAGCTGATGCGACCTGACATGCTTCACATCGAACCTGCTTTCTTACAATACCCCGACTGGAAAGGCCACAGTTTGTAAGCCACCGTTTTTCCTTAACTTATTTTAACTGTTAGTTTTTCTGTAAAATCTATAATTAATTTGATTCACAATGTTTGTGTAAAATCCCATGCTCAGCTTTCGGTTCACAGTATTGATGTTCTTTTCCCCAAAGCCTTCGAGAGGAAGTTGCTAAGTTCCTGTCAGACTACTGCCGTTGTCCCAAACCGCTAAAACCCGAGAACGTGAGTGTTTTTCTGCTTTTTCTACATCCGTGTTATATTATTGAGTGGTATTATTTCTGTTAGTCTTCCTCTTTCTGTTAAAAGAGAAATTCAGACCTCATGCTTATTTTCTTCGGTTCTTTCGCAGGTCGTTGTTATGAACGGTTGTGGGTCTCTGTTCTCGGCTTTGGCAGCTACGCTCTGTGACCCAGAAGGTATCAGACTAGCTGGTCAACACAGAATATGTGTGCTTTCATGTCTAATTGTGTTGGGGTTGTAAGATGTTTTCATATTCTCACCAAGGCTGCATTTATTTGATAAAAAATACAGGGAAAAGGGTAATAACGTGAGTTATTATTACAATTTAAAAGAGCTGTTTTTCATTTTCATGTATTTTAAAATGTAAATTAGTCCTTTGATGCAAAGCTGAATTTTCAGCATCATTACTCCAGTAATCGGTGTCCTATGATCCTTCAGAAATCATTGTAATATGATGATTTGATATGCAGATTTTTTTATTACTACCTCAATTTGCTGAAAGCCTTGGATATGGATACGAAACAATTTATGAATCTATAACAACCTTTTTGCGAATTGAGAAAATAGTTATTTTTTTGAGAACTGTTTTTGATAATGGTGCAAAATGAAACCGTAAGTGGCCGTACGTGTGTTGAAATGTTACTTGATATTGTGTGTTTTACAGATGCCTTCTCATCCCTTCACCCTTCTATGGTGTGATAACGGAGGATGTGGGCTTGTACAGCAGTGTCAAACTACACCATGTGCCACTTTACAGTCAGGTGGTTAGAGAAAGTCCAGTCGTAATATTTCATAATGTAACATTAGAATGTTATTGTGTTTTTCTGCTGTTTTATTTTTGTTTCTTGGAGCTATACATCTTATATTTCTGTTTGTATTTGTATTGTGATTGTACAGCCCACAGGAAGTGATGTCAGACCGTTCCAGCTAACTGTAGAGAAATTGGAGAACTCTCTTAAAGAGGCCAAAAAAGAGGTTATTGTTTTGTTTTTTTTACTTAAATGTACAGTACACGCTTGAAACTCACATTGTATGACTCTCTTAAAATTGCACTCTCTTTATATAGGGATTGAACATCAAAGCCCTTATTCTTTTAAACCCCCACAATCCACTGGGAGAAGTGTACTCGTCTGAAGAGATGATCAGCTTTCTAGAGTTTGCCAAAATGTGAGTTTAAACTGTTTCTTACAAGCACTGAAGCAAAGCCACTGTTTCATTCAGATCTTTAATATCTGGAAGCCAGTGACATTTTATCAATACAGAAATATTAATGGCTTGTCATCACAAAACTTAATGTAGCACTATAGATGGTTTTAAGAATGTTTATGCTGCTCTTTTTCCATATAATAAAATCATTTATTGATCAGAGTATCATAAAAGTATCAAAAATCACATTTGCGCTTCAGAGCTTGGAAGACAGTGGATGACATTTATTGTATGGAAAATGCGTTCTTCAAAAAAGTTTTAGAACAGCATGATGATGAGTAAATGAAAAACTTTCTGGTTGGGAAGATTATGGGTCTGTGATCGCACTTTGTTTGCCAAATGTTCACATCATGCTTCATTAAGTTGCACGCAATTGACGAGAAATTAGATTTGTGCTCACGTATGTAATTTGAATTTGAATTTCTGCCCTCGGCGGCACTAATTTATTAATTCGTTCTCTCTCATTTGCTCCAGGCACAAGCTTCATGTGATCGTGGATGAGATTTACATGCTCTCTGTGTTCAACGAGACAGACACGTTTCACAGTGTTCTCAGCTTGGATGGGTGAGAGACATGCACATAAACTCTCTCTCTCTTATTTCTGTGCTTTTTTTATTCTAATTTACTTAGTTTTCTGCTTAATTAACTAATATGCCCTGAGCTGAAATTGAAACGTACTTCATTAGGTGTCAAGGAAAATGTAATCTTGTGTTTAATGAATTCTGGTCAAACCCCTTAAAAGTGTATTTTGCCCAAAAATTACAATTTGTTGACAGAATTACAATTTTAAGCTAAAGTATTATTTTAATCTTTATTGTAATGTCAGAAAGGGCTCTTTTGCTCAGGGCACATGTTTGGCTGGACAATAGTTCAATATCAATTATATTGCGATATTTTTTTCAATAATGGTGATATGATTTTTTTTAAACACACTACAACATGAACACTGACTGCCACAAATAGATTTTACAAAAAGTTTGACAGTTTGACTTCATTGAATAAACATGAGCACTACACGTTTCATAATCAAAATGCGTTGTGGGTGTTTTATATGAATGTAACCAACTGTCTCCAGAAAAGTGTCAATGTAATTTTCATTTTATCTGATAAAGCAGTGTTTATGAGCAGAGCACTTTGTGTACAGCCGTTACCGGGGAAACCGATGTTTCTGCTGATCCAAAAGCACCTCCTGCTGGCAGAATGAATTTGCATTTTCAATAAGCCCGTCTCCGGCAACATCACTTTTTTCTGTTTTCTGCAGCATCTCTGAGCACTTTTCATATTCTTTATCCTAATAATTTTTTCAGAAGTTTGTGGGTACATACATCCATTGTGGGCGTTTTTTGGCAGTTTTTCTGAGGCTTTTTAAAATATTGTTTATTTAGATATCCGAAGTATATCGTATCGACCAAAATTAAAAAATATATCATGGTATACATTTTGGCCATATTATCCAGCCCTAAGTACATGTGAAAAATATTGCTTGTACTAATCTTCAAAACAATTTTAACAGGTTGCCAGATCCCCAAAGAACCCACATGATGTGGGGAGTCAGTAAGGTATGTCACTATTTAAACTGTGGGAAAAGCACTTCCTCCGATTCTTGGCATTGCTTCATTGCATTCAAATGTTGTTGTGTACACGTATAGGACTTTGCTATGGCAGGAATGCGAGTTGGCATGGTCTACTCTGAGAATAGAGATTTGGTTCAGGCCCTGGATCAGCTGGGCTGCTTCCACGGAGTCCCAGGACCCACACAGTACCAGATGGCACAGCTTCTCCGAGACAGAGGTACATATTTCTCCCTGGCTTTGTCAATGTTTCACTCTATGGCTGAAGGTTGATTCACAATTCCCATACATTTCATCCTGTCTAGTATGTAAAATTGGTGTTGGTGTGTCCCAAATCATACTGTCAAAAGTATTGTATTCTGTTTCTGGTTGTTTTTATCATGCTTTTATGGAGTAGGGGGTGTATACATGGCACCGTTTTTAACTAAAAATGGAAAGCTGTGTATTCTTCTTGGTCTTTCATTTACAAAACAATTGTGTTTGTGGGGCTGAAAATGTAAACTTTTGAAAACTGATTTCAAAGTGCAATTTTTTGAAAACCATACTGTTATTGTCTCCATGTAAGCTAAAAAAAATGCAAATTTGTGGAAATGCATACATACATGTTCAGTTTATAGGTTTGTGCATAGTCACATAGTGCTTCTTTACGAAGTGACATCGCCAACTACTGGCCTGGCATGCACAATACAGCATTTTTTTTTCTTTTGGCGGCTCCATGTGAATGGGGATCATTTGACAATAATTGTTATGCCTGTATGTGAAACTTTTCAAAATGCAAAAAAAAAGGTACGTTGTTGTAATGTAAATGTACCCTTAACCTTTTGCGCTATACGCGTTTTTAGAATATTCATATTTTTATGTACTGGCTTGATTCATACTTAATATATACTTTTAACTGCACAGTGTGTGTTTTGTAATTGTGATAAATTAGGACTGATTGCACACTAAAAGTAAAATAAAAATTGTCTATTTGAAGCGCTTTAAATAATTACTTTTTTTAACTTTCTTAATAATGAGAAAAATTGAAAGCTGAGACTTCGTTTCATACCTAAAGTAACCTGCTCTGTCTTGTTTGTTGGCAGTTTTTTCTTTGCTCCAAGTTGTTTTGTTCATTGTAAGAGAACATTTGTATTTTGAGCCACTGAGTTAAACTCAAAAACAGTAACAGTCTATTTCATTAGATTGATTCATTCACAACAGCACTTAACAGAGGGATATTTCTTGCTGTTTCCAGACTGGCTGAACAATGAGTTCCTTCCAGAAAACAGACACAGGATAAAAGCATCTCACAGCTTCATGACAGAAGAGCTGAAGAAACTGGACATACCTTTCCTGCACAGGAGTGCGGGTTTCTTCATCTGGGCAGACTTGAGCAAAGTGAGCACCTTCAGAACAGATTTCTGCAAACGTTTGTTTTTTAAATCAGTCAAGTTCAGCCGATTTCTGTATGATGTGTTGGTGTTTGTGTAGTATCTGAATGAGAAGACGTTTGCTGAGGAGCTGTCTCTGTGGAGGTGTTTCCTCAAGCACAAGGTTGTGCTGAGCTGCGGTCAGGCCTTCAACTGTGTGTCTCCAGGCTGGTTCAGAATCATCTTCACTGATCAACTGCAAAAACTAAAGCTAGGTCTGTCGATGGCTCTCATTTCCATTTCAGTTCCTGTCTTCTTGTAGTGATGTGATTGGCATTTATTCCTTTCACATCCTTGTTTTTCCAGGTGTGCAGAGGATTAAAAATGCATTAGAAGAACTTCAGGGTTCTTCAGTGCTTGAGACACAGCGGACAACAAGTGACGAACAAGATGACAGCAGTGGGACAGCGAGGAGGGAAGATGCTAAGACAATAGATGAGTGCGAGGACCAGACACTCAAGACTTCAAGTGTTCAAACCAAACTTTACACAGTACACATTAAGACAGAGCCCGTCTCATTGGTCGAGAACTTTGCAGCTATCAACGGCCAATCCGCCATGTGCTCAGATAGTCTGGACTCTATGATTGGTACTCTGCGACAGCAGATCCACACTTCTGATTGGCTGGAGAAGCACACGCCTGAGCTAGCTGCTGGACAGGACCCAACACAACTGGATGTTTTCACAGACCTGCTCGATAAAGCCAGGAAATAGAGTAACAGTTGATAGAAACAAGTTTGTGCAATGCAACTGTCAAATACATTTTTTATGAAAGATACTTTCACCTTATGTACAGTTTAAAGGCAAACTCGGTTAATTGCAGAAACACAGTTGTGATCTCTGTAATTAGAGATTGAAACAATTATGGAGAGTCACCACGGCAGTATATGAAAATGTTGTTATTGTTGGATGTTTTTATACTTTAATTATTACCCTGGCTGTCACTGTAATTGGAGACTGCCCCTTTAATTGCACTCATATCAAATTCTAAGCATCCAATCTATTGTATTTGAGTTGATTTAAAGGGGTCTTATTGTGAGAAATCAGTTTCTTTTAAAATGAGAATTTTGTATAAGGGAAATATATTATAACTTTCAGAACCTAAAATGTGCTTCTCATTGCAATTTCCTCCAAAAATAAAACAAAAAATCATATTCTTGCATTTTATTCTTAAAATTAGTTTTTAAATTAGACTTTTCAGTAAAAAAAATCTTAAAACAAGATTGATTTACTCAAGAAACAGCAGTGCATGATATCTTTAATACAAGTATTTTTTTATTTGATCGTGCAGCAAGACAAAATGCTATTCAAGAGTCTATGGCAAGTCTTCATATCTTAAGAAGGGTTGTTTCTCAAGTAAACTAATCTAGTTTTAAGTCTTTTTAGATATTTTATTAAATACTCATTAAGAAGCATTTTTGCCCGTGTTTCTAACTGTGTGTAGCACCTACACTCTGCACGTCCTTCGAAAGGATCCCAACATTAGAAACGAGAGGCAGATGTTCGTTTTAGTGACAGAGATCAGGTTTAACATTTGATAAGAGACTTTTATTGAAGAGTAACTTTATTGACCGCCCGTGTGTAAATGCAAAGTCCTGCTCCTCGTTTTTATATGAAAGTCTTAAAGGCAGATATTTTAATATTTCAGAGAGAGAGAGTGTAAAATGTGTTTGTTTGTTTTTTCCTGTAAATGACTGTTTTTGACTCACAAAAAAAAGTACATTACACCGTAAACCTCAGGGGAAAATAATATATGAAGTGACCCCTCTAAATTGATTTTAAATCATTTTAAGATTTTGTTGGGGGGGATAGGTTTTAATTGACTTGGCTGTCAGTTTCAGGATAAAAGTAGATGTTTATTTACTTTTTGACATCTTTACAAGATGAATTTGTTCAAAAAATGCATTTTTTAACACCATGGTTGCTTATCAGTTTTCAGCTTCAAAGGAGAATGCCTTGTTTCAGATCTTCATTGGTGTTAACTGTTTTAAGGGCTCCTGACTGAACGAATGAATCGTCAATTAAAATGTTTTTATGTTGAATTATATTTTCATTGTGTTATATTGCTCCTTTACATTGACCTGAGGTCAGATGCCGCAGTCGCGCTTGTATTGGTGAAAGTACGGCAAAACTGACCTGAAGTCTGGCAGAAAGCGAGCGACAGGAAATAACCATGTTCATGGGTTTCCTGTGAGCCCACCTTGCTGGAGAATAGAGAGTGGTTCTTTCCTGTGCCGTTTAGTCGTTGCCATGACGACACAGCAACCCTCAGTGGTTCAGGTTGCTTTAGCTGCTTTTTTTTTTTTGCTTAGCTGCTTTAAATGCAAAGTATGCTCACACCAAATGTTGATTTAATTTAGTTGATAGAAGTTGATAAATCTATTTATAACATTATTACTGACAGCATCCTCATTTTACAGCATTTGTACACAAGTGCTTAACTTTTAACAGTACTGCAGCTTTGCACGTAGGTTTCTTGAAGAATTTTGAGTCATTGCCAAAGTTCTGGCCATTGTCCAAACCTACCTGGCCCTACGTGAAAAAGTAAATCTAATAACTGGTTGTGCCACCCTTGGCAGCAACAACTGCAATCAAGCATTTGCAATAACTGGCGATGAGTCTTTCATATCGCGGTGGATGAATTTTGGCCCACTCTTCTTTTCAGAATTGTTTTAATTCAGCCACAGTGGAGGGTTTGAGCGTGAAGGGACTGTTTAAGGTCATGCCACAGCATCTCAATCAGATTTAAGCCCGGACTTTGACTTGACCACTCAAAAACCTTAATTTAGTTTTTCTTGATCCATTCAAAGGTGGAATTGCTGGTGTGTTTGGGATCATTGTCCTGCATAACCCAAGTGCTCTTGAGCTTGAGGTCAAACTGATGGCTGGACATTCTCCTTCAGGATTTTCTGATAGAGTGCAGAATTTATGACTCCTTCGATGTATGGCAGGTCGTCCAGCTCCTGAAGATACAAAGCAGACCACACCATCACACTACCACCACCACCACCACCACCATATTTGACTGTTGGTATGATGTTCTTTTGATGAAATGCTGTGCTGGTTTTTCATCAGATGTAACGGGACATGGACCTTCAAAAAAGATTAACTTTTGTTGCATCAGTTCACAGAATATCTGCCCAAAAATCTTGGGGATTATCAAGTTATTTCTTGACAAATGTGAGACGAGCCTTTGTGTTCTTTTTGGTCAGCAGTGGCTTTTGCCTTGGAACTCTCCCATGGATGCCCAGTCTCTTTCGTATTGTTGAATCATGAACACTCACCTAAATTGAGGCATGTGAGGCCTGCAGTTCTTTAGATGTTGTTCGGGGTTCTTTTGTGACCTCCTGGACGAGTCGTCATTCCACTCTTGGAGTAATTTTGGTAGGTCGGGCACTCCTGGGAAGGTTCACCACTATTCCAAGTTTTCTCCATTTGTGGATAATGGCTCTGACCGTGGTTCGCTGGAGTCCCAAAGCCTTAGAAATGGCTTTGCAACCCATTTCCAGACTGATAAACCTCAACTATTTTGTTTCGCATCTGTTCTTGAATTTTTTTAGATTGTGACATGATGAGTTGCTTTTTAAGCATGATTTACTTTGTCAGGCAGATTCTATTTAAGTGATTTCTTGATTCAACAGGTCTGGCAGTAATCAGGGCTGGGTGTGGCTAGTGAAATTTAACTCCGCTTTCCAAAAGAATGTGTTTAATCACAGTTCTTTCTTGATTTAAGAGGAGGAGGCAATACATTTTTCATGTAGGGCCAGGTAGGTTTGGACAGCTTTCTTTCCCCTCAATAAGTGAAATCATCATTTAAAAATTGCATTTTGTATTTACTTGCAGTATCTTTTTGTGTAATATAAAAATTGTTTGATGATCTGAATCTGAAAAGTGTGACAAATGTGCAAAAAAAAAAAAAACAGGAAGGGAGCAAAAACCTTTTCACAGCACTGTGTGTGTGTGTGTACATATGTACATACATACATACGCATGCGTATATATATATATATATATAAATTATTAATATACTTTTGATCGATTGATTGTTTTGTATGTTATTTTTCTCCAGTATTAGACATTTGATGAAATTCAGCCCACAGACTCCTTTGAGCACAGTAAAGTGATTTATAAAATATCACTTTCACTTTCCAAACCACACCGACTCACCGAAACACTTACAGGGTTTCTGGGGGAATTCAAGCTCTCACAGTGTATGTGTGTAATGTATGTTTATGAGAGGGGGAGTTTCCATTGCGAGTGGGTCTCCACTGTGGGTATAGGGAAATCTTTACAGTGTCATATTACCGCATTGTGAGGGGGAAGTGAGAAAAACACGTTTGTACATCATCATAAAACACACTTGTTTCTGCCTCTCTGATTCATTTGGTATTTGAACGTGATCAGTTGCTGTCTGCGTAAAATCAAATCTGTCATTTGAACACATTTTAAAGACTTAAGCCATTCAAGGTAAGCAAACCTAACCGATTTTCATCAGAAATTACCAACTGTATTGTTTTAAGTTTAGTTTCCAGCTAAATTGGCAACTTTGTTTTGTTATTGTTATGTCTAACCATTCGCTTTTTCTCAACAGAGCGATGCAAGGACCAGAACTAGTCGACTCGAGGAGTCGGTTTCGATTTATTGAATCTTGTCTTGGCTTGATGGGCTGTTTGTGTATCATCTATGCGATCTGGACACCTCGTTGGCTGGATGACCAGGGTCTGTGGACTTCAGGGAATGAGACCAGACCTGACGACAGCTGGACCACTGAAGACATTGCTAAAGGTGTGTGATGTGTGTCTGCTTTTCTCATATAGCTTAGGGAATAAAAGCTATTTGTCATTGCTAAGTGTCGTTCAAAATGTTTGGTTAAAAAAAAAGTATAATATACTATATTATATTTTGTTATTTTAAATTGTAATGTATAATATATTACAACATTGGGTTGCCTTACATGCTAAACTTTTTTTGTGGTCTTGTTTTATCTTGTCTATGGAAAAATGTGAATCGTGACTGGTATAGTGCCCCCTCAAAAAACAGTATGCATGCGCATCCGGAGCTATTTGATTTGGTTTTGACCCGTCATATGGGCGATAGCAATATTTTAGTAGCCCACGTGTGGCCCTCATTCATTTGATAAAACTGCTTTGGATCTTAAAAACGTGGCCTCTATAAAAGATACATAATTGAAAAACAGTAAAAAGGCATGTTAAATTAATTCCTGATGTGTTTCACATTTCAGGCATTTAATTTAGTTTTGTTTTTGGAGTATTCAAATATAAAGTCAGAAGGTCTGATGGGAACTGAAAGCATGTTGTGGCATTTTTTGACCTGCTGAGAAGCACAGAGCAGTCCAATGAGAGGGAATCTGAGAATTTCTCCTGAATTTCCACCGTTGGCGTATAGTAATGATATGGTTTTGTGTTGGAGGGGTTTCTACGCTTTGGTGGGCTGCAGCAGACAGGCTATGACACGCTGGACTTGCATTACTTGCATGTATTATTAGTTGCAGCCTGTCTGGATTTCCCCTCAGTTTAGTTCTTCCTCAGAACAAGACAAATTAAGAATGATATAAATAATGAAAGATGAAGTAATGACTGATCACGTCAGTTTTAAATCATTTCATGATGAGCTGTTGTTCTTCAAGAGAACTCAAACTGAAATTATTCATGGTTTTATGCTGGACATTTCTTATAGGGACAGTTTGCACACACAAATAAAATTTGTGTATCGTTCCTCATGTTGTTTCAAAACTGTATGCTTTTCTCTCTCTCTCTCTCTCTCTCTCTCTCTCTCTCTCTCTCTCTCTCTCTCTCTATATATATATATGTATGTATGTGTATATATATGCTATATTTACCCCACATTTTTTCATTTATATTTTTTTGTCTTTATTTTTGGACAAAAAATACAATGGAAGTCAGTGGGGACCACTGTTTGAAATAAATAAATGTTATTTAATAATAATATACATATAAATATATATATAAATACGTGTGTGTGTGTTAATAAAAAAAATGATATACATATATAAGAATGAATAGTTTAGACAGCATGTTATACTGTATTGCATTCATCAATATTAAAGGTGTTTCTGTCCCTGTCTGGTTCCCACAGCTCTGGAAGCTGAGAGAGTGTTTGCAGTGGTGGCTTTCCTGATGTCTGTGAGCTCTGGACTGCTGTGTCTTATGTTTGCCCTCTGCTGGACGTCTCAAACGGTGCGTTCCTACTCGAACACTCGCTCGCTGCTGATGGTAGGCCAGGCGCTCGACCCGACCACCCTGCTGCTGATCACACTAGTACCTACAGGTCAGTACCTCGCTATTTAGCTCTCCTTAGTCAAGTAACATGTACATGTTTTAACCTTCTCCATTTTGATTTCTCTACAGGTTTTTTCTTTTTTCTCATCTGGGCGCTTTTTACCCATCAACATATTGGTGAGATCAGGGATGACGTCAGTCGACTCGGCCCATCCTATTGGCTGGGAGTGGTGGGTTGGGCTTCGCTATTGGCCGTGCTGCCTGTGGTCTTCCTGGCAGAGAAGTTTGTGGTTCCCGACATCCTGCCGGAGTTAAAAAGGACTGCCGAAATGTGGTGGAAGGCCCCGGAGGTTGCACACGCGCGATCATTTAGTGAGGGTTGCCATCGTTCAGATCATAAGTCTCATCCTGACTTCCAGAGGTATTTGTCAGTGCCTTGAACGAGAGGAAGGAGATGGCAACAAAATACATTAGAGAAGAGACTCTGGTCTCGCTGAGCATATGCCTCACAACAGGGGTCAAGGACCCGGATGAGGAACATGTAGCTGCTCTCTGTGATGTGGGACACAAAGCTACAGGTATATAAGGTTTACTGCTGGCTTTGACAGTGGCTTCACAGCCATATTTGGATGAGGATGTCCAAAATGTGGTTAATGGACTATCGGAGTTCACTATGTAAGTGTGAACCATAAAGCTGAAAGGATTTTGAAGTTGCAGATAGGCTATTTCTCTATAACTTTTTATATAGTCGTTGTCTGCAGTTGCTATTATGTGAATTATACAGTGACTTTCGGGGATGTCGACAAGCATTTTACATATGATGCACTTTTAACTAAATAGCTAAAAATAAACAAACACTAAAACAGTTAATATCTGATTGGTAAATCTATAATAAAATTACTAATAATGGCAATGGGAAGTGCTTAAGTAATATTTTAAGTAATATTTTAATTCAAGAAATTAAAATATACGTTTGTTTTTAAGTTATTGAGAAAAACTTTGAAACATACTTGTTATTTTATGTAAATACAATTAACTTCTAAGATCCACTTGTTCTTTCCCCTAATTCCCAGTGTGCCAAAAGCGGTGATTGTTTAATTCCAGATTGTTCTGCTTGTTCTCAGTTTTGCAGACAATCCTGATTCAGATGGTCACAGAGCACTTTTATACTGCTAACATTAATATGGATTACAGGTGCTAATGCAGAATTCAGCACTACTAGATGGTGCTGCAGTTGTTTTTGTTTTTATCTGTCTTTGTGGAAGCAGTGCTCTCTACTGGCAATAGTGCAAAGAGCATCATGTTCTGTCTATTATGTGTACTTTTAATTATTTAACTATACTTTTTTGTACTGTTTTAAACCAATAAATGAAACGGTTTTCATATAAAGTTGAGTCCATATCCATCAAGAAACCTGACACCATATTGGAGTATATCGTTTTTAAAATACCTTTAGTCTGGTTTTATTTAACATCATTGTATTTGAGTAAAGTCTAAAGGTTTTGGAGTAAAAAATAAAAATAAATATGAATTTGTCACTATGTCTAGGTTTTTAAAGAAGTATACAAATTTGTGAACTTAATGTAAATTAAAAAAAGACAAATACCCATTAGAAACATTTTCACTAGTGTTCTCAGACTTTTGGAATTATACAGGAAAACATCAGTAGTGTTCTGAGACCGAGGTCGTGCCCTCTATCATTATATTCTTCATTATCAAGGAGACAAAATATGAGACTGAGAGCTTTCTGAACCTGTGTTTACATTCTGATCCCACCCAAGAAGAACGGACTGGCTGTTAATTGTGCATTAATCAGGTGCGGGTCTAAATTAAAGGCAGTTGCGTCCTTTTAGCAGTGCCTAATGAGTTTGTTAATAAATCCACAGAGAACAGTTTTTTTTTATTTACTATCAGGAAAGAGATTAATTGGCCCTCAGAACTTGAATGTCCTTGAAGGTTGTGATGGCGGGGAGCTTGAGAGTGCTCCGGTTGACATCTCCGTCTCCCCCGAGGGGAGCATGAAAGCTGCTCTGTGCGAAAGGTTTGTGTGTCCTGGACGTAAATGGCCACTTAAATGATTGAGGAGAATTTCAGTGCAGCGCGGCTCTCAGAGGAACTCAGCTGTCCACACAATGCTGGCATGCAGGTGTGCCCTTTTTTTGCTGTGTACGCTTTTTAGTGTTATTTACAATTGTTTGTTCCCAGGTGAGGACCTCTTTTTTCCACTTAAAAGACAGCTAAGTTTAGCCTGTCCTGAAATGTCCCTTTTGGGCAGGGCAAAAACTGGTCAAAATAATCTCCTGATTCCCCTTTACAAAAACGTACTATGGTTAACGTAGGGCACAGTTCCTACAATAATACTTGGTATTAGCCACAACTGGCACAAAAAATATTATAACTGACTACCCGGCTCTCCAGAAGGTCCTTGTTCCCCTACAAAAAAATTATTTCTGCTGCATACTATTTGCATTTGCATGTTAATGTTAGAATTAACAGTTCATACGTTAAAAAACTGCTTTAACATTCGTCTCTGTTTTTAAACACTTAAAAAAGTCAATAGACAGCTGAAAAGATCTTCACAAACCTCTCCATTCGCAATACATGTTGTGGGAAATAGTTGATGAAAAAGCTTGCAGACTTTTTGATACCCTTGGAATTATTTTTGTTTTTATTTGGAACATTCGAATCTGGCTTGCTTACTATTTAAGGCAGTGTGCTAGTTGGAATGGAGCTATTGTTTTACAGTGTGGTAATGCTGCATTCCATTTGACTTATAAATCAGAAATACATCTGAAAAAGTAACTGCACTTTAAGTCAGACTGCAAACTTTATTGAGATGCAGCATTCGGGTAACTCGGGTTACACAGTAAACGTCAAATCAAAATGTACACAATTTACTTTTAATGCATGGTTATTTTTGTAAGATTCTAAAACTGCTTCCCACTTTTTAGACAACTTTCCTTTTTGGCTGATAGCACTCCATTCAGTGATTAAAAATCCTGTTTTAATCAAATGAAATGCATGACTGAGTCAAAGTTCCTATACTCTATACTGTGATATAACCAATTTAGCAAACATTTACAGAGACAGGCATGTAAAACAGTAAATTATCTTCTATGTTGGTAATCGTACACATGTGAAACAAGTGCTTGCAATGCCATTGTGTTGATTTATATCATATTTATTTATATTTGTACGAACTTCAGAGATATCAAGTAGGAATTTCCCACATCCGCCGTTAAATGGAACGTAGCATATTGCTAACTATGGTGATTTGGCAGAAAATAGTTACTGCAGGTGATGACACATTGAAAAGTATCCTGATTTTGTATATTCGTGGTATTATTAGCATCATTCTAGCACTATAAACATATGGCCTCAAATAAAATATACCTCTGTTCTGCTTGGGAACCAAAGCTTACTCAGTAATTGGTCGGAGGCGGCCATTTAAATGACTCCTCATCAGCCGTGCCAGTGGGATTGATTGACAGCGAAGCCACGCCCACTTGCTCAGCATGTGTTGCTACGTGAGGCCTCAGCCCTGGCGACACTCTTCATATCAATTAAAGCCCAATTAGGGAGCCATGTTCTGCTAATTATGCTACGCTTCACATTCCCAGAATAAAGTGAGCGTGTGTTTACTGAGATAAATAAATAAAGACACGGGCTGCCAAGGCGAGCCGACCTTAATCAGATTTTCTGTGCTTTCTCTCTCTCTCTATGTGTGTATGTGTGTGTGTTTTTCTACTGTGTGATCAAAACAGAAGGTGTAATTATATGACTTCGCCATTTGGTGACAGTGTTGTAACATGTCTTGTGAAAAATGCACCAATTCTCTGTCTCATTTCTTCCTATTTGACGAATAATGAAATCATGGAAGGTTATTTCATGCAGGGAGGTTGTTTGCTTCTGTGTGTGTGTGTGTGTGTGTGTGTGTGTGTGTGTGTGTGTGTGTGTGTGTATGTGTGAGTAACGAGAGAGAGAAAAAAGTGTGCCTACATGTGTGGACTGCTTCATCTGTTCAGACGCGCAAGTACATTTGGAATAAATGTCGCCTAAACCAGACAGTGTTCAGTTTTCTTGAATATAATAAATAATAAAGATTCATGTGCTGTGTCTTTTTATAAAATGTTCTCAGCCTTGTGTAATTTGACTTTTTTTTACCCAACGGTTTGCTAAGCATGCTCACAGCTTTAACCACAAAGAGTCAGATGAGAAAGAGAGACAGCGATTGCCGATACATTGATAGAAAAATAGAGTGATTTAGAGATAGAAGAGGACAAAACCTGATATGACAGAGGAGAGGAGTGTAAAATAAGATAAAATCCATCGAGTGCCACCTTAAATTTGGATTTCATTTGACTACCTGCTCTCCAGAAGGTCCTTGTTCACCTGCTAACATGGACTTTGAAGTACAATTCACTTATAACTCGCAAAAATCCTCTTCCACCGCCTCTCTGGTTTCTGATTGTGTGTGACAGAATCAGAGCTATGGCTAGGTTTTCCATTTTGTGTCCTTGCTAATGGCTAATCTTGTCTAGCCTTAGACTTGAAATCAATCTGTGCCCATGAGACTGGCCCCTACATTGGTCATTTGTATGGCTAGTCTTATGTAATGTGTCAGGCTGATCATCTACACCACTAGCAGCTGTTATTGATTACTGTTACTGGTCTCTTTTTAGCACACCAGAGCTTTATAATAAAGAACCAGGGGAAGAGCTTTGGGATCGAGCTGTTCCACAGACAAATCATAATTTGTTACGGCCCTCAATCTGTCACCTGGATCTATCATCAGTTATATAGTGTGAAGGGGAGTAGAGTAGCTCAAATGCTATTAAGCTAATAGCTATTTTAGGACAATAATATACTAATAATTTGTAACTTGATTGGAACTAGATTTTCGTAACACAATGTGAGTAGTAAAACTGTCATGATGCTAGACAGTTGCTAATACGTTAAGTATATTTTTAGCATGTAACTCTGATCATATTAACATACCTCTGTTCAAAAATCTGCATAATTTTAAGTATCACTCAGTTGCACAAGTTAACAATGACTGTTAGCCATAATAGCTATACTGTAGTTGTATTTTGACTTGTTTAGTGTTTTGATGCAGGTGTATGTTGGTTTGAAGACGTTTCTACCTGAAAGATGCTGATTAAGGGTTTATGTAAAACCATTGTGTAATTCCACTGACAATTGCTTGCATTAAAAGGATTTAAATCAGCTTCTTGGAATGTATTTTCAATGCTGGCAGTACTTCCTTTTATGAGCTTTTTGATGGGAATGAAGCATCCTTACACCGTGGAAAAGCATTCGGAATTTTGTTACTTTGTCAATAAATTGAAGTTCAGACCTATCGTTGTCACATATGGTCTCAGGAAAAAGAAAGACATGGACAAGGCTAGCTCTAATTGTCATCTTATCACATTTATAACTGAACTAGAACATTTTAATGAAAATATTTGAGCGGTTCTAATGTGCTATGAGTGTTTTTGTTAGCATGTGGTTATGTGGGTCTTGCTTACAGGTTAAGCATTTCTTTACCTTTACTTTAAAATTAACCATGGTTTTATTATAGTAATAGTGTAGTAACCATATTTTTTGCCATATTCATTACCCTTTGTATAACCACAGTTTTTCTATAAATACCATGATTTAACCATGGTTAGTGTAGCAAATCCATGTTTACTTTGTGGTTACCATAATTTAGCTATTCATGGGTTTCATGTGACGTCACACAGTGGTGCGGCCGCCATTTGTAGGACCGAATTGCAATTCCGTCAATCTCCTGTGCTGTGCTCTGGTCTCTGATAACAGCAATCCACACTGAATTATTTACCAAGAGATGTGGATGTATGGAATCCTTTTGATTAAATATTTAGCGTAAGCATTAGAAGCGTTTTTACATTTTAGTATTTTATTTAGCATGTTCATAAAGGAACTTGCAAAGGTTAAATTCACGTGCGAGACTGCTGATTTGATACAACTTTCATTATGCTCCACCTTAAGCTAATAAATCATCGAGATGTTTTTGATCTTTGATCTAAGTACAGTTATGAGTCTAGAATGTTCACGCTGCACTAAACGTTGACAAGCAACTCTCCGATCCACAAACAAACAGATGAAGAAGAGGATGATGATGATGGTCCAGAAAGGTTTGTAGTTTTAGTTTCCATATTCTTCTTTTTATGAATGTAACTGAACAAAAATACTTAAAGGATGTTAGAGTGAAGAGGATTTGTTTGTACTGTTGGTATTATAATTCTATAGAAGATCGTTCTTTTAAAATAATCTCAGTTAACTAAATACATATGCTATTTGCAGTGATTTTTACGATGAGAATGTACTGCAATCAAATGTATATGCATCGAGATGTCTGAGATAATCTGCAGTAGCTGTGTCCTACTTTTACAGTTGCTATGTGAGCAGACTTATGTACAGGTGCTCACCAACCAAAACACATGTAACTGACTACAACAAAACACAGAATCACAATTGTGTTGCTAATTTAGTTGCTTCATCACTCAGCATGTAGACATACATAACTGATTATTTCTCTTGATGTGCCACAAATTTCTTTTAACCTATGCTTTGTAGTAAATCAAGAGAAGTGTAATCGCAGAAGAAATGGCAGATGTTCCTCAGACACATGTGAACACCGAGTAGTGCTTGGAGTCACTTACAGCCACTTAATGTGCTATAGTTAAATAGGTAAATAATAATAAGTAAATATTCAGTCAAACAACATGTGCTTTAATACAATGTATACAGTATATATATAATTTGATTCAGTTTGGTGCATTCAGTTAGACCTTTAGTAATAGACACCTTTGCATTATTTGCTCTTTACAGGTGTAGAAATGAAAGCTCCCAAGTAAAGAACTCGCTGGACTTGATTTGGAAAGACATACTGCACAGTGACCACAACTCCTGACAAGAGATTGTAAAAATGAGTACAACCAAGAACAGTACTCACTGATTAACTAAGAACGATTCATAGTAACAGTTAGGCAATTATTTTAAATATTTTGCAAAGTATAAAATGTTTAACTCCAAAACTTTGCCTTTTACAATGTGCTTCAAAACACCTTTTAAATGTTTTATGTTTTAACCTTTATTTATGAAATGTTACAGTCCAATTGTATGTATAAATGCCTCATTCATTCAAGTAAATGCATGGGTAATTTAGCTAAATGTTAAATATTTCATCTACACTTATTGTATAGCTGCTGTTTTTTTGCTGTAATTGCGTGGTTTTGTAAATACATTGTGTAAATAAATGTTCCTCATGCCAGCTTGATCAAGCAAGTTCTTTAATGGACTTGTATACAAATTGCTTTCATAAAGAGATGTTTAGAGATTTATGTCGTGCTATAATATGAATTATAATCAATATAATTAAAATAAAAGTAAACGTTTTGTCTTAGGTAACGATATACATTTTAAATCAAATAATAATGAACGTTACAGTAGATATAGAAATGAAACTGGGTTAAGTGTTACAAGTGTGTGGATAAGAGTTTGTTTAAAGATGAAGGATAAATCAGAGCTGTGTGCCATCTGCGCTAACCTCGGCTACTCTACCAGTTGTTTCGCGTGTTCCCAGTCAGCTCGCTTCAAGATTGTCTGTTGCTAATTGTGACAGACAGCTTCACGACAGCGAGTGGGTGCTACACCGCACGTCTGCAGATGATCGGTGTTTGCACACGTGGGTGTGTTTTTGAAATGTGTGTTACTGATAATCAGCTCAATAGCGAAGAGGGAGTATTGCTCTGTACTACATGTCACTTGCCTGTCTTACAGGTGTGTATGTGATCTCACATTTGTTTGACTGCAAGGTTTGATGCTTTTACTCATTCCAAATACTAGTTTGTCAACTTGCTTCGTCTGAGAGGCCTAGAGACAGACGTTTATTATCAAGCAGCCAACGCTAATCAGGTAGACAGGCTAGGGAAAGGTGAGCGACAGTGTCTCTAGGCGCCGTGATAGTGAATAAAAGGATTTGATTTGTAGTAGTGTTAGGTGAGCCAGAGATTAAATGGTAAGTTGACTCAGAGTAGCTGCAACTTGGCTAGCACATGTTTCTGAATACCATCACTATACGTACGACCACACAAACTGTATGCTGTTGATCATCGCCCGCCGTCATGTCGGCTGTGTCACGCTGGCTTCTCGGAAGCTGCTTACCATATATAAAATCTATTTTAGCCATCTATTGTGGAATAAACAACTCACACTTTTGGCCTTCATCCGTTTACTTAGTGGAAGAGAATGAAAAGCCATTTCTATTAGAGCGATGCGCACCCCAGGGGACCAAGAGAGGAAACAGGAAATGCAGAGGACAAAGTGGGAGACAGAGAGGGGAAGAGTGTTTCCTTTCATCATTACAATAAGTAGCTCATTTTGCAGTGTGGCGGTAACAGGAAGCATTGCTTCAATAACTGTATCACTGTCAGCAATGTGGAGGCATGACAAACTTGTCACGATTCATAAATCCTCTGAACTCATGCAATACTGTTCCCAAGTCAGCGTCCCAGAGGAAAGAAACACCATAGATGAAATCTCTTTAATATATTGGTTGGTTCTCATAGACTGAAATGTATCATAACTGCAACTTTACATCTTCTAGTTGTGACTACAAATACATTTTCTTACTCTCAAGTCTCATTACTGTGATTCTATTTCTCTCAACTGGAACTTCTGTCACAGTGTGACTTGCTATCTCACAGCTGCAGCCTTTTCACATAATTGCAATTTTGTTCAATTTTTTTTTTCAATTCTTTATAACATTTGTTTGTTTGTGTACTCATTTTTATCTATTATATAACCCATAATCTTATAATTAAAACTTAATTAACTTTAAAATATTTTTTTTCCACATACCTAATTTAAATACTTTTTTACAAATATAATTTTTGCGGTCGAATGGGGAGAGACCCATCCCGCCATAAAGTTGAGACATATTTTTTCAAAGTTGAACTTACAATAATTTTAAATGGCTTTCTAAATATTCGACTCTCTTTAGCGAGACGCGAGTGCAACAGTGATCGATGTCCATCTAGAAAATGCGCAAAATATGCATTCTGTGTGAACGGCTTCATTCCAGTTTTGACGAAAACCACATAATATCTGCATTGATGTTCTCTTTTTTCCGCAGTATTTTAAATGAACAACATATCCAGTGGGTTCAACTGGATAGGTTAAAAGAAGCATTAAAATGCAATGACACCTACCTACATCTTCATCGCATCTCGTGCGCCACTGATAAGGCTGCCTGACGCACACCTACAATTCGAATGCAACCTTTTTATTTTAAATTAGTCGAATATTCAAAAGTAATTTTTTTTACAGCCCTAATGTGCCAAATGTTCTCTATAGGTGAAAGATCTGGACTGCAAACAGGCCAATTCAGCACCCAGACGTTTCTACTACGAAGCCATGCTGTTGTAATTGCTGCAGTATGTGGTTTTGCATTGTCCTGCTGAAATACACAAGGCCTTCCCTGAAATAGATGTCGTCTGGAGGGGAGCATGTGTTGCTCTAAAACCTTTATATACCTTCCAGCATTCATAGTACCTTCCAAAACATGCAAGCTGCCCATATCGTATGCACTTATGCACCCCCATACCATCAGAGATTCTGGCTTTTGAACTGAACTCTGATGACACACTGGGAGGTCTCCCTCCTCTTTAGCACGGAGGACACGGCATCTGTGATTTCCAACAAGAATGTCAAATTTGGACTCGTCTGACCATAGAACACTTTTCCACTGGACTTTGAAACAGTCCATTTTAAATAAACCTTGGCCCACAAGACACAATGGCACTTCTGGACCATGTTCACATATGGCTTCCTTTTTTGCATGGTAGAGCTTTAGTTGGCATCTGCAGATGGCACGGTGGATTGTGTTTACCGACAGTGGTTTCTGGAAGTATTTCTGGGCCTATTTAGTAATGTCAATGACAGAATCATGCCGATGAGTGATGCAGTGTCATCTGAGGACCCGAAGATCACGGGCATCCAACAAAGGTCTTCAGCCTTGTCCCTTATACACAGAGATTTATCCAGTTTCTCTGAATCTTTTGATGATGTTATGCACTTTAGATTATGAGATTTGCAAAGCCTTTGCAATTTGACGTTGAGGAACGTTGTTTTAAAAGTATTCCACAATCTTTGTACTCACTCTTTCACAGATTGAAGAGCCTCTGCTTCTCTAAGACATCCCTTTTATAGCTAATCATGTTACAGACCTGATGTCAATTAACTTAATTAGTTGCTAGATGTTCTCTCAGCTGAATCTTTTCAAATATTTCTTGCTTTTTCAGCCCTTTGTTGCCCCCGTACCAACCTTTTTGAGAGCTGTAGCAGGCATCAAATTTGAAATTAGCTCATTTAGTGGATAAAAGTGTATATTCTCAGTTTAAACATTTGTTATGTTGTTATCTTCTCTATGTTGTCTCATGCGATTTGAAAGTCTTTTAGTTTTCAGTTTATTCAAATTAAAAAGATAAATTGTCCCAACATTTCCAGAAATCATGCTTCATGTAATTGCAACTTTAGGTTTTCTAGTTGTGATTGTAAATTGTACTTTATTGACGATTAGTTTCTCATTAGTGTACCTTTTATGTGAAAATGTGACTTTCATAACTGGAATTGCAATGGTATAATTTGTTTTATTATATTGTATATTATTTATTTACTTCACATTTAAAAATTCACATTTATTTGTTTATTTATTTATTTAAAGTACTGTTTTATTTTTGCATCACTATTATATTTTTAAGACTCTTTTACACTCTATATAATTGCTTGTCACAACTGTCTCATTTGTGTCTATTTCTCAATTGAATTTTTCTTTATATTTTATTTCTCTATTTTTCGGATGATGCATAAATGAGTAAGGTTTGAGTGTTGAAATCTTCCTCTAGGGTGCCACAAAGCGCCCCATTCCCGAATCCTTCACCCAGCATCTGCTCTGCATCTCTGTCTCTGATCGACTGCCACACCGTACCCATCAGCGTCTGCCATATGCTATCCCAGCGGCCATCTCCTGCTGTAAACAAACGATAGATTTTGACAGATGCTCGCTGGCCACGATCTCATCATATCGCGATGTTCTGGACACAGTTCTGCACTCTGACAGGTGCACTCTCACCCCTCCTTCCTCCATTATAATTACAGAGCGAATAGATTTAAAGATCAGACTGTTTAAGGTGGCCCTGAATTAACGCCTGTGTCAGGGGCTCTATTGTTCTCAGGGCCGCAGTGTGACACCAGCGGTGCTGAAAAGGCCACAGCTGCCCTGCCATTTCTCATAATGGACTTTTTGGTTAAAGGACAGGAAAATAATAAGCAGACATCACGGTGGAAAGCGGATGCCGTTTGTCTTTCCTGCCAAATCAACTTTGGATGGACAGACGAGGGTTTGTCATGATAGAGAGACAGGGCTGCTCTTTTCATTCTCACACACAGACAGTCACAAAGACAAAGACAGCTTGCAATCTGTTTAATATATTAAAAGTCTATCTGACTGTCTGGATCTAGCAATCTATTTCTCTCTATTTAACTCTCTATATCTATCCGTCTCTCTATGTGTGTATATCCGTGTATATCAGTCAATCTGTCTATATCTATCCATCTGTCTATGTGCCTTTTATATCTGTCCTTCTATATGCATCTGTCAATATTTTTTTTATCTGTCTCTGTCTATATCTGTCTGTCTGTCTATATGTTATATCTATATGTTAATATGTCTGTTTGTATATTTCTATCCTTCTGTTATCTATCTATCTATCTATCTATCTCTATCTATCTATCTATCTATCTATCTATCTATCTATCTATCTATCTATCTATCTATCTATCTATCTATCTATCTATCTATCTATCTGTCTGTCTGTCTGTCTGTCTGTCTGTCTGTCTGTCTGTCTGTCTGTCTGTCTGTCTATCTGTCTGTCTGTCTGTCTGTCAAAATCCAGTAGATTATGTGTACACATCCCTAAGCTTTTCTCATTCAGAAGGCCGGCTGTGTAAACCAGCATTAGTTTGGAATAGAAAGCTCTCTGACAGAGTGTAAAGACACAATGATTAAACACAAACCACGTCGGAGGAAAGACTTTTGCGGGGCTGCGAGTCTCCAGCGGCTGTCTGATCATGTGCCTCGCTTGGGGAAAAAGCAGATTTAATTAAAGCAGAATTAAAGAGCATTGTTATTTTGATTGAAGACACCCGGCTTCTTTCCCTCCACTCTCTCACCCGGCTGTCCCGGATTCAAGTTGACGGGCTTCATCGCCGAAGGTTTACTTAGTACATAGCATACATCTGGTGAGCTCTTCGTCTGAGCACACACACAAACACATGCAGGTCTTACTGCATATTTGAAGAATACAAACGCCGTCTTCTCTGCTGTAGATTGAGTCTAATTCTGTCTTATTGGATAATGAGAATAGCCTGTACGACACACAGACTGGCACAATATTAGAAGTTAATTAAATTTCAGTAGAGTGGCAGAAAAGAACCCGACAGAACCTGAAGGCAACAAAAGCAACATTGGTCAGACAGACACAATGACACGTCGATTTCTCCCACGCCACATCTATGTGAGGTGAGAGGGGACCAGACATAGACAGACGGAGAGAGAAAAAAGAGATGGAAAGACAGTAATGAATAGTGTGTGTCCTGATAATTGCATTAATGATTATTAGGCAGAGCTCTGGGGGAGGTGATGAGAGAGAAAGAGAGGGAGAGTTTCTGTCAACTAACTTTGACAAATTGCTGTGCATTCAGGGCCACTGCTTGAAATATTCATTTACAAAATAAACTTTAAGGAAGGAGAGATAGCAAAAAAGAGGAAAAAAGATGGTCTGTGAAAAATAATTTGTTAAACCCCTGGAACAGGGCCTCATCCACTCCACAAATGTATTTTTATGTGTTTTACATATTCTAATAATTTATCTGATTGCATAAAAACACTGTTTGGGAAGCTTATTTGAAAATCAAAAATACCATAGTAGTTTATAGTAAATACTATAGTGTTTTGAATCATACTGTAGTAAAGTGTATTATACTGTATATAATATAGTATTTACAACAATTTGTTTATGAATGCTCAAGTATACTGTAGTATTATAGTGAACTGATAAACTGTAGGTATAGCCTACTTTAGTTTTTACTATAGTAAACTGTAGTGTATTGCAGTATAATATACCTAGTTGTAGAGAACTTAGTAGGCTACAGTATTGGGTAAAGTAATTTGTTTATATTACTATAGTTTTTATATTACCACAGCAACTATATAATTACCACAACAAATTCATTTAAACACTTTACGATAGTATGGCTCAAAAACACTATAGTATTTACTATAAATGACTAAAGTATTTGTTCATGTGGGAAAGCTACAAACTTCTTATGATTTAAAGATGAGTTTTTAATAATGAGTGTTTAATTTCTAACGCCACTAAAATGAAGCTGTCCAAATAATTACTGTTTTCAATCAAGGAAGTCTGATATACCTGGAGAAAGCTAACCGTTATTGCAGTTGCACGGTTAGCACAGGAAGTATGTGTTTTGAAATCTGTCATCTTTGTTAATGGATGCTATATTTTAGATTCGGTTTTTGTTTTGCTAATCCCCTGATTATCAAACCATTTTACTAAGTGCTAATGCCACCACAAGAATGCATACAGCTAAGCTCTTAATAGCAACTGTTGTCAGCTTTAACATGAAAATGTGACTTCATCAGAATACATGGCCATCTTAAAAACATTTTGCCCACAGAATGTAACCCGCTAAATTCGCTAAACATTTCCTTGCTAAAAAGTAGCTTCTTACAGGAAAAGCTAAGCTAGTGTTATGTTTTACTGGCAGTGGTGCTTCATACTTCCAAGCACTTCAGCGAATTATGGGATTCAATACAGTGAGTTATTCGATCAAAACAAAAATGACCACCTTGACGTCATAAAAACGTCACATAAATGTCAGAGGATGAAAAGCTCTTTGAGCAGGAACTGGTGACCTTTAAAAGAGGGTGCGTGTCAATGATTCACCTCCTCACTCCAATAATATGCTTTGATTGGTGTGCAGTTCAATTTTGCCCTCTGCTTTGACACCAATATCGTTGACCCCATATGCCAGGTGTCCCCTCAGATGATGATAACAGCACCTCAACAACTATTCCCCAAAAACTCACACACACAGTGGAGAATAACACCCAGCTTAATGCCAGGTGGCTGTCGACTGAAGACATTTTTCACATAAATCAAACTGCCATTGGGCTTATCAATAACAAGTCAATTAGCAGGCAGAGAGAGGCGTAGATCTCTAGGGGTCACTGTTTGTTTGTTAGATGGACATCTGGAGCTCTGTTTGCTTTGCCATGTCAAAGGACCTACAGTTTCTTTCTGTTTTTCTCATTCTTTAGATTTATGAAGACTGAAGGTTCTGGCAGGCTACTACAAATTTAAAGAGTTAATTTTACCCAGAAATGAAAATTCTGTCATCGTTTATTTACCCTGATTGCTACTGGCTAATGACACCACATGAATGCAAACAGCTAGGCTCTTAATTAGCAACTACTGTAAGCTTTCACAAGAAAATATGACTTCAGCAGAATACATGGCCATCTTAGAAAATAAATGCTTTTTTGCCTTCTGAAGGTGGTGTGCTAGACATTTCCTCAACAGAAAGTAGCATCTTACTGGAACAAATCGTCCTTGTTATGCTTTGTTAGCAGTGGTAACTACAATTTTGAATTGTTCATTTTTTTCACCTTCAAGTTGTTACAACCCCATTTGGCTTTAGAATCACAAATGATTGGATATACTTTTTATTCTTCATTTTAAAGTTTAATAGTGTAATCTGTCCAATTTCATTGTATATAAAAGTGCAGCTTGGACATTTGACGAATTACCTCATTTTGTATTCTATGGAGGGAAGTCATGTAGGTTTGGAACAACATGATCTTGTAATTTTGTGTGGTTTGATCCTGTAATGATGCAGTACAAAACATTAATGACTCAATAAACATGCACCAATGTAACCTCTATCACGATCAATCAAATGTTATATGTCAGGTTTGTTTTTCAGGCCCTCAAGAAATCTCTGAAGGATGAAGGAGCACTTGTAAAAACTGGTATTTTCAATGACCTTTCTAATTTTGCTCGGTTTATAGACTTGTCTATTATAATTTGGCAGAAAGCAAACTGTCTTTTGCATAAAAATCACTGTTTTTATTACTCACAATAATGAGGTTTTATTTATTTCTCTCTGTTCACCTATTTAAATGTAAATAATTTGAATAATTTATTAATTTAAACACTTAAATGTTTAAGTTTAAGTGTGTCTTATTATATGGGTCATTCTACATTATAATTATTGTTGTCTACATCAACACAGTGAGAGATTGCATCAGCTCTTCATTATCAAAGTCAGTTTATACATATATAGGGCACAAATGGTGGCTATGTTGTAGAATGACCTACACTGAACATTATTTATTATGTTTACTCTTTGTTTAGTTTGCAGAAGTTGTGGCTCTCAGATGAGACAGGCCACACAATGCTTGCAGGCACTTGGTGACTGTTTAATGACTAGAATGTCAGATCCCACACCAAGTCTAGACAGAATATCACCAATTACAGCGCAATAACTCTTCTGCAAAAACACCCTTGATTTATTTATCAACAAATAAGTCTCTTTAGTTCATATTTGCTGATGACACCAACAACGTTCATAGACGGACTGCAACAGAGCCCACTTGTAGAGATAATGCTCATTATAGTAACATCCTGGTATAGGCAATTTGTCCAAAAAGTCAACGAAAAATAAACTAATCTCAGCAGGAATCTAAAATTGTGAAATGCAGTCAGACTATACCCTATATTTGCTATGCTTTTCCAACTTTTGAATACACTGAAAAGGACATTTTAGTCTGGCTGCCTTTAGTAGATGGTTGTCAGCTCTCTTTTAATGGATTCCTCTGATCTGATGTGTTTTAACGGTGTCTGTTTTTCTATATAGAGAGGGATAAAATAGCAGAGCTGCAGCATGTTCACTTGGACCACCTGCTGGAGATGAGTTTCAGAGAGCGCCGGGGGAAAACAGCAGGGGGATGCGTTAGTTTGTATCCATGTAGCTTGTACTGAAACGTGTTTATGATGCAGACTGTGCATGTGCGTTTGTGTGTCAAAAATACTTGGTTTATGTTGTGTATTGGATTATCTGTGTGCAGATCTTAGGTCTATGATATCTCATATTGGAGTATCTGTGTGTATAAGAGTTTACTTTGAAATAGTTTGCTAAATATGACAAAATATCCCTTTTAAGGATGTCTTGATTTTGATATTTTTTATGGTTAGAGTTAGTCTGTATGCTAATTATAATTAAAACAATAGATTTGCACTTTATTTTGATGCCCCCCTTTAAAAATGTCTGCTTACTAAAGGTAACTACATTTTTACTAACTCTTATTAGAGTATTAGTAAAGTATTAGCAGACTGTTAAGTTAGGGTTAGTCAACATGTGCTCGCTAAATGACTTATATTCAGTAGAATGTCTGTTTGGGGGTCTATCAGAATGGTGTTAGCAGATATTATGTAGACAGTCTACTAATACTCTAATGACTGGTAGTTGACATGTAGTTGCAAAGTTACTTACAGTCAACAGAATGTCTACAGAGTACCATAAAAATAAAGTGTTATCAACAATAGAAGTCTATGTCCTCATTGGGTATCTTAGTAAAAGTGTATGTATGTGTGCTTGTGTGTGACTGTGGTTAGCATCACCCCCCCTACCCGCTTCCCGAGACCTCCCCTCTCAGGTGCTAAAATGTGGCAGTTAAGGACCCCACAGAGAGGTATAAATAGGACTCTCTTCCTATGGAGAGACACAGTGTTTTATAGGAGCACCAAGTGACTGAGATACAGCCAGACACTATTAGATAGAGAGCCTGGAAGACATCCGCACTCAACGCACAAGGCCTCCCCTGTGCCCCCATGCGGAAAGGCCCCAGGGGAGAATTCGCCAGCTGAGCATCAAAAACAAGGTAGGACAACCCAGCTGACTGACAGACTGAATGCTCTCAGCTGTTTGTGTGTATGCATGTCTCAATAGTTCACTTCAGAGTTGACCCAGGGTGCAAACACAAGCTGAGAGGGAGAAAAAAAAAGAGAGAGAAAGAGAAAATGCCAGAATGTACTCGCCATGGGAGTGTTATGGTAAGCGTTTGTTGATTTATTGATCAGGAAAGAGGACCGTTTTACATTCTCGCGGATGGGATGAGAGCGGAGCGTCACAATCGTGATACAGTTGTTTTGAGACTCTGCAAGGGTTTGAGAGCTACTACTAATCCGAGTGATGTGACTTCTGAGGTAGTCCTTGTTTTAATTTGTGTGTTTATGCAGATCACCACACTCAGTGAGTGACATGGTTGAAACACAGAATAGAATCTGATTCATAGGGAATGGCTGACATTACAATTTCCCTTCATCAGTCTTCAGCCAGTGGCTGTGCATCATAAGACTTGCCTATCTCTCATTCTCTCGAGTAATCCATTAAATGCTAGCATACTCCCTCATGGACTTAAACTCTGGGTTCAGCACAGTAAATTACTATTATAACTGACTGACAGCCCTAGGCTAGAGGTGTGCATTTAGCAAATTCTTGGTACCTGAAAAAATTAAACAAAAGATGAGGATAGAAAAAGGACATGGTGGGTCCCTGAGCAGGAGTGTTAGGGAGGAGAGAAATTAAGTTTTCAGCAGATCGATTTCTGAATGCTTGTCTCATGCATTTTACAGAGGGGCTAAATGCCACTTATGGTATAATGCTGTACTCTGGGTCAGAGCAAAGCTCTCCCGTTTGAGCTAGGATTTCAGGACCGCTTTTAACAAACTACGCTTGTAGACCTAAGTAAATCTGCCTGATTGTGCCACAGCCTTGGAAATAATGTTGTTTTGCTCTTCTTTTGTGGATTTGTAAGACCTGAAACCCTCAACCCCCTCACCGTTTTCTATTACACCTAAGAATATTCCTTGGCAGCCAAGCTAATCTCATAGTCTCATAAACTCTTGATTCATAAAGATTTAATATTATTCCTTCTCACTTTCTTTTCTTCTTCTTTAAAGCAGCTGAGACTAAGCTGACACCATGGAGAAAGGGAGGTGGAGTTCTGAAGATGCTCCCAGAGCCTCCATGCCTGACGAACTGTCACATCCTAAGTTTTCGGAATGGAAGTTTAAGCTCTTTCGGGTCAGGTCCATGGAGAAGGCCCCTCTGCCTAATGAAACACCGGTGGAGAAGGAAAACCAGCCTGATGTAGCAATAGAGGTGGCAGGCTCTCCAGGCAGTGTTATGAAGCTCTGTTTTGGAGGGAAGAGTAAGGAAAATATGGAGAGTGCTCGAGGGAGAGTGGACCTTAAGCTGCAGGAAATTGATACACATATGAATCTTCTCAAGTGAGTCTAACACTAATATTGAGTCAACTGTGTGAATTGTGAATGTTGTTTTAACTTGTGCATAGTTGAAACATGACAAGATTAATTTACTTGTGTCTTTTGCAGATGCCTGTGTCGCCTTTGTGGCCTTTCAATACGGAAGGCTAAAGGTCCATCACATGAAATTCAGGGAGACTTGGAAGAGTCCAGCCGGTGTGCCTTGCGTAGGATGGGCTGCAAGTTTCTGACCTGGCCGGAAGTGATCTTGAAGGTCTTCAAGGTGGATGTAACAACCGACATGGAGACGGTGCATCCATCTTTGTTTTGTCACAGATGCTGGACTGCTGCTATGAGGGGAGGAGGTTTCTGTTCTTTCACTAGGACCCAAATCCTAGACTGGAAGCCCCACACCTCCAACTGCGACCTCTGCTTCCCTAAGAAGAGCTCTTTTCAGCGAATAGGAAGGAAGCGGGCCAAATCACTTAAAAGTGCACACAGACTTCCAAAGAGAATCAAAAGGGACTCCTCAGAATTCTCAGGGGCCAATAGAGTGTGGAGACAGACCACAGAGAATACTACGGTATCAGGTGGGAAAGAATTGTTAAAACTATCAGTTCAGAGAGGACAGTGGGTAAAGAATATCACACAATGCCAGACGGACCATCTGAGCACTAAGCTTATCCCCACCGAAGTTCCAGCAGACTTCATACGTGCTGTTACTTGCCAAGTATGTGATCATCTGCTTTCTGACCCTGTCCAGTCAGCGTGTAGACATCTGTTCTGTCGGGTCTGCATCCTAAGATACAGTCGTGCTTTGGGCCCAAACTGTCCCACCTGTAACCAACATCTAAATCCATCCCACCTGACCAGGCCAGCCAAATATTTCCTTGCCACCCTCAACTCTCTCCCTCTGCTCTGCCCCAGAGAAGGATGCAGCAACTGGGTCCGATTGGACTCCTTTAGGGAACACTGCCTCAACCACTACCATGAAAAAGAGTCTCAAGAAGAACAAACACCTTCAGACCAGAATATTGATGGCTACTTGCCGGTCAACAAAGGTGGGCGTCCTCGACAGCACCTTTTATCACTGACCCGTCGGGCTCAAAAGCACAGGCTGAGAGACTTGAAGAACCAGGTGAAGGTTTTTGCTGAAAAAGAGGAAGGAGGGGATGTGAAGTCAGTCTGTTTGACGCTCTTCCTTCTGGCGTTGAGAGCTGGGAATGAACACAAACAAGCAGATGAACTGGAAGCTATGATGCAAGGTACTGCCAAGAAACATATCACCCACAATATGTGACTGTCATAGCAGTCGTTGTCAGACAATTACAACTAGAAATGAACAGATAATGCATTATTGACTTACTCACATGAGCTTGGGAGCCACCAAGAATAAGAATATATAAGATTTTTACAATCTAATGTATGTCATTATTATTTGTTTTCTAGAATGAAGTAGTCTAATTTTCACTGCCTGACTGCAGATAATTGTACTTTTTTCATAGAACAACAGCTTTAACCTGTAATTTTACACAACTATGCTCACATTTACAACCTGCAATAGATACACAAAATGAATTGAACACGTCCACAAGGTTATCCACACAACAAAAATAATGACTTATTTTCTTAAATGCCTCACTGTCAATTTAAATAGAATAATCACCACTTTACTGAATATGTGTGTGTGTGTGTGTGTGTGTGTGTGTACGTGCACATGTGAGACTCAATACACAATAACAATTATTGTAAAGAGCCTGTTAGGAGGAAAACAACATCAGTAGCCCTTGTATCTGCAAATGACATAGATACTGTCTTAGGCCCCAGGGGAATAGGGCCCAGCTGGTGCCTGTTTTCATCATCAGCCAATAGATCAGTATTTCCAGCCCAGCTGAGTCACCTCTCTTATAATTTAAACATTAATAATCTTGCTAATCTAGAACAATTAGGACATATTAAATGCTGCAATTACAATCAGAATTCCAGAGATGCTAGTGCTCATTTGATAGTGCTCTGAAATCCGTCCACAAACACACATAGAGACATAATCACACATTCAGGCTCACAATCTTCAAGTTTATTCTGGATAAACAGTTCTATGAATTCAAACTTCTGATTCTATCTCACACAAAGTTTTTTTTCTCTCTGTATTCTCTTTCAGGCAGGGGATTTGGGCTGCATCCTGCAGTGTGTTTGGCTATAAGGGTAAACACCTTCCTCAGCTGCAGTCAGTACCACAAGATGTACCGCACTGTAAAGGCCACTAGTGGTCGCCAGATATTCCAGCCCCTGTACACTCTACGTAATTCTGAGAAAGAGCTTCTTCCTGGGTTCCACCAGTTTGAGTGGCAGCCAGCTTTAAAAAATGTTTCCAGCTCCTGGGATGTGGGCATCATTGATGGCCTCTCTGGTTGGACAACCTCTGTTGACGATGTCCCTGCAGACACCATATCCAGAAGATTCCGTTACGATGTGGCACTGGTTTCTGCATTAAAAGATTTGGAAGAAGACATAATGGAAGGACTGAGAGAGAGGGGGCTGGATGACAGCATATGCACCTCCGGTTTTACCGTTGTGGTGAAAGAATCATGTGATGGTATGGGAGATGTCAGCGAGAAGCATGGATCTGGCCCAGCGGTTCCTGAGAAGGCAGTGAGGTTTTCCTTCACAATCATGTCCATCTCCATCCGAGTTGAGGGTGAAGATGATGGCATCACCATCTTTCAGGAACAAAAGCCAAACTCTGAGCTCTCCTGCAGACCTTTGTGCCTCATGTTTGTGGACGAGTCCGACCACGAGACCCTGACGGCCATCTTGGGACCTGTGGTAGCAGAGCGGAAAGCCATGACGGAAAGTCGGCTTATTTTATCAGTTGGTGGTCTGCTACGATCCTTTAGGTTCTTCTTCCGGGGCACAGGCTATGATGAGAAGATGGTTCGTGAAATAGAAGGCCTAGAAGCTTCAGGCTCCACTTATATATGTACACTCTGCGACTCAACCCGAGCTGAAGCATCTCAGAACATGGTACTACATTCCATCACACGTAGCCACGATGAAAATCTTGAGCGCTACGAGATCTGGAGGACAAATCCTTTCTCAGAGTCTTCTGATGAGCTCCGTGACCGGGTCAAAGGTGTTTCCGCCAAGCCTTTCATGGAGACCCAGCCTACTCTAGATGCCCTGCACTGCGACATTGGCAATGCTACTGAATTCTACAAGATCTTTCAGGATGAGATTGGCGAAGTCTACCAGAAGAGCAATCCGAGTCGAGAGGAACGCCGTCGTTGGCGGTCAACCCTGGACAAACACCTAAGAAAGAAGCTTAAATTCAAGCCTGTGATGAGGATGAATGGAAACTATGCTCGTCGGCTGATGACACGTGAAGCTGTGGAGGTGGTCTGCGAGCTGGTTCCTTCTGAGGAACGGCGTGAGGCACTACGAAAACTGATGGACCTCTACATCCAGATGAAGCCTGTGTGGCGTTCCACCTGTCCCTCCCGAGACTGCCCTGACCAACTCTGTCAATACAGCTACAATTCTCAGCAATTTGCTGATCTGCTTTCCTCCATGTTTAAGTACCGCTATGATGGAAAAATCACCAACTACCTCCACAAAACTCTGGCCCATGTTCCTGAGATTGTTGAGAGAGACGGGTCTATTGGAGCATGGGCCAGTGAAGGCAATGAGTCTGGGAACAAGCTGTTCAGACGTTTTCGGAAGATGAATGCAAGGCAGTCCAAAATGTTTGAACTTGAAGATGTACTTAAACACCACTGGTTGTACACCTCCAAGTATCTTCAGAAGTTTATGGAGGCTCACAAGAATTCAGCAAAAGCAATGCAGGCCACATTCAACCCCGAAGAGACCCCAGAGGAAGTTGATATGGCTCTTGAAGTCACAGATTTTTGAGCTTTTCTTTGATTGACTTTCTTTAATGGACCCTTTTTCTTGCTAATGAAAATATTGTTAAGTAATTGATTTTATTTCTTGAGATGAAATGTAATATCATGTGTAATGGCTTTATTATTCACTTCATTATTTTTTTGAAGCCAGTGCATAAACGTGAGCTAAATTGTTTTATGGCAGAGATAAAATTGTATGGTCTTTTTTTCTCCCCAGCTTTTACAGGCAAATTGTCTGTGTTTTATCTCTTGCTGCTTGTGAAATATGAGGGATTTTATTGTATTGCCAGGTTGTGACACCTTCACGAATTCATACAGAAGGGTTATTTATGAAAACATATGAGGGAGTTGTAAGTCACTGAAATTGTGTTAAAAGAGCCCCACATTTACGATGGCTATATTAATATATCACACAGGACAAAGACAAAAATGAAATTAGGAAACACAAATTGTCTCCTTTGTATAAGGTCTAAAGAAAAAGGGGTTATTTTAGCAGTGCAGTATTTTGATGGTTTTCAACTGGTCCACAAATGACTATGAACATCCATAGACACTATGCTACAGCATTTGCACATTTACCATATAATCTACTATAATCTACCTCAGTCTTTAATCTTACAGGTCCCACAGGACATTTGCACCATGACACTCACACAAACACATTTTCAAATATTCTGGAAGAAATTAGCATGTGTTTTACACCATAGCATCGATTGACTATTGTTAGAATTTCTTTATTGCTACTGTATGTGTTACAGTTAAAAAATATGTGGGCTATTATACTTAAACTTGTACCTCAATTTATTAATCATGTTTCTCTTATCTTTTTAATACTACTAGATTAAAATCATTGTGTTTCTTGTTTCAGTTGATCGATTTCTTTGTGAATTGATTTTACTGGTTTATTTGTGTATTGATTTGATTGATTATTTGCTTACTTTGATACATTATACAACAATTTCAAATGCTAATTTGTCGTATAATCACAAGTGACAATTTAAGGTGTTTAAATCCTTTGTTCTTTTTTATTTGAAATAAAACACTGCATTGCACAGTTTATAATAAAAAATAAAAGTTTTGTAGACTTGCACAAAGGCACTGGTAATGTTTTTGACCCATCATAATTTTTTATTTCATTTTGCAAGAGCATTACAGTGATTGTGTGATTGGTCAATTCATACTTTGTATTTTTGTATTTTAACAGATTGAGTATAAATGTTTTGTAAAAATTACACTTGAATTTCCTTTTGGGAAATAATAAAAATAAATAACCCAAAAATCTTGATCATTTTTTTGTCCAATTTATTTATTGTAATATGTTATAATGCATATAACAATATAACGTGTGTGTGTGTATGTGTATGTATAGACATATTTCAATTATAAGCATAAAAACACAGTTAAAATATTTCCCATTAAATTTATATTTTTTTTTAAATGAGAATGAGCTTTATTTAAGCTTTATTCTTTTTATAATCTTCATTTATTTAAACTTATTATCTTTATTTAAGCAGAAAAAACACTCTACAAGCCCTCCCCACATTTTAAAGAAGAAATATATCAGTTTAACAATAACAAACAAGACTTGTAAAAAATGATTTTATTTCCTTATACTGTAGTAAGCATATTCATCCAATTAACAATGCTTTTCTGTTATTTTTATGAAAAAAATCACTTATACAATTTTCTGTTAATATAAAACAATTAAAACACATAGTTATGATATACAACAACAGAACAACATTTCAATCAAAAAGTTTTCGCAGAAAGCTCTTCTTAGCTGGGGTCATTTTCATTGAAACTGGAGCCTTGCGATGTGTCATCTTCATTGGGACTCTCTTCACTGGCATCATCTGACGTGGTGGAGTCATCTCCTGCTTGGGCAGGTCTCTGTGATCAAAGCAGAAATACTTGCTGTTGTCTTGAGAGAGGCAAAGCAAAAGGCTTTCGGGGAGCTCCATGCACTGGGCATGGACCCAATGTCCACCTTCACCTCTGGAGCAGAAGATCATGGCAGGTCTGGTAAGCTCAGTTGAGTAGTAGGGCTCCCAGGTGTTGGGGTCCACCTGGCAGGCGAGGCAGCACTTGATCCAATAGCCTGTCTGAGATTCATCCTCCTCATCTTCCTCATTGTAGGTGTCACCCTCTCCATCACTGCTATACTCCAGCTCATGGGGTTCTCTGCCAAAGTAGAGTTCATCAGAGTCTTCCAAAGGTGCAGAGTCCTCAAAATCAGTGGACTCCTGACTGCATCCCTGAGTTGATGCTTCTCCATCTTGTTCCTTCTCGAAGCTCACCTGGTAGAAATGGTAAGCATCTGGTGGGCTGGGTTTCCTTCAGAAGGGATTGCAATCAAGGAAGTTCCTTTACCCAGGCTGCCACCAAACCAAGTACGGCTGTGGGTTACCTCACTGGTCCACTGAGGAGGTTCACGAGGCTCCATGTGGACTCCGACATCGTCCAGGCCAATGTATGTGCACTCCATGCGCTTCTGAGTCTCAGATTGGTAGCCACCGAAAACGATATACTCATGATAGCCAACAGGAGCAACTATGGCACTGGTTATGGTGAGACCTTCATGAAGAACAGTACAGGTGAGGACAGGGCTTCCTAGGAGAAGCTCCACATGTAGGCGGATCAAACGAGGCGGTCGGCAATCAGAGCTGAGAATGTGACCGCCCAGGAAGTAGACACAGTCCTCTCTCGCAAGAGCTACGTGAAACGACTGGCCATCTGTGAGCTCGGGGAGGGTGTGGGCAGTACAGCAACCAAACTCTAGGTCAATAAGAAAGACTTGTGGTGGACAGTCCACCACGCTGTTCCAGTTTTCCGTGGTCCTTTCGGTGGGGGGCATGTAGGACCTGCCACCAAACAAAACGCAGGCGGTTTTCCCTCGGCTATGGATCACGCTGAGGGTGTGGCCGTATCGAGCGCTAGGGACATCTCCAACCAGCTCTTTTTCTTGACAGCACAATGTGACTTTATGATTACATCCTCTGCTGTCTACACTTAACATGTAGAGACTTGAGGATAGCTCATTGTTGGGTGTTCGGCCACCATGAATGAGGTAACACTCAGGACTGCTATCGTGAGGCTCAAAATGAGCTATCGCAGGACATCGGAGGGGAGGGAGATAACAAGAGGTGTTTGAAAATGAAATGGCACGCAGCCTAAGTTCTCCGTTTTTTATGCGTACACCAAATATCCCAGTTGGACATGAGCGTTTTGGCCAGCCCTTTTGACCAAAGAGGTAAACGTCACCCTCCAGCTCTAATAAGGAGAAGCCTGGTTGCACAAGGCCAGCACAGTTCACAGCAGTCAGAGGCTGTAAGGACATCTTTTTTTTTTTTTGCAGATAACTGTATAACATATAAATGAAAAACAAACATGAATTATTATTCAAATTAATAGTTGTAGAATATAAACATTATGTCAAGACATTCAAGGTAAATTGCATAGCTTAATTATGAATTAGGACTAGCATCATATTAAGAGTAGTATGATAAGATTTGTATTAGCTATTATTATCATAATTAATCAAGTAATAAATTATAAAAAAAAAAAAGGCGGAACCATATATCCCTTTCCCTGTTTCTCTGATAACATAGAAACATTCCCACAGGGAACTGGTTGTAGTTTTCCTTATACCCGTTTCTCTTAGAGAACCCCGTTCAGCTTGCAATAAAACGACTACATTACCCAGCATCCAGTGCGAAACTGGCGTTTCTCGTTCTACGTTTAACGGTACGTCTGATATGTTTCTACGAGCTCTGAACGCTGTTAATCTCTTATTTTCGTCGAACAGTTATCAGCGTTTCTCCTTTTTACACTATTTATGTTCGTTTTAATGTCTTTAGGTAATCAAATTCGCAAGAACAATTTTGTTAAACAAGAAGGGTTACGCTCTGGCTGTCAGACTACAAAAAATAGCCTTAAGATTAGAAGCTTTTACATCACCAACGTTAACGTATATATTTATTATATTTATATCAGAAAATCCTAACTACTTAGGAGTTTATTTTCTATAAGGCGCAAGAATATCACATGTAACGTTACTTTTCTAAATATTTCATCCATAGGCTTAGCATATTGATCCTAATAACATGTATGTTTCTTACCTTTTGGTCAATGCACTCCGAAAACTGAGAGCTGTGTGGTGCAGCTAACTTTTATTTGAGATATTAAAGCAAATGGCTCAGTGGTGGAAGAGGTTCAGTGTTTGTGAAGGTTGACTGGCTCATCTTGAGGTTAACTGCCTGTAACTGCTGCTAACAACAGGTGTCTGAGCACAACTCTACACACGTTTGAATGAAAACAAGCACAAGCTCAGTGCATCATTGGTCTGTGTATTAATATGGACTTCATATTGGTGTTTTACAGCTGATGATGTATTCAGTATTAATCCAAGATTAATCCAGTAACTCTCATAAGATATTAGATCAGTCATACAAGAATTTGTATGAATGGCCTTTCTTCCCAAATTAACACCACTGACACTATTTATAATGTAGTTTGATTGGAACATGTTCTATTAATATTATTATTGTTAATTATATTTTGAAAGTTTTTAAGATCAATACTTTTATTGTTCAATAATGCATTTCATTAATTTAAAGTGACAGTAAAGACAGTACAAGCTTTTATTTCATATACATGCCATACGTTCTAAACTTTCTATTAATTAAGGAATTCTGAAAAAAAATTGTTTCCACAAAAATACTGGTAATAAGCAGCTTCAACATTAATATAAATGTTTCTTCAGCACTGAATCAGCCTATTAGAATGATTTCTGAAGGATCATGTGACACTGAAGACTGGATTAATAATGCTGAAAAGTTTTCTTCATAGAAATAAATTACATTTTAAAACATTCAAATAGAAAACAGTTATTTTAAATTGTAATATTTTACAATATTACTCATTTTCAGAATTTTTGATCATGTAAATGCAGCATAGGTGATAGCACACATACATCACAGAGACTCTTTGATGTCTGCATTAACATCTGCAAGACAGATATTTTTTAGAGTGTTTGCTCATCTGCAATACCTCTATAGGAGGTTTCGTATTGTGTCAGATATCAAACAAACATTCAGAAAATGTTTTTAAGATGTTTATGATTTAGAATCAGATGTTTGTACACAGCAGATGCTTTCCAGATCTTGCAGATATATGTGAGCTCAATAAAAGACTAATTATTAAATAATTGTATTTCCTATTTTCGTGATATCATATTTAAGTTAAAACTCCCATAACTCAAATAAATAAATATCAAATTATGTCTTTAAATGTGTTACGGTCCACAGAATTTTCACATTGGCCTGATTAGGCCACAGTGCAGTGCCACACACACACACATATATATATATATAAATTATGACCTGCATTCGACACCATAATCACACTCTTCATAATGCATCAGTGACACTGTAGCATGTCTGTATGTAATGTGCTGTTAAAATAGTCTCCTCTGTGTATCTGAGTGGTCTGTGGCGTCAGGTTCGGTGAGGAGCAGAATGATTCACTCTCATTACACCGAATACCGAATCACACATCACATTTTGGCAGGAAGGGGTAGCTCGGATTTGTAAAAATATTCCTTATTTCCCGCAGGCTTATATTTGCATTAACTGTTTCTGCTTGGCGGCTCTTTAAAGGAACGGGAGAAATTAGGCGACTGTTGTTGAAAGAGAAAGGGAGAAGAACGGAACAGCTGTGCCTGCCTCATTAGCATAATGTTTTTGTGTTTCGGGGGGGCTGTGCGCAAGCCCTCGTGGTGTTGTGTGTTTGTTTTGGAGGCCAAAAGATGTGTGTGTGAGAGCGCAAAACAAAGACACGTAACCACGAGTGCCTGGAAGAACAGTGAAAAACACAAACAGCGGAGCACCTGTGTCTGAAGAGCAGGGCCATGAAGAGGAGGCTCAGCGACTCCCCTGAGGCGCAACACAAAATACAGAATTCCTCCGGTGTTTCCAAGCGCACTGGAGAGCATTATTCTCCCGCTCAAGCACACTTACATGCCGGTGTTCACACTTACAGACACCGTAAAATAAACCTGTTGAGTCCCGAAATGGATTTGCATACGTTGGCAGCGAATGAATGCAGATGTTTCCCAGCTCTGTCACAATGCAACAGACGCGAGGAAATGGAGAGGGAGACTGAAACGCAACAAACAACACAACTTAAAGGCTTGCATTATAATGAACAAAGTTTTTACTTACTTAGACAACGATTAATGTTGGTCACCTTATTTTTTAAAACTGTTTTCTGTGCGAGACTTCGATTTGATTAGCCGCAATGTGCAGTAGCTAAACGGTAAAACGTTTTCCGCGACAAACCCGTGCTTAAAATAAGAATAATATGCTAAGAAACACCAGTTTGCAATATCAAGCAGCAAAACGAGCTGTTTTATACAGCTAAAAATAGCTGGAAGCAGATGACACTGGAAGCCAGACAGATTAAATAAAAAAAATGGCGGCTTCCACTCTTATGGAAAAATAAGGTGCAGAGTAGACTATGAGTATTCATTTGAACGAATCAGTTTGTTCAGGTCGCTAACATGAAATGAAAATGTACCCTTTTCTTTCTCAATGCACATTCCTTTCACAAAATTGTAAAGGAAAACAGTGTCCTGATAAACGTACATTTCTGCTGATGTCACTGTATTCATGCTATTGTTTATTGTCTAACTAAATAGCTACTTGGGCATTGTTATAGAAAATTCACAATCAGTTTATGACTTTTTTCATTGAATAGCCAATAAAATGCATCATCTTATGAAAGTTAAACAAGTTGCAGATGCCTTTTCAAACAAAAGAAAAAAAATTGTTAACCAGATTCACCGATTTGAGTCATCCCTCAAGTCTTTCCAGAAGTCCAGCACATTTTAACCTTTGGCAGGTATTATGATAAGTATAGAAACTAGGGGTGGGCATAGATTAATTTTTTTAATCTAGATTAATCTAGATTAATTTTGGAATTAATCTAGATTAATCTAGATTAAAATGGCTCATTTGAATTCTGCCGAAGGCATTCAGAATATGTGTGCTACCCAAATAATGACTCAAAGTAAGTCTTTGAGAACGGGTTTCTCAAGCCAGGTGGCACATAGACCAGGGGCTCATCTCCTGTTTCCAAAATGCATCACAAACTGCTTGAGAAAGCTGTTCTACTATGATAATTGGTGATGAAAATAAACTATGTTCAATAAGATGTACTTGTGTTTACTAACTGTTTATTCAGTTAAACATGAATTTTGGACTGTAGGCCTACATAAGAGGTCGTGATGAACTGTTTACAGTTTCCATTGGGAAGCTTCTTAAAATTAATTTTCCTGAAGCAAACCCGGGCGGCTTCATAGCTGCATCCATGTTAGCACGTCACGTCTGATGTGGTAATTTCACAGTAACGTTAGGCATACACACAGGTTGAAGCAGAGGTGACAGGGAGTGAATTCTCAAGTTCACATGAGACCTAAAGCGCATCCTGTTTGCTTAAAAGCAACGCTTCGTTGTTATTCTGAGTGCACACAAATAAGCGTAGAGTCTTTACAGATTCGAAAGATGTATTAGGCTACTTTTATCTGTATGACCAAGAATGACGGAGATTTTAAGAGCAAGTGAGCGCACGGAGCCTGTCCTGCAGCAAACGCGCTTCCACACAAACACTTCAATAGCGCACATTTCTCTAGGTTAACATCATATTGAGCCATGTAAAGTTGCTACTACATACATCTTTCAGATGAAAAGCCATATTTGAGGTTGATGAATGATAGGTGGCGTTTGGATGTCCTGTCCGATTGTATTACCACACAGACCAGCCGTTAACAATCTGTCCATCACGGACTGCGAGCCTCTAGTTCGAAGACTCGTTCTCGCCCCTACAGTGCAATTCGGCTAGGTATACATCCGCTAAAATATCAGGGTGAAAGTCATCATAGCTTGCGTAGTATAGACCCAGCTCCCAACCCAACTTTGAGAATAGATTAACGGCGATATTTTTTTTATCGCCGATAAGAGTCTCACGTTAACGCAGCACGTTAACGCCGATAACGGCCCACCACTAATAGAAACGTTTATATAAAATTACTGATATTTCCAGTTCATTTGTCATACTGGAAATGGAAGGTCAAGTCAAAGGTCATATACTGTATACTGCAATTTAGGGCAAATCTTGTTGTTTTGTACATATAAAAAAATGTGCATACTGTACACAGTCTAGATAGTGCACACTGCAGGAATAGTAGTAATATAGTATTCCAAGAGAGAAGGAAGAGGTGGGCCAGCAGTACAGCTGAGGCCTGAAGCCATGCAAGGATTTGCGCTGTATTATTGATAGAGGAGAGTAATTAAACTCTAGTGTAGCACCTGTTTCTGTCCCCGCTAATGTTCTGCCACCTGAAGACGGCTCTCCCTAGGGCATGTTCATGATGAATGACACAGCGACAGCTCAGAGTTTCTGACGATCATCATGCCATACTTCATTATATTTTAATGTCACGGCAATCACTGCCCGCCCCCCTTCCCAGCCGTCATTGATTGTAATTAAGCTGAACTTCAAAATGATAATTTCATTCCAGTCTGGGCTAATGCAGCTATAATGCATATCGCGGGGGATAAGTGACCTGTAAAAAAGTGCAGCCTAGCAGGAAAAAGTAAAAGAAAAAGGTAAATGTGTGGTAACCATTTTTTTTTGGGCATATTATTGATTGCTATTTGTATAACCACAGTTTTACAACAAATACCATAGTTATACTATGGTTAGTGTAGCAAAGCCATGATTAATTCGTAGTTGTCATGGTTTAACTATAGTAATCATGTTTATTTAGTTTTATTTGTGGTAAAACCATGCTTATTTTTAATAATCCTTCATAAGGGCTCACAAGCACATGTCAATGCAGTCATATATAGGGCAGTGACAGTCTCTGCTTTTTTGTTGCTGTTGATGCAATCTTTTTTTTTGTTTTGGTCCGGGCCAGTGTTGCCACCTTGTGGAACAACTGATTAATGCTCAATAAATTCAGTGCGCATATGTGACCTGCGTGTGCAAGTTAAATCAGGTGATGTGTGTGCAGAACGTGCATACTATACTGGTGATGAAATTTGTGTTGCACACTGTACACAAACACTCATGTATGCGTAAAAACTGAAGTACACTTAATAGTGGAATGTTTTTTGAACCTCTCAATCGGTTTCTTTCTGTATCTCTTTCTGTCTGAATGTGGATAGTTTTGAAAGGATGCCAGGTTTAGTTAACGGTTCAATTGTGGAAGACCATGACCAAGCCATAACTGAAGCTCTTGAGCAGTTCTGCAACTCTCCGGAACAAACATATGAGCAATTCCTGTCCACCTTTACATACTTGACCCCAGGTGAGAATACTGAACGCCACATACATCTTCTTTTTTTCTGATATGTCTGAGATCCTTCGACTGTGGTCTTTACTGTCGTATACCATTGCAGAGAATGTGAGGGAGCCACGATTGACTGCTCCTAGAGGACATGGAGACTCGTTCCAGAGAGAGATGGACAGCAGCAGAGAGCGACAAAGAGAGGATGAAGTGATAGAGATGGAGGAGAACGTATTCCGAAGGATGGGACAGGCGAGTCGCTGCTCACCGACTGCTGATCAGGAAGAGGTCAGCACCTTATAGATCCGAACCGCTCGAACCGACAGTCTTTACAGGGAGAGGTTCAGACAGACCTCTCCTTCACTCCCTTCAGTCAAAGTTAAAGTCTTCTGCATTAGCCATTGCTCTGTTTATCACACACACACACGCACGCACGCACGCACGCACGCACGCATGCACGCACGCACACACACACACACACACACACAGCTCCCTCTTATGTATAATTGGCTCTTTTTTTCTTTGTCTTGCCATTTTAGTGGTGTTTCCCAAGGCTGACATCACTATTGCTTATACTCAGGATTAGGGGTAGGCACCATTTGTGAAAATAGATGGGGGAAAAAAATATCATAGACTTACATAAACCCAAGACATAGATTTGGTTCAGTAGGTATCTACGTAAGATTGTACTAGCAACCACATAGCCACACTCTGACAATCATTGCAACCTAGCATCAGGGTGACAGATATTGTAGGTAACGCTCACATTTTCTTAGCAATGGCCTAGCATCAACTATAGCAACCTCATAAAAACTTTACAATTTACTTGCAACCTTATTGCAATCATATAGCAGCACTCTAGAAATAATGCATAACCACCTAGAATTATGATGATTTTTGTGTGGTTAAGTGCAACTCAAATATTCTTCTGAATGTAATGGCCAAACAGCCACGTATCAACCATACACTCTTAAAAATAAAGGTGCTTCACGATGTCATAGAAGAAACTTTTTGTCTAAATGGTTCCATAAATAACCTTTAACATCTGAAGAATGTTTCTGTTTCACAAAAAGTTATTTGCGGCGAAAGTTTCTTCAGATTATAAAAAGGTAAGAAATAAATGGTTCTTTAAGGAACCTTTGACTGAATGGTTCTTTGTGGAACCAAAAATGGTTATTCTATGGCATCTCTGTGAAGAACCTTTTAATCACCTTTATTTTTAAGAGTGCAAGTTAGAAATTTACTCAACCTTTTAGCAATCCTTTGCTCTGGCAACCATGTATAATCTAGTTAAAATGGAGTTTTTTTGTTTGTTTTGTTTTTTAGAGTTAATGGTGCAGTATGTAATATTGACAGCTATATTTGAGAAATGTATTTCTCCCACCCTCTCCTCCTCAGACTCAACGCACGTGCGGGTTGCAAGATTGAGGGCCCACAATAGGAACAAGTGCACCTGATAATGGAAGGCAATAAACCTTTGTTGTTCAGTTGGTTTATATGTGTTTTAATATGCCTCTTGTCACAGAGCTTTTTCGATGGATGCCAAGGATTTTTAGGTTAGGTAGAATCTGCAATCTCTGAGCCAGTAATCCCACTGTTGACAAAGACTTGGGGCAGTCGTGTCCTAATGGTTAGAGAGTCAGACTTGTAACCCAAAGGTTGAACCATGTAGAAACATACAGTATAGCAAAGCTCTGGAAACAACATCCTAGCTTTGTGGTTGCAACTTTTGTTATATGAAAGCACCACTTTCTTCAGAATACATCCACCTACATTAGCAACACACTGAAAATGGCATGGAAACCCTTAGCAATTTAGCATTGTAGCGGTGTCTTTACTACAAGCAAGCACCACTCAAAATACTCAAAATATTCCCCATTTTTCTGTATGTTCTGTCTTTTTTTATCTGTTTCTTCCTCAAGACTTTTGGAATTCTCCTCTCAGTATTGGATGGCTTCATTGCGATGTGTGTTTTTCTTATCTGTCTGTCTGTGTGAACGGTGCTTAAGACTCCCGCCTAGCTTGTGTATTGATCTCAGTAGGGCTCTGGCGAGCCACAGCACCGGTTACAGTCAATAACGCAAAACACATCAGCTAACATCCCAGGCTAGTCAATGCTAAAGAAAGCCTCTGCATTATTTAGCTCCCTGCCACCAGGAGAGAAGAACAGCTGTATTGATTATAATGTTGTTTTGATTGTAATCACACCGATTCATATGGCTGCTGTCATTTCAGAGCATCATTAAATGAAATGAGATGGTGAGTTTATGAGTTTGTGTGTTTGTATAGGTGCTGCTGGGTGGCGGTTGTGTTGGAGGAAGACTGGCCGGCTCATCAAACTCTGTTCCAGACAGACCTGTGAAGGTAAACATTTCTTTAGAGATGCCTAACAATGTGCTTTTATGCTTTTAATTCATTCAGAACCAAACAAAGACAATGTTGGCCTGCTTAATAATTGTGTTTATAAACTCATTACAGTATGCTAAGCGAACTTCAACATTAGTTGGATCGATTGAGTTCAATCTAATAAAAAAGAGTGATGCTATTGTATTTTTAAGCTCATTAGAGTAAGCTAAGCTAATGTTAAACCCTTGGAGTCAAGATTCAATTCAATAAAAAAAAACTATTTTACTTTACATACTGTGCTGACGTTAACGTTAAACTCTGCAATCAAGACTTCAGTCAAAAAAAGACTATTTTAATTAATATTGTGTGCCATGTATTTTTAAGCTAATAAGGGTATGCTAAGCTAGTGTTAACACTAGACTGTTGAAATTAATTGAGTCAGGATTTCAATCTAATAAAATGGGACTATTATGCTTAATTGTTTTGTGTTTTGAAATGTAAAGCTAATTAGAACATGCTGAGCTAACATTGAACTGTTAGAATTACTTGAGTTAGGATTTCAAGTTAATAAAACCTATTTTACGTAATATTTACCCATGCTATGCCTTTTTAAACTTAAGAATATGCTAAGCTAGACACTTTGTTGTTGTTAGCTTAGCAAAATGTTAACATCTAACTGTGTTGTATAAATCAGTTGTGAATGACATTTTTGTGTGAAGAACAATGTTTCTGTTGTGCACTAATTTGCTAATTCTAATCAATTGTTATTCTAAAGTAACTGTTCATAAAATATATGTTTTCCCCCTCTTGGCAGTTTGATAATTATCTGGGAGATTCGGAGGATGAAGAGGAAAATGCTGACACTACAGGTGTTTATTTCTATAAAACTTAACAAATTCAAATACTTAATACTTTACACAGTTTATGTAGATTACAGTGGACTAGATGCACATTTGGAGTCTTTTTTACAAATTATTTTCTCATGTAAAGCCCATCAATTCTTGTCATCTTTTTCATATTTGACAACAGCTTGGAATGGAATTGGAATCACAAATTCTTATAAAATTCACATAATATACATTGACATGTTGGCATCACCTGTATATATGGATGTATTTTAAAATGGTAATATCAAGGTATGCTGGCATAAATATTCTTTTCATGTGCATATGTAAGGATTGCATGGGCTCACCTTACCTTTAATAGGGTTTAGTAGATATTATGCGCACACTTTTTTTGTAATTAGGGCTGTCATACAGCTTGATTTAAATATATTACCATTTATTACACATATTCAATGCATGCAAATTCCAAACTGCTCCCTCGTCATTAGAGCCGGGGGCAAGTGCTTGCTTGGCAAGGCTTAACGCTTGCTGTGCAGGCTTGTAATGAGTCGCTCTTTTCTGCAGTGCCAGAGAAGCTCATTTAAACTCCAATGACCAGTTTAATGCAAAAATAAATACAATTGTTAGAGAAATGAAAGCCTCTTTTGATTGGAGAGGCTTACTGTTCAGAACAAGGCTTCCGTGTTATTCGGTGTGTTTGTCTGTGATCAGAGTGTTAATTCAGAGGAAAGGGTGTATGTAAAAGTCATTAGGTGGCGTGTTTATAATGGCAGTCGTATCCACTGAATAACAACAAGATGCATGCTTAACTTGAAGTTAATTAGCATGAATAATCATGCCACTGCTTGTTGGGGATGGTAAAAATAACCTTGTCGTGAGTTGGCAGGTCGCTGTATGGTTTGTTGGCATTCTTGTCCTAATTTTGTAGGTGTATGGTGTTAGAACATTTGAAAATGTGACTTGAATCTGACTTGAAAATACAACTTTACAATCATTCGGTGTTGCAAGTTTGCTAATTTGAACTAAAATTACGGCTACAAAATAAAATAAAACAAAATTGCTCTTTTTTTAAGTGAAATACAAGTTACATCAGGCACTGGAATAAAATACATTTAATAAATAATTAAAATTGTAAATGATAAATAAATGTATTTCAGTTGCATAATTTCAATTAATTATGGATTGTCTGGTTTAGAAATGAATCTCTCAAACTTGATTATTGATGCATTCTGTCTAAAACTATCTGTTTATTCAGAATGGGCCATTAAGGACACGTAAAACAACCAATCACAGTTTGCTTTTTTGTATATGTTATGTTAGAAGGAATTAAAAGTAAAGCTATGCTAGCACTAAATAAAACCTATTTTATTCTATGGAAAAGGAAAAAAAATATTGCACAATTAAAAGAAACTAAACCAAGATGCAAAATTAAATAAAAAATAAAGAAACACTGAATTTTCAAAGCTGTAATAATCTTGATGTCAAGGCCCGTAACTTAGCCTAAGATGTTACCATTAAAGGGATAGTTCATCCCAAAATAAAAATTCAGTTATTTAATTACTCACCCTCATGTCATTCCAAACCCTTAAGATCTGCTGTTTGATGGGTTGATGAAATCCGAGAGCTTTCTGGCCTTCCATAGACGCAACGCAACTACCACGTTCATGGCCAAGAAAGGTAGTAAGCACATCGCTAAAATAGTCCATGTTACATCAGTGGTTCAAACATAATGTTATGAAGCTGCAATAATACTTTTTGTGATTAAAGAAAACTTTATTAACTTCTTTATTAAGAATAAAACTTTATTCAACAATTTTTGAGTGAAGTATTCCTTAAGAACTACCTTTACTTGAGGATTCAGCAACACATCGGTGATCGGCATCCAGATGAATCTTAAAGTGGGTTGGGGTCGAAGGCGGTTTTGGTCAGAGCAGATCAAAGCTCAAGAATAGCTACCGAATATCTACAGTTTTAATGAAACACGCCTCTGTTCACCGGTCAGGGAGGTTCACGGCACGGCATAACAGCATCAGCCTTCAGATTCATTAGCAGCGTGAAGCTTCTTCATGTGTTTCTTTAGAGAGCTGGTTAATGGTCTTGTTTTTGAGATCACCTTGTGCTGAAGGCCATGGGTGTGTGGGGATTTTTCTCTCGCTCACACACGCACACACGTACACACACACACACACGCACACACATACGCACACACGCACATGCACACACACACGCACACACACACACACACACACACACACACAGTGTTTGCATACGCTCAAACAAACATGCAGGAATGCACACTATACCCTCGGATGCCTGGTCCTCACCCAGCAGCTGAGTCTATGACTTTCATTGTGCCAGTAATTAGCTGTTTAATTAAGATCAGCATCAGTTGTGCTCTTGCCAGGCCTGATGTCTTTCTCTCACATACACATAAACTACTGCAAAAATCCACTGAGAGACAGGATGTAAACAGCTTATTAGCACATCAGTCCTTCCTTTATGACATAAAGTGTAAGTTCATTCAAAATGTACTTATTTTGATGTTGTTTAAAATTGTATTTCTCTGTAGAACGTAAAAGATGTTTTGCTAAATGTCCGAGTTGCTCTTTTCCAGAAGGTTCTAAGCTTTCAAATATACAGAATATATGAACTCCTTTCAATCAAGGGACATTTGCAAAAAAACTATCATTTGTTTGTGTATAAGTGAAGTAAAACGTAAAACAAAAGTAGGAATTGGCTAAATTGCCCACTACACTTTACATATAATTGCACAGAAATGAATTTAATTTTCATAAATTCAGTTAATTCTGAATGGTCTTGTTTAGTAATTAATCTCCCAAACCTTCGTCCATGCTGACACTTTCACTTGCTCACAAGAAACAGCTAATAATTTGTTTGGTGCATACATAAATCTAATTTATGTATTTTTGCAAGTTTTTCATTTTACAACTTGTTACAAAACATAACTAAAATTGTTTTTTTTCATACTAAAAAAAATTACTAAATCCCTTCAGAAGACAGAATATTGTCTAAAGTCATATTTTTTGTTATAATTGGAGCTTGACAATCATCCACTTTCATTATATAATAATCTGCAACACAGACATTCTTCAAAATATCTTCTTTTGTGTTTCACGGGAATAAAGAAAGAGTTTCGGACAACAAGAGGGCGAGTCAATAAAGGGCAACATTTTTATTTAAAAGAGACAGTGCTCATTAGTCAAGTCAAATACTGTAAATTATCCAAAGTTAGCCAAATAGACTAATTTTCATCTGTTGCCTCTTGTCAGACTTTAAGGTGGCAACCTAAAATGTATCACAAATTATAGTTGTTTACAGTTTATAAAACATGCATCAACACAGTAAAACCAAGAAATGTAGAGAAGATAAAAAACGAAAGATTTAAATATACATTCGAACAGTATAATACCAAATCACAGATGAGTACATAAACACTACCAAAGATAGTAATGAGAGTGTCAGAGATGAGATTATTTATACACTTTGTAAATGAATGTTGCTGTGTGTTGTCAGGCACATATACGCTACCAGGTGAGACTGAAGAAGATCTGATAGCTGTCTCCTCTTCATCTCTCTGTCACCACACACTGCTGGAGATCTCCTCTGCTTTCACAGACCAGAGGACACACACTCCCAGTGCAGCCGAGAACCAGGTACACACACACACACACACACCGATGCGTCTCTCTGAGAGCAGTCAAGCTTGGCAAGCAACTCAGGGACTGAGATGCACTTATCACAGAGACTCTGTAAAATCCTTCATTAACTTTTTTTGTCATTCTAGGATGAAAGCGAGGAGGTTGTTCCTTTCCATCTGGATGAGAACTTTGATTACGATAACGTTGTGCTGTCTCGCAAATACGCCATCCAGGAACAGAACAACAGACCATCCTGAGCTGTAAATGAATGTAACTGGCAAATGCTTTTAAAAACTCTGATTTTACAGAGTAAAGTCCTTGTTAACATGACAGAAAGGTTTTTATTTCACCATAGAACTATAGAGGGAAGATAGATTTGCTGTTTCGAGTGATAATTCTGCAGTTTGTAGCATCTGCACTGCTCAATAAAGTATGTTAGTGTCTCTGTTTTCAAAGACACAATTATATTTAATACATTCAGTCCAGTTTTACATTTGACTGACAATTAGATGAGCAGGATCAGGATGAGCATGAAACTGTGTCCACAACCCATATTTATTCCATAAAGTGTCTTCTAAGAGAAGACATGATTGCTTTGAAGAATCCTTTATAGAAATTAAATAGTTCATTTAAATTTAATTTTTACTTTAAAATTACTTTAATTTGTATAAACAAACCAAATGATGTGTATTTGTCTTAGTCCAAGTCAAATGTCTTTATGATTATTAATGTTGTTATTATTTTACAACTATAGCTAGGCTTTTTCATTTTTCAATTTCAACAGCTCAAATTGGTGACCTGTGGCGTAACTCTTACGTACTTGGACAAGTAATTAATTTACTGTTAAATTCACTGGAACAAAACGCTCAGGGACTTTTTATGTGTTCTCTGTAAAAACCTCATAACCTGAATAAAAGGCCAAAACATGGTGGTCTTTGAAAAGAATGTGCCCCCCTTTTTCTTGACTTGATCGTTTATTTGGACATCTCAGAGAATGTCCATGCATACCGTAAAAGAGTTTTCTAGCTGTTTCCCCGCATGTTTCCTCACATTTTCACCACCCTTACTTTCATTTCCCGCTTTTTAGTCTTTTTCTTTGTACTCGTGACCCAGAGTTTCAGAAGAAAAGAGTAAAGAAAAATAGGTACTTTTACCTTCTTTTTTTTACCTGTACTAAAACATCAAGGGAGAAATGTTATTTTCCCAAACTCAGTGAGCTGCCTGTGGAGGGAGTGTTTTAAGGCATTTAAATGATTTTGCCTCCTTTATACTTAAATACATTTAAAAGTATTTTCATGACTATTAATACAATCTTAAGAAATATGTACTGATAATGGACTATTTAAAACATTATAATAAATATTTATAATTTTCATTATTAATAATTGATATGTTTTTGTAAATATATTTCAATTATATACATTTAATTTAAAATGTTAAATGCAGCCTCTCTAAAGTTATTATTTTAAAGATAAAAAAAGTTAGCCTTTGATATTGGCTAATATTTGGCAAATAGTTGTTCCTGTTCAATTGCTTGGTAACACAAATAGCTAATCAGCCAATCACATGGCAGCAACTCAATGCATTTAGGCATCTAGACAAGGTGAAGATGACTCGCTAAAGTTCAAGCCGAGCATCAGAATGGGGAAGAAAGTGACTTTGAACGTGGAATGGTTGTTGGTGCCAATCAAGCTGGTCTGAGTATTTCAAAAACTGCTGATCTACTGGGATTTTCACTCACAACCATCTCTAGGGTTTACAGAGAATGGTCCGAAAAAGAGAAATATCCAGTGAGCGGCAGTTGTGTGGACGAAAATGCCTTGTTGATGTCAGAGGTCAGAGGAGAATGGACAGACTGGTTAGAGATGATAGAAAGGCAACAATAACTGAAATAACCACTCGTTACAACCAATGTATGCAGAATACCATCTCTGAACACACAACACGTCAGTGAAGTAGATGGACTACAGCAGCAGAAGACCACACCGGGTGCTGCTCCTGTCAGCTAAGAACAGAAAACGGAGTCTACAATTCACACAGACTCACCAAAATTGGACAATAGAAGATTGTAAAAACGTTGCCTGGTCTGATGAGTCTCGATTTCTGCTGCGACATTCAGATGGTAGGGTCAGAATTTGATATAAAAACATGAAAGCATGGATCCATCCTGCCTTGTCTCAATGGTTCAGGCTGGTGGTGGTGGTGTAATGGTGTGGGGGATATTTTCTTGGCACACTTTGGGCCCCTTAGTACCAATTGAGCATAGTTTAAACACCTCAGCCTACCTGAGTATTGTTGCTGACCATGTCCATCCCTTTATGACTACAGTGTACCCATCTTCTGATGTACTTCCAGCAGGATAATGCACCATGTAACAAAGCTCAAATCATCTCAGACTGTTTTCTTGAACATGACAATGAGTTCACTTTACTCAAATACTCTCCACAGTCACCAGATCTCAATCCAATAGAGCACCTTTGGGATGTGGTGGAACGGGAGATTTGCATCAAGGATCTGCAGATGACAAATCTGCAGCAACTGTGTGATGCTATCAGGTCAATATGAACAAAATCTCTGAGGAATGTTTCCAACACCTTGTTGAATCTATGCCACAAAGAATTAAGGCAGTCCTGAAGGCAAGAGGGGGTCCACATATATTTGTATATATACAAAGGAGTGTGTATATATATATATATATATACACACACATGCACACTCACATATATACACACACACACACACACACACACACACACACACACACACACACACACACACATAGATAGATAGATAGATAGATAGATAGATAGATAGATAGATAGATAGATAGATAGATAGATAGATAGATAGATAGGACTTGGCCTTGGATACCCGAAATAGCTGCCAGGAGGTTTTGCAAATATGGCCGCCGAGTGATAGACTTTCCTTGAAAGGGACTTTGACTAAAATCAATCACGTCTGTAGTCCATAGCATTATCTGTGAGTTGTTGTCTAGGAAGAGCATTTCAAATCATTCACGTATGAGATGCTGTTAGGATGTTCCATCAGAAGGCAGCTGTTTGTAGTGGACAGTAAGGCAGCTCGCTAGGTTTCAGAACACAGCTAGTGTGCATATTTAAAGTGTCCTCTGTCGCTGCGGCCATGCATTTTTAATGTCTGCTTCTGTCACAGTAAGTAATTGGTGGACAGAGGGGTTGAATCGAGACACAAGAGACCTTTTCCGTGCACTTTAAAGTGCTTAACTGATTTTAAAAGTTAACATGATTGTCAAAACATATAGCCGACAGAGAAGCTTTTTTAAGCTGTAATGGAAGCTTACGTTTTAGGGTTTCAAAAACAGCTGCATTCATTCTCAGCATGTGATTCCTTAGACTTTCACAGAAACGTCGTCTTTATAATGATGCCGTTATGATTTTCTCCATATGATGCAGTTTTTTTTCTATAAAATAACGATGTTTGCTAAAATGGCTAATATTCACTCACAAATCAAATGATCCATGCAGCTTATTATGCATATCTCAGTTCAAATATTGAGGCCACTGACCTCCAGTTAGTGTCATGCTTGGTCTTACACTGAGAAAAAAATAATAATATAAGTTAGGCTTTGACATTTGGTAATATTGGCACATATTTTCCTATTTTTGATCATATTTTTTTAACTAAATTAATGTTGCCTTCTGACAGTATATATATATATATATAATTTGTCATTTTGATTGAAGAATGTTTAGATATTTGTAGTGGATTATTATAATTTTTTATTTATTTAGGAATTTATGGATTTTTTTTAAGTATATATTTTATGCAAGGAAGCTATTTGAAAAATATATTTTCCTTTTGATAAGTGTGAGTAAATAATGACAATTTATGGATGAACTTTCCCTTTAAAACTGTAAACGCTCACTTTCTACTTCAGTCTCGAACAATATGTAATCAAATAAATGTTTTATACACTGACACTGGAAAATAAGTGTTTATTGTGCACTTTGTCTTATTCTCCGTCCCTTGATTTGCGAAATCAGCTTAAAGCAGTTTCTGTGACTTGGCCGCCTTGTTGCTAAGCAATAGCAGAGCAGTGAAAACGAGCATTTGGAAGATCGCAGACCACTGCGACGGCAGCACTTTATCTCGGCTCAAACCATGCCTGCAGCTCTGCATCTGTTCACGATTCGTTTCAGTTGCGCTCAGACCTCGTCCAAAAAGATTTCAAATGTGTGTGTGTGAGAGAGACTTTTTCCAGGCAGGGTTCGAGTGGCCTACCAGGTGGATGCTCCTGTTTGCCAGGTGGGGTTTCTGCTGTCACAACCTCAACTCTTTCAGTTAGAGAAACCAGAGAGATGGCAGGAGCGATAAAGAGGGCAACCCCGATCCCTCCCCCGCAAAATGAGACAGGTGTGTGAGAACCAGAAAAAAAGGGTTTTGTGGGGCAGCAACAGTCTCTTCCAGGTGATAAAGTTAAGAAAGCGGTTAAGAAGATGTTTCTTCAAACTGTTGCTGTGCTCCAGACTGCCTGCCAGATTCACTGGGCTTTTAGAAGGCCTGTTCTACATCTTCAAAAATGCAAAACTCAATCATATCCCTAATAGCACATTAATAGGCTGTTTAAGTTTTGATTATCCATTAATTAAATTAAGGATTTATCAAGGACACGCTGGTCCATGCATAATAAGTAATTGAGGCAAATGAAAAAAAGAAAGTTTCTTTAGGATGAAGTAACTTGGCATTATCCAGTGCTAGTCGTGCAGATCGAACAATGGCTGAGTTTTAGATGTCAGAGATTAATATATTTTGGCTATTTTAATAAATGTGATTTTCTTTTACACCTGTTAATTTCCAGTTCCAATTAAATATGGAAAGTATAAAAAAATATATATATATATATATATAACCGACATGATACTGATATAATATGCATCTCTAGACTTGATTTAATACAAAGGTATCAAAATATATAATACAAATAATGATTTTTTTTATAATCATGTAAAATTAAAAAAATCAATAATATTAAATTCCATAATATATATCATTTTTATTATTTAAATATATGCAATTTGTGTGTGTACTGTATTATAATTAAAATAGAGTATTTCATAGCACACACACACACATTATGCGTGTGTCTGTGTACGTGTGTATTTTTATTTTTTGGAAAGCTCTGTCTCAGTGCAGTTTCTCTAGAACGAATGAATAATTAGGCTATATTATTATAGAAACAATGACTGTGATTATGATATATATCTGTATCTGTCATATATCTGTATATATGAGTTGTATATCTGTTCTATATATATATAACATGCATTGATGAATCATGCAAGGACAGGAATCAGGGACGATTCTTAAAATAGCAAATAGGCCTATTTTATTTTCACATTGTCTCTAGTTTAAAGCAATTTATTTTTTAACACAGGTGAGAAGAACTATAGTGTGGCATTACTTTCCGACCCCTCTGTGATTGATTTTCCCAAATCATTGAGCATATGCTAATTTACTGGCTTGTCCGGTCAGTATCACAGCCGGCGTCCAGTAACTGTTGCTTTAATTGAACATGCCAATCATTTCTAAATTGCTCGAGCAAATCGGACCCAGCGAGCCTTTCTGCTATCTGCATTTTCGTCCTTTTTAACTTTTATTTCTGAGAGCCTGTGTTCTCCCCTGATTAAAGCTTTCGTTCAGCATCCTCTTGAGTGTTCTTGGCAGCCGTATGTGTTTTTTAAGTGAGACGTGGGCTATATTCTTTCAGCGTTTCTCTCCTGAGGGTGTCACTGTTGTGTTGTTAGTTGGTCTCAAGACTGTTCTTGTCTGACTTCCAAGAGCATCATCTGCAGTGTTGAGCACAAACAAGTAACCCACAGCAACACACACTGCATATTTACATAGATCTACATAAAGAGAACATATATACTAACTTTCTACACATGAAATGACCAATAATTTGTAATGAAACCATTTTTATTTCAATTTAAATGGACAACAACTACTACAGCAATATTTTTACTAGGTTACAGTTTTTTCAAGATCTATGGTGTACAAAATATTATTTGAAGTTAAATAAACAAGAAGGTTATTGGAGTAGCTCCATTTTACAAGAAAATACTATTTCAGTTAAATAAATATTGTACTTGCTAATTCTTGGTAATTGTTTGTGAAAGTTACTAGCAATATCTGAGTAAAGTGTATTTTTTTTGAGTATGCTACAGACTACAATATACACTTTTTTTTCTTTGTGAAAGTAAGCTATTTCATGTAATGTACAAGACGTTCTAGTCATTATCTGTTAAATAACAAAAAAATAGCAAAGTGCACTAACGTTCAAAAAACCAGGGTGATTACTGTAATAGGCTACATTAAATTAATATGTTAACAAATAGATTGCTCTATCAAGCGCCATAACAGACTATTTTGTACAGCTAAAATAACAGCTGGAAGCAACTTACACTTTATTCAAGTTAAAGATGGCTGCACCCACTCTTACATTAAAAATAAAGTGGATAATAGCTAGAAAAAGCTAACCGTTAGCATTCCCATTCATCTCAATGGAAGTTGCTCAACTAGCGCAAAATACATGATTTAAAAAATCTGGCAACTTTGACCCCCTTAACCTTGTGTTTTCAGTACATATGATGCAAAAATCCCTACTACTGCTTCAAGTAGATGCTAGTTAGCTAATAACACTCGCTGCTTCAGCTAACTAGCGAAAACATGCTGCATTTCTAAATGGAGGTGATTATTGTCAATATTGTATTCTATATTTAAAGTATTTGCTAATGAAACTAGCAAAATAAAATGGCTCTTAAAATGTTGGATTTCATTTGAAAAATAAAACAAGCAAAAACAACTAAACCAAGCCAGCTTAGCCACAAATGGAAATGATTGGTAATTGTGAGGGAATAGTTTTTTTGTGTCCCTGAGTACTACTGTTCTTTGACCACATAAAAGCTAAATGCCACTTTTATTATGACAAGCATCCCTTACGAAAATGAACCATGGTTTTACTATAGTAAAAGTGTAGTAACCATGGTTTTTGACATTTTGATTACTGTTTACCGCAGTTTTACCATAAATACCATGGTTAAACTTTGGTTAGTGTAGCAAAACCATGGTTAATTTGTGGTTACCATGGTTTAACTATAGTTATAGTTAATAAAAGTATATATATTTTTTTGTAGTAAAACCAAAACCAGTCTTTTTATTTTTCAGGTTTTGGTGCCAGAAGTTGTGTATGATGTTCCATTGAAAATGAACTGGAACTTCAGTTATCATGTAGCATGTAAAACATCCTTAACTGTAAACACATGAAACTACTGTAAAATGTGGCTTTTCTGGTCTTAGTTTTTCTAAGCTGTTGAAAATCAACCATCCAGGGCTAATCAGGTCAGTACAGAAGGCTTTAAAATTTGTGCCGCCCAACAAATCCATAACGTATAAATGCTTCCTCTGGGGCCTTGAATAGCGTTCAGTGCCCTTGATGAATCGTACCATTGCTGAACATACGGAGTACACCTCAGGAAAATCTGCTGGCAGGAGCTTATTCGTCTGAAAATTCACTCCGATAAGGCGGCCGGCTAGTGGGCAGCCCGGTAGGACTGCTGGAACATTAATTTAGACAGATGCAGACACCAAAGTTTCAATCCCCCTCCATTTTCTGCCTTATTCTTCCACAGAGCTAAAGGATGTGGAGCCTGCTGGGTATGGAATGGATTCCATTTGCATCCATGCACTGGATGAAATCACATTTAGATGCTAATTACTTACATGCTGAAGGGTTCTGGTTGTCCGTACATGTGTATGCCAGTGTTGGGGAGTTACAAACTAAAATTGTCACTAACTTAAAAGAATAGTTCACTCCAAACTGAATATTCCAAATCATGTTGTTCTAAACCAGTATAGTCACTTTTGGATGACCTACTGCTTTAAGTACATTTTTAATTATGTAACAGCATGTGTTGTGTAGCTTTTCTAGTAACAGACCTGCAAAGGAACTTGTTGGAAAACTTAGACTGATATTGGATGACAGCTGTTTAAATATTATAGGCTACACTATATTTGAGGACATACAGTAGTTTGAATTTAAGTGTATGTCATTTGGACAAAAATCCACCATTGTGCCCATACCGAAGAAACATAAAGTCACATGCTTGAATGACTGGAGCCCCGTTGCTCTGACACCCATCTTCAGCAAGTGTTTTGAGAAGCTCGTCAGAGACTACATCTGCTCTGTGCTGCCTGCCTCACTGGATCCGCTACAATTTGCATATCGCAGTAACCGTTCCACAGATGATGCTAATGCCTTCACCTTGCACACTGCTCTCTCACACCTGGAAAATAAGAACACCTATGTGAGAATGCTGTTTGTGGACTACAGCTCAGCATTTAACAACATGGTGCCTTTCACACTGGTTGCGAACTCCAGACTCTGGGACTAAACAGATCTCTGTGCAGCTGGATCCTGGACTTCCTGACAGGCAGAAGTCAGGTGGTCAGTATGGGCAACAACACGTCATCTCCCCTGGTCCTCCACACTGGTGCTCCTTAGGGCTGAGTCCTCAGCCCACTCCTGTACTCCCTGTACACACACGACTATACAGCAACACACATCTCCAAAGTCATCGTCAAATTTGCAGACGACACAACGGCGATAGGCCTGATCACTGACAACGATGAGACGGCCTACAGAGAGGAGGTGAGTACTCTGACTAAATGGTGTCAGGAGAACCACCTCTCACTCAACATCGACAAGACCAAGGAGCTGGTGGTGGATTTCAGGAGACAGAGCAGAGAACACACACCCATCACCATCAACAATACACCTGTGGAGCGGGTGAACAGCTTTAAGTTCCTCGGCGTTCACATCACTGAGGATCTCACATGGTCTGCTCACACAGATGCAGTGCTGAAGAAGGCACATCAGCGCCTCTTCTTCCTGAGACGGCTGAGGAAGTTTGGAATGAGCCCCAGCATCCTCAGATCATTCTACACCCGCACTGTGGAGAGCATCCTGTGTACATACTGTGTATTGATAACTATGTCTAATAGTACACTGTGTGTACTGAGTATATGTATGTGTATATTGGCCATTATCATCTGTATAAATCTGTAAGTATGTACTGTCTATATTTAAATTGTTTCTGCACTGTCTGAAGCACGCTCTCAAGAATTTAACTCACCAAGGCACATGTGCTGTGGTGATGTGACAATAAAAGTGGTTTGATTTGATTTGACATTTTGTTGATCAGAGTGCTTATTTTCTGCAACAATCTTAAAACCAATGGAAAAATTATATTGTCGTTTTCTTGAAGAAACCAGGGCGATGCTGAACCCAGGTGAACTTCCGGGTCGGCCTACAAAAATACATAATCCCTGCAGCACTCTTACTAGTTTGGACAAGAGCAATGTTCCTTGTGTTAAGACCAAAGCATCTTGAAAAGTAAGAAAAGTATCAGTGCACAGGGATTGTGTACAATTGTGTCTTTCACGCCTTGGCCAATCTGCCACCATGAATAAATAATCAGCCAGGAACGTCAGGGAAGACAAAACCTGCCTGACTCAAGGTTGAGTGCACTCCTGAACGGCGATATTGAGGGTCTTGGAAGAACAATGACTAAATTAACAGTGCAGCCTTTGAGTATTCTATTTTTTTCATCTTCTCCTCACTGTATTATTGCAGTAATGGCTCTTGGTGCCAAAGCCCTTGATGGATTCCTGTGGGAGAGCTTGGATTAATGGAACGGCGGTGCTGCGATTTATGCCGCTTTCCTTTCATCAGGTTTTACAGTGGAGGAAAACAGGAGTTAACACTGTCTGTGTGTTATTCGATTGTATTTCGCCATACGCGTCTCCACACCTGTGTCCAGTGCTCAGGTTGCATTGATTTACAACAGGCAAAATCACGGCGCAATAAAAGCCTTTGATAATAAAGCATCATGCCGCAGGGGAGAGAGAGAGAGTGTGAGCGAAAGACAGACGATAGATAGAGGAGGGGAAGGGCTGATGATCTCCAAAGCAGTTTATGTAAATTCTCTCTCATCCCCCTCAGGGTTCGCAGTCACCTTGCCAAGGCCCAGTTAGGCGGCATTGGCCTGGCCGCCTTCACGCAGCTACCCTCCACAGTTGGAATGAGAGCGACATGGGGGCTCAGCACCTCCGTGAGCTGGGATTTGGTGCCGGATCAGTACTTGTGAGCCGGGGGAATGCGTCACGCAGCATGTGGCAAACTTCCGAAACTCACTCTCTCCCTCATTCTCGTCACTTCCTTGCAATCTCAAAGTGAAGGGATGACTTTGGGGAAACCGTAAAGTTTGAAAACCTTTGAGTTCGGGGTAAAAACAGACAATGTAATCTTGAAGAACCATGCAAAAGCACATTCAAATAAATCCTGTAAAAGATAAAGTCTCTGTGGTATTTGTTCAGCGGCTACGGGACAGTCTCAAATCTTCGTCCTGAAGACAACACAAAGAGCTTTTTGGGTTTTCATTGGTTTGTTGACCTGTTTTGACCAAAAGGAACTTTTATGATGAAGTTAGACTAATGAAATATGAGCTGAAGGGTATGTAGCTTCTGAAGTGTATTAGCATTTATCTTTTTTGCAGGTTTTACATCTGAAGAGATGAGTACTCTGACAAATAATACAAATTATGTAAACAAAAATTTTATATTTGCTTATATAGTGGATGTTTTACCATGTGCACAATTTCAAAGGGCTCTTAAAATACGAAATATTTATATTATGATATTAATAATTTATATAATACTTGTATTTTTGACACACACACACACACACACACACACACACACACACACGCATCTCAATAAATTAGAATGTCGTGGAAAAGTTCATTTATTTCAGTAATTCAACTCAAAGTGTGAAACTTGTGTATTAAATAAATGCAATGCACACAGACTGAAATAGTTTAAGTCTTAGTTTTCTTGATGATTTTGGCTCATATTTAACAAAACCCCATAAATTCACTATCTCCACAAATTAGAATACTTCATAAGACAAATTAAAAAAAACATTTTTAGTGAATTGTTGGCCTTCTGGAAAGTATGTTCATTTACTGTAAATGTACTCAATACTTGGTTGGGGCTCCTTTTGCTTTAATTACTGCCTCAATTCGGCGTGTCATGGAGGTGATCAGTTTGTGGCACTGCTGAGGTGGTATGAAGCCCAGGTTTCTTTGACAGTGGTTTCTCTTGTTTCTCATTTTCCTCTTGACAATACCCCATATATTCTCTCTGGGGTTCAGGTCTGGTGAGTTTGCTGGCCAGTCAAGCACACCAACACCATGGTCATTTAACCAACTTTTGGTGCTTTTGGCAGTGTGGGCAGGTGCCAAATCCTGCTGGAAAATGAAATCAGCATCTTTAAAAAGCTGGTCAGCAGAAGGAAGCATTAAGTGCTCCAAAATTTCTTGGTAAACGGGTGCAGTGACGTTGGTTTTCTAAAAACACAATGGACCAACACCAGCAGATGACATTGCACCCTAAATCATCACAGACTGTGGAAACTTAACACTGGACTTCAAGAAACTTGGTCTATGAGCTTCTCCACCCTTCCTCCAGACTCTAGGACCTTGGTTTCCAAATGAAATACAAAACTTGCTCTCATCTGAAAAGAGGACTTTGGACCCCTGGGCAACAGTCCAGTTCTTCTTCTCTTTAGCCCAGGTAAGACGCCTCTGATGTTGTCTGTGGTTCAGAAGTGGCTTAACAAGAGGAATACGTCAACTGTAGCCAAATTCCTTGACACGTCTGTGTGTGGTGGCTCTTGATGCCTTGACTCCAGCCTCAGTCCATTCCTTGTGAAGTTCACTTAATTATTGAATATATTTTGCTTGACAATCCTCATAAGGCTGCGGTTCTCTTGGTTGGTTGTGCATCTTTTCCTTCCACACTTTTTCCTTCCACTCAACTTTCTGTTAACATGCTTGGATATCCTTGTGAAGGGTGTCAATGATTGTCTTCTGGACAACTGTCAGATCAGCAGTCTTCCCCATGATTGTGTAGCCTAGTGAACCAAACTGAGAGACCATTTTGAAGTCTCAGGAAACCTTTGCAGGTGTTTTGAGTTGATTAGCTGATTGGCATGTCACCATATTCTAGTTTGTTGAGATAGTGAATTGGTGGGTTTTTGTTAAATGCGAGCCAAAATCATCACAATTAAAAGAACCAACGACTTAAACTACTTCAGTCTGTGTGCATTGAATTTATTAAATTTATTGAGATGCACCTGTGTGTGTATATATATATATATATATATATAGTGTTATTAGTTATATAATATATATATATATATATGTGTGTGTAATTTTTTTTTTATTACTCATGTGTATGTGTGTGTATATATTATTGTATTAATTTATGATTTTCTTGCAAAACATAGCATGTATTTAAATGCCAGCAGCCATATCACCCTGAAGCCCAAGACTGGTTCCCACTGAAGCTAAGCAGGGTTGAGCCTGGTCAGTACCTGGATGGGAGACATCCGGTGAAAACTATGTTGCTGGTGGAAGAGGCGTTAGTGAGTCCAGCAGGGGGTGCTCACCGGTGCGGTCTGTGGTCCTGTGTGGGTCCTAACACCCCAGTATATTGATGGGGACACTATACTGTAAAAAGCACTGTCCTTCAGATGAGACGTTAAACCAAGGTCCTAATTCTCTGTGGTCATTAAAAATACCAGGATGTACTTTGAAAAAGAGTAGAGGTTTAACCCCCGGCATCCTGGCCAAATTTGCCCTTTGGCCTCTGACCATCATGGCCTCCTAACCATCCCCATACACTGATTGGCTTCAACAATCTGTCTCCTCTCCACCAATAAGCTGGTGTGTGGTGGGCATTCTGGTGTAATATGGCTGCTGCCGCATCATCCAGGTGGATGCTGCACATTGGTGAAGGTTGAGGAGATCCCCCCTTCTATGTAAAGTGCTTTGAGTACCCAGAAAAGCGCTATATAAATGTATAAAAATATTATTATTAAACATAAACTCGTTTTTAGTAAACGACAGCAATATAAACATCTTATATATCATTCTATGTCATTTTTCTATAGACCTGTTTTCTTTCATTTTATTCAAGCAGATGCTAACGTCACGCTGTTTCAGGGTCACACATCCCACTTATTCATGTCACAATTATTAAACAGCATATTGTCTGTTACAGACCTCATGAAATCAAAGGGCAGAAAATTGCATCCAGTTTAGTGATATGTTTCAGCTGCATATATAATCTCTTGGGTCCCTAACGGTGAGTCAAGGGGTGCCGTAGCATACAGGAAATGAGAGCAGGCACTTTTTCATTTCCCTACTTCAGCAGTCCCCTCCTCCAAACTCAATACAGGCCATTTTCAGCCAGGCCCTTCGATTAGATCTTGCTGCTCTGGTCCCGTCGAGGTGGGACCGATTCTGTAATCCCATATCTAATCTGTGTCATATATTTTATATGTGTATGTAATATCTGTTGGTAAATGCCAGGCTCATAGACTGCATGAATGAGATCCCCCACCGAGAGGACGCCCGGGTGATTGATTCCTGCCCTCGCTATAGCGACTGAATGATTGGACGAGATGATTGACAGTTGAGGGGTTTTAAAAGGACTGGACCTGAATGATGGGAGAACAGGAAGGATGAAATTGCATCAGGCTGAGAGAAAGAGAGAGAGAATCATAATACATACACTCTCCTTTTGTGCTTATATCATTCACCCCCCCCTAACTTTCCTTAATTAACTGGCTCTTTTTCCCGTTCTCCCATGGTATCCGATAGTGCGGAGGCTGAGACGTTCCTCATCTAGTTACGTAAATATACAGTTCTCAAGTCCCTCATCCATTGATTCCTCCTTATATCACATGACAAATCCCCTCCGGCCCTGAACAGCCGCTTACATCTCTCAGAAAGGGGACTGAGGCGGAAAATGAAATATTACCAATTTTCAAATCTTAATTTATCATGCGAACACATATCTGTGTGTGTGTGTGTGTGTAGAGAACCAGAGACACTTAACTTCAATCTCTTTCTTGCTCTGTGTCGGTCTGTGTAACAAAATTTTCAATTTAGCTTCATCAGCATAGCATACTTACAGTGGGGTCCAAAAGGAGATGGGGTTTTTCAAGTCTATCATCCGTACTTGGGCACAGGCCTACTATTAAAAATGTCTGTCCATATTTAGATACTTTTTTTTTTTTTACTGTTTTAGATATAAATAAAAAGTTCTGTCATGAATCTATAGGTGGCACAGGCTGGTTTTAATATAATCACGTCATCATTCACATCATGCAGGTGATTGGTTTCTTTTCACATCAGCAGCCAATGAGCTTGCGGCTCAACATCCAAATACTTGGCTAGTGCTAGCAGCATGCTTCAGAGATCCTCCACCTTCCCCAGCTCCACCTGTAGGGTAATGTCAGGGTAATGTCAGCGTAGCATATCTATTCTTCCAAGACCAAACACATTATCATTGTCATGTACATTACAATGCTAAACTCTCCGACAGTTGTTATTGCAGACGTTAACATGAATTGTCTTTGACTGCAGTACAGAGTCGTCCACATGCAATAAAAAGCTACTTCATCATTGAAAGATTTGCAAGTTTTGTTTTCTTCTGTTTTTAATTTTTATATTATAAAAAAAAATCCTGATGCTATTTTGGTGAAAGAAACCACTCAAGTGGACTATCTGGATTAATCAAACTGAATCGTGAACAATTTCAGACCTTTTTACAAACCCGTTTGACTGATTGGATTAAAATAGTGATTTATTTGCGAATCTGGCATCACTATTTCTAAATCTAAATATTGTAATTATAACTAATCTTTTTTTAAATCATTGAATCATTAAAAAACTAATTCCTGTTTCCATGGTACCCAATACAATTAAATCAAATGGAACTTCAACAAAATCAATAACAGTCAAAACTGTTCTTCTCAAGAAAAGAAAGAAATTGAGTAATGACTGTATTGATACTGTTTGTGTGTGCGTGTCACGTCTCTCTCTCTCTGTCTCTCTCTCTCTCTCTCTCTCTCTCTCTCTGTGTGTTTGAGAGAGAGGAGGGGGGATACACACACCTGTCGTTTCTGTAAATGAGGCAGAAGTAAAGTTTTTGGTTTTGTGTGCTGCTTATTAACCTTTAAGCCAAAAATGAAAAGGTTACCATGTTTCTCATCCCCCATCCTGTTTTCTTTTTTACTTACTATATATACCTTCAATATTTGTTATACATTTTTTTGGCATATAAAATCAAGGATAACGTATCTACAGTATCTCACAGAAGTGAGTACATTTGGAATTTAATTCTAATGCAGCATGTAATATATTGTTTTATATAATAATCATTGCTATGTTGCTTGACAACCATCAATATGCTAATGAAGTATTAATTGTTAGACTTGTCAGGCCTATTTATTGTTATTATAATCATTAATAAGTATCGGTTTATTATATAATATATGTTGTAGCTGAAATTTCATAAATTCATCACAATTAATTTAAAATATCAATATAGGTTGTGAAAAGCCCTAAAATAAAGATAATTCAAAAATGCTTATAGTGTGTATATATATATTTTTAAATTAATTGTACTAATATGACATTCATATTTTTAAATATGCTTTACATTTGTTTAAGTTAATAATGTTTTTTTTTTTTTTTACATTTCTCCCAAGTATCCAATTTACGTCTCTGATTGATACGTGTTAAAGGATAAGGTGATATTTTGGATTAGGAAAGAGTCTGAGAGGTAAAGGGACGGGGAAGAAAAGCTGTCAGGCAGACAAAGAAAGAAAAGAAGCAGGACCCTCTTAAGAACCTGATTGAGAATAGGAGAAAATCAATCAACTGAGCCTTTGTGATTGACAAGCTGGCAAGGGGTTTTCTGCAGAGGTGTCAAATGCTGCACAATTGCGATTTCTCTCCCCTCACTCGCTCACTCCGTCTCTTTAGTGTCCGTCACCCTTTTATTCACATATCATCATTCCGTCCATCTCACCCAAATTACTCTTCTATCTCCTCTACAATGTCTCCACTCTCTGCACTTCTCTCTCACACTTCTCTCCATCCGCCCTTTGCAATCTCTCTCCTCTCTTGTTTCTGGAGGAAGGTTCTCACATTTAGGAGTGCTGACTGACACTCCTTTAATCTTGTTTCTCTGCAACCTTCATGGGAGAGGAAGGGTTGTGTTCTTCACACATACGCACGAACAAAGCAGCACTTCTCCCCTCCTTTTTGCTCTTCGAGCCGATTTGTTTTCCGTAATAACACGCTGCACAGGAAATGGCATTGTATCCCTCGATTCTGCCCTTAATCTTGAAATAACACCTAAAGAAATGTGATGGAAGATATGGACATTTTAATTTAACATATTCCACTTCCAACTTTCTTTCTGTGAGGTTACTTTGTAGTACACTTTGTACTTTAAGAAACTTTTCTCTCTCCCATTTTGGCCTAAAACCCCTGCATGCTTTCATCCTCGCCTAGAGCAATAACTGAGTGACTTCGTTCAGGTTGTGTGCTATATGCATTTGTCAAAAGCCTTAGTTTTTATGCTTTGACATGGTATTTGAGGTTTTATTGAAGTTAGCTTCTAAAGGCTGCTGATATCACACACACACACACACACACACACACACACACACACACACACACACACACACACACACACACACACACACACACACACACACACACACACACACACACACTTGTTTTTGTGAAAAGTGGGGACATCCCATAGGCGTAATGGTTTTTATACTGTACAAATTTAGTATACAATTTAGTTTGATCTCTTATTCTATTATATATTTTACAGGTCAGAATAAGTGTTGCTTTATTTTGACATATGTTATTTCACCAATATTATTGTGTGTAATTTAATTTTCACAAAAGTTATTTGAAACATTAAAGTAGACACTTTACTTGCATTTATATATATATATATATATATATATATATAAATGCAAGTAAAGTGTCTACTTTAATGTAATTATATATATATATGTCTATATAATTCACAAAAACAAGTGTGTATATATATATATATATATATATATATATATATATATATATAATATATATATATAAATAAACTAGGGGTGTCCTGGACTAAGGATTTTCATAGTCAAATTGGAATTTTCAAATCTTGCCCATATTCGACTGATAGTCGAATCATATATTTTGGGGCAGGGCAAAATACATTACCAAAATTAGATACAGACATTCAACAATAATTATTACTGACTTTAACACACAGGGAAAATGTGTAACGGATGCCTCGCAGATACAAACGGGGTAAATCATGATACATTTTTTATTAAAAGATCGTTAACATTAAACGTCAGCGAAACCCTAAGAATTCTAAATCATCAGTCCTCATTCTGCTGGATCTATCTGCCGCTTTTGACACTGTCAAACTGACACATCAGATCCTCCTGTCCACCCTCTCATCACTGGGCATCACTGGGATTCCACTTCGCTGGTTTAAATCCTATCTCACTGGTCGGTCTTTCAGGGTGGCCTGGGGAGGGGAGGTATCCAAAGCACATCAATTGGTCACTGGAGTTCCCCAGGGATCGGTTCTTGCACCCCTCCTTCTCTCCACATACATTACATCACTGGGTCCCATCATACAGGCACATGGCTTCTCCTGCCTTTGCTAGACTGATGACACACAGCTCTATATCTCTTTTCAATAAGATGATTCAACAGTAGCTGCACGGATCTCAGGATGCCTGGCAGACATCTCGGCGTGGATAAAAGAACATCACCTACAGCTCAACCTGGCAAAGACTGAGCTCCTTGTCTTTCCTGCCACTCCAATTCTAAAGCATGACTTCATGATTCAGTTAGGTTCATCAACAATTACCCCATCAACTTCGGTCAGAAATCTTGGTGTAATCTTTGATGACCAGCTGACCTTCAAAGAGCACATTGCAAAGACTGCTCGATCTTGCAGGTTTGCATTACACAACATCAGAAAGATCAGGCCCTTTCTGACAGAGCATGCTGCACAACTTCTTGTCCAGGCCCTTGTCATTTCTAGACTGGACTACTGCAATGCTCTTCTGGCTGGACTTCCATCAAACAGAATGCAGCGGCACGACTGGTCTTCAATGAGCCCAAAAGAGCCCATGTTACACCTCTCTTTATCTCCTTGCACTGGCTACCAGCTGCAGCTCGCATCAAGTTCAAGACACTGATGCTTGCATATAGAACAACCACAGGCTCAGCCCCCTCCTACTTCCACTCACTGTTACGAATCTACATCCCTTCCAGAAGTCTGAGATCTGCTAGTGAGCGACGCCTCGTTGTACCATCACAGATAGGCTCAAAATCACTCTCCAGAACATTCTCGTTCACCGTTCCTGGCCGGTGGAATGATCTTCCCACCCCTATCCTGAATGCTGGATCCCTGTCAACCTTCAAGCAACAACCGAAAACTCATCTCTTTCGACACTACTTGAGTTCATCCTAAAAAAAAAAAAAAAACTTAATCTTTATCTTTCTCTCCTTCCCTTGATAGCTTGTACTTATTTGAACAATGCCTGAGACTTGGTGTTACGGGTACTTCCCCTGTCTATTTGCTTATTCAAGATTAATTGCTTTATGTATTCCCCAATTGTAAGTCGCTATGGATAAAAGCGTCCTCAAAATGAATAAATGTAAATTCACAAAAAAATTCCAATAGTGCTCTTATTATAACATTATGTAGGCTAAATGCCATAGTTATTAATGTGCTGCATTTTTGTTTTGAGCTGCACACGCTGAAGATGACCAGTAAAATGAAGCATATTATAGCTCTTTTTTTTTTAATGAATGGACTCATTTAAACTCATTTCTCTCATACAGAATATGCTTCATTATTTATGTTACAACGTTACAGGCTATCTGCACAAAATGCAGAAGTGAATGTGTCTACGCGGCTCTGAATGAACTCCTTTTGTGGATGCGTTCTTCATGCAACAACATGCAGAAACACAGCAGCTAAACTAAAAATTAACAGCGTTTTATTATAATAGTGTTCTCATTATAATGTTATGTATATGACAGTCCGAGTCATAGTCATTAATAGTATTGTTGTTTGTCCTGCTCGCGAGGCGTGCTGAAGAGATAATCACCGTAGTAGCCTTCTACAATGAAGCGCTTTTACTGCAGCACAACTCAACCAAATGCATCTCATACGAGATAAATAATAGTAGGCCTATATACACTATATATAAAGCGGCCAACATGTTTTAAAATAACTTTTACCCTACCTGATCGAAAAAAAATCCAGTCTTTCACTCCGCCTGTGTCAGTTTGAGTCTTATTAAAGATTTAAATCCCTGCCGCCAAGATGCTCCTCTGTCGGTCACGGATTATGAGAAGTGACACTCAAAACTATAGGGGGGGTTGGATTTATTCATGCATGTTAAAATATTTATTTATAGCTTTCTTTCCAGATTCTTATTTACAACATTATCATAATAGGCTGTAATAACTTATTGGGAAAAAAACGGTAGTTCTGTGTGAAATCAGACATTTGAGCACCCCCATATAGCCAAAATGGTAGGACCATAACACCCCACGAATATTCGATTGGGAGCCGAATCGGGCTCTTCCTATCGAAGCATCGAATCGTCGACTATTCGGGGTCACCCCGAATACAAACATAAACACAATTTCAATATATAAATAATGTTTTTTTAACCTGTGTCCTTACTAGTTACTAGTTAGTTACTAGACCAGGAGCCTCATGTATAAACGTTGCACATGCACAAAATGGGCATAGAAATGTACATACGCTGTTTTCCAAGCACATATCTGGATTTATAAGAAAAAAAACTTGGCGTAAATATGTGCGCACCATAAAATACTTTGTCAGTGACACGAGCCAGGCAATTGTGTTCAGACTGGCTTTCCTGTTTCCACTAAAAATAGCTAAAATATGTTCACCTTTTCAGCAAAACTACATACATTTTATTTGATTTGAGTTGTTTAAAACAATTGAAATACTATTTGGTCAGTGGAAAGAATATGAGGTCCAGTATATTCTAAATTCTATTCTAAAACAGTTTTGTTTTTATGGATATTTTGATATATTCTAAAACATTCTGGATGATTTTGTCAATAAAATGAATGTGGCACAAATGGCATTTAGTCCGGATCTCATATTTCCTTAACGTCTTGTACCTTTGACGGTGTTAAACATGGTGTCACGTGGATGGGAATATTCATAGAAATGATATGCAGATGAGGTTATGCATCGTAAAGCTAGGCATTGTAAGCTCCATATATGGTGATTTCTGGGAGGAGACGGGGTGGAGATGCATTTACACACAATATTATATTATAAAGGGATTTTTGCTCATGTTCTGGCATAGGTATGCTTTTATAAATCTGAAAACTTTTGTGTGTATGTAAAATCTAGCTTTTGTGTGTATGTACACTTTTAGGATGAAATCTATGGAGAGTTTTATACATGAGGCCCCTGATCTGTCAAACACAAACAAGAATTAAATAATCAATTCTTCCCACTGAACTTTGTGGCATTATTGATGCCATATGCTACATTTCAATGTCAATTGGGACGTCTGCCCTTCATCTCCATCTAAGTGGGCCTGAAGCATGTCCACATGCCAATGTGCAACTCATGATGCCTGTAATATGGCTTAAATATAGGTGCAAACCCCTCGCTCTTTCTGTTGTATTTGTATTTTGTGACTGCGAGACACAAAGCGAATGCACTGTGGCTTTTACAGTGCATTTATCCTGTCAGCCGCTAATGGCAGAGTCCTTTGAGCGGCTGCTTTTGAAACCGAAGGACGTTGTGGCGTCTCTGTTGTTATTGCCAGACTTCCTTTCCAGCAGCCTTTGCTCTGTTTAGAACAGGATGGAAAGGGCTTCTGGCAGCTGTTCTGATTGTATCGCTTGCATGAGAGACCTCTGAGCTTGGCATCCGAGGGTAACATCTGTCACTCATCCAGCACATTAAGACAATGAGTACAAAGAAGATGTATTGATTCTCAACATGGCATGCCATTGCTGGCTGGACTCATGACGGAGGAAAAGTTTGCCTAATTTGTAAGAAAAGAAAAATACAGATTTATGTGTTTTATTTTCAAAGCTGTCAAGAGGGGAGCATATTCTTTATGAAGTCAGGATTTATTATACAAGTTTAAAAGACAGCCGCCCTGTTGATAGCGAAGCGAGAGATGGTTTTAAAAAGGCATAACCTTACCAAACACTTCCTACTTTCCTCAGTGGGACTTATGGCATCTATCTTTTTTCGATTTAAAGCTAACATTGAGACGTTATCCCGCAGAGACCCGAAACCATTGAATTTTGAGCTGAGGGCTGAATGCAAAGCGATATAACTAGGCCACGATGCTGTTTTGTTTCAGAACGTGCCTTAAATACTGCATCGGGAAAAGAATCCGCTTTTTTAAGGGCTGTATTTGTTTTTCTTAAATCTCTGAAGCCCATTTGACATTTCTATAAAGTTTTGATAAATGCTTAGGGGTGAGGATGGTACTAAGGTGACATCTTCCTTCCTAAACTGGATCAAAGCAGGCAAGGTTTTCTTATGAGCTTCCTGCGGATTTGTGTTTTACTTTTTTTGTTACGAGCGATGCGAAACCAAAGAAAATAAATATGAGAGGTGACTTAGTCTTTGGTTTTTTGAGATGTAAACACCAACAATAGCATCCAACCCACCAGTGTGACTGTACTTGGCCCTATTGCTTTCCTTGATAAATGAAACTATTAGTTTTGTTGTTTTTGCATGTGTTTTTGCATCATCCTCGAGAGATTGAGAATGAAAAGAGAATGTCCTTTCGCCCGTGTGTGGTGGCACTTCGCTGTGAAATTGGAATGAGTCACTGTTTTGCATTGACTAGATGTCGCAGCTCAGTGGTGATGTGACTAGTACAATCCAACTTGTTTAAATAGTTCAACCAAAATGTAAATTGTTGCTGTGGAACAGGCACAAACGAAGAGCTTTGGCAGGATGTGAACACTGAACATTTGCTTGAACAATTTCAAAGCTTATTTGTGCTACATGTACTTCATATTCAAAATGTTTACACTTGTCAAAGCTATAAACAATACAGTTCTCAATACTTGTTCTCCAAGTGGTCACCAATCTTGCGTTTGTTTGATCAAAAATACAGCAAAAACAGTAACATTGTAAAATATTATTGCAATTTAAAATAACTTTTTTTCTGTTTTAATATATGTTCAAATGTAATGTATTTCTGTGATGCAAAGCTGATTTTTCAGAATCATTACTACAGCATTCAGTGTCACCTGATCCTTCAGAAATCATTATAATATGTCGATACTGATGTACTGCTCAGGAAACATTTCTTATTATAATTCAATGCTTTTTTTGCAGCTTTTTATGCTTGATATTTTTGTGGAAAACGGACCAATAGAAAGTGTAAAAGAACAGCAGATATTTGAAAAGAGATATTTTTCAGACAGTTTACTGTCAATTTTGATCTATTAAAAAACAATATGCTTTTTTATTGTACATTATAATGTTGTGCTCCTTAAATTTTAAGCGATTGATTGGTTTAAAGTTCAATTATTTGAATTTATACAAAATAGTACTGAATTTGAATAACAACCCTTTATTATTTTTCAGGCATAAAATAATTAGTATTAGCTTATCTGTATGATTGAATCCCTACAAATTAGATTTCATTTCTTTTTTTTGTGTGTGTATGAATAATGACTTACCTTTGTGTCCTTTTCTTGCTCGGTTGTAAAGCTCGGAGAATACATTTAAGCTTTTAAACCCCTGTTTGTGTTTCTTTTTTGGAACGACATGAGGGTGAGTAAATAATGACAGGAGTTGAATTTTGTCCAACTATTCATTTACGTTAAAGGGGAAAAAGGGACACACAAGATGACAGAATGATGAATGTCACCAATTTAAGTGATCCATTTAACTATTATTAACTCCTGTTTTGCATAAGATTTTGTAAACAAACTTTCTCCCTTTTATTCATGACAACTGCTCTGGAATGATTACAGATTTCAGCAGACAATTTCAAATGCATTGTCCTAGGTCTTGTCTTTGGACAGGGCTTCTATTAAATACCTATTTTGTGGAGCCTAAAAAGTGTCGTACACTGATAACATGCTCTGAAAAGACAAAGGCCTTTAACAAAAGATGGTCACATTTCCCGCTGATTTGAGTTTCTCGGGTTGGAAAAAGCAGGCGCTCTGAATGTTGCCGCATTGACAGAGAAAGTGAGTGAGAGGGACAGAGCTGTAATTTTGGAATGTCGTTGCTCTTTTCACACAACCACAGAGTAACAACAATGAGGAAAGGCTATCTGACGCTGAGGGTGCCCATGCTGACAGAGGCACATCACAGAGGTTCTGCGCATTTTCAATGGGTTTGCAATATAAAATAAATTACACTGCTGAAGTCAGTTTTAAGGAGGCAGAATATGCAGAAAAGAAAGGGAAAGAGAAACTGTTTATATAAAGGATAGTGTACTTATTGTCATTATTGAAAAATGAACCCAGACAGGGTGATGCAAGGGAGGAGACTTGCATCAGCCTAATGGTGTCACTTTTGTCATGATTGGCTGACTAGCCTATATTTTAACTTACTAAATAAATAAATACAATCTTGAAGTGGAATAAAGAGCCAGTGAATCTCTTATTATGAAATGTGATGATGTATGGTATATACAGTGCCGTGAAAAGGCTTTTGTCCTCCTTCCTGTAATTTTTTGCATATTTGTCAAACTTAAAAAATCAGATAATCAATTTTTTTTATTACACAAATATAATGTAAGTAAATAGAAAATGCAGTTTTTAAATGATGATTTCATTTATTAAGGGGGGAAAGCTGTCCAAACCTACCTGGCCCTACATGAAAAATGAATTGTCCCTTGCTGTTCATGAAATGACTGTGATTAACCACATTATTTTAGAAAGCTGAGTTAAATTTCACTAGCCAAACCCTGGCCTGATTACTACCAGACCATTTGAATCAAGAAATCACAAATAGAGCCTGTCTGACAAAGTAAATCATGCTTAAAGAGCAGCACATCATAAATCTAAAGAAAATCAAGAACAGATGAGAAACAAAATAGTTGACATGTACCAGTCTGAAGAGGGCTATAAAGCCATTTCATCGGCTTTGGCACTCCAGCGAACCACGGTCAGAGCCATTATCCACAAATGGAGAAAACGTATCACTATTATTAACTTAGAACAGTGCACACTAAAAAATGCTGGGTTAAAACCAACCCAACTTTGGTTATTTGGCAATCCAGCGCTGGGTAAATATTGGACAGAACACATGCTGGGTTATTTTGACCCAGATGGTTGGGTTAAAAGTTTTTATCAACCATGCTGGGTTGTTTAATTTATTGTTTAAAAGTTATTATATAGCTGGCTTAAAATGGGATGGAAATTTAAAATCACACACAGAATTACTATAGGCAACAGCAATAATCAAAAGATGAACATTTATTATGAAGCAAGATAAGAACACCCATGGACAAAATACAAGACAAATTGAAATGATTTGGGTGAATACAGCATAGTTTACAATATAAAATATATTTAAACTCGTTTAACAAACATTTTTGAAAAAAAGGGGCATATAGAAGTAGCATTTTAATTTAAGTATTCAACCGAAATCTGAGCCGGTGAAGGGAACTTTAGACCACGGCCTCACATTTCGAAGCTGAGAGATGGTGTGAAACCTGCCCAAAAACAAACAGTACTGAAATCAGAGAACATATTTTAACATCAAATTAAATTATACTCAGTATTATAATGAATACAATTAATTTGTGTTATGCCAGGCAAAGACTTGTCAAGAGTGAAACGACCGCTGCTGACGCAGCTGACTGACATCTCGTCCATATGTTGCGTTGTGTAAAATAATATAATTTACACCACACTAAAGACTTTATAAATGAAATACAATGTACACAAAGCTTTAGTTCCATGAAAGAGTGCATCAAATCGGCTCAGTGGTGCTGAGAACTGCTCCCTCCTGTGGACTTAAAAAGCCCGTGCTTTCAGCAGCTGCGTCTGCATTGTTGAAAAGTTTCACCGGAGACAAGCTTATTGAACCCAACATTTGGGTAAAAAAACAAAAACAGCACCTGGGTAAAAAATAACCCAATAAAGTGAACCAACAGGCCAGCAATGAACCCAGCATTTGGGTTAACAAAATTACTCCAAGAGTGCAACAATGACTCATCCAGGAGGACATAAAAGAACCCCCCAAAAACATCTACTAAACTGCAGGCCTCACTTGCCTGAATTTAGGTCAATGTTCATGATTCAACAATAAGAAAGAGACTGGGCAAAAAACCGTCATCCATGGGAGAGTTCCAAGGCAAAAGCCACTGCTGACCAAAAAGAACACAAAGGCTCGTCTCTCATTTGTCAAAAAATATCTTGATTATCCCCAAGACTTTTGGGCAAATATTCTGTGGACTGATGAGACAAAAGTAGAACTTTTTGGAAGGTGTATGTCCCGTTACATCCTTACATGATGTAAAACCAGCACAGCATTTCATCAAAAGAACATCATACCAACAGTCAAACATGGTGGTGGTAGTGGTGTGATGGTCTGGGGTGCTTTGTATCTTCAGGACCTGGACAACCTGCCATACATCGAAGGAGTCATAAATTCTGCCTTCTATCAGAAAATCCTGAAGGAGAATGTCCAGCCATCAGTTTGACCTCAAGTTCAAGCGTTCTTGGGTTATGCAGGAGGACAATGATCCCAAACACACCACCAATTCCACCTCTGAATAACTCAATAAAAAACGAATTAAGGTTTTGGAGTGGCCAAGTCAAAGTCCAGACTTAATCTGATTGAGATGCTGTGGCATGACCTTAAACAGTCCCTTCACGCTCGAAGAACCTACAATGTGTCTGAATTAAAACAATTCTGAAAAGAAGAGTGGGCCAAAATTCCTCCACAGCGATGTGAAAGACTCATTGCCAGTTATAGCAAACGCTGGATTGCAGTTGTTGCTGCAAAGGGTGGCACAGCCAGTTGTTCGATTTAGGGGGCAATTACTTTTTCACAAAGTGCCAGGCAGGTTTGGACAGCTTTTTCCCTTAATAAATGAAATAATTATTTCAAAACTGCATTTTTTATTTAATTGGGTTATATTTGTGTAATAAAACATTTGTTTGATGATCTGAATCATTAAAGTGTGACACAAATGCAAAAAAAAAAACAAAAAATCATCAGGAAGGGTGGAAAAACTTTATATATACACATGTTTTCCTTATTTTTTCTATACATGCTCCAGTGTTTTCTGTTTGCAGAGACTGACATGCATTGTAACAATTAGGGCTGACTAATTTATATATAACAAAATTAACTGCTATAATGCCAATAATTTTAAATAAATAATCACAATAAAATCATGACTATTATTATTTTCAGAGGAAATTTGGAAAAATAATAGTGGAACAGTGGAAATGTGGCCAATAACAACTCAAGTGGAAGATTTGTATTATTATTATTATTATTATTATTTTATTAATGTATTAAAGAGTTGGTTCTTTTAAAAAGTAAAAAGTACACCCAAATATTTAATATTTCATTTTGTATATATTTATTTGTAATGTAGATGTACTCCCTAATAAAACCCCACTAACACTAGCATGAATTATTCTTTCTAAATATAGTTATTCAAGCCATCTAGTGAAAATCCCTGCTTTTCATATTGTAGCATATATATATATATATATCCCAGTGTCATTTTTTTCCAGTATCATGTAGCTCTAGTAACAATCGTTTTTAATTATACAATTATATACAGTATTGTTTTTATTTTTTATTTTCACCTAAAACAAAAAATGACAGAATACACAGAAAATTGGACCAAACTATTGTGTAAGACATGAAACAAGCACAACTACCCAAATAAAGGTCAAGGTTGTAATACTTTAGCTGCCATTACCCCAGCAGGCACACAACATCATAAGACATTGACATTTGGTTAAATTTTGGTTGCGGCATTGGGTCACCAAAATTCAATGTCAATTCAATGTTTAATGTCAATGTTAATTTGATGTCCAATACCGACTTCAGCTGACATTGATATTTGTTGTTTTTAAGTTGTGTAACCAAATTCAACATTAAGTCAACGTCAAATTGGCGTCAAATAATGACAACAACCCGATTTTCATTCTCAAGCAAAATGCAACGTGTGTCCGACCAGTTAAAATAAAATTAATCCAGTGGCTCATGTAAGTGAGTTTTAAGCGTAAGACTCAATTTGTGACTGCTTTAAAACATATTGCTGCTCTCGCCAATTGCAATAAAAAGGGGAAATTGTGAAAAAACGACTAGCATTACAAGGAATACCCATCATTTTCTTTCTAGAAATCACACATGTGGTTTTCATTTTCCCTTTCTGGGTGTTAATAACAGTAGGTGGTCTGCTTTGGCTCTATAGCTGATTAAGTTACTCATTGCAATAATTTGATACTGTGTGTACGCTATTCATCATGTGAGTTTACTGCACTTGCCTGTCGACAGCGTGTGTTTTTGGTAATCTGTCATTCTCTGAGATGGCTCGTGTTTGTTTGCTGGAGTTGTGATGTGTTTGTGCGCGAGCGGGTTGGCGGGCGCTTTCACTGCATGCAGTCGCGGCATCTTCGCCTAACCTTAATTTTCTCAGACCGTCAGCCAATTACGTGATGCATGTCAGTGTCTTCATCTGTGCTCTAGTGAGCTTTTGCTGGTGGGTGAGAACAACATACTATTTTGTTGTCATTATTTTTCCCCCCTTCATCTCAAAAACAAATTCTACTGTTGCGAATGACATTTAGTTTAGAGTACATTTGTTTATAAATAGTGGTAGTCTCATGTTTTGCACCTTACATTGATACAGACCTGTATATCAAGAAATCGACGTTGCTAAGGTGGAACATTTGCATATTAGTATTAAATTATGAGTGGACTAAATATGCAAACAGTTAAAAGTCTGAACTTAAAGGGCCAAATGTTTCTATACAGGGAAATGGCATATTGACTTGTAAACAAGTCAGACAAAGCCTGGAGAGGGGCTGTAGAGAGAGACCAAAGTGAATGTTTTTCATTATTTATACTCCTGGTTTTCACCTTGACTATGTCACCAATGACACATGATTTGCAGACATCAGCTTGGGTTGAATGTTCTCTATTTCTGAGTGGGTTTTGATTCCACACCGTGAGGCCAGAGTGGTCTTGATGGTTTGAAAAATCTTTAAATAGTTACCTTTCAAGCCTTTATAGTCAAAACACTCCAAATGTGCAGCCAAGGGATGTGCCAATCCATCATTCATTGCTACTATAATGGGATTTGTAGGTTGCTCAAAGAAAATGTGTTATATGTAGTTTGCCTGTCTGCCTCTATTCCTGTCTGCCAGACTTTTTCCTATTTTGGCTTTTGTATTTAATAATAAATTACAAATATATAAAACCACTCAAAACAATGGTGCTATGTTGCATTATAAAAGTGGTTATTTGGCTTGTAATCATAGGGGAACCACTGTTGGTGCTGTATAGCATCAAGTCTTGGTGCTTCAGTGGTTCTTCACCGGTTCTTTGGCACCGCTACCATATACAGAACCTGTTAAGCTCCTGTATGGTTCTTCAGTGGTTCTTTGAGGTGATTAAAGTGCTATATAGCTCCACTGCAGTACAAAGAACATGTCAAGCCCCTTTAAAGGTTCTTTACGAGCCAAAGAACCACTGTTGGTGCTGTTTAGCACCCTTTTGTTGAAGAAATACAATGCAACATGGCACCTCTCATGGTTCTACTTAGCACCATTTGAAAAAGGTGATGCATAGCACCTTTAAAGATATAGCACCAAAAGTGCTTCCCCTACACTCTTAAAAATAAAGGTGCTTCAAAAGGTGCCATAGAAGAAAAATTTTTGGTTCCACAAAGAACCATTCAGTCAAATGTTCTTTAAAGAACCATTTCTTTCTTACCTTTTTATAATCTGAAGAATCTTTTTCACCACAAAGAAGCTTTTGTGAAACAGAAAGGTTCTTCAGATGTTAAAGTTTCTTTATGGAACCACTTAGACAAAAAGGTTCTTCTATGGCATCGTGAAGCACCTTTATTTCTGAGAGTGTATGATTACGTGCCAAGAACTACTTTTAGTGCAATACAGCACCATTTTTCTTTTAAAGTGTACACTACTGATTGAAAGTTTTAAAAGAAGTCTTTCTCACTAAAGCTAAATGTATTTGATAAAAAATACAGTAAAAAACAATAATATTTCAAAATATTATTACAATTTAAACTTGTCAATATAATTGTTTAAAAGTGCCACACAAACCTTTAGAAATCATTCTAATATGCTGATTTGCTGCTCAAGTAACATTTCTTATTATCAATTTTTTACATATTAATAAAGTTAAATGATACAAATAAGTTGTTTTCATTTCAAGAAATTTAATGCATTACTAGGCATTTCTTTTTTATTAATTATTCTGGAAATTGTTTCAAAGCACTTTTCTCAGTGCACTAACTGCAGTTGTACTGAATAGAAAGTTCCAAAGATGAGCATTTATTTGGGAAAACTGTCAGTTTTGATCAATTGAATGCATTCTTTCAACTTTTTAATGGTTGTGTATATTGTAGACTTTTCAAATTGTATGTATTCAATTTAATAATATTCATCAAATTATCATTTATATTAAAATATAACAAATTATAAATTAGACAATGAAATATTATATTAAGTATATAAAGTGTACAAGTAAGTAACTAATCTAAAACCATGGTAGTGTTAAGGAATTCAGAGAATACCTTGGTATTAACTCAATGTAGTTTTAATTCTGTGGTACTTTGAAGGATAGAGTGAATTGGTGAAGAAGTGTTTCTTCGGTGGGCGTGTCCAGTGAGAAGGACAGTCTCTTCACCACCGCTGTGGGCGGAGTCTGCTCTGGCAGCCCTCTCCCCACCTGAGTGAGTGACATTAAGATCACATTGTGGCTCGTAATGTAATTTATACATTTCATCAACTAATGCAGTGCAAATCCATTTTCCCTTCTCAATCCTGAAGGGCCACATACATTAACTTGATGGCGAGGGAGAGTCACAGGATCCGGCTAATGAGGCTAAATGTAATTATAAGTCGTCTCTCCCCTTAACCCTCCTCGACAAACACCGCAGCTTGGTCTCTCCACTCAGATAGAGGACTAATGTAAAATGAAACTTAAACTAAAACTTACCTGTAGGCTTTTATATACAGTGACCCCAGAGAATATGTTGAATAGTTGATGTAAAATTACAATTATTTCTAAATTTCATTGCAAACTTTGTTCTGTGGAATAAAAAGTAGAAATTGTGATTGTTGTACAAGCAGTTTTTCCTGAAACTTAGAAGCTTCAAAAAGGATAAAAAATGGAACTGCATATTAACTAGATATTCCTTGATGTCCTTGGCACTTTCATGAGTGGAATAAGGATGTCTGATATGTGAATAAATCATGCATTAATAAAATCTTTTCAGTGATTTGCTTAAATCCGAACAAAACTGGTCTGAATAATTCAGTGATCAATTGAACTGATTCAGTTCACTCAAATTCAACTCTCTGACTCAGTGTTGCGGTGATAATGCCAACATATGGACGAAAGTTATGAAACTTTTAGGTTGCTTTTGCATAATTTTTAAGCTTTGAAAGCTCCAGACCTTATGCATTTCACAGAAGAAGAAGAAGAAGAAGATCTGGAGCAACACACAGAGCCGATCCTCCCTATACGCAGAATACGCAAGCAGCGTAGGGCCCACGAAACACCAGGGGGCCCCCTTGCTCTCAAAGAGGTTTTCACTTAGTTTCGTTTTTGAAGTTGGCCAGTGGTTATGAAAACATGAATGATAAATTATTTTAATGCGGTGCGCTGTCTCCCTTTCTACATAAAAAGACAGTCAAATCATGTAACGTGAACATCGTACAGTCTCTTGCATGAGACAAAAAAAAAAAAACCTGAACCGCGGAAGAGACAGTTTCTCGAGCGCTTTCCATGAGCGTGATTCGAGACGGAGTGAAACACAGACAAATGCGTTTCATCCATTCTTTCAACCCCCCAGCCCCCCCTCTCCCAGCCGGCGACACAGTTTTGCGTAGGGCTCCCAAAAGTCTAGGATCGGCACTGGCAACACGTGACAAATTACAGATTTTTATCTTAGTTGAACTGTCCCTTTGAATTAGACTTAGAATGAATGATTTTGCATTAAATGGAATATCAAACCAGGTGGCATTCATATCCGTCCATCCATCTATTTAGTAATTCTGAAATGATAAAACAATTGTTACTGTTCAAATTGAACTCTTGAACACTTTTTAGTTGATAAATGTTAGATGATATTTGAGAAGAACTGACTTCACATCCACTAAAAATCACCTTGACACCAGTTGATTAAAAGTAAATGCAAAACTGATTAGTTTAAAACAAAAGTTATTGTATGTCCATATTTGGGTCACACTTTATATTAGGTGGCCTTAACTACTATGTACTTACATCGAAAAAATAAGTACAAAAGTACTTATTGTGATCATATTGTATTGCAAAACATTTTTACCCACATTTGTTTGCAGATGCCACTTGATTTGATATTTTGTTCTTTTAATGCTTTGACCTTCATACTTTTTTGAGTGTAATTTAAGTGTGCAAATACTTTTTGGGGTCATTGTAAGTTATAAACATTCTAGCAAAAAAAGTCCCTCCACAGCTGTTTCTCAATGGCAATATGTTCCCGAGTCTCTCTGCAGAGCGAATTGGTAAGACTCATTGGGAACATGTTGTACAAAAGCCGCCAACCATCAGGAGGGAGGCTGACTGCAGCTTGGCTCTGGGGGTACAGACGCTGAACATTAGCCTCAGCTGGAGCGAAATTCTTCATTTAGACTTTTTATATTTATATTTCATTTTTGCCAGTTTTTTAGCGCTATGTGCTCTGATGGTCCCTCATCTCTTCGCTTAATAAATCACTTTGGAAAGAACGAGTGAAGATACAGAATTTGAGATCTTAAATAATTGGTTATGTTTTGCATAATTAATTATTAAAATACTTTGTTAATTTATGGTAGATATGAAGTACAGCAGAATTTTTTTTTTCACCCAGTGTGACAGTTCATGCAAAATGAAAATACTTATGGGTAAATACCAATGCATGATTAATCACCTGATGTGAAAGTATAACTCAATCTTATCACATTAAACAGGCATGGAGTTGCTTCTACCATTCTCAGATCCAGGCGAATCCAGCAGAAGGGAGTTTGTAATTACTGTTTGAAGGAGAAAGGCGAGGATGGGGCTTTATCAGAACAGACACTGGTGCCTCAGGTGACTTTTGATTCCCAAATTCTTTGTTTGATCTTGCAAGGAGGCAACACGCAGTTTCCAATTACTTGTTTCCCCCATTTCCAAAAACAGAAACTGTAACGCAACTTCTTCCTGTGCCATCTAACTTGAAATGGATGTTTATTCCTAAAATACACAGTATTTAAAACAACCTCTGACTTCCTCTAAAGTCTCATGAGGCAAAATATACAGCCTTGCCGTTGTCTGAATGCAACCTTAAGTTCCCACGTCTATTCATCACACAGAGGAATTTATGTGGCCCGACAAATACAATATCTCCACACAGTGCCGCCTTGTTCTATTCCCCATGTGCTGCCCCTAAAATCAAGGCGTCCACTTGCTATACTTTTATGTGAAGTTTCTGATCTTTTTCACACAGCAGTATTTGGCCTACTTAACGATGTACTTGTCTAATAGCAGACACCAGACAAAGGCAACAAGTAAGAGGAAAAATACACCAAAGCAGCCAGCTGATCTAGAGTTTTGTTCTTAGCAGACAAAATTCGGCCATTATAGAGACAAGTCATTCATATATATATACATATGACCCTGGACCACAAAACTAGTCTTAAGTTGCGGGGGTATATTTGCAGCAATAGCCAAAAGTACATTATATGTATACAACTTTTAAGGCGATTTTCCCAATATTTCGATTTGTCTTTTTGCACCTCAGATTCCAGATTTTAAAATAGTTGTATCTCGGCCAAATATTGTCCTATCCTAACAAACCATACATCAAAGAAAATATTAATATCAAAAATTGACCTTTATGACCTTATGCTTTTGTTGTCCAAGGTAAAATATACTGTATGTTCCAAGGTTTGATAAAAACAATAAAAGTTGTGAAATATTATTACTATTTAAAACATTTTTTTTTTCTTTATGCATCATTACTCCAGTCTTCAGTGTCACATGATTTAGCTAGCTGTGCCTTTCAACAAGTAGGAAATATACAGAAATAGAATAAAGTCAAATTCTAAATTAAATATAGATGAATCCTTAAAGCTATAAAAGTGGTTGCTTTCTTCTTTTTTTTTTGCTCTTTGATTAACAGACATTGCAGCAGCTGGGTTATTAGGTTATTTGCCTCTCTATTACTTTAAGAGCTGCCTCTGCTGAACATGACATGGATCTAACATGCATGCTCAAAGTTTCATTTATACTTTCATATGAAATGAAACAGGTCACAGGGTGTACCGCTGTATTTGTGTGTGCAATTGAAGAGCACGTGTTATGATAACACAGCTGAAAGGACAGGAACATGTGTTTTTACTGACATATACCCTGACATCATCTCATCTGACCACAGTTCAATGTTGTTCTAATGAAGCTGCCTCGTCACCTGTACCGTTTCTGAACTCGTTTGATTAGCACCTATCGCTGAGGTGGAGTGCGTGTCTGAAAAGTCCCCTGTTTGATGTGCTTGCAAAGACATTATTCTGTGTCTAAACAAACACAATTCTTGTCAAAGACAAAAGAGACCGAAGCAGCAGTTGTGAGTGGGGTGGCCAAAACTCTGTCCCTGCGTTCTCCTTTTCCTCCTCCTTTGCACTCCTTTTCTCCTTCATTTGACTGTCTCTCCTGTGGAGTGGGCGCTGTGGTGGATGGTGTTGGCATACAGCTGTCAGAGGTAAGAATGCTCTGCTAGGCTGCTCTACAGGAGGTGACAGTCTGTGCTAGTCCTACTGTGCATGCCAAGCTTCAGACGCATGCCGACACTCAAGTCCCTCAGCCAACACACTCCACTCCTCCTCACGCCTTCCACGCACATCCCTCCATTCAGCACCATTGCCATGAACCGTGAACAAGCTTCATTTGGAAAAAAGCTATGCAATATTCATGATAATTAAAATTAAAGATAATATCTCATCTTCTTTTTTGTTGCTTCGTTTCCATCCACTAGGTATCAGATTGCAAGTTATTTCCTCTCATTTTATAAGATGTTGAAGATATTCTAGGTTTTTTTTGTAGTCTATCATGTTGAATTAGAGATGTAATCTTGGGTGGTGAAAAAAACATGCATGCGATAAATCTGATTAGGTATCTGTTCTGAAAAGGTTTATGTTTTGCCTCATACTCTCATTCCAGCAAAATCTTATCAGTCCAGACGTGTCACAATGCAGTGTAGCTTGGGGCTAAATGTGAATATAACAATGTTACATTATTGTTCTGTCGGCATGTTTCTTGGTGTTTACTGGTATCTTTTATTGTGAGGCACTCTTCAATGTGACGATACATTTTGGAATATTCTAGGAAATGTAAAGTTATTTCACTCCAGACTTATTTTTTTTTCTGATGATCTACACACCCCCATGTCATCCAAGATGTTTGTCTTTCTTTCTTCAGTCGAGAAATTACGATTTTTGAGTCAAACATTACAGGATTTTTCTCCATATACAGGTACATCTAAAAAAATTGAATATCGTGAAAAAGGTCAATATTTTTTGTCACTCATTCCAGAAAGTGAAACCCATATATTATATAGATTCATTAAATGCAGCGTGAGATATTTCAAGCTAAGATTATGGCTTACAGATAATGAAAACCCAAAATTCAGTGTCTCAGAAAATTAGAATATTATATAAGATCAATAAAAAAGTGCATATTTTAAATAGAAATGGCAGGCTTCTGAAAATGATGTTCAGTTCTATGCATGCAATACTTGGTTGGGCCTCCTTTTGCATGAATTACTGCATCAATGCGGCGTTGCATGGAGGTAATCAGTTTGTGACACTGCTGAGGTGTAATGAAGCCCAGGTTGCTTTGATAGCAGCCTTCAGCTCATCTGCATTGTTGGATCTGGTGTCTCTCATCTTCCTCTTGACGATACCCCATAGATTCTTTTGAATTTGAATTTGAAGCTGCATTGAAACTACAATTTGGACCTTCAACTCTCTGGCTCCCATTAAAGTCCACTATATGGAGAAAATTCCTGGAGTATTTTCCTCAAAAACTTTCATTTCATTTAGACTAAGAAAGAAAGACATGAAAATCTTGGATGACGTGGGTAAGTCCATTATCAGGGAATTTTAATTCTGGAGTTAACTAATCCTTTAAATGGCCTGATGTGTTAGTCCATGCTGGTTAACATGAATTAGCATTTTCAACCCATTTTACTCATGTGATATAATGCTTTTCAGAAATACTAGATATTCAGAAGGAAAACTTGTATCTGCCAGGAACTTCCAAAAAAAAAACGGGGGATGTTGAAGGTCAAGTTAGCCATCGAGAGCATCTCACATATCCAGATAGTAGAGTTTGGTGCTAGCATGGGTTTAAATGTGTTTAAATGCATCACAAACCTGACGATAATCATAATGATAACAATACTATATGGTAACAGTAAAATACCTGAATCAGTTAAATACCTGAATCAATTATCTGAATCAAGAGGGAAATGTGCACAGATTGTTTATAAGCAAAAAATAGTCCAAAAAGTGGAGAAATTTAGCATCACATCACTTGTTGACCAGTGGTTCCTCTGGTGACATCAGAAAGAGAGTTCAAACCAATTTGCATCAAATTTTAATTTTTGGGCTGAACTATTTCTTTCAAGTGGAGTCATGCTGAAAAAAATTGCTTTAAGATGTGGATTTTTTCGTCATTCGAATAATACGCCATGATGAAATGTGCATAACAACAGCAGGGGCATAAAGTAAATATTGATTTTAATTTCAAATGTTGACTTTATTTGAAATATATTCCCAAAAAGAGAGAAGTTTCAAAACTCATGCAGATCAAGTTGTGAGCTCATTAAAATGGAGGTGAAGAGAAGGCCGTCTTTGTTTGTTTTTCTCACTAGGATGAGCATTTGGTCCTTCGAGGCACCAGAGACCAGAGCCGTCCTGGGGAGTCTGAGCTTTCAGAGCAGAACCCTGTTAGTGAGGGAGAGCAGAACCCCTTTAGCTCTTCTAAAGTGCTGGCTTCAAAAACAGGGCCAGCTAATCACCCGTGAAGACAGAGGAGGGATCTTTGTGGAGAATCTGGAGGAGCTCGAGAGAAGCTATGAATATATTCACTGCACAAAATCATTTATAAATCAGTATTTTCTTTGTCTTGCTTTTTGTATCTAAAAATCCTTTAGATGAGACGTTAAGACTTGCTTCATAAAATACATATTGAAGTTTATTTTTGTATCATTTGTGTAATTACATTTATGCTAGAAACAAACAAAAAGCCATTGGGGCAATAAAAATATACACTTTTACTGTTAAACAAGACAAAGTACTAACACTGTTTTTTGTAGCTTCTAGACTGATTTAAGTTGTTGGGTTTGTGTTTGCCAGTCTCAGTTTGCATTATTCATCCTTAGCAAGTGAGAAAATGGTGTTAAAAGAGGTCCTGGTCTTTTGAAAACAGTCAGACATCTCACTAGATTGGACTGTGCATGGACTGAGCGGTCAATAACAGAGCCCACAGCTCTGTGGCTGACCACTTCCTTTAAACTCTCAGTAAGTGTGTGTGTGTGTGTGATGTGGAGGGATGCTGACATCACTAAATACATGCCTGCTGAGAGGAACTTAATCTCCCTCGACAGCTCCTGCTAACACACACACTCTGAGAGAGAGCGAGAGCTTGTCTTCTTAGATTATTTGTGTCGTTATGCCATATGTCTAAACCAAAGTGAAGGTAAAACAGCTATAAAGGTGTCTTGAAATTTGCTTTTGTCCCCCCAAAAAATGATTTTGTTTTAATTTTGTTAAATTCCCCCTCTCTCTCATCCAAACCTACAGCCATTCAAACTCACAAAATCGTGTTTCTAACATAGTGGAGGCTTTTCATTTTACTTTCATTGTTTTGAGCTATTTTCTATCTGCCTACACTCTTAAAAATAAAGATTCCAAAAGGAAGTTTTTACAGTGAAACTAGAGAATGGTGCACCTTTCAGTGTGCAGTTCTTAAGAGAATCATTATTCCTTAATGTGAAGAATATTTTAATAATCTAAAGAAGCTTTTGTGGAATGGAAAAGTTCCATGGAAGGTAAAGGTTCTTCATGGCAGGGTCATTATAATGAACTAAAACTAAATCTTGAAATAAAACAAAAAAAATCTAATGAGCATTGAAATAAAATATATATATATATTTTTATTTCAGCCTTATTTTAAGCTTGGTTTATCTTTGTACTAAATAACTAAAACTAAAATACATATTAATAGAAACCATATAAAAAACTAATAACAAACAAACAACAGATACAAAACAAAACTACAAAATATTTATCACGAAAACAATAAAAATACTCTAACTCAAATTGAAATCAAATTAAAGTATACAAATAAAAACTTATTTTAAAATATTAATACAAATTTATAATAGTATCACATCGATACAAAAAAAATATAATTAGGGAACATTTTGTGTTAATTTAGTGCAATTAAAATAATGCAATATACATTTTGCACAATTTCCATCAAATTGATTTTGATGTTGTTTTTTTATTTATAAATATATAAATATAAGTCTTCAGGACCTTTTTGAGCAAATGTTGATATTTATAATTAATTTGTTCAGTTGTACTACACATTAGCAACTAATTTGCTTTAAATTCTTTCACTGATTGGCAGACCTAATTATCTTGTACATTTATTAGGTTATATTCCTTAATTGATCCAAATTTTAATTGAATGGCAGGCATAATTATTTGCTATTTTTAAAGCTCTGTTTCTTGACTGGTTCTCACAATCTGCTTTAAGTCATTTCAGGTTTTGCTTGTCTTGCAGGGACATTTGGTCCCTACAGTGTTGGCAAAACCTGACCAACACACTCACGGCCCTTTATTTTCGTCCTTTACTAATATGAAATGGCACACATCAAGCACTTAGACACTGCTCTATTGGCTAGTATCAACAGAGGTAATGGTACTTGATGAGCACATATCACAGTCGACCTTTCACAAAGAAATGGCCATACTGTCACATTCATCTCTCCTTTCAGCTCTCTTTCTCTTTTTTAATTCCATTCTCTGTCCACACGTTTCCCTTTTTTCTGTGCAAGACTGGGCCCACAGCTCCGTCTGTGGGCTTGAGAAATTGCGCGAATGTCACTTCTCCACAGGAGCCATGGAATAATGAAAAATCCACACCAATCCTGGAGCCAGTCAGGCAGAACGCCACTGATCTCAAGCCTGAGGAAAAGAAAAGATCCAGTCAACCGCCCTCGGGGAGTTGGCATGCATTTCTGTCTGATCTACGGTCAGCAATGCAGAAGGTCTCATAATAGTTTAAGGCTTCGGATAAATACGGCTGGTCCCAGAACAGCATGTAAAAGAAGCAGTACATGTGAGCCGAGCGGGGATGTTTCTTCAGCTGCGTCTGACAGAAAGAAATGGGCAACATCTGTAATTAGGGGCACTATATTGTGTGCAGCATCGCAGACACTGTCAGTGACTCAGAAGTCTTATGTGACAAGTTGTGAACACACTCAGATGACAGGGCGGAATAACGGGTCAACACACACATATTCTCGTACCCTGAATACCCGTGGTAATTTGATGGATGATGGAAATTCAGACAGCGAATCGCTTTAAATATGTATTTCTCTCTCCGTCCTTGCTGGTATGAGACGGTCGCCCACTGAATCTGACTGCGTAGGCACTGTGGTCAGGGAACAGAAGTCGAGTTTCGGAGTTGCGCTTTCTGAAACTAGGGTTTGATCACTTTGTTTCGACAAAATCTCAAGTTTCGTCCGTGTTGTTTGGATAGTGCATGTAGGAAGTTTGTTTGCCCATGAACAGTGTGTGCGGGTGTGTATACGGCACCTTGTTCCACGAATAGGGTACACATTTTTGTCCCATTACTTGTATTAAAGACTATAATTACAGACACAAAACCCATGTTTATGTTGTGAGAACTACTGGATGTTAGATTATCGGTTATCTACTATGATTTAACAAAAACATTAAATGAACTCACCATGTAAAGAGATGGTTTTTAAACTAATCAAATATTTATATACAGTCATAAACGTTTGGGCCAGTCCAAGCAATTATAATATATGATCTCTGTTAAGGTGGATCTGTTATATTGAATTGAAATTTAAAGAAATATTTCACCCAAAAATGAAAATTCTGTCATTAATTACTCACCCTCATGTCATTCCAAACCCTTAAGACCTTCATTCATCTTCTGAACACAAATTAAAATATTTTTTATGAAATACGAGAACTTTCTGACCCTGTATACACAGCATGGGATACCAAGAAAGTACCTCTACGCATGTATTTTCACACCTCTGCTTGTAAACGAGTCGCAGCGCTTTCAGGTTCTACATCAAAACACCAGCTTCTGCATCAGCAGCACCACATGCTGACACGGAAGAGAAGAATTTTGAATAACTTGTTGTTTTTGTTTTCTTTGTGCTTTATTCTCGTAGCTTCATAAAAGTAAGGTTGAACCACTGATTTCCTTACTACCTTTCTGGGCCTTGAATTTGGTAGTTCCCTTGCTATCTTTGCAGGGTCAGAAAGCTTTCGGATTTCATAAAAATATCTTAATGTATGTTCTGATGATGAATTAAGGTCTTACGGTTTGTAACGAAATGAGGGTGAGTAAATATTGACAGATATTTCATTTTTGGGTAAACTAACCCTTTAATTAATCCCAGTTGTATATAGTTAATTAGTTATGTTTATTTATAACTTTAACATTAGGGCCAAAATTAGCACATACTGGACAATATTATTTTGATGTTTGTTCTGATCTGTATTGCTATGAAATATCAAAAGTTTGAGGTTTTGTTTGAAGACTGGACTGACACTGACATCAATCAGCGTTATTTAAGTATTATCTAAATACTATAACAGTATGTATTAAAAAAATGATTGAATCAGCTTTTATTTTTTAGGTTTACACTTCAATTTATTTTACATTTTATTAATGTTGTTGTATTTTGGCTTTAGTTTTTTAATACATATATATATATATATATATATATATATGCTTTCGATGTGTTGACCCAAACATTTGCATCTTCGTGCTTGCGTAGAGTATGTTTTACACCAAGCTCATCAAAAGAGTGCCAACTCCCCTTAAACAGATTCCATGTGCTTGTGTATCGATCCTTCTCGTCAAGGTCCATAAACATCACAAATGCACAACAGAATTTCCATTAATTAAGCATCGCTATACCGTGAAAGTCAATTACACAGATATCTGAATCCGAAGCCTATGAATGTTACAGCAAGGCCAGGAATCAGTCATTCACTTTATTTGTTTATTTGCGGGACCCTCAGATTTTGCCATTAATTCATATATTTTTTCGGAATTACGATCAATTTGCTTTGCTCGGGGGCTCATTCTTATTACAGTCTTGCCTCATATGTTATCTGCACTGCGTTCAATTAGCTTCTATTCAGTGGATGTATGAAAATTAGAGGTCCATAATCCATTTAGTGTGATTAATCATTGTCCCCGCCAGTACATATTCTGACCTTGTTGAACATGGTGTTTAATGTAAAGGCATTAGTGCAGGCCCAGGTCCGCTGTTATGACAGGGCTCTGAGATCTCTGTTGCTGAGTCTTGTCTAAGCCAAGCTGCGGTAAAAGACAAGATATTAGCATTGCTTGCAGCACTCATGCCCTCCCTTTGGTTAAAGTACCTTATTTTTCCCTGTGCCTCACTCTATCTCTCCTTGTCCTCCCAATTTCTCCTTACCGCTCTCCCTGCTGAGCTGTCGGTGTGTGTGTTTGTGAGGGTGTGTGATTAATGTTTGCTATGTGTGTAAGCAATCACTTCTCAGTTGCGCTGGCTCCGCTGTCCAGGAGTGACAGCGGTGGCCGGGCAGACGTTACCACGGCGATGCATCCCAGTCTATAAAGATGATTTCAAACAGGGCAGGCGTCAGCGACGGTGCCATGTAAGGACTCTGCCGTGGGTGAGTGAAGTGAACAGGCTAAATAGTTTGTGTGTACGTCTCTGGCTGACTCAGAATATCTTGATCTATTTCACATTGTTCTCAAGACACACTTTTCTTCTTTCTTTCGTCTCCTCTCTACATCACATTGTCCTAGAGGATTTCACAATGAACCACATTCATCCTTGACTCGAACACAAACATTGTAAATTCTTGGTGTTATTTCTTCCGTTTTCTGTCACTGCTTGGGTATAATAAGTCTAAAGGCCCTTTCACATGACTACAGAGACAACAGGACTAAACAGATAAAATGGAGAGGCTCTCTGTTGGCGTTTTCATTTCAGAACTGACCTAACCTAAAGTAGTTAGCTGGGCTCCCATCCCAATAAAGGTTTTTAGGCTTTGAGGGTTTTGGACACTTACCAAATGGTCTGACTAGCTAAACCAGTTAAATACCACCTTGGTGAGGCTGAGAGGCAATCTAGACAAGCTTAAACTAGATAAGACCAGTAGACCACCTTAACCTGGTTACTTTTTTATAGGCATGTGCAATGCTTTTATTGGTTATCGTGAAAACCTGATGCTAATCGTGTGAGAGGGAATTTATTCTGGTTGGTTTGTTTTGATTCAAACCTGATGCGTTTGTTCTTTATCTCTTACTTTTGTTCTTTCTGTCACTTTTGCTTTTTCTCATGTCAGATTTCTATCTCACTACTGCTCATAATCTGATGCTCTTTCAGTTCATGAAGAAATATGGCTAGCGCTCTGAACCAAGAATGACGGATCTTCCATCAAGAGCTTTTCTGTGGTCATAGAGGATTGAGTTATTGCACCACTATCGGATCAAACATCTATATAAAGCTCAGCGATCAGCTTTCAGAGTCATGTTTACCACATAAAATGTCATAGACTGCCCTTTGCCACTGATGCCAAACAAGCTTTGTCATTTTTTTTTAAATGAGGTTCAAGTTCAACTATATACGCTGCTCTCAGATCAGTACTTTCCACCACACCAAGCACATTCTACTGGAGATAGAATATCTACAACTCTAATTGTAAGCCTCTTTGTCCAGCATCCTCAGGGGACTCAATGTTAGATCAGAGTTAATTGTCCACTTGATGTATGTCATGTGGTACGATTGATCCACTCTGAAGGGTCCTAATGCAATGACATTCACCCAGGGAGAAGGGACATAGACGGCATGAAAGCTTCTCACTTAGCGAGTCATCAGCGGAGAGGGAAAACAACAGGCTTATTTTTTTCACTGTGAAGTCGATGGACTGAACTAGAAATCCATCTGTTGCTTTCCTGTGTGAGAGAAAACAAAGGACGGTTTAGTAATCCATGGCATGTTTTACAGATTGCAGGCTTGTTTTGTGTCGGGATTGCAAATCTTTATTGCTGTCAAAAGTAATTTTTATCAAAGGAAATTAAAGTTATTTCGCTTTGTTTTTTTTTCTAGATTAAGACATACAAAGTAAAATGACGTGTGTAGGAGAACCGGAGATGGAAGAATCTTTTGTATCTTCAATCAGACGCCGCTCAGCGATTCATCTCACTCCATGGTCATCTGCTCATGGAAACATTTGAAGTCTTCAAGACGATATGTACAAATCCAATTATCATCTTATTTAATGTGCAAACAAAAGGATGAAGTTGTCCTCATAAATCTTCCAAGTGCTCCTGGACTATTTTCATTTTCTGCACTCATATGGTGTCTTGATAGCCAGAGATTTTAACAAGAGATTTTTTTTCCCCTCGGTACCACTCACCTTCAAGTAAGATTTATAGTCGCTGCTAGCGGTTTCTCATTTATGAGTTAAGATTAGGATTTGGACGGGCCAGAAAACAGCCCCGCATCCCATAAAAATCTAATTCTGCCCATGGATGGCTGCCTGGCTATGCAACAATCTCTTGAAGAGTTATGAAGGTATGGAAAGGGTATAGTAGATACAGATCGGAAAGGTTGCAGGTTCACTCCCAGTTTGATGTACCTGAGCAACTCGGGAGTTCCAGAGATCACAATCCTACTCTATTCGCTAATACATTTTTGCCTTGAAGCAAGGCACTTAACCCCTAGTTCATCCATTGGGACTGTCCCTGGATTTTGTGTACAGTAATTTGCTTAAGTTAAACAGCATTATAACCCTACAGATGGGGCTCCCTTAATGTTGTTTTATAAAAACCTACAGCAAAGGGGCAGTGCTAAAAGCAGGAGCTTTTGGTTTTGAAAAAACAGGCTTTTTTTCTTCCCTCATTCATCACAGCGATTGCCCAGATCAATTCACATTTGTGCTTTACCTGGCTTCTAACTCAAATGCATTTCACCAGAATGCTATAAATAATGGTACATGTTTGCTATTCCTCCTGCTGGGGGTTTTCTGCAATCTATGTGATGTGCATCGGTATCTCCTAAATTGATTGTGGCTGTTCAGTGCTTTCGGAGGGAATCAGGACCACTGGATATGGTTTCCTGTTATCTTCTCCATTCTGCTTATAGAGTTGTAGTACCAAGTAGACCTTCTAGGGGGCAGCACAGCACTGTGAATGACAGTGTGGTGCTCATGATAAAGAGCACATCTGCATGCTAGCTTCTTTTGGATTCCTGTTTAATACATGCTTTCTAACACTGAAGGATAATGTGCAGGCTCTTCTTCAGAGTGGAGCTTGTGCGAAAGACAATAACAGACTCTGAACATGTTGAGACATCAAAGTAGAGTTCATCTTCCTAAATTTCTTGACAATAAAAGTATCGAAAATATTCTTTTTTAGAATTGCCTGCATTCACAGACCATCTTCTTTAAAGGTGTCTCTTCTTTTCACAAAGGTGTTTGAATACTGTTGGATCCATGTTTTATAGCCATGTTTCTCCAGATCTGTTTACTAACCATATATTATTTTTCACTCATAAATGCAATTCTACATGGAAGACTAACTTTAATCCTAACCCCAATCCTCGGGGATGGGTATTGGAAACCAATTTTGACATCCAAGCCCCTGTAACTTGGCTTGTTTGCTAGAATTCATCTAAATCTCTTGATCTCTCTGAATGAGAGCCTGTGCCTTCCAGATCGAGGCAATATTTTAAGGAGAAGCTTAATCAATGGCGACTGGCCATTATTCATGGCATTGGACCTGAACAACAAAGCTGCCCCACTGTCAGACTTCTGCCACTTAGCCGCTTGAAACTTAGACCTTTGGCACAGAATCATGGCTGGGCTACGTTCTTCCTCGTCGCCTTCATCTTTTGTCTACACAGTTGTAAACAACCCTGTCAAGTCTTCATTAGAGAGGTGCAAGATGATACACGAGGAAAAATAAAGAAGACTCACCTCCATAGCAAGTAATCACCCATTACTAGACAGAGCAAGACATCCGAGAAGGCACGTCCATTAATCATTACTAGCAACCCTCAAATTCTCTGTTTTTTAGAAGGCTTAGTATCCACTCCATTTGCCTTGACTTTCTGCGTGAGCTTAACTTCCACTTATGCATTGACATTTTAATAGCTGAGAGTAGCTTCGGCCCTGTTTCAAAATTTTAAATAAAAAAGCTTGGACTTCGTCCCTCCCCTTTACACTCTGCTGGTAATCAAAGAATGGACGGGCCTGCCAGTTATCAAGCGCTGCTAAGAGGGTGAATGGATTAAACGCTCCCTGGAGGAGCTGCTATGCCACCTTTGCTAGCCGTTATAGCCTACTCCAGCGGAGGTAGTTCAAGCTAAGATAGTTCAGCCCCTCATCCAGTCCCGTTTGCAGGGAATTGTGCTGATCTGTCTTGAAAAGCTGTTCCTGTCATCCCGGCTTGAATTGTCTTGTGCCTTATGCCCAGCTAATGCTTCGCTACTGTGTCAAACGCCAGAGGATCCTCATGCTAACCTTTGATTAACCTCACCAAGCCATGAACGCAGTCCTGAAATGCCCTGATCCTCAATTCTAGTTTTGCTGAGACTAGCAAGCCATTAGCTGATGAAATATATGGCAATTCTCTGAAAATGAATGATGATGAAGTAATTTTGAGAACACGTGTCTATGGCCAGCCCAAAATCTGCCAGATCATGAGTCCAGCTGTTTTTGTGCTCTTGTTGCTAGCTTCACTCAATTGTGTCAAAGTTTTATTATGCTCAGACATATTATAAAGAAACTATATGCATTTCTCGATGTTGGTCATGTTGAAAACTATAGCTTTCCTATAGATCTAGGAAGTACTTTATGTGGATTCAATTTTAGATGTACAATCCTTATGAAATCATGCTACTGCATTTTTCACAAGCAGTTGATTATAGTAAACTGATGAAAATGGCTTCTCAGAAATATCTTGTAGTACTTTCAATTTTAAGTCAAATGTAAGAACATTACAGCTGTGTTCTAGCTTGAGTGCCCTGAAATTTTCCCATTAAGTCTATCATTTTGTTTGGTACGAGTAAACAATTTTGGGACGAGGGCCCTGAACTCTTGCTCGCCCCCTGGCCTTTTCACAATAAAGCTGTTAGCACAAACTGCCAAACAAAATATGACTGACGCTGACCCCTGACCGGCAATAAACTGAACAATTTCCCTTACACTGCAAGATTCAGAGCTAAGCCACAAAGTGGACAATTACATTAGAGGCTTGTTTGAAGAGTGTGCCGACTAGTTTGATAACAGCATCAAAGTGGAACATTTTCAGTTTTTTGTGGACTGACACCAATCAAAAACTGTTTTGAGATTACTCAGAAGATTTTCACATACACTGAATCGTAAGACTTTTGACTGCTAGCAAGAGAGGGCATGTGTACTTAAAGGTGAAATGTGTAATTTCTTCACTGCTAGAAGCGGAACTCTGTCTGTTTTAGTGGCCTGACAAACCCAGAATTTGGCAGTTTAAGATTGGACTACCTGTTTTGTATTATTTTAATATTATTTAATTATCATATTTTAATGCATTTTTGACCACTTTTCTTCATTTTGTGGAATACAAAAAGGATATTTTGAAAAATGTCTCCAATGTTGTTTTGGACCCCAATGACTTTCTTTATGGATAAAACAGTTTTCTTTTGTGTTCTCAGAAGAATCCATGTCATACAGGTTTAGAACGACATGAGGATGAGTAACAAAGACAAAATCAAAATTTTTGGGTGAACTATCCATTTAAATTCAAACAGTTGCTTCACAGTGGTTTGGTCCCTGCCTTTTTGGACTGAAAAGACCAAATCGTACAAAATCAGACAAAAAATCTTATTTTACTGTTAATGGGGGAATGTTAAATGCACATCCCAGGCTTTACCAGTGGCAAACTGATAAGGAGAGTACAGTGATTAGCATCAATGGGCCGCTTAGTCTAAATGGAATCAAGGATTCCTGAACCTCATTTATTTGAGTCTCCGAGTTCTGCCCAAACTTAAATACTCTCCCCTGTTTAAATACAAATACTCTCCAATTCAACCCAATTCTGAGTTGATATCACACAGTTTGGTGACTTACACAGTTGGCTGAGCTGCTATGACAATGAGATATGGGCATAAAGAAAGTGTATTGATCCACAAGCAGCACAAGGCACACAGTTTTCTCAGTGCATGTATATAGGTGTTTTCTAATTTGTTGTAATATTAACCCATAGTGCTATTAATAAGCAACTTCCAAGGCATGACACAGCGTATTTTATTTGTCAATGTTTAGAACTGGAATGGTAGCAGTCTAGTGAATTTACTCTAGGGCTCCTGAGGAAATTGGTTCATGTGAATCATGGATAGAAAACTTGTATGCATATTTTTATTTGCTCTTGCGTGCCTTTACATTGACAGTCTCTTTCTATTTTCCCACACATGGTTTCCTCAAGAGAGACGATTGTAACCCTCTCTCATCCCACTCCTGTGAAACGTGAACATATGCAAATACACTTGTAATTGAATCTGCTGGGGGACTTGGCACTTGAGTGACAGTGAGGCCATGTCTCCTCTGTTGATTTCAAACAAGTACTTTTTTCCCTCGTTGTAAACCAGATACAAAACATTCAGTTGGTGCAGACGACATGCTATGTTGTTCTTATTACAGAGAATGCAGCACCTTCAATTGCGAACAAAATAGTTTCAAAGGAACATCGGTGGTGTTTCATTTGCTCCGGCACAAATACAAGGATGCCGTACACGGATTACAGATGTTTTCTTTGAATCTCACTGTAATGTCACTGTAATCTCACTCAATGTCACTGTAATTCGCTGTGAGCATTGCACTGCTTGAATCACCCTGTAAATCGTGTGCGGATCAACCCAGCCAATGAGACTGATGGGAATTTACATCCGCTCACATTTTATGTCTGTTTTGACATTTATCTGAGGGAAGCTGTATTCATGCTGCTTAGCAGTACAGTATATATGCGTGCAGGTGTGTGTGTGATTATATCTGTTCTGTTATGTGTAGTGTAGTGATGTTTGCCAATCTATTGCTTCACCCAAGCAAAAAGAGTCATTTTGTGTTGTAATCAAATAGTAATGCCTTTTCTACAAATGCTGTAAACTTTGGTGTGCCAAGGCAAAATGATATGTTGTTGTGAGATGTATTTGATATCTTATATTCAAATAACTATTTTCAAACATAACATGAATTTAGCTTGAAGAGTATCAGTTTTCAAAATGTTTCAGTGAATGAGGAACAAAAGGAGTAGTGAATGAAGTGGATATTTACCTTGGATCGCTTGAAAGAGAATATGAAAATGCATTCTGTCATTTGCCAGCAATGAAGAAGGTCTTTAAGATCTACACATGCACTCACACAGCTTGTGAATGACTCAGAGGTAAAGACATTTTATCAAAACAATACAACAAACACTTAAGTACCACGATGAACCAAGTTACCTTGGTAATTTTATGGTGCTATTTGAAGTATCATAGTATATACATATTACTGTTCACATTAATGTATACATTACTGTTGGGGTGAGCAACTTTTTTTTTTTTTTTTTTTTTTTCAAGGATGCATTAAATTGATCAAATGTGGCAAAAAAAATCGTAAATTATAAATGTCTTTACTATTTAAACGTCATTATTTTGAACTCTATTGATCAATGATTTTCTTGAGTAACAAAGCAGCATATTATAATTATTTCTGAAGGAACATGTGACACTGACGACTTCAGTAATGATGCTGAAAATTCAGCTTTGCCATCAATTAAAATATTGAAAAAGATTTTGTAATAGAAAACAGTTATTTTAAATTGTAATGATATTTCATAATAGTATTGTTTGTGCATTTAGTTTTGATTAAACAAATACAGCCATGGTGAACAGTGAAAACAACAACAACAAAACATACCGACTTTTTTCTTTTAAAAAATCACTAAAAATATGAAAAGTGCCTTAAATGTAGCTGGCTGAATGTCTCCGCTAAAGCATAATTTAGCTTATTGAGCCATTTGACCTTTTCAACATTTTGTAATTTATTCTAATTTAGTCCAAATTCAGGCCTTATTTTTGTATACCCATTTGTGGACTATGTCCAAAGTATAATTGAGGTCAGAAAGTGAAGTTCTTACATCTGTCAGAAAAGACCATGCATAAAAATTTTCCTAAAATTTTCAGAGAACTGTAATGAAACTTGTGTTGACTTCTATATGAACAAAATTGTGAATGAGAAAATAGCAAGTCTCACAGATGACCCAAATGTACAACATTGAATTACGATTGTATGGAGGCACTGAATAGCTGATCATTATGTGCAAAAACAAGTTGTTTAAAATAGACACCCTTTGGTAGTTAGCCTCTACTTGTGTGCAGGAAAGTAAAATACATATTAGTTCATTTTTAGTAACAGACATGCTGTCATGATGTTCTTTTTTTCTAAGCAGTTTTGATATATTGGTAACATAAAAGTGTACGTCTGTGGCAGAGTGCACATACGTCTCCCTCTATGTTGATGTTTGCTGGTTCTCTGACTGTGAGAAACCATGAAATGCTAATTACTTTTCGACACAAACTCCGTGGAGAGATGTTAGATCAACAGTAAATAAACTGTGGAGATAAATAAGAACCTGTTTACATTTCTGTTTACATGCTTTCAATCTTCACTCCACATGATTTTGGTTTCGATAAACACATTCTTGGCTTGATCCTTGAGCTTGATGTAATTAATCTTTGTCTCAGCTCATAAATCTGGACTAGACCATTCAAATTAGGGTTAGATGTTTAAACAGTGACTTATTATTGCTAAAACTTGATCGCCGGTGGGTCCCTTGGAACCTTTCGGTTCGTAAATCCAGGTGCTCTACCTTAGAATGACCTGGTACTTTTCAGCTGCTGTGCTTATTTCATCTGGGTGGTACTGGAAGGCAGAGAGTGGTACAGCCTCAATGCTACTCCCATCCTAATTTGCAGCTTTTAGTTGTTCATTAGCATGGTAATTAGGCTGCTGGGAGATGCAGAGGCAAAATTTATACCTGACAGTTTCAGTGCATTGCGTATGATGCGGCGGGCATGCAGGCGGGCATGGAGAAAAAACGTGCGTGGGTGCGCTTTCGAGTTTGGGAGGGGTGCGGGATGCTCGTTCTTTCTAATGAAGCAGAATTTTTGCTGAAGACAGGCCTCCGTTAATGGAATTTGATCCTAGTTATTAGATTGCAAAATGTGCAAACATAGGGGACCTTTTTTAGGAGTCGGCTTCCTGCCATTATGGTCTCTGTCTATCTGTTTGCACCGTTCGAGCTGGACTCCCTCTCTTGCTCCTGTTTTTGCTCATTATGTGCTATATCAAAATGATCTCTGGTGTCACAGGACAGACGGATTGTGTTTGAGGGCACCACACTGGTAGCAATGGCCCGTGATGATGTTTGTAATTAGGATGGAACTGTGGCTAATACTCATAAATATGACCCCTGACAACTGCATTTACACAGCTGAAGTTGCTCCATTTACAGAAATGCATCCACCCTTAATTGCTAGGTGAAAAAAAAGTCAAAATTAATAGTTTCTTGCTTTTGCTCCTCCAAATGAGAAGGTCATTTTTGCAACAGCATTTATTCCTGTTTATTTCTAAGAAAAGTTGTGATTTACGTTAGGGTGTGTTACTGCGTATTGAACCTTAAACCGCATATATTCTCATCACCGACCAGCCAGTCAGGGTTTTGATGAGATTTATCGATAAACAGTTTTTGTTGCCATGATACGCTGCAGCTCAGCCTTGAGGAGAATTGTGATTAATGTTTTTGTCTTCGTCCGCTCTCTTTAAGTATTAAGGAACAGGAATATTGGCCGAGTGTTCTATATTAATTAATTCTCAGCTAGCTTGTGCCCTCAAAAAGATTTGTAGTGGATTAATATTAGATACATGCGTTTTCTGTGAAGTTGCTTTGAAACTTATACATGAATTTAAGTATCCTAATCTTAAGGATATCAGAAATAAGCAGAACTTCTTACAGAGTGAATTTACCCTGTAATTCAAAACTGAATTACAATCACAGATTGAATGCATAAATATCGTTGTTACCAAACACCTCCACAGGTTTGGGATTCACCTGGATGTCATAAAATACTTCACCGCTTCTGAAAAAGATAAGTTGTTAGCTGGCGCACATTTGGACACCCATCTCTCCCATAGATGATCGCAGCAATAAGGTTGTCAAAACACACTTCAGCACTATTTCACACTCTTCGTGCCTGACTGCGACGTCACACAAAGCGGCTGGAGTGGAGTTGAGTGCTGTTTCTGGACGATGGACAAACAGATACAAGCGCTAGACAATACCAGAGTGCAGAGGCCCGAATGCTGACAAGGGGGCCGATGGACGGCTTTAAGTGGCAATTTCCATATTTTTCTGCATGGTTTCCCCTCTGGCTGGGTTACCATGGTGTTTCTGTCAGTGCCAATGATGAAATCTGCCAAAGACCTCTTGCTAATGCACCGGAGAGGTAATTTGGGGGACAGCTGCTCTGGGTGAGAGAGGCTTGGCTTCATCAATGTGGCTTTTATACAAAAAAGCATCTCTCTCCTGGTCCTGAGGCAAAAAAAACGGTGCGCAAATGGATGCATTTTGTGCAAAGTGTGATATTACGTGACTTTCCACGGGAGTGTTTTAAAACATTCATTTTGGTGCACGTTTCTTTGGAAATGCTAAGTTTGGGTTTCCTTCCAAAATACACGTGCAGCTTTGGGTTTAAAAAAAGAGCTTGTGGAATGTACGATGGCATGCATCATTGACAATGACAAAATGTGAAAATTGTTTGGAGGAGTGTTTTAAATATTCATGAGACGGGCTTTTCAAGGTGGGCAAAGACAAGGGAATCCATCATTCGCTTTGAAAATGCAGTGATGCTATTAGGAGATAAATATTTATTACCGGTTCATGTACGCTGCAGCTTGAGAAAACAGAAGATTCGGATGCAACATCACTGCTGACTGCCAGTAGGCAACTATTGGAGAATCTGTGACACCTTCAGTTTCATTAAACCAGGTGCCGGCTGTATCCGTACAAGCGGGGTCAAAGAAAATACCTGATGTACTTCACTTGAAGGCTCGATCACTTCCTTTTTTCTATCTCTTCACTTTCGACTCATCAGAGAAGTCTTATTATTTTCTCCACCACGCTTGGCTTTCTATCTTGACCGCTCTCTTTCTGGGCTTCATTACACAGGCTGTCCACATCTGAAATTGAGGTTACTTTGGACAAGGACACAATCATTCTTTCGAAAGCACGCTGAACTTGCGGCAGCCCCGATCTTCTTTGTTTGTGTGTTTGGCAGGTTTTGCACTTGATAAAAGACCCGCAGACGTCTTCAGAGTTGGAATGGAGCACCTAACACCAAGAGTCCCGGAGCAAGAGGGGTGCCTGCGACCGCAGAGAGGCTGTCAGCCGCAGAAATGAGAAATCTTCCACTCCTGGAGAGACCGCTTAGGTGAGTGGAAATGTTTTCTGCTCCGCCTCATCCGTGTGGGGTGCTTTCTCAAGATGTGGGCCGTATCCGTTTGGCCGACCTTCAACTGGAAAAGATAATGGATCTTTCCTGCTGGCAGTTTTGGAAGTTCACCAGTGAGTTTGCTGGTGTGGAAGATCCATCACGTCCCTGTTGCTTGTTTTAAACATGTATGAACTGTGACTGATGGTTCCTCCAATACACAGATCCTCATTTTGCTGCGATCAAAACCGTGCTCGTCCTCTCAGAGGTTTCTAAAATTGAGTTACGTTGCGCCACAAATAGAAACGACCGCTTCTCGTACATCAGCAGATATGGGACAGGGGACACGAATAGATTACGACAATAAAGAAAGGACGACTGAAAGGGTTAGATGACCCGGTAATGACCTTTTGATTAACCAGTGAAAGTGAAATACATAAAAACTTCAGTTAGAAATAAAAATGTCTGCTCAAAGAAGAAAGGCCAGGAACCTCTACAGATTTGGTTTGTCAAGACACCTAAGGGATTAATAAAGGTGTTTTCTCAACCGAGATTAGTTCTGTTCCCAGTTTCATTCCACATAGGATCCATCAAGAACTCTTCGATCTTGACATTTAAGATTTTTCCTTCAAAGAAAGTAAAGAAAAGGCAATTTAACATCCAAACCACTGTGGAATTCAATTAATTAGTTGTCCATATACACTTGAGGCCTTTTCCCTAGAAAGTAATTATGAACCGCTATCGATTTCAGTCATTACCTTAATTAATTCACTAAATTTATCATGTTAAAAGATCACAGAAGATTAGACATTTACTCTTTTGCTCGATGGTGTATCTTCTTATCATGCGAAGTGGTTCTTCAGATTAGTAAAACGAAGTGACGACTAAATTATTATCTTAACGTTTGTCTTTGTCCAATGCTCAATAATTAATGGAAAATGCTATAAAGTTTCAGTGCAGGTACCAGCTTAACAAAACAATCAAGTGGTGTATTTCAAGATCGGCTCTAGCGTTAGCTTAGCTGCTGGGGCATGAAGTACTTATCCAGCGCTTGCTTGACCTGCCAATTCCCGTGGCCCTTGAGGAATCGATAGTGTTTGAACCCTCGCCATCATGGCAAGCCTCTGCCACCCCACACATGGTACAACAGATCAATTCTCCTCTCGGCCTGCCTAGAAACATGGCCGATGGGTTTTATTTGTCAGGATATATAGTTTCAGTGGTCTACTATTACTGAAAACTGTGTGCTCTGTGTGCTGCCCACTTAGTAGGGGTTGGCATTTGTAGTATATTGCTCAAATTTATTATTTAGCTTTCATTAGTCAGTTTTGAGTAAAATGATTCTCAATGAAATATATTTAAGTCTCGAGAGATGTAAATAATGTTAATAGATTTGACCAATACTTATTATGGAATAAAAGCAGTTTTAAATATATTAGTTTTTTACTAGGGAAGTGTAGACTGATTCCAAAATAAATTACTTTTATTAAGTAGTATTTTTTAATAGAAAACACCATACAGTTTACAACTTACTTATGTTGAGCTTAAACAAATGAAAATGCTGTCGTAATTTACTGACCTAATGCCATTCCAAGCTTGTATGACTTGCTTTCTTTTGTATAACACCAAATTAAAATTTGTTAAAGAATGTTTGTAGCCAAACAGTTTTGATTCCCATTGACTGTCATGATTGGGGTGTAAGGATGAGGCGAGGACTCAGTTGTTCAGGAGAATGGGCTTTTTATTGATGATAAAATAAAACAAACAAATTAAAACTACCCCGTAGGGGAAAAACAGGACAGCTGGCAAGGCAAGACAAGACAAGACAGGGCAGGAACTGGAAACATTCGATGACAAACTGGTACTGAATTGCAACACAAGGAGATAATAAAGGGAGCATTGAGGAGGGTAACGAGGGAAGACAGGTGGGGCAAATTAACCAATAATCAGGTAACAAGATGGGTGAGGTCAAGACAATTGACATGAGATTACATGGCACACAAAAAACTAAGACAAAAGCCATGTGCTCACACAAAACAAAAACACGAGCACATGGCCAGAAAAACAAAACCACAAGCCATGTGAAAAACAGGACACGAACACACAGCTAATGAGAATACTCATAAGCCATGTGTTCACACAAGACATGACAACATAAAAACACGCAGCCAATGAAAAACACAAGCTGCGGGCCACACAGCACAAGACATAACATGAATGCACGCAGCCAATAATACCACGAACTGTGTGCAACACAAAACACGTGGACAGAAGAGTGCACGGCCGAGCGAACTCGAGACCACACACTCACATAACAAGACAGAACATGGAGCACAAGTGTCCGAACCCATTCACGAAACCTAAACTCAAGACATGAGTGCCAGGATCAGAACACCACGCTCCAACACGAAACAAGGCACGCAGACAAGAGAGCGCATGGTTCGAGCACCCTCGAAGCCGCACGCTCACATGAAACACAACATGACGGGAGTGTCATGGCTCTGTCACAAATCCATGAATGATACCAGACCGAAGTGACAGAACCCTGACATTGATTGCCATTGTACTCTTTGTCCATACAATAGAAATAAGTGGGAACCAAAGATTTCTTGAAAATATAATGTTTCATTTGCTGCTTAAATCAGTGTATTTACTGGCTGGTTGTTTATATCACAGTGTTCAGTTAAACTTAATGTTAAAGGAGTGAATCTATCCATCCATCCATCCATCCAGTGGTGTAGTCTAGTTTTTTGTAGTGAGTATACTGTGATTTTTTCCTTCCCAGCCTCATACTCAACCGTACCAGAGCATCCTCTCATAAGCACCACCACACTCACTAAACAGGGCTCTACGCTTACTTTTATTTTTAGGGGCACAGTAAAAAACATCAGGAGCACATTCTCCTCAATAACAAAAATGTACCTTCCCATTACGAAGTAATATTGAACTCCTTAAAGTGATTTACAGGGCATTTTTTTCTAACTTTATTTTAAGTCTTACCTTTCATGTCAAATTCAAAAGCGTATTTGTATAAGCTTTTATTTTCACTTTTCTAATTAAAACAATGCAATAAGAAGAATAGGTTACCGATCAAATAAAATAATGATTCAATTGATTTGTTCGAACGGCTGATTCATTCGGGAACTATGCAAGTCCCTGCATCCCAATGTGCATATTATTCACCCTATCTGCTCCAAATAGTATTGAAAATTAATAATATAATTTAGTATTTAGGATGGATAGTATGCACATTGGGACTCAGGCAGTGACAGTATTTATGAATGAGTAATTGAATTGACTCACTAGATTCGTTTAAGTGCAGATTAAATCTTAAACGAAACAACGCTGTGTTTGAATGGACGTGCAGCGGCTCAGTTGTGAGTTTATTTGAAATGATTTTAGTTGACGAAATAGAGCAAAATCATGCAATAGGCTACTGTTATATCCAGACAATGTAAATCTAAATATTAATATTTATTTGTTTATTGAAATCACTCATTGTTCTTATATGCCAACAATCCCCTGCTGTTACAGTTAAGTTAATGACAACGTATACTCTACCACGTACCAGGTAACGTTACGATAGCATCGGTCTCGTTTTCTGTACCGTGTAGGATATTATCAGTCTTCTGGCTCATTTTATATCATTTCTATAATGTTAATGTTCCTGACATCTGTTTGCAGCGTCACCCGAAGCAGCAGCAGCTTCAGGGGCAGGCTTACGAAAACACTGAAAGGGTGTAGTTCGTTTCATATCTCCTTTATTAGTTCATTTCAAGTTTAGCAATAATCATCAACAGAAATACGGCGTGATTGTCAGAACAGACGGTGCTTCGCAACAACACAAAGAAAAACGATGTTGTTACGTATCCGCATGTTTTTAAGAGGGTATATGCAAATCCTTGACCTTCCCTAGTGAGTATACGGCGTATACCTGCATATCACGTAGACTACACCACTCTATCTATCTATCTATCTATCTATCTATCTATCTATCTCTCTCTCTATCTCTCTCTCTCTCTCTCTCTCTCTCTCTCTCTCTATCTATCTCTCTCTCTCTCTCTCTCTATCTATCTATCTATCTATCTATCTATCTATCTATCTTTTGACAGTGGAATTGCACGTCTTGTTTTCCAAATATTTCTTCCTGAAGTTCTAAAAGAATCATTAATGTAATCTTTAAAGAACTATAATCAAAACTATATATAATTTGTTATGACTCCCATCCCTACTCACTGTTAATGCCAATGGTTTTGAAATGAATTATTCAACAAGCACATATGGCTTGTGTTTGAGTGTCCACATAGATTTGGCCATACCGTTATGATTCCATTAAAAACTCCAGTGATGCATCTTGCCTTTGAAACCCATTTTTTAAGAGCTTTTTTTCAATCCCTGGTGTTCCTTGCAGCACAAGAGTCATCGAACGTCTCGAGTAGCAGACCTCCTGCATGCATTTGTCATTCCCACATCCTCCACGTCTGTAGTGTACCTCCGAGGAAGACATGTTTGCTAGATCTCTTTTCTCTCTTTCAGTTGGCAGGTGTGTGTGTTTATGTGTGGGAGAGAGCTGGGGGAATCCTGTTGTGATCGATTGACGCCATTGACAGATGTACGCCAGCGAGGAGAGTGCTAAACTGAGGCTGGCATTACTAAATTAACACTTCCCAAATTGATCTGCAGGGGCAACTTTAAGACACCGATCTCAGGCCTCCGCAAACAGTGTCATCTGCCGCCATCTTTCCCATGTAACCTCTGGGAATAATGCACCAGAATCGATGGGGCGGATTCCGGCATCACAGCCCTCCCTCCTCTCAGGTTGTATTAGATGAGGGCAGGACCGTGGGAGGAGGAAGAGAGGGAGAAAAGCAAAACTGAGAAGGCCATTATGGAACGAAGAATGTATCCTCATGAGCAGGCAGCGGGGTTGGAGATGGCGCAAATGAGAGAGCCGACATGGCCATTCCTGCGGCCTCATTACCTTAATGGAGAACCATCGGTTCTGCTAGGGTTTCTCGAAAATCTCCCTTATCACGATTGCTTTCCTCTCTCCGCACAGCCTTAACAGTGTCAAATGAAGAAGGAGAGAAAGAAAGAAAGACACAGAAGCAAGAGCTAGCCGAGCGGTTTGGTGAATTGCAAGGGGATATTTGTGCGTTCGGTACAGTAATGAGGTCTTGATTGGGACTGGAATCCACCGTCGTACTTTATAAAGCCGCCTGTGGTTGACACTGCGGCATTAGACGATGGGAAACCGTGTAAGCACTGGTTGGGACTTCTCAGCAAAGGCAGAGAACAAACATTAGGATATAGATTTAAAGCACTATGGTGGGATAAATTACTTCATGGTTTAAAGGGTTAGGTCAACCAGAAATCAAAATGTTGTCATCATTTACTCACCCTCATCTTCATTCCAAACCCAAATGATTTAGATGGAGTACTAAATGAGATATTTAGCAGAATGGTATGTGTCCTCTTTTCCAAGTGAAATGTGAATAAGATAAATTTGTGTATTTCTTTTGGTTTTATGTGATGTTTCCAGCATTGCAATTTGGCACGTAATACATAACTTGAACATAAGAACCTTGAAAAAAAAAAAAATGAAAATGGGATTTTATTTCTTTTCATATTCACTTTTCTTACTGTTTATTGTTAAGATTTATTGTTTTTCATTAATTTATTTTCAAATGTATTTGTATTTATTGTTTTAAATTAGTTGTATTTATTAATTTATTATTTATTCTAGCAGTCTTGAAAGCATTAGTACGAATTTGTTGAAAACGTTTTTTTAAATGTGTTTATTCAATTATTGATTTACATTTAGTGCTCAGTTTTAATGAACAAATATTTGTAAAGGGAACTTTACATTTAATGCTAAATATAAAACTGTCTTGGATTTATGAGGTGTTTTCCATGTTGCAACCTGAGATGCAATATATGTAATGATATTAAAGTAACAATCCTGGAAGCATAAGTAAGGATCTATAGAAAAAAAAGCATTATTTGTTTATTGTTTTATTATTTTACATTAAAAAAGTGATTTTATGTATGTATTTATTTTTTCTCTATTATTTATTGTAATATTCTTGAATGCATTATTTAATGAACAAAACATTTGTAAAGACTTTACATTTACTGAAAATTATACAAGAAAAATAATAGCTAAAAGTAAAAAATCAGAAAACAAAATTACAAAACATTACTAATTTGTGGTATGGCAGGGCAATTAAATATGAAACTACTGCAGAAATCCCCGTGACACATACTTGTGACATTTTGCAATACTTTTCCTTTTGTGTTCCAGGGAAATAAGAACAATTTGATTGAGGGTAAGTAAATAATGATAGAATTTAACTCTTCAACCCTGTAACAATTGAAGAAAGAGACATTTCAGTGCCCTTTTAGAAATGATTTGGTAAATTCATGCAATGGGAAGTGTCAGAAATAATGATGTAACTCATCCTCACCTTAGCGTGCATTCATTGCGTGTACTGTCCATGCTGTTGTTGCCTGTGAGTCAGCTACGTTTCCGCAGGCCATCTTCAGCTGGTGGATGTTGTTAAGCGACAGCGAAATGACATCACAGCACGCAATAAGCCGTTGATTCGGTGACCCAGTCTCGAGGATGTTTTTGTTTCTTCACTTACATTGTCAAGGGCATCTTTTATGATGTTATCTGGGAAAGAATGTGGCATTTTTATCAACGAGCCTCCCTACTACCCATTTTGCCCCACAGCTTTAAACTTAGACCCAGCCGTAGCGAACAAAAAATAAAAAGAGAACCTTCAGAGAGTAGAAGTCCTTGAATGCTGGCCGTTGGTTTTCATTTGGGAATTTCAAGATAAGATAAGAGGAAACTACTTGGCAGAGAATGAAAAGAGAACAAGTTCTTGCAGTTTAGCATTTTATAATCAGCACTAATGAGGCCTACATCTTTTTTGTGCAACTATAGAATCATTTCACTCTGGTAACAGACGGTAACCTTGGCAAATATGATATATTTAAGTGTATTATGATTCAGGACTTCAAACCGGAGCTAATTAATGCTGCTTATGGCGATCATATATCAGCGGCAAATAAGGATGTGCTCACCTTATTGTCTCTCTCGGCATTGATCCGAGTGTTTTGGATTACCTTCAATTTGATTTAAACAGGCCGATATGACATCATACACACATAAGCAGGAAACGGCCTGATAAATCAAGGTGCTGTTGGCACCTTCAGGGGTTTTCTTAAGATTCAGACTCGAGTCGAATGACCCTGCGCTTGCTCTCTCTCCCTGAAAATTTCCCCGGCGTAGTCGCTCCCCTTACAATACAGCGGCATCATCAATAGTAATTTATAGGAGGGACGCTTTCCACACCGATAGATGCAATGAAGATTCATAGCTGCCATTTGAATGCGGATGTGGGCAGGTGTGTGCACACGTGCGCTGGAGATGAGGATGAAAAATGACACGTGCACACCTTTTGCATTTTTCTTTCTGATAATGTGGCCTTGCTTGTCCGGCGAAGGCAGAGAGAGATCTGGAAAGTGGGAATAAATCCCTGTTGTGTTGTACAGGTGTGATGCTGGATTTGAGGGTGATGTGGAGGTCTGTTGAAGGTCAGTAAAAGGTCATGGTTACACCTGCGCAAGCATACATTCCCGAGATGCATGGAGCCGTGTTCATCTAATGGCACTAAAGTGGTAGATGCCCTTTAACATTGATTCAGAACAAGTCACTTTCCTCGCTTTCTGAATTTGCTGTGACACAGCAAAATAAATCATATTTAGCTTGAGCTTTAAATGTGAGTTTGTAATCTAAATTGAATATGTTGGGATAAACTGCACCATCAATTAGCAAATAATATAATTTTACTTTGATTTGTCCTTATGAGCTGCCAAAACAAACATACAGTGTGAACTGAGTAGTCCGATTCACAAACAAATGAATCTTGTAAAGGGGGTTCTTTTTAGTGAATTTAACGGGATAGTTCACCCAAAAATGAACATTTGATGTCTATCTGCTTAGCTCCAGGGTATCCAGAGACCTTGTTTCTTCAGTAGAACACAAACAAAGATTTTGAACTCAAACCGTTGCAGTCTGTCAGTCATATAATGGTAGTCAGTGGGACTCACGGCTTTCAGTGTAGTCTGTTTCATGAAACAAATTAATTTTGTGTTCTGTTCTTTTCAGTAAATCAAAGCATTTTTTGATTCCAGCATAAATGACTCTTTTGAGCAAGTTCCTTATAGTGACTCAAAAACATACAGTATTATCAATTCAGTCTGATTCATGAACAAATTCCTCTTGTAAGACAGTTTTTAATTGAATCAGAAGTATATGATGCAACCAGCGTAGTCCAAATCACAAGCAAATTAATATTGTTGATTATTTTTTGTGAATCAAAAACATACACTGCCACATGTGTAGTCCATTTTAGAAACGAATGACTCTTATAGGCAGGTTCTTTTTAGTGAATCAATAACACACAATGTGACCAGTCTTATCCAATTCACAAACAAATGATGAGTCGGTTCTTTATAGTGAATCAAAAACACATAGCACAACCAGTGTAGTCTGTTTCACGAAACAAATGAATCTTGTGATATGGTTCTTTTATAGTGAATCAAAAACATACAAGTTACCATTTCAGTCTGATTCATGAACAACTAACTCTAATAAGATGACTCACAAATATAAAACATTTTCAGTTTATTGTGATTCACAAACAAATGTATCAAAGCGAACCAGTTCTTTTGAATAAATCAGAAGTATACAGTGCAACAAGTTTAGTCAAAATCCTAAACAAATGAATCATGTTATTCAGTCCATTTTAGTGAATCAAAAACATACAATATGACCAGACTGTTTAATGAACAAATAACTCTTATGAGTCATTTCATGTTAGTGAATCAAAACCATACAACACGACCAATGTTGTCAACAACAAGAAAAAAATAAAATACAAACAGTATGAGCCTTTTTTATTGAGTTGTTTAGAAATACTCATTTGAAATGGTCTGATAAGTCCTTCACTGAATTAAATTAATTTGCATTTCTTATTTAAATTACAAAAAGATCATTTTTATTGCATTATAGTGCAACATGTTTGGGACATGAAGTGGACCTCAAGGGGGAAAAATGAATAAAATAGATAGTAACAGCCTTTTAACGATGTTGGGATAGCTGTATAGCTGTATAAACATCTGTTATTTCCCTTTACTTTTATTATTCCATTATTCCTTTAAATGAACCGGCGCTAATATAAATCTTCATTGTGAATCATCTATGATTCTCTGTTGCCAGTGCTGTTGTAGACATGGTTTATTTAGGATTTTGCAGAGGGATTTATAGATCTGGAGGTATTAAACTCTGGGGGATTTTAGACAGGGAAAACAAAGGATAGGAAATTGGCATGTGAGAGATGATGCATCTCTTTTATCGTGTCTTCACTGCATTGTTTTTATAAGGTAATATTGTTTTCTAGAACAAACATACATTTACAGGTAGATCTACATCTGTATACATAAGCTGTATGTTAATATCTCTTTATCTGAACAATACCGTTTTCCCGCACCATTTTCAAATCAGAGGAAGCATTGATATTCAATAAGAAGTAAACAAATATGTAAAGCTGTGTGGATTGTAGATAAGTGTTCTTGCCACTATGATTCATGCAAAACAACAAAACACAATTTTACTTTACCAATGTTGTTTGAAATAAAGCCAGCTGGAAGCCATCTCAGAAGTATTCTCCAGCTGAAGCCATGTTAAACAATGGTTTGATTTGGTTTCAGGTACAGCAGAAATACTTCTGCATTTTTGGTTTATATTTATGATTTTTTCATCAAAATTCTAAGTTCACTGTTCTGTTAATATATGGAAGACTGTTTTTGTTATGGGTTAAAATAAACACTAACAAACACTTTTACTCCCCTCCCTCATAATTTGTCAAAAATTTCAGAATTATGAATAATGTGATGGAAAGTGCAGTTACTTTTTCTGTCAGAATTTAGCAATTTTGTCAAAATCCTGAGTTTAAAAAAGGTAATTGTGATTGTTGTAATCACCCTTATAATTCAGTAAAACATTGTCAAAGTTGTGAAACTTCAACTCAGAATGGTGAGAAAAAATATCAGAACTCTGAATAATGTGGTAGAAAGTTTCAATTAGCTTTTTTAGCAAATAATATAATAATTATCCAATTTTGTCAAAATTGTGATACCTGAACTCGGAATTGTAAAAAAAGAAAGAAATAAAGTCAGAATCCTGGGTTTTAAAAGAGGTAATTGTGATTTTTATCTCATAATTCTGACTTTTTTCTTGTAATTCTAAAAAAAATGAAATTTAAACAAAAAAATGTCAAAATCATGGGTTTTTCTTGTCATTCTATCAAAATTGTTGTAAAAAAAAAAATCTATTCTAAGTCTCTCTCTCAACCCGATCTTATGAAAGTGCGTATAAAAAGTACGCAGAATAAAAATGAAAACTCGTGGTATTGATACGGAAAAAATGGACTTTGGCGTGTGTATGCTGCACGATGGGTAGGATTAGGGTTGTGGCGTAGATGCGTATCATATGTACGCCAACAAATTTCATATCATATGCACGCGAAAACACAAAGAGTAGTATGCTAGTATGCGTTTCACACCAAAGCCATAGGAAGTGAACGTGGAAGTAATGAACAGGATGGCACTAGCGTGTCTTCTTCTAAATCAGCCTGTTGTTATAGACCTCCCTGTGAGAATCAAGCCTGTGTGTGTGTGTGTGTGTGTGTGTGTGTGTGTGTGTTTGTCAGCTGGTTGTGAGTGTGAGTTATATTTGCTTTCAGCCACTCTTTACAGCACGCGCTGCATAAGAGCACGAGACTGTCAGAGCACTTCATCACACAGGCTTTTTGGTAAATGCAAATGCAGGGCTTGATTCTCCCTCGTTCATGCGTCACCCTCTTCAAGAGTCAAGGTGAGACGGGGAAAGGCAGACAGGAAAAGGAAGAGACTAGGCCAGAACCAGCTCTCAAGATAGAAACATGCACTTACTGGAGCCCTGGACTACATTGATAGGACTTTTTAGGTTAAAGCCAGGAGCTTTATTTTATGTATTTACTTACCACAGTTTATTCTTGTTTTTAAATTTTAAGAGTAATCTCATTCGTTTTTGTTGCCATTTGTACATAAAGTGCACACATAGCCTACATTTTGTTGACACTGGTACAATATTAACTTACTGATATTTAAAATGGAGATTTGTTTTTACTTTAAACATGCATAATTAATATATATATATATATATATACATGCTAGAACCACACTGCACGGATGAATACTAATGACACGTGCACATATAATATTGAATATATAGTCTACAGAGGCTTGTTACTTTAACTCTTTTACATAGACCGCTATAATTTCCCATCATCCTCCTGTATATGAGAACAGGCTCATCATCTGGCTCACTGTAAAGGGAAATGATGCCATCAAAGAGTGAATTCAGTCTCAATCAAATCGATTTTTCTATTCACGGAACAATAGCTGCTCTTTCATGTAATCAGCTGCCCTGTCATCTTCTTTCTTTCTCACAGAGAAGACCCGTTATGTAATTCAAACCGCCGCTGCTGAGTTCATCTGCAGTCTCATTGTTCATTGAAGCAGCAGCTGACTGGCTCATGCGTCTTTCTTCAACCTCTGATTGGTGCCTTTCTGGCCAACCAGCTTGGGAAGAACCGAAATGAGAGGTAAGACAAAGCTTGTTAGGCGTTATGGCAACATTGCTGTAAAGATCCTTGCTAATGTAGTATAAATCAAGGAAGATTTAGTCGTTTTATTTGACCTTACGACAGCAATGACTAAACCAAGCATGTGGTTTTTCAAGGGCAAATACTTTATTTTTGTCCTTCAAACAAAATGGCTGTGCAAAAGTCGTCTCGCTCGCTGACGTACCTGATTGTTTTGGAATAAACTATTTAAAATGCAGTTTACGAGTGCACAAATATCAGGTTGTTATGTTGAAACACTAAATATAAGAGTTAAAGACAATAATCTACTCAAGTGTGAAGAAATCAGACAGTCAACATGTCATAAATATTGACATAAATGCAGGAACAATGTGTAACAGTCACTTTTCAGATGCACCTAAGGGGTAAATATGTTTTTATATATTTTACTTAAACTATAGTTAACTTTGGCTGTGTGTCACACAATGTATTACTTATCAGAGCTGTTCCAATTATAAATTATAAATCCAAATAATGCACACATAAGTTGAAACCAACAGACGCACAGGTATCTTGGATGAAAACTGTCCAAACAGACACACTTTTGAACACTCTTTTTATTTCAGGAGAAAACATCAATTTCATATCATGGGGTCAAATTAGTTTCAATAAATTCATTATCAGCTTGTTCAAGACAACAAAGACAACAGTGCCGGCCGTGAAAACCAGAAAGACAAGCTGTATATGGTCGGTGTGGGCAGAAAGGCTGTTTTTGCTGATCTTAAATCAGTTTTGAGGTTAGCTGTATTTTTGTTGAAGTGAAAGGTTGGGAAAGCTGGTCGCAGACCCGTGCAGGAGGCCAACATTAGATAATGGTTTCTCTTGCTGACAGTGCAAGTGTCAATATTCAATTCTGGTGCGAGACAGCCCAACCAAAGCCTTTTTCTTTTGCAGACAGATTCACCTTTGACCTTTGATTTGATTTTGTTGAATGTGTGCAATGGACCCGACTGAGACCTGGAATCCTCCTGATTCCTCTCTTCCCTTTCCATCAGTTCCCTCAATGTCCCACAGAGAGCAAGAGAGATTGGAGGAGAATGAAAGAGGTGGACCCGTGTTTGTGTCTGTGTGTGACAGGGAGTGCATGAAGTCAGGTATATTTGTGGAGCTTGTCTTAAAAAAAGACGTTTTATCATATTTGACATCTCGGTGCAATGGTGTTACTCTGACTGACAAATCACTTTGACAAACTGATCTAGTTTTATCCAGATAAACCAGCCGCTCTGTTATAGTAGCCCGTCAGATGTAGATGTGTGACACAGGTGGGAGGGAAGGCATGTCAGTGACACTGACCCATCACTAACCCAGCAGATGGGTTTCACAAACAGGCTCAAACTGGCATTTGGGCAAAAATTAATCCTCTGCTGTGCTGTATGTATGTATGTATGTATGTATGTATATTACAGTATGCAAAACAGTATGTTACTGTATTGAAGAAATTAAGAAATTACTCTTTCATATGTGTGTGTGTAATATATAGTGGTGGGCCGTTATCGGCGTTAACGTGCTGCGTTAACGTGAGACTCTTATCGGCGATAAAAAAAATATCGCCGTTAATCTATTCTCAAAGTTGGGTTGGGAGCTGGGTCTATACTACGCAAGCTATGATGACTTTCACCCTGATATTTTAGCGTGGATGTATACCTAGCCGAATTGCACTGTAGGGGGCGAGAACGAGTCTTCGAACTAGAGGCTCGCAGTCCGTGATGGACAGATTGTTGTTAACGGCTGGTCTATGTGGTAATACAATCGGGCAGGACATCCAAACGCTCATCTATCATTCATCAACCTCAAATATGGCTTTTCATCTGAAAGATGTATGTAGTAGCAACTTTACATGGCCGCTCAATATGATGTTAACCTAGAGAAATGTGCGCTATTGAAGTGTTTGTGTGGAAGCGCGTTTGCGCAGGACAGGCTCCGGTGCGCTCACTTGCTCTTAAAATCTCCGTCATTCTTCGTCATACAGATAAAAGTAGCCTAATACATCTTTCGAATCTGTAAAGACTCTACGTTTATTTGTGTGCACTCAGAATAACAACGAAACGTTGCGCTTTTAAGCAAACAGGATGCGCTTTAGGTCTCATGTGAACTTGAGAATTCACCCCGTGTCACCCTCTGCTTGAACCTGTGTGTATGCCTAGCGTTACTGTGAAATTACCACATCAGACGTGGCGTGCTAACATGGATGCAGCTATGAAGCCGCCGGGTTTGCTTCAGGAAAATTTATTTTTAAGAAGCTTCCCAATGGAAACTGTAAACAGTTCATCACGACCTCTTATGTAGGCCTACAGTTCAAAATTCATGTTTAACTGAATAAACAGTTAGTAAACACAAGTACATCTTATTGAACATAGTTTATTTTCATCGCCAATTATCATAGTAGAACAGCTTTCTCAAGCAGTTTGTGATGCATTTTGGAAACAGGAGATGAGCCCCTGGTCTAATGCCACCTGGCTTGAGAAACCCTAGTTCTCAAAGACTTACTTTTAGTCATTATTTGGGTAGCACATATTCTGAATGCCTTCGCAGAATTCAAATGAGCCATTTTAATCTAGATTAATCTAGATTAATTCCAAAATTAATCTAGATTAATCTAGATTAAAAATTAATCTATGCCCAATAGTAATATATAAATGTATATACTGTAAAGTTAACAAATTAATGTGTATATTATTATTATTATTGTTCTTATTTTTATAACCAATTTTATGGAATGCCGTATTTATTGTAAAAAGAAAATGTGTGTATATAAAATGTTAGAATATACATTATATAGATGTTATAATTTTTTAATAAACAGGTAATTGTAATTAACATATTTAGTGATGTCAAACAATTACGATTAATCGCATCCAAAATAAAAGTTTTTGTTTACATAATATATGTGTGTACTGTGTATATGTATTATGTATATATACATACACACACATGCATGTATATATTTAAGAAAAATATGTTACATAATACAAATTATATAAATATATACATGTATATACATTTTCAATGTATACTGTATGTGTGTGTATTTATATAACATAATAAATATACACAGTACACACACACACACACACACACACACACACACACACACACACACACACACACACACACACACACACACACACACACACACACACACACACACACACACAAAAACTTTTATTGTGGATTCAATTAATCGCAATTAATCGTTTGACAGTACTAATTTACATATTACATAAATACTATTTAAGTCATTATTATTATTACAACCAATTTAATGCAATGCAGTATTTTATTGTAAAAATCATTTGTGTGTGTGTATACACAATATTAGTATATACATTTATATAGATGTATATAATTTGTAAATTTGAATTTGTACTTGTAATTAATGTATTTATTTATATTGCATATATACTAGTTCTGGTATTTATTATTATTATATGTACATCTTATGTAATGCAATGCAGTATTATATAGTAAGACATTACTCTTTTTCATATCCTGGCCATCTTATTGTACATTGTTTTGCATAGGTTTTATTTATTTTTATAATACTGGTAATATAACCCTTAATTATAATAATAGTTGTGGGATCTGGGTTCTAATCTGCCTTGGTATAACTTTTTGTTCAATTTATTCAGAACTGCAGCTGTAACGGGATTACATTTGTTAGCATTTTCTTTTGTGACTTGTCTAGAATGGATTGCTAGCTGCAGAAAAGATAATGTTAGATGGCATTAAAACTTTGCGCAACTGATATCAACAGCAGCAAATGCTGAACAAAACATTCAAAATAACCAATTCCAGTGCTGGATCGTCATTCATTATAACATACACGAACAAATGAAAGAATTGCATTGCCATTTCATAAAGTGCTGAGGTCGTCTACGCCTCCACTATAAGTGATGTATATGACAGTCTGAATAAAAGTGCACATCAGGCAATGTCTCCTTCTCAATCTCCATCTCATGATGATATTCTTGGCGCTTTAACGAAGCGGATTCTGTAATGTTAATTACGCACTGAACTGACCCTAGCAGAGAAACTTCATCGAAACTCACACCTGTGTAGTTCAGACCAAAGGGGATGCTGAACAACTCGACCCGTCCCTTCAGCCTTTAGTCATTCAGCCCTTTTAATCACTTCATCGCAGTTTGACCTTCCTCTGTGCTTCCATCGCCTACCTTTGATGCTTCAAACAGATACTGTAAGAATCAGCAAACGATGAATATGAAAACGGCAGTAAATCTTATGGGAGAAGGCGGAGGGGGAGCAAAAGGAAGTCGGGGGGAATTAAAAAGCAGCAAGTACTGTAGAGTTTGTGGAGGTGGATTTGCCTTCCGACGCTTTCATTGCAAGCCACATTCTGCAGTCTGACCTTGTATCTCTATAGTTTAATTCTCCACTGGATCGAGTCATTAGTATTCCAAGAAGAAAATTCATCAAGGCAGCTGGAATATATAGAAATGTGTTTAATATATAATATCAGTGATGTGACCAATTTTAAGACTGTGAGAATGTGCCATACTATTACATAGTAGTCTTTTGCTATGAGAAGATTTCCAGATTAAAGCTCGAGTTTTTATTTTATTTACAAAGCACATTTAAAAGCAGCAACAGGGCTGACCAAAGTGCTGAACAGTTCACAGACAAAACAAAACAACAGCAACAACAAAGCATAAAACAGCATGAACAAAAAGAATGAATTAAAAGCAAAATAAATAAAAGAGAGAGAGACCTGCATATTGAGATTTGATTTGAAGGCATAAGAAATATCATTTTAAACACAATTCAGAAAGAATTGCCAATGTAATTATATATATATATATATATAATTACTCAATTATATATATATATATATATATATATATATATATGGTGTATACAACATTGTTTTGAGTTAGATTGAGTCAACTGGGAATTATTAATTTGCTTGTTTATACAAAATACAAATCTATTATCAAGGATCCAGAATTGTTTAGTGGAAATGGAATCGTAATTATTGTCATCATTCAGAATTCTTGACTTTTTATCAAAATATTGTTGAACATTTGAAACAGTTGAAAGGTACTTGTGAAGGAACTTTGTGTTTGTTTTGTTTTGTTTTGTTTTGTTTTTCTGTTGTGTTAGGATTTTTGCTTTTGTTTTTTTGTTATCCCTTTTGTGTTGATGTAGCATTTTTTGCTGTTGTATTTTGTTTTGTTTTGCGCTTTTTTATTTTCTCTATTTTCGTTGTTTGGTTGTTTTTTGTTACATTTTTGTTTTGTGAGGGGTCAAACGCTTGGCTTTAGCCACTACACCTCACCACACCACCCCTTAGATGAACAAGACTTCTTTCTGAAAACTTGCATAGCCAGCAGTGCTAAGTAGTGATAAACTATTCAGATTGTCTTACGAAACATCTCTCCTGTAGCTTTATGAATCTAGTTTTACCACAGCAGCACATGGAATTGTGTTTGGCATATTTGAACACTGATATCTCCTGTCGTAGGTCACTACACGTGGTTTGCTTTCTTGTTTGTGGTGATCAAACACAAACCAATAAAGTCACTTGGTTCGATGGACTTACGTTCTTATGTTCATGACATAATTCTATTAATCTGCATATGAATTATGAGGAGTTACAACTTCAGAGAGCTTGTAAATCCTGGCGGCGGATGGCTGATTTATCGATTGCGCGTAGTAGAGATGCATTCTGCCATGTCCATGTAAGCTATAATGTTATTGCTAGTCATTAATCAAACCTGACAGCAACAAACTGCATCGGAACATCTTTTACTCACAGCTTAAGTCAACGACAGACAGAGAGACAAAGATAGATAGATAGAAAAATATGAAATTGAGAGAAAGAGAGTGAGTGAGAGCCAGCTATGACTATGACGGAGGGGGTCTGTCGTAAAAAGGAAAGAAAAATCAAGGTCTGGAAATTGGCTCCTCCTTCAGAAGATACAAGTACAGTATGGTGGCGAGAAAACGCTGCATTCAATCATGCTTTCAGTCTGATCCCAACCCACGTGAGCTACAGGAGGCCCTTTGCTTTGTAACCTGCTCTACTGAACTTTATTTTGTGGGATGGATTGTTGTGATATTTTAAAATATGTATGTAGTAACTCACATTAAAAGCATTATATATCCTATAGTTCACTGAAGTTGTAGCTTATTGTATTATTTTAAAAGTGCCTTTTGCCTCTCACAAGGAATCAAATCAGAAAAAAAAATATTATTACAATTTTAATAAATTTGTTCAGTAAATAAAAAATAATAATTTATTTCAGAGATGGGAACTACTGCAACGTTATCTACAGATTATTTAATTATTAATATCAAATACTTTTGTATTAAAATAGATGCTTTAAATTTGCTAATAAAAAAATGTATAGGTTCAAATTTCTCTCAGAATTAATTTATTAATATTAAACATTATCTCATATTATTTAACAAGGAAACAAATACGCTGTTAAATGTACCAATTTGAAAATGTAACAGTTTTGATTGTTTAAATTTACACTAATTATATATTTTTACTATTTTACTTAATCAAATATTTAAAAATAATTGTATCTTCATCTCAAACATTATCTCTACTATAAGTTTATTTTCAGATTAATATAAAAAAATGCTTATTACGCTATTTAAAATATATTATATAAAATTGGTGAAAGTGACTATTTGCACCTCACTAGGAGAAAAAAATACAGTACATATCTGTTAAGTTGTTGAAATTTCAATTTGCCCTAAGTGATGAGTTCTACTATGACTTTATCTCTGAATTAATAAGTAATTCATATTAAAAAACTAAACAATATATCTCAGTGCCAAACAAGTCTATAAGCAGCACATCGTCACAAGATAATTTATAAGTATTACCAAGAACTTAGACATAGTATATTTATTCAGTGTGACAGAACGGTCTGGGAAGATTACCAAGCAATGTCAGCATAAGCTAATTAATATTCATGAGCCCCACCTTCTCCGTGTATTGATGTCACAATTCATCTCTATAGACAGCAGCTCATGCAAACAGCACATAGAGCACTGGAGGCTCAATTCACAACTGGTTTCAGTAGAGTTTGCCACAGAATAAGCACAAAATACTGGGTAAAATAGAACTATTTTCAACAATACGTTTTGATATTGGACTGCATTGTGAGTACATTTATAATATACACTGTCTTTTATTTTGTCACAGTGCATACTGGGATTGAGGACAAATGAGTCTACGAAGGCAATAATGTTATGCATGTAACATTTAGGACAAGGAAGTCTGTGTGATGAAAACATTGATCTTTAGTTTTGCCACCCCATGAGGTCAGCAGCTAATCTGTGCTTCCTATTTGATTCAGTGCATCACGCTGCTTTAATTTCCATGTTTATGAGAACCTGAGTACAGCAGTGTTGGGCTTACATATTAATTAAACTTCCCCCTTAGGACATTTTGTGTACTAGATCAAATATATGTAAATACTTCTGGATTACTGCATTTTTAAGTCTTTAACGTGTTTATTGATTTGTTTTCCAGGAAATATGTTCTTCTCAGCACTATGGTGCAATGTGGATCCATAAATGTCAGCACTGGATGTATGTATTAACATTTAAGAGAACCAAAAGTAACTGATTCAAGCACATTTGGGCGGTGGGGGTGGTCGGACGTCCTGTCAGCGTTACTCCACAAACACCTCCCCCGTTCCCCATTGAACGCATAGCAGATTGCAAGCAAGTGCTTTGCCAGTAGCAAACTCTGCTCTAGATTTGCCAGTGTGCTCATTTCCATGGAAACCCCTCCTTTGCATCACACGCTCGCATGTGGCGGGTTTCATCGCTCTTGTGCTCAGCATCCGCCGGCGAGGTCTGAGTCACATGTTTCTGTAAAACCACATCTGAAAACCGACTGTGGTGCTTCTCCAATATCGGTTAATGGGAAAATCGGGACAGACCTTGATCAAATCACATCTTTAGTTGTTTATTTTGATACGGCGAGTGAGTAAATTACACCTTATCCGGTGTGAGGGGGAAATAAATCTAAATTTACTAAAGTGGTGGACGAATAACTAATGAACTGTTTTCAGATTGCAATTGATTTCCACTGACAACAGTGTTAAGAAAATGCACCGTTTACCAAACATACACCGTTAGAGGAAAAAGCCTTTTAAGAACCTTCACAAAGCCCTTTTCTATACAGTAACAATTCATAGTGACTCTTAAGCTCCAAAAATAGATTTAGAAAAAAGAAACGATGTGTATATTATATATATATATATATATATATATATATATACACACACACATACAATATGTGTGTGTGTGTGTGTGTGTATGTACATATGCACTGTATTTATATACACACAAACACACACACACGCGTTAATTATATGCTGGACATGTAGATCATGTTTGTAAGTATTTATTTTATTTATAACGTCAGTTTCTTTTCATATTGGAAGATACTCTTTTAAACTAAATTAATTATCAATTGTTATTAGATTTGTACAGTTTTATTTATAATGTCAATTTCTGGTATAATGGAAAATAATATTTTAATAAAATGTATTTAATTATCAATTATGATCAGATTTATACAGTTTAGTTTATAATGTACATTTCTATGTGTAATGGAAAATAATGTAATGTCAGTTTCGAGTTATAATGTAATATTGTCTTTATAATATATTAATAATATACAGTATAATATATAATTTAATTATAATATAATTATCAATTATAAATTGCATTTATAATAAATGCAGCGAATCTTAAATATACTATATTTACTGATCATTAAAAATGGCATATTTTTATGTTTTGGAAATTTAATTTAATTCAGTAAAATAATTAAGTTTTGACACCTAATTGACAGTTTTTGACTCCAAAACATAGTCTTTTTGTCACACAGAACTATCATGTGGCTTCAGAAGACTTGGAATATAATGCACGGATCATATGGGCCACTTATATGCTGCTTTTATAGTGCAATAATAGATAGATAATGTAATGCGGCACTTCAGCACCATACCCTGTTAGACTCAAGTCTGAAGATTATATCTTTGTCATAATGCTGCTGGAGAGAGAGAGAGAGAGAGATGTCATGGTTTTCTACATATTTACTTAGTAGCTCAGGGTAGAATGTATTTTTCATTAGATCTGAATGAAAATAGCGTCTTCTCGGCCCCCGTGGACATCCGCTGTTTTTCATTTACAAATTGGAAAATGCATTTTGCCTATTTTGTCACTCCTGTACTCTTCTATTGTGTTGGAAATCAATCTGACTATAGAATGAAAGAGAGAGAGAGAGAGAGAGAGAGGTGGAGTTGAGTAAAAGCCTGAAGGATGTGTGATTACTTTAAAAACACACCGACTGAGAATTCCCCGCACCATCCTTGTGGTTTTCCTGAGCTCTTTTCAAAGGTGCTCCCATCTTGTCACTCATCACCTCCTACAGCCAATCACAAAATAACCCTGTCCCCTGAGGGCCAATGGGATGGCAGCGTTTCAAAAGGAGCAGGTGTAGGTCTATGTAGGACACTGTAGCTTTTTGCTGCTTTGCTGAAAGGGGAACCTCGGCACATTTTGGCACTTCACCTGCTCAAACACATTAGCGGTTTGTGTTTGCATCGGTTTGTATTTGTTTTGTTTGTGGTGCTCTAAATAGGGCTGTCAGCTTAACATGTTAATTCAGGGTTGTTAATTTAGCATTACATTTTTTAGCATTTACTCGTTTAATTTTAAATTAAATGTAATCTAATAATAATAATAATAATAATAATAATTTTATTTGTAACGCACTTTATATTCACACAGAATCCCAAAGTGCTACAGATTAAAACAATAAGAAATGTAAAATAAGAAACAAAATCTTAATTAAATAAAACCACAACACCAACAATAGACTTATTCAAAGGCTTTCCTAAAAAGGTAAGTTTTGAGGCCACGTTTAAAAGCATTGACAGGTTGTGGAGTCCGTAAATGAACAGGCAGAGCATTCCACAAATTCGGAGCAGATGAGCAGAAAGCTCGATCTCCCATAGTGCTGAAGCTTAGTCCTAGGGGTTTTAATAGATATGATGAAGCAGAACGGAGCGCGATTGGAAGATTGTGGGGTAAGAAGTTCCTTAAGATAAGATGGGGCATCGCCATGGATGCACTGATGGGTAAGGAGAGAGACCTTGTAAACAATTCTGAATGAAACAGGAAGCCAGTGTAGTGATTTGAGGATGGGTGTGATATGATCATATTTGCGCACCCTCATCAGGATCCTTGCAGCACTATTCTGGATGTATTGCAATTTCTGTAGGTTTTTGCCTGGGATCCCGATGAGGAGCGCATTACAGTAGTCCAGCCTGGAGGAGACAAATGCATGAACAAGCTTTTCTGCATCTGCTATAGTAAGCATAGGACGAAGTCTAGCAATATTCCTAAGATGGAAGAAGGAAGTCTTGCACAGTTGTTTAACATGAGTGTCAAATGTGAGATGAGAGTCCATTTTAACACCCAAATTTGTAATTTGTAATTGTATTTAATCTAATATTAAATGTGAATTTATATAATTTACCTATTTTTTAATATAATTCCTCTTTTTAACATTTAGCCATTTGATTTTTAAATTAATTATTCATTATTAATTAATTATTAATTATTCAGTGACTAAATCTAAATATAATTTTAAAGATTTAGTCATTTAAAAGTAATTTACTTTTAATTAAAATATATTATAATTCAGCCATTCCCTTAAAAAAAACGTTATACATATATTTTATTTAATTGAATAATTCAGTGGCTAAATCAGCCACAATAGTGTATTTTAATTATGTTCACTATTTAATAGATATATAGTTATTTTACATGTATATTTTACAAGCTTTATACATACATATATATATATATATATATATATATATATAATATTTAAAAATACATACAATATTTAATATATAATGTAAAAAGTATTTACTGTATATATATCTCTCTCATTATGTATGTGTATTTTATTTATTTATTATTATTCTTTTTGCAGCAGTTTAAATTAAAGTGTATATTCAAAAACAATAATACAAAAAAAATTAATGTGACGTGACTTACGACCAAGTATGGTAACCCATACTCAGAATTTGTGCTCTGCATTTAACCCCTCCAAAGAGCACACACACAGCAGTGAACACACACACACACACACACACACACACACACACACCGTGAATACACACCCGGAGCAGTGCTGCGGCACCCGGGGAGCAGTTAGTGGTTCGGTGTCTTGCTCAAGGACACCTCGTCGTGGTATTAAGGGCAGAAAGAGCGCTGGACATTCACTCCCTTCACCTACAATTCCTGCTGGACCGAGATCCGCACTCACAACCTTTAGATTACGAGTCCAACTCTCTAACCATTAGGCCACGATTCCCCAATGTATACACACTTTGACATAATTTACTAACACTGGTAAATAGATATTCACGATGTCATAAATATCCGTTTTCCTTACTGTACATTATTATGATGTGATGCTGAAATTCACTTAAAACAATTTAGCTACTGACTGTTGTTCAGTTTTTAGGCTTTTTTTATTTAAACAAAATAGTATATAATTTTATTATCTGCCGTTTATCAGCCATAATGTTAAAACCAGGAATATTTTTTATGTCAGTGCATTCCTAATTGAGACACTGCAATTAATTGGCATTTAATGTAACTGATTTGATAACATTTTGACTTGATTGTTAACCCTATTTATAAAGAAATTCTTCCTTGTCATTATTCCTCTTCACTTTCGTCGACTTCTCTTCCCGGTCTTCCCGGCGCAGGCCTGGAGGCCCTGTGTGCTGGAGTGAAGGACGGAGAAAGCGCACGGGAGAGTAAAGCAAGGGAACAGAGAGGGGAGAGAGGAGGCAGCGGAAGGGAACATCCTTTGTTCTCAGTGGGTGTTTTTGTCATTTTTGTGAATATTATTAGCACCTCAATTGAGGGCGAGTGAGGGATGTTCTGTTTGAAGCCTCCAACGATGACTTCGGTGTGACCTTGTGGCAGACGTTGTCTCCTTTTTTCCTCTCAGAACCTGTTTTGCAAATCCCTCTAGTGATGGCTTTCTTTTTTAAACGGTATTCAGTGGCCACCACATACATATTGGTCATTAGTTAGCAGCAATTACTGTGTAATGGGGTCCTCAGACAGGGTGGCTAGTGTATTCAGTTGATTATCTTCTCCTGAGATACCTTGTACATTTCTATTAAGTTCCTATTGCATGCCATCGATCATCTTTTAAAAGCTTTTGTGGTCCGCTTTGGGTTCATCAATAGTTTTGGAATGGAACTTTGCATGTAATTACTTGGAGTGATTAGAAGTAACTTTGGCCCTGGAGTATATAAAAGAAATTGGGGTTGCTCAAACGTATCAAAACTGATAACAATGCCGATTTCTATGTGCAGGATTTCATTTTGTGTTGCTGACCAGTTTTACTCAAATACTTATGACTTCTGAATACACAATTAGATGCATTTCTGTAGTTTTACTACTGAAATAAAGATGAAAACATTTAACGAGTCTCACAAAAATGCTGCAAGTTAAGTTTGTAAGCACTCGTGACCTGTTGATGAAGAATAGCCTGTAAAAAACTAACTAAAACTAGCTATTTTAAATGAGTAGTTCACCCAAAAAATGTAAATGTTCGTAGATGTAGATGCTGATTTGGTGAAATTTAGCATTACATCATTTGCTCACCAATTGATATTTTTTAATGAATGGGTGCCGTCAGAATGAGAGTCCAAACAGCTGATAAAAACATCACAAGTAATCTACACCACTCCAGCCCATCAATTAACGCCTTGTGAAGCAAAAAGCTTGCAATTAATATGTTTTAACTTTAAACCATCGCTTCTGGCCAAAATACAAGGCTATTGCAATAACAATGCTTCCTTCAGTCAAAACGTCCATCCCCTGTTGTCCTCTCACATCAAAATACACCTACATATTTGTTTTCACTTGTAAACAGTGCTTGATCTGTGCATATTTCTCTCCTGATTCAGACAAAATGACTTTTTCACTGGAGAAAGCACTATTATGGATCGATAATATGGATATTATGGATTTGTTTCTTACAAACACGCAGCTTTCACTTCACAAGATGTTAATTGATGGACTGGAGTGGTGTGGATTATTATGATGTTTTTATCAGCTGTTTGGACTCTCATTCTGACGGCACCCATTCACTGCAGAGGATTCATTGGTGAGCAAGTGATGTAATGCTACCTTTTTCCCCGGTGAATTATTTATTTAAGGCTAGTCATTTAACTCTAAAGAACTGTTTAATTTTCTCTTTCTAATATCTCCTTATATTTGAAGTCATGAAGCCTGTAGCTGATTCAGATTCAAAGCTTTGACGTTGGCGTTCAGGACATCTGCTGGATCACATAAGGTCTTGGACATTGAGGGACAGTCTGGCGGTCCATCACAACAAGGTACAATTTCTTCTCTAGCTTCTTTACTGCACTGGTTTACAAATATTATTGGCTTCTGGTGATAAATAGCTTTTTAATTCCCTCATTTGTAAGTCGCTTTGGATAAAAGCCTCTGCTAAATGATTAAATGCAAATGAAAAAGAAAAATCATATCTCATCAGGCACAGTGAAGTGAACCAAAACCATTGTTTTAATTTCAGAGTCGTTCAAAGCATGAGAAAGAAAACAGAGAAAAATACCCGGAGCAGTCGTAAATAAGCTAATTAAGTTATTGTAAAGGTTGACTCTACAGTTAGTCATTTTTTTGTGTGTAGCATTGATGAAGAAAATCAATTACTTTACTACTTAGTTAGCAGGGGTTAATAAGAAAAATCTGTATTTTAATTTATATTTTAATAATTTTTTACATTTAAAATATTTTTTGTTATGTTATAGAAGCTTTGCCAAAGGAATAAATTACGTTTTAAAATGTATTATAACAGAAAAGTTATTTTAATAATATTTAATTTTTACTGTATTTTTTATTAAATAAATGAATTCAAGTGACTTCTTTCAAAAACATAAACAAATCTTAGCACCCAAACCTTAAAAAGAAGACAGTTGTATACAATTACATTTAGATTTGTTGATTTAAGAGATGCTTTTATCCTAAGCTACTCACAAATTAGGACAAGTTATGGGTAGGGGTCAAAGGTCGTCATACTTGATGGTTAATAATTTCTGTATACTAAACTGTCATAATACATCAGAGTGTTAAATACTTATCCACCATCTTTTTTATTGACTTGAATGCACATCACTTTGTGAATGCAAATTACTGCTTCTAATCTGTCAAACGTCTCATGAGAACTTGAAGGCAGTGAGATCAGAGAGCATCTTACTTTCATATGTGAGAAAGAACTAAATGTGAAGGACTGAAATAGCCAGTCGGACTAGCTTATCTTATCTGAACTAATCAAAATCTCAGGAAGACAGATCAGTGCAGAGAGTTGCAGTCCATCAGAGGCAGGTGTCAGGGATGGCAGCGGGTTTAGGACAGGACGTAGCCGCATCCTGACAGAGCGCCACTTCAGAGAAATGGAAATAATGACACCGCCGAGACCCTGTTCTATCACTGAAAAGGCAGACTTCTCCCATCTCTTTTCTCTAGAGGGCTGATTTCGCTGCGTTAAATTTCTGTCACCCTCTTGGAAGCTCAATGAAAGGAAATAGAGCTGGAGGGAAGCTCCGATTTTTGATGGCATGGCTGATACGCTTCCACGCGCCGGGCCGCTCGAGGAACAGGCAGTGAACTGTCTCTTTCTGAAATTAGAGCTGGAAATAAATGCTGTAATCTATTATAATGCCACTTTTATCATACTGCTACTTGTTTTGGGGTTTTCTTATTCTCCTCAGTCTTATTTGTAGATGATTCATTTATTATTATTTTAAAAAATTGCTCAACTATTGATTAACTTTTATAGTTTTGCTACTAGGTCTGGGAAATGTGATATATTCACAGTTATTTTGCAGTTCATATAATGTAGAGTGTTAAATATATTTTATTAAAAGTGTCTCTAATTTGAAATTTCAGTTGCAAACTCAAATTCAATTAATTTCCGTGTCAGTTCAAAATGTCCGTTTCGGTCTATCGATTCATAATTGATTCATCACTTAGAAGGCACTTCCATTTTTACATATTAACATGTTTTAGTAAGAATATTTGTCAATGTCTGTCAGGGTTAATGGTATAGATAAGCCCTTGGTTTAATGGTATATCTAAAGCATGTGGAGTACCCAGAAAAGCACTATATAAATGAAACAAATTATTATTATTAATTATAGTTAACTAAAACAGAAACAAACAACAAAACATTTCTGTTACTAAACATTTACTGAAATAAATGTTTTTAAAAATGTTTTATTTCATCCAAGGCAACATTTGTTTTAGTTTAGTATGAAAAATAAAATGAATAAAAACACCCAAAGACATAAATAGGCAAATTTGATATATATATAAAAAATGTATAGCTGTATCGCCTAGGTCCATTTAGCATTTTAATAAATTAGTAAATAAATAAAAATGAAGGTATGTTTTATTAGTAAAAGTTCATGAAAAGTAATTTTGTTCTTGGAAGAAAGAAAAAAACCTCAGCGAAGGGATTAGATTGGAAAATAAATAAATTGCATCTCATCAGGCACAGTGAAGTGAACCAAAAACCATTGTTTTAATAACTGAGTCTTACAAAGCATGAGAAAGAAAACACTGAAAAATGACCCGGAGTGTTCAAATCCATATTTCCAGCCAGCCAGCCGTTGGAGTGTAATCACTGGTGCACACAGATCCTTCTCTGAGCTAATGCGGTTGTATTGCATGTTTCTCACAAATGAAAATAAATCAATTGGAGCTTTTGGGGAAATATCACAACAGAGTAGATTTTCTCTAAAATAAAATGTTTCAGTGCGCTAGCAGAATATCAGTAAGTTTAAATACCGTGGTCTGACCTCAAGGTCAAAGTCATCGAAATGTTTTATGTTTTTGTATAAATTAATTTGGCATCTTGTGTGGTTTTCTGTGTAGTTTAATAAACGGAGGATTTTGCAAGACAGAAAGAAAAATTAAAAGGCAATTTAAAAAGCATATAAATACATAATCCATGCTTATTTTCCCTGCTGATTTAAGGCACTGATTGAAAGGCTGAAATTCATCAAACTACTTCAGACTCAAGAAATGATTGCAAATTGTAAACATGTTTATGTTAGTTCAAGCTATTTATTTTTTTCTTTAAGTGAGGTTTCAATCCATCTGAAGCACTCTTTATTTTGCTTTTAACTTCAAATGATTATTAAAAATGCACTGTATACTTGAGGACCGGAAAAATAACCAGAGCTTAAAGGAAAAATGCAGCCTAGGAGGACAAAAAAATAATTCAATATAAGAATAAATTGAATAAATATTACACAATTAAAAAAATGTGCTTAAGAATGGCGTACACGTTTTACAATTAATAATAGTTTCAAATTAAATATTCTTATTTTTAACACAATTTGTTTTAATCTGCTCTGAAAAATATATGTAGTTGTTTTCTCCTTGCTGAAAGACTGTGAGTCAGACCAAATATCAATCCATAGACTCGAGACTGAAGTCTACGCTCCTAGAGAAAGCCCACAGGGTCGAGAGTTTGAGACGTTGGCAGGGCACTGCTATTGTCTGCTACATTATGAGACAATAGTACGCTTTAAAGGCACAAAGAAGGGAAGAAAGTAAAGGAGCATAGTGTGCTGAAGCATTCGTTCGCAGCTCAGGTAATTACAGCATCTGTTAAGAGTTTTACGGATTGTTTTTCATCTCCACATGGCCACCACTCCTGAAAACCAATTACCTCGGTGGAGGGGCAGTGAGCTTGAAGTGAGAAAAACGCACAAATCACTGAACTTGCTTGAGTCCTATTTTTCTTTTTTGTCTGTGTTGGTACACCAATCCCATAATCTCCACAATTATGTATTTCATTGATTTAGAAACATTACATACTGTATAAGCAGCCATTCACACAGAATGCATTTTTTGCTTGAAAAGACATGAGATGCTGGAATAAGGCAAACTATAAGGTTTTGAGATGAGTTGCATTTTTTTTACTTTAGTTGCATATTTTTCATCACATCATGTGCGAGTCGCCACAAAATATGTGAGATGCGAGTAAAATGGTAAAAGATGGCAATGTAGTGCTTTTCCTAAACTTTGGACACTTTTGTCCCAGTGGAGTTTCACAAATTAAACACTTTTGACACTTTCTAATTTAATTTGTCCACTACACATGCATCACAGAGGAATTCTGTCTTTTATGCATTCTTGTCCTTCAACTGTCATAAATGTCATTTTCATTACAAATTAAATCACCATTCATTGTGTGATGGAAGTGACATGGTGGACATTTTTAAAACGTCTAATTTGAAAGGTAATAATGTGTGTACTAAATGCACATAACTATAAAACATGTAAAATAGAATTTGCATAAGTGCACCAAATTATAGCCTGATTAGAATTGATGCGCAATAAAAACATAGATATTTACGTAGATTTTTCCTCCACCAATCTTCAGCAAATAAAAGTTTCCAAGACAGAACTTTCATATGATGAAAAAATAAATAAAAATAAATAACAATTTTAATAAAACACATAAAAGTACCCGCGATGAAAAAACTCTCATGTATGAAATTACATGTTTATAGTGTGCTGTAGTTTATTAAAATAATCTATGTCACACAATAAGGCAGTCAGTGGCGCGTTTAATAGCCATATCATATGAAACGATGCACAACAAATACCCTCGCCACAATATTTCCAAAGCATTCTTGTAGTTTAATCATCTGCATATGAGTAAACTTTATGTTTTAGATTACGAGAGCAGATAATATAGTGTAATTCTGCAGCTGGAGAAGCAGGCGTACTGTTCATTATGGTGGCGCGGGGCTTTAATAAGCTTCTGTGAAAAGGGCCAGATAGAAATGTTATTTCCTTGACACCAGACACCTTATCAGGGTCAAATAACCACACATTCATTTCTTTGGACACTTTTCTTTTGACACTTTCTAATTTAATTTGTCCACTACACATGCATCACAGAGGAATTCTGTGTTTTATGCATTCTTGTCCTTCAACTATCATAAATGTCATTTCTATTACAAATCAAATCACCATTCATTGTGCGATGGAAGTGACACAGTGGACATTTTAAAAAAGTCTAATTTGAAAGGTAATAATATGTGTGTCCTAAATGCACATAACTATAAAATATTTAAAATAAAATTTGCATAAGTGCACCAAATTATAGCCTGATTAGAATTGATGCGCAATAAAAACATTGATATTTACGTAGATTTTTCCTCCACCAATCTTCAGCAAATAAAAGTTTCCAATACAGAACTTTCATATGATGAAAAGAAAAGAAAAATCAATAAAAAGTTTGAATAAAACACATAAATGTACCCGCAATTAAAAACTCTCATGTATGAAATTACATGTTTATAGTGTTCTGTAGTTTATTAAAATAATCTGTCTCACAATAAGGCAATAAGGCGCGTTTAATAGCCATATCATATGAAACGATGCAAAACAAATACCTACGCCGCAACATTTCCAAAGCATTCTTGTAGTTTAATCATCTGCATATGAGTAAGTTTAGATTACGAGAGCAGATAATATAGTGTAATTCTGCAGCTGGAGAAGCAGGCGTACTGTTCATTATGGTGGCGCGGGGCTTTAATAAGCTTCTGTGAAAAGGGCCAGATAGAAATGTTATTTCCCTTTGACACCAGACACCTTATCAGGGTCAAATAACCACACATTCATTTATGCATTTTTGCTTCTTAATGAAATGCTATTGAACAGACAGATAAATGAGAGGAGCCCCCATTAACCAGTGATTAATTGATCTCATTTGTGGCGAGCACAACACTCCCCTCTTTTCCCTCTGACCCCAATCTCTGTTTGTCCTTCGCTATCAGAAGAGTGACTTTGAGGTTTCTCTCCTCTTCGTCTGACTCTATCTATCCTCGGCTCACACTCGTATGTTTCTGAGGAACATATAAGCGGATTTGCGCTTATAAAAATTGAAAAGAAAGAGAGGAAAGATTGATATTGGGAAAAGTGTAATGCTTTGTTCTCCTGGAGCACTGCCTGATCTGAGCTAGAACTTTTTTCTATTTGTGCTTTTTTCCTATAAACCACTGTGTCTAATTGCGATGGCGTTTTTAATTAAAAGTAAGGGATGTGTGGTTGTTTGTTTGGAAAGAGAATTATTATGTTTCTTCCTCGGCTTCTCTCTCTCTCCGCAGATGCTATCTCCCATCTATCTGGCTAATGAGCGGGAGGGAAGAACCTGCTGGAGGACTTGTTGATATCTGTCCTTCTCTGACTGGCTTTCTGAGAGTTTGCGATTAGCACAAGAGCACGTTCGCTCGCTTTTGAAGCTCCAGGACGTTAGCCATCCTGGAAGAGGAACGATAAGGAGATTCTGGAGTTTGGGCTTCTCAGTCATAAAACAAAGACAACGTATGTTGCTTGTACGGAGCGGTAAACATTCAGTTAGAAAAACTTTCAAAGTGACCTTGTCCTTTGATGCTTGGAAGTTGAATACAGCTGGAAAGAAACTAAGAATAACGCACAAGTAAAACAGCTTTAGATATGTGTATCTGATAATGGATTAACAATAATCTGAATAAACAATACTCCTAACAAGTCATATACAGTACAAAATGATTGTCAACTGATTTTTTTGGTTTGTTTCAGCATTGATAATGTATTCATTTATTTATTTGAGCAGCAAATCAGCATATTAGAATGATTTCATATTAGAATGAGTTCTGGTGGTGAAAATTCAGCTTTGCATCACATGAATAAAGGGCTTTTTAAAATATTTTTAAATAGAAAACAGCTATTTTAAATCATAATATTTTTTCACAATTTTACTGTATTTTTATCAAATAAATGCAGCTTTGGTGAGCATAAGATAATTCTTTCAAAAACATTCACACATCTTATCATCCCCAAACTGTGTAGTTTGTGTAGTTCACTGGTTACACTCTACATTAAAGTTTAACAGAATTTAAGAAATCATGTATCATGAACTAATGATGAGAAACAACTTTTATAGAATTTATTTTGCTAGGCTAATCAGTGAACCTTTGTTCGTTGTTAATTCATTTTATAGAATACTTTAGAATCAGTGCAATTTTTAACAATTAATAACAGATATGAAGAAATGAACATGAACATTGCTCTTTATTTATTAATCTGCATTGAAGTTTTTGCATGTTAGCAGTTGATTTAATGTTAACAAAGAGCTTTATTGTAAAAGTGTTAATATGTTGGTGCTGTTTGTGGTTGTTAAGCAGCATAATATCTCTCATATAGCTTGAGAAAACTAGCCATATATGTTTTCTGGGTTTCAGTTCCTTCTCCCAATTTCAAGAGAGTTGTTTTCTGTGAAACTTTTTACCATGATTTCATCATTTATTTGTTTACCAAGTAGACAGCGGCATCACCGAAGAGCTTGAGATGAAATATGAAGTATATGATGCGTGAAGAAAAGAAACATCAAGGTGAATATCACTTGAGAACCGTACATTTTTGAGAGAGATTTCCAATCAAGCAGTAATTTTGTCATATTATGCAAACATATAAACAAATATAAAATGCTATTAAATAAGACTAAGCAAAACAAAAGGAGCTATTTTGTTACAGCACATTTTTAAATGTCATTTCCACCAGATAATGAATAGTACATTATATTTGTTCATATATACACTGTTTTATTCACAACTTCAAAAGTCATTTTTTCCCCAAAAGATTATTGGAGTACATTTTACAAGAAATTGTTGTTTCACTTACCTGCTGTTTTTTTCTGTAATACGAAATTTGCCAAATTAATTTATTTGTTTAATATATTTTTTTCCAAAAACTGCTGGAGTATGTTTTACGAGAACATACTTAGTCTTTCTACTTCAAACTTTCATGTTTAAATCAGTGAATTCCTTAACATATCTTTGTAACTAATTGTAAAATTTACCAAAATTTTAGCAAATTTACTGAAAGCGAAAATTGTTTTACAGCAATTTTTCTTCTCAAACCTGTGTTCACGCATTAACATTTATATTTACAATTTTTTTAACCATTTTCCCCAAAGATTATGAAGTACATTTTACAAGAAAATACTGTTTCAGACTTTCTACTTCAAATTTCCATGTTTAATGTAATGCTGTTTTTGTAATTATTTGTGAAATGTAATTACATTTTAAAATTAATTTTCACTCTTGTACCTACTCAAATCGGATTAAGTGAGAAAATGGACCAAAGTCCTCATGCAGTTGCTCCAAAGGAACTAAATATGAAGATAGATACATACATAAATACATAAATAACAGATTCTCAGTGATTCTGTGTCTCAGTCCAGTCCAGAAAAACCTACTCATGGAGCATTGACTTTGAGTTTCCCGGGCATCGAGTTCAGCACCCATCAATCATGTCTCGCTGCAGTGATGTACCTGTAAGAGAATTATGAATTGTTTGAGCATGTACATGAGCGTGTGTGTTCGTTTCAGCATTTGGACTGAGCAGCGGGCTTGGTAGGATCAATCCCATGACATTGTAACAGCTGAGCCCCCTCATTTGGGGCCGTTTGGCAGGGCGTCAGGAGCACCAGGTGTCCCCTTTGCACCCAGCGCTTTGAAGCGGGCATGCATGGACGTCCGACCTGGAAAAGACCTTTCTGTCAAAGAGAACAAGGACTGGGCACAGCGTGTGCCGCACATGTGGCTCTCCGTTTTAGTTCATGCCGTTCAGTTTGTGTGTGAGTGTGTGTGTGTGTGTTTTATAGACTGTGAGAAATGACTGCAATCTCAGCCTGGAACCGTTGCTGAAAATGTGAGAAATGGTGGCTTAACAGTTGTTATGGTGGGGCTCCTCTCTTTTTCACCCTAGATAGGTTTGTTTTTGAGATGAATTCTTTCAAGTGTTGTTTTATATTCAGCACTATGCTGCAACAAAGTATTCTGTTTTCCAAGAACATCCAGAGCCATCCGAAAACATCCTTACCAAAACTATAAGTGAAGTGAAAATGGCTTTTCACCCCATAATTTTGGCTTTGATGTGGTTCGCTTAATGGGGTTAGCTGAGAAGCCCTACATCACAGGTACAGTAAAGCGCACTGAACATATGAAGTTCAAAGTTCACCAATTATGAGATTCAAATATGAATGAACATTGATATTGATTTCAATGCTATATTTCAAAACTTTTGTGAGTGAACAAAAATGCATTTAAAAATAACATATTTTTTCCAATTATTTTTTCCATCACCTTTTGTGTGTTATAATGCAAATGCCAAAATTGTGTGAGATTATATTTTGGGCCAATCTGGTTTTCCCTTCATGATTAGAGGCCATATTTTGTGGTGTTACATTTGCATCACATGTTTTGGTTACTAAAATCATTTACATTTTTGTATCATTATTATCACCGACAAGGAAAACCCCAAACATATTCATCACCAATTTTAAGGAGATATCACTGCATGACAACTTGTAATAATTAATGCAAGATTCATACAATGATATTGTATAACTTTAAGGCCCGTTCATATCAAGAACAATAACTATAGTGATAACTATATCAGCGTCCACACCAATGGCTGAGAACATTGTATATTATAAGCTTGCTGCAGTGTTGTTGTCTGCTGCTTTAAATGCTCAGTCTCTTTAAAGGAGAGTGAATTCTGATTGGCTGTGAACAGGGGCGGAGCTAGGATGGGCATTGCCCCCTCTGTGGGCCAGTGATTTTGCCACCTTGCATTTGTAAGTTCATGCAAAACATTAGCCCAACTTGCATTTAATTGGCTTCTTTAAAAGTAAAACAAAGTGACAAAGAAAGGTAGCTTTTTATGTAATACACCAGGTTCTGTATTACTTGAACATCTCGTTAAACTTTAGTTTGAGAGGGAGGCATTTACCCTTCAAGTGTTATCCAGGTGATACTCCAGCAGCGTCTAAAATGCTTGTGTTTCTGTAACCACTGCTGTGGCTGCTCTGCCAATCAGCAATTTACATTCTGTTTTCTGGCATGTCATGTGACACCATATGTTTATCAGAGCCTGTAATGCCATCAGACCTGACATGAGACATGATGTGAGGAGCTGAAGCTGGTTGTGACAGCACCTGACAACTTCTGGAAAGCAGCAGTCTCATCAGTAACCAGGCCTCTGCCAAACACCGATCCCCATCAGTGAGACGGATTTCTTTTTTTAATCCTCACCGAAGATGTCATCCCAAGCTTACGTGGTATTTGAATGAAATTCATTTTTAATCTCCAAATTATAGAGCAAATGTTCAGTTTTCAAGCGAAGACATTTACTGTAAGGAGAATATGAGAAGATGGTTATCTTCAATAGCTCTTTAAAGAGTCGTTTTAAATCACTGTCAATGTCAGGTATTCACTTCCTGTGACTTTGAGCTGGTTTTGGCCAATGGAGACAATGTTTCTGGGTCTCTTAAAAAAGTACAAGAAATCACAAAACTCATAATTACACACACGCACAAGCACGCACACACACACACACACACACACACACACACACACACACACACACACACACACACACACACATTATATATTTATTTAATTAATAACTATTATACTAAAAAACTAAGTAAATTTACAAAAGCTCATAACTAATTTACTGAAACTTGAAATAAAATGAAAACTGAAAATAAAGCTAGTTCACATTAATATATGGTATATCAGTATATGCATTAAAATACCACTACAATAGCATTTCATTATATTATTATATTACAGCAAGTCATCATATTTTGCATATTTTGCTTTTTTATTTGAAATACTGTAACATGCACCGACTAATAGTGTACAATAACAACAGAAACGTTTTTTGTATCCATTCATATTTTGTGTCCCTTTAAAAGGACCCAGACAGTCAGGATTTAACTGCTGACATGTTACTTTAGAATATATTTCATTATTTTACAATGATAATAAAGTACATGTCAGAATGTAATGCCAGTCGCCTTGTGCAGATTGTGTTCTGTGCTGGTAAATAATGCAATTATTAGCATCCATTCAGCTATTTCGCATAACATAACAAACAACATCCAATCAAACTAAACTCAACAGGGTGGAAAATTATATAGCCAGCAAAAGGAAACGTGGTCGGCTAGCAGATATTTTTTTAATTAACTCATCATGACATCATAAAGTCATTGAATTAGTCTGATAAGGGTCAGTCTGTGACTACACACTAAACTTGATGGAGTGTCCTACCAATATTTCATCTCAATGTTTTTCTAAGGTTATTTCAGGACATTTCCGCTGTTTGAAGCGTAGGCTATTGTGATATAATTTCATGCCATTATTATCTCATCTTGTTCAGTTTTAAACTTCTTTAAACTCATTGCACGCTCAAAAAGAAACTATTATTATGACTAAATAGGTCGCTGATGTGCCCGAGTACAAAGGCTGTGGTGGAGATCACACAGGAACCTTAGTTTTATATTTTAAAACTCCTTCCTTTGTACTTTCAGTCAGTGTCCTCCGTACGTCTCCACACATTACTATCAAGCTAATGTTCCTTTGTACTCTCCCAGGAAAGTGTCATTTATCACGCTGATCTTTAGGAAAAATCCATCACATGATCTTCTGGGTGTTAACTACCTACACACTTTCGACCGATTCTGTTGTTGCTCTAGTAAAACGAGCCATCCTTCACGCACACAGATCCCATAAACTCATTTAGGCCTGTTCCCGCCTTTAATGCAGTGATACATTTCAGTTCACTAAGTGTTGTTAATCAGAGTCCACTTAATAAAACTGCCAAAGTGCATCGCTCCGAGATCTGGGAGAGGAAGGTTCTTCTGAGGGGACTGGAGAGTGTGTGACTGAAGTAGCCTTACGTCTCTGGGTCTGGACTTCAGTCAGATTGTGTTCAGAGAGAAGCACAGTTCAGTAAACCTGCCTATACTGTTTATCACTGCCTTTTAATACAGCTCAAAATTAGCATTGAAGGTAAACATCAAAATGATTAAATTATATATATATATATTTTATACTATATATACACACACACACACACACACACACACACACACACACACACACACACACACACACACACACACACACACACACACACATATATATAATATTTTTGTTATTTAAATTATTTTATTTTAATATATGTATTAAAATAGCTATTAAACCTAAATTAAATAATTTAAAATACACATTTTAATTGTTTTGCTGTTTCTTTATAAATACTGTTTGTAAATATGTAATCACAATTATTTTGTTCTGTTGACAGCCATAGATTTCGACAGATTTATACATCTAACAATACTACTTGGGTAGAAAATATTGCAGTTGTATAAAAAGTAAATATTTTCTATATGTATATTAAAAACAAATAGTAAACAAACAATTATACATTTATTTTCAGTAATAATAATAATAATAATAATAATTTATAAAAAATTATAAATACATTAATAATTATAATGTTATTATTAATTACAAATATATTTATTTATACATTTGTAAATACTAATAATAATAATAATATGTTGTTGTTTTTGTTATTATTATTATATATATATATTATTATTAATTACAAATTTTGTTATAAATAAATAACAGAATAATTCATAATATGAATAATAAGAATAAATATTTTATTTATTACAAATTGTATTTTTATAAATTTGTATATATATTATTATTATTAATTAACAGTATAAATGTTAGATAGTCTAAAAAATATTCTCTTATTATTATTTTTTATTTAATAACTATTTTTGTAATGTTTAAACTTAGGGAAGGGGTTTCGCATGAGAATATTTTTGGTCCATAACATCAGAATATTTGAAAACCTGGCTCTGTGAACCTTCTTCATATGCCAGTCCCCCTGGTAAGATAAGGTACAATGTTAAATACTAAAATACTACAAATAATTGTACACCTTCTGATTCCTGGAGCTATTTATTTTTTCGTGCTGTCTCCGGATAGTTTGCCTTCTAAAAGTAAATCCTTATTTAATTTGGGGAAATGTAATGCTCCCTGAGTCACTAAATAATCCACAACTAATGTGATTTATGAATTGCTGGAATCACATAATCACAATTTTCAGATGAACCTCGATTAGTGTCTTTGAAATGTTCTGTACCTGGAACATGTCACCCTGTCTGACAATTATAAGACTGTGAGACATCAAAAGCAAACAGAGAGCTTTCATATGCTAACAAAAGAAACAGGTGTATACAGTAAGAACTGATAAGCCAGAACACGGACTCGGCGGGAATGACGTTACGGATGAGAAACACGGACAATGAAACGCCAGAAGTTGAGATGGTTTCTTCTTTCTTCATGACTTTGCAGTTCTTCTCGGACAGGCTACTGATCATCTGATGGCTCTCCTACAAAATAGCTCTTTGAATGAACAGAAAAGTACAGTAAAGCTTTATAGTTAGCTTGGGATTCTCAGGATGTTTTTTCACACTAATGGCTAGAACATGACTGCTATAACCGAGGCTTTGACATGAGCACAGTTGGAGTTCAGCTCAGTCAGCGAACCAAGAATAAGTGTTGAAAATACCTTGTAAAACCCTGAAAATGAGCCAACCCTAAGAAATGTGCTGGAACTGTCAGTACTAATAAACAGGAAGGATGAGAGAGAGAGAGAGTGTGTGTGTGTGTGTGTGTGTGTGTGTGTGTGTGTGTGTGTGTGAGAGAGAGTGAAGAGACAGTATTACTTGTGTGATTGCCTGAGGTGATGGAATCTCTCAGCTAGTGGTGTATGACTGAATCATTCTTGTGATTTCAAATCAAATCAGTCAAATATTTGAAATCATTTTTGATTACAGAAGGAATCTTTAAAGTGACCGAATCATTCATTTTAAAGGGGTCCTATTATGCTCTTATACAAAGTCTTGATTTAGTTTTGGGGGTATACTAGAACAAGCTCTAATGCTGGTGGTTCGAAAATCGCATTATTTTTCACATTATTTACATTATTACAATAAAAAACTAAATGTGTTGTGATTGGTTAGCTGTCCCAGTGCGTTGTGATTGGCGAACAGCTTAGATGGTGTTACTGCCCCGCCCCTTGCCAGAACAGCAAGTTTGTCAATATTGCCATATCAGACCCCGAGAATATTGAACAAGAGATCGTGCAGAACCTTTGCACGCACGGATATTGCAAGACATATTAAAGTGGTAACGTTATTTTTGTTTAATTTAGTGGTAAACGTTTTTTTTTTTTTTTTTTTTTTTTTGGCTAAATCACGTTTTAGATAGGATGTCAACAACAGCTTAAACATAACTGCATTTACTATATATAGATAAGTGCAATGGTAATATGTATTATGTTGATTGTTCTTTAATTCTAACATTATAACATCAATTGCAGTGAAACTGTTACAGTTGAATTTATTTACACCATCATTCCACAGACTTACACTATTTATGGCGGCATTTATGAAAATTCATTCTCTGCCAGCAGGAGGCTCTGTTGGAGTGTTAGAGAGCGATATTTCCCCGGTAATGCTGTACACAAAACAGAGCTCAGCTCACAAACGCTGCTTTATCAGACATTGGCTGTATCCGAAATGAACAGTATGAGTGGACTAATGTAGGGAATAGTGAATGAGGGTATTGGGGGTGATTTCGAATACATTATATGAAAGATAAAATTTAAATGACATCCAAAATTTTCTGAAAACAGTTGGTTTCCATCAGAAATACAGTGATAAAAAACCCACACTGGGTTTAGATTTTGAAACGTGCAGAGCTCTACCAAGCATCCCCCCCACCAGCACACCATTCAAATTTCAGTAGGCAGGATTTCAAATTTGTGATGTCACAAATACAGGAAAACCACTTTGTAGTTCAAACGAGCCGTTCGTTGTAGTTCTTGAAAAGGGATTTAAAAATCAACGAAATATGGAATTGGATTTGAGATTTGTAACTTTGTAGATCGTTTAATGCCCAAACATATTGACTAAAATTCAAAAAGTGAAAAAGCATAATAGGACCCCTTTAAATATGGCACAGATTTGGGATTACAAAACCGTTTGTGTCTTTGAGTTAATCCTTCTTGGTTATTGCCTTAATTTCAAATCAGAAATGCTGCAGGTTTTACATAATTTTGTATTAGAAAAAAAAATAGTATTTTGATTAAATATGATAAGTGACTGAATCATTCTTGTTCATTTTCATGATTTTCATATCATACATTTTCATTTCTTTTTTTGCTCTAAAAATGTGTCCATGTTTTGAACTAAACATTTAAGTGAATGAAACATTCTTGTTTATTTCCAAGATTTTGTAACTAACATGTGCATATTTGAAAATATGTTTTGATTATGCTTTGAATTCAGGTTTTTGAACAAATTATTTATAGGAATGAATCATTCTTATTCAGTTTAGTTTTCTAAACAAATATGGCACAGATTTGACTGATTTGAACTCTTTTTAAGTAAATTAATTCATTGTCAAATAATTATTCATTATTAATTTCCCAGATATTGAATCTAATATGGTGCATGTTTGAATCAGTGGTTATGAATCAGGGCTTTTGTGCAAATCTCATACATTCTTGTTAGTGTCCTTAATTTCAAATCAAATATGCTGCAGGTTTGACATGATATTTGGATTATGAAACAATTTCTTCAAATAAATGAATTATAGCTCATTTCTTTGATCTGTTCTGTTTTATTCCAAAGCAGTGATATTTGATGTTCTTGGTATCCTACGCCATATTTGATTTCCATGAGTATGTAGCATATCTTGTCATAATTTGCTGATTCAATTTCATCATCCTAAACTTTTTTTTGCATTTTACAGCTAAAAATAACATAATAAGGAGTCAGAGTGAAACAAGGGTAAGTAATTGGTGACAGAACATAATTTTGTGGTGTGTTTTAATAAAATAAGATTTAATTTGATCTTAGACCAGATAATTCTTGTTCATGTCCATGTTGTCAAATAAAATATGGCACATATTTGACAGTTTTTGATTACAAAAGTTCAAAGCAACATGTTTTCGACAGTAATATTTGATAAGAAAAAAGGTTTGTGGAAATATCGTTTAAGAATTATACAGAATTATATACAGAATTATCGTTTAATATCATTTTTCATTTTCAGGATCTCAATTCCACAGGTTTGACAATCTGTGAATTATGAAATAAATAATTGTTTTTAAATGTATTTTAAGTAAATCATTCATTTCCGTGATCTTAAATCAAATATGGAACATGACTGACCTGACAGATGTTCAGAAACAATGACTTGTTCATAATAGGTAAAGACGCTGGATGCTGTAATACATTTATCAGTTGTTGAACAGAATCCAAAGATTTGAGTCTAAGACTAATCAAAATCCTTCACTAGAACAAATTATAATGTTTTCATAAAGATGAACCTTAATGTCTATGAATGAGAGAATTCTGGAAAATAAATGGATAGGAGAGAGGAAGCACAATAATACAATCCCTGTTTTTTCTTCTCGCAATAAACACAGAATCATTACTGCAGTTTTTATGTGAATAAGACCGGACAGAAATAATTAAAAGTTGTCTTATCCTCTCTTTATTCGCAGGTCTCTGGGAAAAGCCACTTCAGAAACCAGCCTCGTTGATACATATGTCATAAGCATTTATGAATCTAATTATCAGACCAATTTATGAGCAGTGTTTCAGACCCGCCAAGAGTCAGAGATGTCTTCAGCTGCCCACCATCCGGGGAAAAACAAAACAATGAATTTGCCTTTTTGTTGTTGTTTTTTTTTACAAGTTGGGACATAAAATTCTTCTGACTAATTATCCTGGACCGTAGCACTGGAGTGTGAAATTCAATTTGATTACTGACAAAGCGTTATGTGGTGCACACGGATAAAAATGTGGGCGGCTGGCAAACAAATAACCCCAAACAAGTAAAATGAGGACATTGTAAATACGTGACGACACTTCTGATTGGCCGCGGTCATATCCTCGGCTCTAGGAAGACACTCAACACGTACAAGTAGGCTACATAGCATAATGTGATTGTGGCCGAGAGGCTCGGTCTGAATTCCTAAAGCGGTCATTTTTATCTCTGTAGTATGAATTATGAAAGACTGATTATTCATTGGGTTGGCTCCACAAATCCACCATGAGTTTAATTCAGTTGTGCATTTAATTCCGTCCTTCTTGTTTCTAATTGCTCTCACTGTGTCCCCCCCCACTTAACAAAATTTGCTGGAGAACGCGGGAACGTTTAATCTGCACATGCCATCAGTGGGTATTGTCTTTCTGCAATTAGACTGATGAGAAGATTTAGCCATTAGTGGGTTCATTAAAGCAGCCGCACACCGCCAACTCCGCTGGAGCAATCAGAGAACGTGCTCCTCGCCGCTCGCCGGAGGGAGTTAAAACCTACAAATCACAGACATGATGGAAATCTGGGAAGCATCAGGTCACCAAGCCTCATGAGATGAACGGTGGAGTGAGTCGATCTGATGCTAGCTTGCGGTTGCATTGAGTAGCATTGGGAACTGAGAACGGCTTCTTATTCAGAACTTATTCAGAAAGATTCACTTCAGTTCTGTTAAAGTGATAGTTCACCCAAAAACGAAAATTCTGTCATTAATTACTCAGCTTCATGTGGTTCCAAACCATAAGACCTTTATTCATCTTCGGAACACATTAAGATATATATTTATTAAGATATTATTAAGAGCTTTCTGACCCTGCATAGACAGCAATGCAACTGCCATGTTCAAGGCTCAGAAAGGCAGTAAAGACATCAGTAAAAAAGTCCATGTGACATCAGCGAACATGAAATGTATGAAGATACGAGAATACTTTTTTTGCACAAATAAATAAAAAAGAACTGTGATTTATTATATAAAATGATATTATAGATATAATCTGTGCTAAAGAAGATGCAGAAGAAGAACTGCTTTAGGCCCAATCCCAATTATATTGTATACCCCTTCACCTACCTCTACCCCTACCCACCTACTCTGAGAAAAAAGAATTGCGAGTTTGTATCAGGCAATTGTGAGAAAAAAAGTAAGAATTGCAAGATGTACACTCGCAATTGTGAGAAAAAAGTCAGAATTGCGAGATGAAAACTTGCAATTGCGAGAAAAAAAAAGTCATTTTTTAAAATAAAAAGTCGTAATTATTCAGTGGAGGAAACTGGCTTCCATAATAACATGACCATAAATATCAACACACAATTAAATATAACATAAAACAAATGATTACTTTTCATTAGAATCTTAATTAATGTCAAAAATGCTTACATTTATTTGTCTTTTTGTATGCTCGGACAGCCATGCCCAAGCTGATGCCAGTTTATGCTGATAATTCTCATACCCCATCGTTTGAAATGTGGTCTCGAAACATCTTTGTTTGAAGGGTGTAATGCAACTGAATATGAAGCTATTATTTCAGCTCCGGGAATTATGTTAAAGATTAAATACTGCTTGATTAAAGTAATATTAATATTTAACTTACCGTTTATACTGTATTAAGTGGTCGTCCAGCGATCACTAAACCGTATATTCTATTAAGCTCTCAAATTCGAGCTCAGGTACCGTTATCTTGGTGGCAAATAAGGATAAAATACTTAAAATCACATTCCAGAGACAATTTTTTATAAAACAAAACAAGGTTTATTTACAATACTAATATTCTAACATACGTAATACACACAAACATACACACATGCATACGGGAGTTTTGAGGTTAAATGTTGAAAGAATACCATTCTTTCCTATTTCATAACTTGACTAACCAGAAAAAGATCACGACAAATGCTTTGTTACTGCATGCAGATCAGAATTTTACCGGTCCAGTCAGGATAAAACTTCGTTTGGTCGAATATGAAGTGTCAGTTTAGCACATTTCGGATTACCATTTTACATAGTTTGTGATTCACATTACCTAGTTTAGTTACCAACAACAACACTAAAGTGCAACTAAGTTTCTAACTGTCCAAAGTTGCACTATACTTTTCCAGGACTCTGATGTGCATGAAGATCTGCAGACATTTTGATTCGAGATTCAAGGTGTCTGTGTATCAAGCCTCTATTTGATTTGGTGGCAGTGATGTGTCCCGGTTCACTCCTGAGCACCAAAGCAGCAGAAAGCCAATGTCTGTAACACACAACCTATGAAAGGCCATCACCATATCTGAAGTGACAATTTGACAAGGTGCTACTTCCTGAACTCTTCAACACCTTATAAAACAACAGCAAAGCCTACTCTTTAGAATTATACTGTCAGTTAACTCGATATCTTGCTGTGCTCTAAACAAATGGCTTTAGAATGAAGAGAAACTCTCTGAAGTTAAAAGAAAAGGCTCAAACCACAGTAAACCGTGTTCCAGAGGCTTCTGTGAATGTACTGTACTGTGCAGTGCAGTTAAATGCGACGTGGCTTGGTGACCCCTCTGAGCCGCCACAGTGCTGACTGTTTCATTTACAGACAGGAGGTCACTGGGGGTCAGCCAGCGCCGTTTGTACTCACTGAGAATTCATTACTTTGTGCTGCTACCTTGAATAGGAAATGAAGTTTCAGATAAAGCGAGAATTGAAAACACAGTGGAGAGCGAACAGGGGAAAAAAGGGACAGCATCGCAGTCTTAAAAACATGCCTGCACGAGGACCGGCGGAGGTTAACTCTTAACATTTCTGTGGACTGCGACTGTGAAATCATGGAAATTTCGATGGAAATCTGTCTGCCAAGCCAAAGACTTCTTTATGATGTCTGTGACAGGGGAAATTGGAATCTTTATCTCTTTTATAGAGCGCAGACGGACTGACTTTGGTGTGCCAAAGGCATCCGGCTTTGTTAATTGACTAGAGAGGGTGGAAAGAGAAAAACCGTCTCGACATTTTACCTTTAAGAAAAAACATTGTTTGGATGACACACATCTTCATTTGTTCTGTAGGATAGTCTTATTCTGGCTGATCCTGATTCTGTCGACACTGTCACATATCATTGTTTGCTCTCGCAAATTCTAGCGCAAACAAGACCACTTGCCATAGGTTTATGTTCTCTATACATCCTGCCTTGTGCAAATGTTGTATTCTTCCTAGTTGTGAAAGTAGTATTTACTTATTTGTTTGTTTGTTTGCAAAAGTCACATAACACAATACTAATCAAACTAATTTTCCATAATTGTTTTCCAAACAAACGAATGCATGCATACATAATGTAAATGTCATACTTATCTAAAAACATCTGAACATCCTAAAACAAGGTAAACTGACTTGAGAAGGAAAATTGGCGATAAGACAAGATAATACTATTCCTATTTAAATATTTTTATTTTATTTATTTACACTTGAATATAAATATAATAGTCCTCCTTATATAAGTTGGATGATCACATCTGATGATTATTCTAATGCTGTCCATTTATTTTTATTATTTATTGTCTTGTTTTTGCTTTTAATTCCATTATTGTGCTTTATTTATTTATTAAAATTCAAATTAAGATTTGATTAAAAGTATATATATATATATATACAGTATGTGTGTGTGTGTAGTGTATGCAGTTATTTTTATTAATTTATAAAATGTTATTTCTTGTTGTTTTGTTGTTTATTTTGTTGTTATTTTAATTGTATTTTTAACTTTTAAATTCATGAATTAATAAAAAAACATTAAGATTACGTTCAAATTAAGATTAGATTACATTTAAGGTTAATGAAAAGTATATCTATGAATATATATATATATATGCATGTATTTATTTGTATTCATTTATATAAAAAAAGGAAATGTTTTTGTTGTTTTGTTTCTTTATTTTACTTTATTTTATTACTTATTTTGTTATTATTGTAATTTGTATCAGTCTTTTTTAAATCAATTAATGCATTTTTATCCCTATACTGGCTCTTTTATTGAATATTTAAAAAGACAAATATTCTGTCTTAATTAATATGAGGTCAAGAAACTTGTAAACATAATAATAATAATAAAATATTTAGCAAAATACCATTTAACATAATTTTAAATAGCATGCAGCATATAACACCACAGAACATGTCGACTTTCATGTCAGCTGCTCATGCGTTGTGAGTCCTGGCCTGCTTTTCAAAGCCTTTGAGAACTTCTTCAAATTCAATCAACATGACTTAAATTATCTCAAATGATTCAAGATTCAAGATTTTTATTCGTCACATACAAAATTGTATGGAATATAACCAGCAGTGAAATTTAAGTCAGGTCCGCTCCATGGACAGTGCAATTATAAGTAACACAAACACAAGAGAATATATATAAATAAATATTGGTATGGAATAAAAAAAATTAAATGAAGTAAAAAAGAAGAGTAAAAAAAGAATAAAATATAAGATAAAATATGCAATAAAAGAATGTGCAGGACAGTATACTGTAGACTTAATAAATAATAATAATATAAGCAGGAATGTGCACACAGGTTGTACAGGGTATAAACATAGCAGCAATATGGATGGTGGAGAATAATGAATATCTTACTGATTATTAAATGGAGTCATGTTGATGTAATGAGACTGAGTTTGAGTTTAGGAGCCTGATAGCCTGAGGGAAGAAGCTCCTCCTAAGTCTCTCAGTTTTTGCCATCATGCTCCAGAAGCTCTTGCCAGATGGCAATAAAATAGGGTTGAGTAAAATGAGCAAATAGTAAAATGAGTCCCAATCTTTCTTTCAACTGCAATAGCGAGCAGCACCATAACATTCAAACGCAAAAAACCCTATTCGTACTCTAATTGACTGAGAATCATGATCTGATTTCCGCCCTCGGCAACCGTGGAGAGACATGTGTCGTCCCTTACGGCGGCTTTGCTCAAACTCAGCGGTTTTAGAGTAATCCGGCACGCTCGTGAAGCATTACAGGCCTTAAGCGTGACATTTGCGGGATAGAAGCGTAATTGCACCCTCATTCTGTCTCTGTTCGGTGCATGTTTGCTGCATTGTCGTGAAGTGTAGCAGTGGCCTCTCCTCCTCATCTCCTGGTGCGCTCTGGGGGCGGGCAGACTGGAGAGAAGCTTGCATTAATAATGCAACGCTGCCTGGAAACCGACTGCGCTGCAGTGAAGTGCTGTGTGGAATGCTAAAGAGGCATTTGTTTGTGTCGCCTGCATGCATCCCTCCCCGTCCTCTAAAAGCACCAGTGCCACCATCCTAAGTTGTATGTGTGTGTGTGAGAGGGGACAAAGTGTGTGTTTGTGTGTGCAGCTCAGCAGACGTGAGTTTCCTAGGGGCCAGAAGTCTAGCCTCGCTTGCTCCATATTTGTCTTTGTTGCTGTATTGACAGATGACATATCGACATGCTTTGAAGATTTTGAGTGACTGCTCTGTATTGTATTTTAAATATGCGACAGTGTGAGCTAAAGAAAAGGAAAATTATCAGGCGTTCTCGCATCTTCAGCTACCGAGAAACTCTCAGTGTGAGCTTAAACATACAATCACAGCCACACACAAACACACATTAACCACATTGTGGGGTTTGTGGTAGGAGGATGTTTACTTTCCATTTACTCTCTTACCGAGGCGACTGATAGTATTTTCAAGCTGTTTTTTGGTGGTTCTTTGAACAGGAGATTTCTCTGCAGCTAAACTGGTGCGACGCAACAAGTTTCCGGTGTCAAGCGAGAGTGAAAATGCTGTGTGAAGAGACTGATTCACAGGCAATCATTTGATGAATAATGTATGAGGTCCTTTACCGTCTGCGCTCTCATTGGTAGCCTTTGTATCATATCACTGCTCATTTGCATAGACTCATCTTAACATTGCTAATAGCTTCTTTCGCTCAGGTTGTCAGTATAGAGTTATAGTTTTTAATTTTCAAAGCATTTTTAATTATATTTAGCAGTTTGTCCTTGTTCTAGTTTTAGTATTTTATGGCTGGCAAAGTTAATGTTCTAACTGGTAAAATTTTAGCAAAGTCAAGTTTATTGCTATCCATTGCCATTGTAATAATAATGTTTAATGGGGTCATTAAGTTTGGGGTCAGTTTCAAAAACTTCAAATGTGACAGTAAATACTTTTACATAAAAAAACATTTCAAATTATAATTTTTATCTTACTAAAAAAAAAAAAGTTTGTTCTGTCAAGCTTTCATTTTCTCAAATAATCCTATAACAGTTTCCAGAAAAAGGTTAAGCAACTAAAACAACACTGATCAAGATAAGGGATGTTTCTTGAGCAGCATATTAGAACAATATCTGAAGGCTCATGTGACACTGAAGACTAAAATAATGTCTGGAATAAATTCCCGGTAATACATTACATTTTAAAATATATTTAAAAAAAGTTATTTTAAATTATAATAATATATTACAATATTACTGTGTTGCTGTATTTTTTTATAATAATAATAATAATAATAATAATAATAATAATGCAGCCTTGGTGAGCATAAGAGACAGAAAACAAAAAAAAAACTTACAAATTAAGTGCATATGAAAGTGAAATTAATTTCAGACCATTTTTATTTTAGCTAGTTTTGAGCTTCTGAAAAAGTATTTTAGTTCAAGTTTTCCTTATGCAAATGTTTTTTTGATAAAGTTATTAAAAATAAAAATAAACTGATTCATTTATTTGTACTTTTTGTATTATTTTAATATAGTAATAATGTTATTCATTCATTCGTTCATACATTCGTTCGTTCGTTCATTCATTCCTGCATGCATTAGCTCATTTTAATGGATTTTAAAATGACAGATATTTCATTTTTCAAATTCTAGTTTTGCATTAATATAAGGTCACACAAGCATTATTCATAATACATATTTTTGTACAAAATAGCAAAATACCTCTTAAATAGTTTTAAATAGTGGACAGCATATCACACCATTGAACATGGCCTGCTTTTAAGACCCTTTGAGAATTTTCTTGATGATTTCAACTAAAATTACTTAAATTGTCCCAAATTAGCCCTTGTCTTTCAGAATAGTGAGAAACGCCATAACAATCAAACAAAAAATAAAATTACAATCTAAAAATCACAGTCTAATTTATGTTTTAGCATTTGGTAATGATAACAACAGTGAGCCAACCATCATAAAATATAATTAACAAATATGTGGAGTTGCTTCGTTTAGTTTTTAAATCACTGTAAAGAGCTTGTTTGTTCATTCTAGAATGTACATTTTATGAGCAATATTAGAACTTTATGAGCACTCCAACACATTTTATCACTGATTTAACATGTTACTGAATCACAATCTTGCCAAAAAGTTGTGAATGTTTTAGATTTCTTCCATGCAAGTAAACAGTATACAGATAGATTAGCTATTAGCAGCTTGGTTGCCAAAATGGCCATCAAGTAAGTTAATTAATTTGCTTTAAAAGGACTTTCAGCTATGTGCTCATATTGCTCAAATTGTGGTAATGACACTAATGACATGGGTTCAGTTCCCTAGGAACATGTAGACTGATAAAACACCCAAATTATCTACAAGTCACTTTGGATGAGAGCATCTACCAAATAGTATAGCAACAGAAAAAAATCCAGTTTTGCACGTATCTTGGGGATGTTTCATGTTGATTAAGCTTTCTGAAAAATAAATAAGTCCAGGTTGGGTTGGCCCACATACCCTCCTTTCACATCCCTGAATATTACAGCAAGTCAATACCAATTAATCTTTACAGAGTAATCCAGCACATTGCATTCATAATCCACTCTCAGCCTTAAGCATTGTATTGTGCGCTGCAGCGTTATCCTTCTAGTAGCCATCCAGGGAGTCACAAATAAATACAGCACTTATGGCACGATTCCATTAATGCACCACTTTATTAAAGCATTTTAATGTACTGAAGAAACACTTACAAATAAATAAAGAAAACAGAATAGTAATAAAAAACTATTTACTGCGGGAAGAGCAGCATATGATGTATATTCCCTTTTTATTCATGCATTTGTTGACATAGGAACAAGACAATGGGAGCGTGCAAACACTTAGTATAATCAAGTGCTCGCCCCAGGACAGGAATATAATTCCTTAATGCCTTGCTTTCATTTAGATTTACACCATTTATAACAAACGCCTCGCAAGAGAAATGCTTTTTTGAGCGCTCCTGAATTCCACCCGCTAATGAACGTATTTTTAAATGTGCGCTTTATTAATTCAATCTACACACACAGAGAGACACGCGCACAATATGTGGGAGGAGAAGCACGCAGTCTCACGCTCGGAGGCCCGCGCAGGAGATTCGGCGGAGAAGATCACCGACTTCTAATGCACATCCTGTGGTGTAACGCTATAACCACAGTAACCCAGATATATCACCGGGATGAGCAGATTGATAGGGTGTCGTGAAGATGATTGCGCCTGAGACGGGAGAGGGTGTTGCTCGCAGTCCGGCGGTACATTAAGTCGAGGAGTAATTTTAGCGTTATGGCGCGTAACGGGGTCGCGCAGTTTAGTGCAACACTTCAGTCTCGAGCACGCACCGCCGCCGGCTCTAAAAGATGAGGGAGATATTAGATCAGGAAGGAGCAGCGCGCACACATGCTTCTGCCGCCTTTCTCTGTGTTTCAGTCTAGGAACGATGGTGGATGGGAATCATAAAGAACTGAATGGTTTTGAATATTTGACTTAAGAAATGCAATGCTGGTTGTATTTTCCCACTAGCCCATACATACATACACACACACACACACACACACACACACACACACACACACACACACACACACACACACACACACACACACATATATATATATATATATATGTATGTATTAGAGGTGACATAAATGCAATCCACTAGGCTTTAAATGGTTAGTTCACTCAAAAGTGAAAATTCCTTCCTTAATTATTCACCCTCATGTCTTCCAAACCCGTGAGACCTGTTCGTCTTTGGAACACAAATTAAGATATTTTTGATGAAATCTGAGAGCTGCATAGACAGCAACACAACTGAAATGTTTCCAGACCCACAAATGTAGTAAGGACATCGATAAAACTATCTATGTGACATCAGTGGTTCAATTTTGCAAAGCTACGATAATACTTTTTGTGCGCAAAGAAAACAAAAATAATATCATTTATTCAACAATTCTTCTCCCGAGTTAATATCTTCTGCCATTTTGGAGAGTACCAGGATGCATGCATGCACTTTCCCCATAACATAATCAACTAATCAGCTTTGTTTATGTTCAGGAGAAGCACCTGCATGCTGAATGTAAACAACACTGATTACGTAGGGTCAGAGAGCTCCCAGATTTCATCAAAATATATGAATTTGTGTTCCGAAGATGAATGAAGGTCTTACAGGTTTGGAAGATATGAGGGTGAGTAATTTTAATTTTTGGGTGAACTAAAACTTTAACTATATGTTAACAACTAAAAACATATTTCAACCCATTTCATTCATCTTTTTTTTCAGAATACTAGTACTTTATTATATGTCAGTCAGTAATTAGACTGAAACAGGAATCGGAATATTCTGGGCTATATGTTTCTGATTCAGTAAAAATAACTGATTCAAAGAGTCATTATGGAATTGGCATACTGGTCGCGTTTTTTTTTTTAGTTCACTTAAAATAACATTAAAGTTGTTTGTTCGGGAATCTGACTGCTTTGGATGTGCTAGCCTAAATCTCATTTATTCGAGAATCACTGGTTGAGCTGAATGTGTTTGATTCATAAGATCAGTTCATACGAGTCATTATTTCAGGAGTCAGACTACAGTCTATAGTAGTAGTAGTAGTAGTAGTAGTAGTATCTGATTATAATGAGTACACTGTAAGTTTTGATTTACTAAAAATAGCCTCTTTGTAGGAGTCAGTTGTTTGGGAATCAGACTATGGTGTTTTTGTTTTTTTGGTTTAATTTGCTAAAATGAACCAGTTCATAAGAGTCATTCATTCGACAATGGACCAGATACTAGAATGGACCAGATGCAGATCCCCAGTTCACGTCTCAGACCTTTGGACCATCTGTAGATCATTAGCACTGAACTTTTAGCATCTTGTCATCTGTTTCTTCTTCTTTTAAAGGGATGAATATTTCACTCAAAAGGGGATGTAGCATTCATGATTTAGTGCGAAACTGAATCAGCGGAGACTCCAGCCGCCTGTTTGCCCACAGGGCAGTTTTGGTGTGATGGGAGAGGACGCTAGTGTGTGTGTGTGTGTGTGTGTGGACAGCGGCTAGATAACAGAGAAACAAAGCTGTTTCAGCAGAGAGATGACTTAATGTGTGTAGACAGACAGAGCCACTGACATACTGGTGCCGTGTGAAGTGATGCCAAAACAGGGATAAATCTTAAATGTGCGTGCTGTGATATGTGTATTTATTTTTTGCTTGGTTTGTATGAATTAATGCAAGGCTCTTCAAACTTTGAATAACTGGCTTTAATATTTTAGCATATTATATATACTATTTTTTATAACTAAACAGCATATTATTATTTTCACATTATCATTATTTTTTTTTTACCATTCTGTTAAAAACTAATGCTATCAATAGAATGAACTGTTAAAAATACTCTTTAAAATTTTAGGAATATGTATATATTATATTTATCAAATTTGGCCAATGTAAAGCCCCCAAAAATGTCTCATTTTTTGCAGACCCCCAAACACCTCCTTAAGGCCCTTTGGAGATCACCGGACACCAGTTTGAAAACCCCTATATACTAATGGAATGAATAGAAAGCTTGCCGTGTAAGTAAAACCTTTTATATGCATTTGTTTTTTATGGGACAAAGCATTATTTGTTCATTTTTAATCACATTTTAGATAAAAATATATGTCAATATAAATGCATCAGGCTTGGAAATCATTTAAATGTCTTACTGAGATGCTTTTACACTGACTTTGCCAAGATCACTTCACACCAATTCTTATCACTTTAGGTATTGTTATGAATGGCACCATCCTAATGAACCACATAAGACTAACACATCGAAATGTGGGAAGGTGTCAGCGCTGATAACGGCCTGAAAACGTCTTTTTAGCTCAGTTTTGAAGATGACGATGCCATTCCGTGAACACCTTTGACTGGCTCCTATATCTGAGCCATGGACATCCTACTTTTAATTTTCTTTTTCTTTTCGCTCCGCTATCTGTGAAAGATGACTAACATGTTAACTTTCACACTGCAAATATCAAAAAAGGTTAAAGGCAATTTGAAAAACAACCTCACAGATGATGTCAACTGACAAGGAAGGTGATATTTCGATTAGCAAGTATAAAGACAAACATGATTTGAGACCATAATTAGACCAGAAACGTGTAAGGAAAGTCAATCGTGTCAGCTTTTAACATTAAAGTGGCCATCTAAGTGTCTTTTGTTCAGCGTGAGAACATTTACTATCACTGTCTTCCAATCGCACAGAAGCTGTCTAGTTCCAGAACCTGCCAATGTCGTGTAATTAATTTAAAACTGGCTGTATAATCCTGGATTGATTCTTTTGTCTGATGGACACCGTATTTTAAGCACATATGCTTTTTGATCTGCCAGAATGTATAATAGTGCTAAAACCCTAACCTGACAGTTATAGCATTCAGACCGACTAACCCGGCAATCCACGGAGAAAGAAGACAATATGGCCCTTTTCAATCAGCAAACTGTAAGTAGGTGACCATAAAGACATTCAAATTATGGATAATTTTTAGTAATGGCATAGCAGCATGCTCAATGCATGAATCCCTTTTAGTGCCTTAAAACTGCAGCAAGTCAATTATAGTAATTTCGGCTTTTTCTTCATTTTCTAGATTAATTTACCTAGAAAAAGCGTAATAACTGACATTTCTTTTTCATTGTAGTACTTTAAATAAAAAAAAATTCTGAGTGATAAAACTTCTTTTGACTATATACAGTATATACTATATAGTAATAATAGTAATATAATGTCATAAAAGAGCATTGTTAACTTTCACACATGTTTTGAAGTATATCTATAATTTGACAAAAAAGGCACTGCACATATTTAAACAACAGCTACAAAAAGAGTATGTGATAAATAAAACATAATAAAGAACAGCTTTTATTTAAAACTTTTAATCAATTTAATGAATCTTGCTAAAATAAATTTGTAAGGCACTGCACTTATTTAAACAATACTGTAAAAACAGTGATTATTTCAAATAAATTCATATTAAGTTTCATTTTAATATATTTAATAAATACACACACACACACACACACACACACACACACACACACACACACACACACACACACACACACACACACACACATCACAGGAGACGGTGCATTTATATTTTCCCTCAAAAACTCACTCTGTATGATTTATAAGCGTTTTAAATTATGGGGACACTGAAAATGTCCTCATAAATCATCTTCTCCTTGTAATACTATGTCATACCCATGTCATTATACAAATTTGTGTCCTCATAAACCATATAAACATAACACATGCACACACACACACACACACACACACACACACACACACACACACACACACACACACACACACACACACACACACACACACACACACACACACACACAGAAGTACATTGTTTTGTACCTATATATAATATTGAATATTAAATAATACATGCTGCTTAATGTTTTTGTGTGTTTTGTCTCTAATGCTGTTAATCAATTTAATGCATTTTGTTGAATACAAGTATTCATTTTTATGTACAAGCAAATGTAAACTGTCTACACATCACAGATATTTGATAATCAAAATTTAAAGCTGCTCTCTGAGTCAGACTGTTTTTCTGTTGTGCTCTGGAGGAATCACATCTTACATCACCGGCCGTCACTATGACTTCATAATGGCTCGGATGGTTTCAGCTCGAACCATTAACCCAGCCAAGCCATTCCTGCAGTGAGAGCAGCCAACTCTCATCCGAGAGGCTTCACTGCTAGAGCTTTTTATCTCTCAACCCTGGCTGCTTTGATCAGCTGATATGGGAGTGAAATGTCTTATAGATGCAGGCACTGAGATCGTGTCAAATATCAAAGGCATTAAATATACTACTTTGTTTTGTTGGCTTACAGTTGAAAATCTGTATATTCTTTCCATGCATTCACTTTTAAATCCAAGATGTTTTTCCATCTGTTGTTTTTCTCCAGCTTTATTGGTGAAAGACAATAATTAGTTGGATTTATGAAAAAAAAAATCATGGATTAGTGTAGAAATAAAGATGAACTAAAGAGAAATGGGTTGTGGATAAGCAAAGGATAGCAATATCCTGGAGGCAAGGTGACCATGTCTATTTCCTATTAAGATGGCATGACATTTAAATGTCAAATTGGAGCCGCTTGTTTGTGTTAAACATGCCTGCAGATTATTCGCTGGTCAGGACGGACACACATGGGTGTGTTCGGTCAGCAGAATATGAGGTCTGCCTTTAAATAAAACAGCACTTCCCGAGCGCAGTTATCTGGCAGCCGATCACACAGATGGAGCAGACCGAATCTTTGGGCAGCTGGAGAAGGGTTGATCTACAGCCCTGGTTATCCGTGGGGAGATGACTATCTGTTTTGGTCAAGTCCTTCATGTTTTTTTCCGATACAAGCCCCCAACAGGTACTTATATACCTTGACTGTGACCTAAATAATCTATAACCTTGATCGCATTGAAATACATTGATTGAGCTGAAGTACAGTATGCAAGGGCATAGGTTTGGCTTTAACACTGGTAGAGGCATTTAAAAAAAGAAATACAGTGAAATTTAGATGCACCTCATGTTTTTATACACAGTAAAATTGCTGTATTTTTTGAACACTGAATAAAAAAACTAAATAACAATCAAACTCAATTAAATTCAGCTGTGGTCAGAATAATTTCATAGACTATGGATGAACAGAATCCAGCTATGGTTGTGATATTTAATTTAATTTAATTTAATTTTAAATGAAATGCTTATATTTTATGAATGAAAACACAGCAAAAATATAGGATACTCAAATAGCACTACAATCACAACTGCAATTGTTAGAAATATTGAAAATATAAATATCATATATCCTTTTCGTTTATATATATATATATAAAGAAGGCTGGGAAAATTAATCTCCATTGTTAATCCTTTTGATCTTTTATAAAAAATAAATAAAAAAATTTAACCTTTCATTGGATAAGAAATTAAAATGGGGGAAATACCATTATGAAATAAATTTTTTTTCTCAAATACACGTTGGACACAATTATTGGCACCCTAGAAATTCTTATGAGTAAAATATATCTTAAGTATATTCCAATTCATATTCACAATTTTGAGCACTCCAGGGTGATTATGAACATGAAATTATCCAGCCATGGCGTCACAGAAATATAAATATGAGGGAAAACAAAGTCCAAATTCCCAAAATCATCTATCAAAAAGAGAAAAAAAAAAAATAATATATTTCTGATGTGCAGCAAAAGATAATTGAGCTTCACAAATTAGTGAAGTGGCTTCAAGAAAAGAGTTAAACCAGTGAAAATTCCCATTTCCACCATCAGGGCAATAATTATGAATTTCCAATCAGCATAAAATGTTATGAAACTGCCTGAATAGGACGTGTGTCTATATCGTAATAATGCACGGTGAGAAGCAGAGTTTGAGTGGCCAAAGACTCCAAGGACCACAGACGGAGAAGTGAAGAAGATTGTTTTTCTGACCCCGTTGAGTCTCGGGGTCAGAAAACCTTAAACAAATTTTTTTTTTCTTTTTACACATACAGTACATACATTTGTATTTATACAAATAAGTTAAATGAGTGGCTGTAGATTTACAGATTTGCTAAAGGTGCAGTCAGGTTGTAAAATCCCAAAGTGAGCATCTTGCACTGATTTTCTCAAGTGTCTTGTCTAAATGCTGACGAGAGGGGAGATGTGTGCAATAAAGTCCATGTAGTAATAGTACAATGATAAAAGAGCACTCGTTCCCTATCTTTCTCTCAGTGATAGTGTAATGGAGTGGGGCTGGTCTGTCAGCTCAGGTTGGCTGTTATGCTGGACAGTCTTTGCCCTGAAAACAAATGATCTCGCAGCGAGCCAGAGGCCCACACTTTTAGATTGCTGATCAGTACACAGGACATCCAGTCCCGAGATTCCCAGATCAAATCTGGCTCTGAGCAATGATAGTAACACTGGTCCCAGAGGGGCGGACTGCAGCTACTGTTGAAAATGACTTCTGAGGGTTTCAGAACACAGTGCTTGGGATTAGAACGGCTTCTGTGGCCTGGTTGGAGTCCTTACACCAGGGGAACACTATCCTCAACTATGGGGAAATTAGACGAAAAATCAAATGTGAAAAGATTCTCAGGAGTGAATTCGCTAAATGGTTAATGTTTCAACACAGAAACCTAAATAATATTTAGGTGTTGCTTGTTTTGTGTCATGTTTTGATTCACTAAATAACATTATTTATGAATGTATTTTTACTATTTTCAGAGCACATAATACAATTAAGATGGTTAATAAATTAAGGTAGTTGATCAATTCAATTAAATGTATAAAGACGACTGAAATATTTTTTTTCAGTGTCATTTCATGACAAAAAATATAACAAAAACATACTATTTTAAATTCACAACTGTGATTGTAAAAAAAAATATTGTCAAAAAATGTGGTCAGTCAGTAAATATCCGTTAATTTTTATTCGGTGTGTTCATTCAGTGTAATTCAGTGTATTTGCATTTTTGGTAATAATTTGTGAACTTTGCTAGCAATTTCTGAGTGAAAAATGTTTTCATAGTTAATTTAATTTAATTTAAAATTGAATGCTTGTTTTATTATTTAATGCTTATTTAAATTATATTATGAAAACACAGCACAATATATATGATACTTAAATAACAGCACAATCATATACATATAACATCATATATATACATATTTAATTTAAGTATGCATGGCAATAACCAATAAATATTAAATAATATACAAATTTGATAAGAAATATATAATTTAAATGCTAAATAAAGTGAATTTAGGCATCACATCATTCGAATGAAAAATGCATATCAATTTTGAGATTTTAAGAGCGTTAAAAGATGGCACAAGCATGCACAATTCAATGTCCTATGCAGTGAATATCAGTAAAATGTTCATCATATAATAATATAAAAATTCCAACATTGGTCAGTTACCAATATGGTACTGATTTATCATACATACATACATTTATCATACATCATAAATGTATTCATATCCATATTGCTGTAGTTTAAACGTATAAATAAAATACAATTACACAATTGTATTTGCAATTTAAATAGTCTTTCTTTACAGTGTCTTTCTTTAGTTGTGCTTTACAATGACTGTAGCCCAAATCTTCTCTTGGCGCAGTGCTATAATCTGAAGTTATGTTTGCAAATATCACTTGTGTATGCCTAAGAGCTGCGTTGGCGCTTTTTGTTTCCCTGTTTGTCACCAGAGTCTTAAAAGAGTGCTGTAAAGCGTGTTGCATTTTGTCACCTAATGTGGCATCTTCAACACAAATGTCAGAAGAGATTGAGAGTGACATTCAGGAAGCCAGGCTAAAGAAGACGACGCTGCATATTAAAAGGCTGGAAAAGGTTAGGCGTCAGCCCGGGATTGAGGGAAATACTGGCTGCGGTCAAAAGGGAATACCGGAGAGAGATTGAGGGAGAGATTGTAGCTTTGGACAGCGACGCCTATTGAATTAAAAGAGTCTCGAGAACTCAGAGCGGGATGGTGGGTGTGATTCGGGGTGACAGGTGACCCGGGATGACCGGGTTCATCCACAGATGTAATTGAATCATGAGGTGGGTGTGTTCGGTGGCGGGTTAAAGAAATGTTGTGAGATGTCAACTGGAGAAGAGGGAAAAAGTCAGTCATGCTTTACGTTTTCCTTTACAGTGTCCATAACATATACAGTACTGACAATGAATTACTGGAGTAATACCAATAACAATATGCAATTACAAACAACTCAAATAATTGAACATTAAGCAGGCAATCATGTTCATTAGAATTATGTGTACACAGAAACACGAAGACACTAAATGAAATGTGTTTTCGTACATATAATGTATGCTCTTTCTTGTTAATACCAATCAAAACTATTCCAAAATATTGGTATTTTGACCATGTTTTGAAATATAATATAATATAGTTTAATATAATGTTATTTTTATATAATACAATGTGTTTTATTTAAATAAGTTAAAATAATTATATACAATTATTTTTATATAAACAATAATATAAGTATAAGATAAAATGCTTTTTATCATTTATAATACAATTGTTATTTGATTATATTTTAATTATAGTTAAGTGTTGTTATAGTTAATAATATAATTTTGGTTAAAACTAAAACCGATAGTTAAAAATTAGTCTAAAACTAAAATCCTACATATGAATGTGTGTAAGCTGTGTCAATCAAATTATACATATGTATATACATTATTTGATTTGATTTGCAATCACCAGGCACAGTTCATTCTTAATGTCTCACCATGTTATTCAGTGTTGATAAAGCTCACTTGTAAGAGAAACTCATCATCTGAAATAATGATATCTTAAGTTTACTGAACAAAGTATTAACCATTTTCTGATCAACTAAGTAACACAATTTCAGGGTGTACGCTCTTATTCACAAAAACAGTAACATAAAAAAGTATCATCTTCACGAGGCCCTAAGAAGCGTTAAGCATTAAGCTAATTAGAACAAACAATCAAACCAAATAATTGGAGTTGGTAAACTGGAGTTTATTGGAAAAATATACAAAATTCCCACAGGACATTTAAAATAATGAGACGTGTGCAGGCCTTTGCCTCTCTGGCTAATTATCTCAATTGGTTTAAGAAAAAAAAGAGGGTTTCGCCCATGTCAGTGCTTAGTGTTTCCTTCCTGTTGCAAAATAATAGCTTGTACAACTTTGTACAAGATGTCACAACTTAATAGAATGGGTTGGATGATGTGTACGTTAATAAGGCAGTGAGGTGTTAATGAGGTCGAACATGGCACAGAAAGGCCAATGACTTTAAAAATGGACACTGCCGGAGGGCTGCTTCCCTCAGGAGGGGCTGACTAACTATATCCTGATAAAGATTGTGTTGCTGACAGAAGCTAAATTGCTCCGGTTGCTCTTTCATACCTAAGGAGAATCCATGGAGCTCTCTGTAACATTTAGTTCAACCTTTTTATAGATAAAAATGAACTCAGACAAGACCGTGCCATTCAGGACAAGCATATCATTATATTATCATTTGATTCGAAAAGAGTTGGGAGAGAAATGTTTGAATTCATATTGAGATCATCTCAGAAATAGATGGCTCTTCATTTAATCTTCTGGCTGTCAATGAAAAACACTTGAGATTTTGTTTCCTTTGAGTGAACTCAAACATTTTTCATCCAACACTTTCAAGACCAAATGACCAGGGATCGCACCCCTGGATGATGCTTTCCAAATTAATTTCCATTCTATATTCTTGATATAGATTTGTCTCATTTGATTCCATTTTAATTTGTTAAAATTAAATTAGAATTTTAGGCGAAACATCAGAGGCTATCTGGAAACTAAATTAAAAGAAACCCAAGTGAGAGCTCCATCAGTTCCCCTAACTATAAAAGAGCACAGTTTTTCTTGAGGAGACACATGGTGAGATATTGTTCTCTGGAGAAATATATGAGAAAAATGAGACTTACACCGACATCTCCATTCACTGTTCTATATTTCACAGCTCTTTTTGATATGTTTAATCAATTGTCTCATTTGATTCCATCTTAATGTATCATGGTAGTTTAAGAGAAACATCTGAGACTATCTTGAAATTAAACTAAAACCCATCTTGAAATAAAGATCTTAAAACTTGATGTCTAGGAGAAACAATCAAGATCTTTGACTTTTTGATGCAGATTTTGGTTTCATGGAAAATCTATGCACCGTTTTGACCTCTAGAAGAAACGTGTGAGATCACTTTCTCAGGAGAAACATCTCAGAAGTTGGTGGCTCTTCATTTAATGTTGTTGCTGTCAAGGAGAAACATTTGTGACATTAATGAGATTACATTTTTCTGAAAAGGTACTCAAACATTTCTCAATCACTACTTTAAAGGTCAAATGATCTGAACTACATTTTTATTTTATATTAACATTTGTCTCTATAGTTTCCATTTTCAGTTACCGTAAGACATCTGAGGAGAAACATCTGAAACAACATTGAAAGAAAGTAAATCTAAGTGGTAGCTCCTTTAAGTCTTCAAATGAAATATACAGTTTTCCTGAGGAGAAACATTTGAGATGTTCTCAGGAGGAACATCTGAAAGCAGGACACTTACATAAGCATCTCCATTTGCTGAGCCGTTGTTGAAACCCAAATGAAACTTAAGTAAGAGTTCCATCAGGTCTTCTTAAATATTCAACATTCGATTGCAAACTTTGGTATCCTATCAAATTGGAGCAAATGATCTCCTTTGGAGCTCTAGAGGAGACACATGAGATATTGTTCTCAGGAGAAACATCTGAGAACCAAAAGACTTGCATAATGTACTCTGTTTGGCACCCTCAAAAACAGGTTGTTTGGGTTAGTATATTTTATAGATGCATGCATCCAGTCAACAAAAAAAGTGTGCGTGATTAAGCAGTCATCTCTCACAGCTGTCTCCACATCAGTGAAGCGGTTGCCAAGGCAAAGCAGAGGATCAGACAGCAGGTGTGTTCTGAACAGCAGCCACCGGCTCTTGTTAGGCTTTCTTAAGAGGCAGGAGGTCGGCATGGCCTCTCTTGTTGTATCTTCTGAGGCGGCGCCTCTTATTGCGGCTCCGCCAGCAGGTAATTAATAGCTCACCTTTCCAGCCCAACAGTTTCCAGCAGAGGGAGAAGGTAATTAGACAGGGAACGGAGCAAGAAGGAGGCAAAGCAAGACCCACGACTCCTACGTACCACCACATACAGGCAGCGAGCGCTACTCTACCTGTCATAAACATTGGATTAAGGGATGAGTCATAGGAAAACATCAAGACATTATTTGCATGGAAGTGTCAAGTTTGATGACATATTCGGAAATGTCAGGACAAATCTGTTAGTGAGTTTCTAATTAGTCATTTTAAAACTTGCTTCCAATAAACATATCTAAAATCGCTAAGCAAAATAAATGTACCTGAAAAGCAACACCGCATACTATTTTAAAACTTTTTTTCATCTGCAGGTTGAAAATAAGTGTATTTAGCACTGGTAGAATTTCATCTAGAGTTACACTTGAATGTAACAATGGTTGCCTTTTTCCAGGATTTATTGTTATTTTCACTGGAAATATTAATACGTGTTAAGAATAGTATTCTTAGGATGACCGTTCTTTTTCAAAAATAATCTGCAGGGGAAAAAGTATCACGGTTTCCACACAAATAGTAAACTGCACAAATGTTTTCTATAGAAACTTGTTTCTGCCATGGGATTAAAAAATAAACAAATACATATTAAAGATAACAAAATTGATAAAAATAAATGTTTCTTGAGTCTCAAATCAGCATATTAGTATGATTTCGAAAGGATCATGTGACACTGAAGACTGGAGAAATTATGCTGAAAATTCATTTTTGTTAACACAGGAATAAATTGTATTTTAAAACATATTAAAATAAAAATTATAAAAAATTATGATTTTACTTTTATCATTTAATTGATTATATGAACTGTATTTTTTATCAAATTGATGCAGCTTTGGAGAGCATAAGATACTTTTTATTTATTTAAAAGCTTTACAAATTGCACTTAGATCAATGCAACTTGAGAAATGAAAAATAAAAAATATATATTTAGACATCGCACAAAATCTGGCGTGAGAGGATTACAGGCCTTAAATGAATTTACAGACCTTTATGATGACAGAATTACAATTTTTGGGTGAATTATGCCTTTAAAATAATCAGAATAGTTAACTAAATTCCTTACGATTTGTGTGCATATAATATGTATGATACAAAAGCAGACTCTATTAAAGTTGTTAACCGTATTGAAGGATATATAATATCTGTCAACAACAATTTCGAAGACACCTAAATGAAAATGAGAGAAATAAAGGAAGTCAATATATTCAAATAAACCCTGTCATCTCAGGTGCTACCATTATAGAAAATAGAAGCAAGGCCAGTAGTCAGATGCCGCCTTCAGAGGTTCATTATTGTCAGCTGTGCCGGTACAGTACAGTGTCTCTTCAAAACCGTCTAAAGTACAGATCACACATGCTTCTGTTCTTCACACAAACCTGCAGGTTACTTCAGCTCCGGCCTGTCCTTGAGTTTCTAAGATTCCCTTTCATTCTGTGTCATTGAAAGAGAGCTGCGTGAATACCATTTAAGGTCCATATAAAACCTCTTGCTTTTTAAATGTAAATGCGTCTCTGTTGATGGAGCTCTCACATATGTATGAACTGAAAATTGCGAGATGAGGTTTCATTTACGTGTAGCTATCACATCCTGAACGATGTAGCGGGAACACACACGCTCTGCACACCGACCAATCCAAGCTGTATTCAAACCAAGGAAGCCTGGAGAAAGCTATCCGTTGGCGTTTCCGTTTGTCTCCATGACCATGATCCTCCAGAAATCCCTTAGATAACAAAAATTCTGCTAACAGTTCTTTTCAGCCAATCAGCTAAGCCGTAATGCAATGAAGCCACACCCCCATTTGCCAAGACTGTCTGGAATTGGGTTTTCATGCATTGTTTGAGGTTTTCGTCAAGTCATTTGCCGCCTTGCCGCCACAGCTTTTATTTTTCCACAAACAAATATGATAACTGACTGACTGGAACAGCAGACGGCTCTTTTCTGCCTGTTTGAATACCCGCTGAACAGGTCTGTTTTGGAAACGACTAAGGGGTAAATATCACAAGCAAATTCTACGTTGGTGGAGTGTCAGATCCGTCTCAGAGTAATGCATCAAGAGAGGGATTTAACCTTGAGATGAGACGGTGCCAACAATAAACTCTGGTTCAAAGGCCCTGACAATCCCTCTCACAGCTGCTGAAAAAATGACTCAGTCAGTCAGTTGTTTAGACAGCGTCAAGTTGCTAAACAACATTATTTTATGAAAGAGGACTTGTCAGACAAAACAGGTTTTTTTACCTTGTTTTTATTTTTACCTCGTAGTAGCCGTAGCAGCAATTTAGGTGTTTCAATCGTAAAATACATAAAAATCTATTTAAAAAATAGTATTAAGTTTTAGAAAATTATAATATTCTGACAAAAAAAGATATATTTTTTAATTAAATATTTATTTACGCTCATGTGCTATTTCCACAATAACCATCAATTTTGACACTAATGATGTTGTTTTTCAGAAGTTAGTCTGCTTAGTTACCTAGGAAACAAATGTGGCACATTTAGTATGATATATGAGACATGATGTGAAGAAAACAAAGAAACATCACATGTTAACAGAATTAATTTTTTTGCGTAATTTACAATAAAGCTGTAAAAAGTGCATACCTTGTAAAAAGTGTGAAGATATAGTTTAATCATGTGTATTTAGGATACATAAAAGCTAGATATCAAATAGGGGTGGAATATTTGGTGATTTTATAAAAAAAAAAAAAATCTTGGCCCAATTTATTCAAACAGAAATGGTATTTCAGAAACAAAAATGACAGAATTATTCTGGGATGTTTGTACACTGTTTGGCATAGTGTTATTTTAGTATCATATTGTGAATTAAATTGTATTTGTATATGTTCTGTTTTCACAAATTTTCATTAAAGTTTTATTAACTTTACATCATTTTTAAAATAAATTTTTATTTTTACTTTTATCACTTCTAACTAAATGAAAATGACAAATGTTGCTTTGAAAAATAGCTGAAATAAATTATATTGTAATGTGTTATTTCAGTTTATATATTATTATTTATTTATGTATTTACACTCCATAGACAGCAACACAACTGAAATGTTCCCAGGTCCAGAAACATAATAAATACACCAGTAAAGTAGTCCACGAGAAATTTTGTTTTATGCAAAGAAAACTAAAATAACAATTTACTCAACCATTCTTCTTCCCCAAGTTACATCTTCCGCCATTTTAGAGAGTACGTAAGAATGCATTTGACATAATCAGCGTTGTTTACGTTCAGGGAAATGTGCACGCATGAACGTAATCTGTGTATGAAGCATTGTTTACGCTCAGGGGTGCATTTGCTTTGTGATACTCTCAAAAATGGCGGACGAGCTAATAGTGCTACAGCCAGACCGGGAGATAGTCTGAATGGATCTGAAAAAATCAACTGTTTAACTCTTGGGGAGTTGTAAAATGAGCCAATTTTTTAAATAAAGTGGAGTGTTCCTTTAACTTCCTTTTAGGTATTGGGTAGGATTAGGGATGTAGAATATGGTCATGTAGAATATGTGCTTTATAAATTACTAATAAACAGCTAATATGTTATTGTTAACATGCTGATCAGCAACCAGTTAATAGTGAGGATTTGTCCCTATACTGAAGTGTTACCAAATGTTTTTATGGTTACATTTTAGTTTCAGTTAACTAACCCTGGCTGGACATTGTTAGTTGACAAAAATAAACTACTAAGTGTGCAGAAAGTCATTTTTGCAGTTACATTGAAAGTTGGTTTTGTAGAGTGTGTTTCTACAGAGCCAAAAGCAGTCCTTTAGAGATTCTATGCCATGCCGTCGCCAGCGTCCTTGTGAGCTTCTGTCATCACCGTTGCTGATTGAGAGAATGAGTGGGATAGCAACACGGGCCGCTCCGCTATTCCATTTGAGCTCTGATTTAAGGCCTGTTGTTTTTATACCCATAAATACCCTGAGTATGGGTGTGCACAATGCTTTATTGGCCGGTGCTGCTCTTCACAGGCAAAACTTTACAAGGGAATGGGTGTCAAATAAACCTAGTAATATACCGACCTTCCTCATAACTGTTGAGAGGCCATCCTGTGTGCTTTTAATTTATCTCATTCAGAGTACTGCGGCAGAACAAATGCTGCTTAAGTGACTGAGAGTGACGGACAAGCACAAGAAATATTCCTTTGAAACTGATACGTTTTTTAGAATGAGTTTGATACTAAAACCAATGAAGTGGTTTTAATAGTAACAGATAAGTCTGTAACCTGAAGAAATGTACCCATTAGCATGGATAGAAATGCCTTTTGGCGACCGAATGATGTGGTTATGACATCTATACATCCAGGATTGTTATAGTGAACTAAATCTACAAAATAATAATTGTTACCTACAAAAATGAAAGAAAATAAAGCTAAATAAAATAAATGTATATTTTGTTTGAGCCCTAAATTTTCTTAATAATAATAATACAAAAAGTGTGAAATATGACAGATCTGCCAGAGGAAAGTTATTCTGTGTGTGGGGGCTCAATATTTCAGTATTGGGAACCTAAACTGAAGATTTCCTGAAGACAGATCAGCAACAGCCATTTCCACCACTGTATTCTTTTGCATTTCATATCACCAAGTGTCAACACCTTTGGGAAAGGACTTAAAGCAACAAAAGACATTTCAAAATGAGAAACAGCTGAATATGGTGTGACATTTTCAGTAACTCTGCTGGTTGTCCTCAAAAGCATGTCAATGGGAAAATAGTTGCCCTATCTGAGGTCAAAACTGCTGACAGAAATCAAATGCTTGTTGAGTTTATTTTCTCAGAAATTCTCTCTCACGTCTTTCAATTTAGAAGCACTAGAGAATGTTTCCCAGTAGAAAGACATTCTATTGGAATCACATCAATGAAATTACTGCCAAAGACGTTTATTGCAGAAGGGTTTTGATTTCATCAACAACATAAAGACAAGATGAAAAGCATGCATTATGATGGTAATGAAGTATTTTAATTAAAACATACTGTTTATAAAATATGATGACATACATGTTTAAATGATGACATACGTTTTTCAATCATTTTTCTTTTATTAACAGAAATCACAGCAGGTGATTTTTTTTGGCTGCTATTACTTTAAGAGCTGCCGCTGCTAAACATGATGAGGATCTGACACACAATGTGTTTTCTCATGACCTTTTATATAATTGTGCTTTAATGTGAAATTCTATACAGAGCGCATTTGTGCATGTAATTGGAGAGCACGTGTTACGAGCACAGTAAAACGGCAGAAAGGAAAGGCAAATTCGTTTTTACTGACATATGGCCACATTTCACTGTTGTTCTACTGAAGCTTCACATCAACTGTAACATTTCTGTGCTCATTTGAGTTATTGAATAATACATTTTATATTATTATTATTTGTTATAAAGGACAAACTCTAGTCTATGAATTGATGATGATTTAAATGAAATATAATCTATATAAAATAGTTTTAATCTCCTTTTACTATAGAAATGTACATCATTTTTCCAGGCCAAATCTTAAACTTTCATGGGAATCCTTAAGACTTCACATCTACTGCCATAGTCTAGGGAAAAAAAGTCACCTGGTACATAAAGTCCCTCTGCATGTGTTCATTTGTGCTCTGCTGGTTTGAGCTCTTTGAAATGCCTCAGCCAGTCAAGCCTAAAATGGGCATCTGTCCCCTCACAAACTGCACATCCTGTAGGCTGACATTATAATTATTCAGATCAACCGCATTGTATTTGAAATGCTAATTTCTCTTCTTGATTCGCCTGCTGCTGAGTTCAGTGCAGCACAGTATGACACTGATCTAATCTCTAAACGTTATACGGCAGGTTACTTCACATAGCAGCGGGAAACAGATTGCATCAAACATCTGATTGGATGCTAACGTGGTGACTTGGTTCGCTTTGATTTCAGTGACGACAATGTAAATATGTATCTAACAATACCAACTGTGAGTACAAATGTAAATGCATGGCGACGAGTTAAGCATGTCAGTGCATGTGATATGACTGGTGGCGTCTATTTCAGCTGTGGCACAGTAAAATGTAAAACTGTAAAATGTTAGCTTGCTAAAGCCCTTGACGTCAGGTTATCTACTTGTTTTCATTCTGCAGGTAGATAAGATGTTTTTTCCTTTAACGTTACATCAAGGGCAAAAATAAAATCAAACAGATGAATATGGCCATTTGCAGAATGTAATTTGAAACGAAAGCAAAAACAATTTCAGTCATTTTATGCACGACTGTGCAAGCACTTGCTCTCTCAACTCAATAGTTACAGTATATTTTCTCAAATGAATAGAGTCAGCCTTTAAGATTGGTCTTCCATTAGGTGAAAGGACCGGAGGATAGGAGGTACAACACTGCAATCAGATCCTTCCCTCCATTTTTGTATGTTGACGCAGTGTGTTACTTTTCAGACATTGTTTACCACCGCCACGTGATCCGGGGAGTACAGATCCAATGACGTGTGGTGAGGTGCCATGCTGACCGCTTTGCTTTGACACATGAAGCTGATTTCATGACACCCGCTGGTGTACGGGACACCTTGACCCTCACGTGGGCCCCCTCATGGTATTATGGAGCCATTATGCTATGGTTAGATTTGCCTAGCACAGTTTCTAAGCCACATATAAGCATTGCAGAAAAAAAAGATCTGTTGGAAAACTGATGTATGGTAATGTGTGGAAGCTTTCATTATGCCTCAGAATAAATTGTCATAAAGTCACGATTACGATAAATTCTAATCCTGTATTGAAGCATATTTCTGCTAATAAATAAATAGATAAATAACTAAATGAGTTTTAAATAAGAAATAGTCACATTATGATAAAGTCACAATTTCAAGATAGAGATTACCAAATTTGAGGTATAAAGACACTTCGCAAAAACCCACCGTCCTTAGTTACTGTTGCCAGTAAGTTAGGCTACTTACGATGTTGCCAGTAAGTTACTGTAATTAAGATTTACATTAGTAAACTGTATTTGTTACTGTACATACAATCCAATTAATCAGTATACTACTGTAATTCATTCATTTTAATATAGATTTCATTAGATTTTATAATTTGTATATAGAATTCATTTTAATTTTACTACATACTACTACATAGGTACTACTGTCATTCAATTAAAGCAGAGACAATAATTACAAAATATCAAATTATTTATTTAAAACATTGCATGTATAACACTTAAAAATACAGACTTCCAATGCTGGAACAGTGCATCTTCCCTGTTTCTCCTGTCTTATGACGTTTTGCAGTGCATTATGTTGCATACTCTGGATTTATCCTCACAAAGAATCTTTAGGCAACAGAAACATAACGGGGAAAAAAGACAAGCAGCCAAAGAATATATAGCCATCTGCAAAACCCAGGTGCTGCTCCAAAACGTGGCCACCACCTTTGCTCACCATCCACTTTGTAAGTGACAGAAATGTCTTCTCAGAAAAACAAGAAGTAGAAATAGCACATTTTAAATGGCAAAACTCATATAGAATAAACAAATCTCCCAAAACCGTAGTTGTTCTCTTACCATTAATTTTCAGTCTCAGGGTGGCTGGCTTTCTTGATGCTTCATTGCAGTTGCCATTAAAACACAAATACAAAAAATGCAGATCCTTCCCTCCATTTTTGTATGTTGACGCAGTGTGTTACTTTTCAGACATTGTTTACCACCGCCACGTGATCCGGGAGTACAGATCCAATGACGTGTGGTGAGGTGCCATGCTGACCGCTTTGCTTTGACACATGAAGCTGATTTCATGACACCCGCTGGTGTACGGGACACCTTGTCCCTCACGTGGGCTCCCTCATGGTATTATGGAGCCATTATGCTATGGTCAGATTTGCCTAGCACAGGTTCTAAGCCACATATAAGCACTGCAGAAAAAAAAAGATCTGTTGGAAAACTGATGTATGGTAATGTGTGGAAGCTTTCATTATGCCTCAGAATAAATTGTCATAAAGTCACGATTACGATAAATTCTAATCCTGTATTGAATCATATTTCTGCTAATAAATAAATAGATGAATAACTAAATGAGTTTTAAATAAGAAATAGTCACATTATGATAAAGTCACAATTTCAAGATAGAGATTACCAAATTTGAGGTATAAAGACACTTCGCAAAAACCCACCGTCCTTAGTTACTGTTGCCAGTAAGTTACTTACGATGTTGCCAGTAAGTTACTTACGATGTTGCCAGTAAGTTACTGTAATTAAGATTTACATTAGTAAACTGTATTTGTTACTGTACATACAATCCAATTAATCAGTATACTACTGTAATTCATTCATTTTAATATAGATTTCATTAGATTTTATAATTTGTATATAGAATTCATTTTAATTTTACTACATACTACTACTACATAGGTACTACTGTCATTCAATTAAAGCAGAGACAATAATTACAAAATATCAAATTATTTATTTAAAACATTGCATGTATAACACTTAAAAATACAGACTTCCAATGCTGGAACAGTGTATCTTCCCTGTTTCTCCTGTCTTATGACGTTTTGCAGTGCATTATGTTGCATACTCTGGATTTATCCTCACAAAGAATCTTCAGGCAACAGAAACATAACAGGGAAAAAAGACAAGCAGCCAAAGAATATATAGCCATCTGCAAAACCCAGGTGCTGCTCCAAAACGTGGCCACCACCTTTGCTCACCATCCACTTTGTAAGTTACAGAAATGTCTTCTCAGAAAAACAAGAAGTAGAAATAGCACTTTTAAAAGGCAAAACTCATATAGAATACATTTTCCACCAAAACTCAAAATAGAATAAAGAATAAATTATAAATAGAATAATTTTCAGTCTCAGGGTGGCTTGCTTTCTTGATGCTTCATTGCAGTTGCCATTAAAACACAAATGCAAAAAATGCAGTAAATCTTAAATTCCACTATAACAAACTCATTCTAAAACTAGAAGGAAGCTAGCCATAAAACTAGTTTAACATAGCATACGATAATTTTCAATGAGTTACTGGCCAAAATCAACTACTAATACCTCAACTAAATCTCACGTTAGTTAACCTAATGTTAATATAAGTTGAACGTTGCTCATTAAAAAAAATATATTTTAATTCGGTAACTACAATAAGCTGACAAAAGTCGTTTAAAATGACAGTGCAGTTTACCGTGGTAAAGTTCTGTTGGTGGGTAAATGTTACTATGGGTTAAACAAAAATCTGACACAATCACAGACAAATGAACATATATTTTTTGGAGTGTCTATTTACACTAAGTGCAAATAGCCCGACTTGTTGGCTGAGGCTATTTCAGTCATTACAACTCTCTGAAAAGTTTAGCAAGGTGATGGATATGACGTACGACGTTAATGTATTTGGTCTTTGCGGAATAGATCTACACTGCTACTGAATTGCTGCTGCTGTTGGTTATTGCTGCAGTTGTAGATTATTTCTGCTGCTGCAAGTAAGTACAGGAACTTGCTACTGCCAATGCATATGATGATACGGTGCCACGAGCCTTCACCTTCTCAAAACAGTTCTGAAGCTTTTTGTTTATGTTTGTTAACAGACAGCAGTATTTGAAAATCCAAATTGATTCTCTGCCAGCAGGAAGCGCTGTTGGAGCGCAGATATAATGGTTTCCCCGGTAACAGCTGTAATCAAATAAGCACCGTGCTCACAATTGCCACATTACAGGAAAAATTAAATGAAAACAACATCAAGCTTTTCTGAAAACGGTCGTTTCTTTTCAAATATGCATTCATATAAAACCCCCTGTGCCGCATTTATATTTTGAAACGTGCAATGCTCATGTTTCAATGAAGTATAAGCCTTTTGGAAAATCGAGTTATTTGTGCCGTGTTCTGTCGATTTGTCCTACCCTGTCAGATTTCCCTACCTCCCATTAAAACAGTGGGTAGTACAATTCGACAACGAAAAATGCTACCTATTAAATTATGTTTTATTAGGTCAGTTTTGATATAGTGACGGGCCAACACAAATAAGTAAATTTATGGGAAACACTTTGCTATAAGTCAAATAGCAATATAAGTGGTAAAAAATTATATTTTATTTATTTATATTTTCTAACTTATATTAGCGGTGAAATGTCACCCAGTTACGTCAAATATAATATGCTCACTGGATGTCATGACAACAAATTTCACGAAGGAAAAATGTCAATATCTTGCCTTCGCTTTCATTTCGGACCATCTCTAAAAATACATTTAAATAAGCCGTTGCAGTGCTGTAGGGCAAATTGTGTCAATCCAAATATAAGAAATTAGGAAAATAAAACAACCTCAATAGAATGGCGCCAAAGAGATGTTACAGCAAATACAGTAGTATGCAACAATTAAAAAAAAATACAGAAAGTCTCTGTATGTGGGGTCTGACTTCACAGAAAATTCCCATTATGTAAAGGGTATTACAGTTATTAACTGTAAAGGGAATTTGCAGTATTATACTGGGTGATATACAGTAAATAACTGTGGAAATTACAGAAATGCCTAACAGTGTTTCATTCAACTGCCAAAAGACGTCAATGTACACGATTTTTCAAGTTTAAGTCCATCGAAGTTAACCTACTCTCCTATCTGATTAGCTTGTTGGACAAGATGGCGGATTCGGCAATATGATTGGTCAGATCACCTTTGCGAAGATTCAATTATGAGAAAAAAATCATCATAGGGATAAAGTCGTAGTTTCAATAAATTATATAAAGTCGCAAATATAATTGCATTTGGAGTTCCTCATGAAAAATATGTGATTACATTTGAGACAAAAAAAACACATTTTGAGATATGTCATAATTCTGAGATATAAACTTAGAAAGTGTATTTTTTGGGGATTTAATTCACAATTATGAGAACTAAAGTTGCTGTTGGGATAGTAGCAAATATACAGTAGACAACATTTGAAGTGGATCAAAAAAGTTAATCAAAGTTGTCCAAAGACAAGAACGCATTTTGGTTTTAGGACAACGTTGATGAAAGGTTTTGATCCACTTAAAATGTTGACTACTGTGGTGGCTTTGTGTGTTTTCACTTAAAACAAATCGTTTCAAAGAAGAAATAGTTACAATTGTGAGAAATGTACATATAAAGTCACTATTTCAATATATGAATTCTCAATTATGAGGTATATAAAACGCAGAAAGAATAGCAGCCGTGAGAAATAAAGTCACAATTCTAGTTGTAATTGTAGTCAACATTACAAGATTCAAAATCTAAAATAATTATCCACAAATGTTTCAATGGCCCACAGAAAATACATTTTAAAACAATAGAGAAATACTATTACACTGAATATCAGATATTTGAACTCATCTAAAAAGCTTAAACATGAAATCACTACCAGTGGGCGGAGCCTGACATTTAAAGCCACAAGTTCCTGACACAAATCCACCAAACACTGCTAAACATGAATCGGTTTAACTTCACACATAGAAGCAGTTAATATCCTGTCTTTTATGTCCCTCAACACATAAAGCACATAATATCCAGGATGCAGTGGAGGTGTTTCAATGCCGTCATATCTGTAATTTATCATGGCCACATTCCTTTCTCTCTCCTTTTTCCTCACACCCACAGATGGAAACACTCCCACACATCCCATGTTCCTCAGCAAATGTCTCCCACAGACATTATTCATGTCAAACCATCAATAATTTTCATACCAAACAAGACATCACATTATGGACCTTATGTTATGAACACATTATGTGTTCCTGTGGCTCAGGGGTAGAGTATTGCATTCGCAGTGCAAAAGGTTGTGGGTTCAATTCCCAGGGAACACACATACTGACAAAAACAGTAGAGCCTGAATGCACTGAAAGTCGCTTTGGATAAAAGCATTGGCTAAACGTAAATGTAAATATAATAATGGGCTATCCATCAAATGCACTGATAGAGTGTTTGTTTAACCAGCAGGGGTCAGTGTGGTCTCACACACACACACACACACACACACACACACGTACAGTACTGTGAGACAGTCGAAGCCAAACGTGGCCCTCTTAACAGATGCCCTGTGTGAAATAATTCATACCGAAGCCTCATCCAGCACAATGGCCTCCACGTCTCTGCTGAATCTCTGAGTTCAGTGTGGAAGGCGCTCGGAGCTCGGTCTCTCCCTCCTCTGCGCACCAGAGCATCGTGTTTAATTCATTTGTGTAACTTTGGTGAATCTTTCGGTTTTACACAAAGAGAGAAACAAAGATGGAACAATAACACAGAATGAGTGCAATTTAAAAGTCTGTTACGCTTGTTTGCACCACACGACCACTGTTTTTCGTGAGGATAGGAGGCTTTTGGGCGAAAAAATTGAACACGTTTCAAAAAATGAGCTTGAGAGTAAAAATAAATGGAATATGTTATGGTAAAGCTGGATGAAAGTCAAATGACTTGTGTAGACTGTTGAAAAACTTGCTTAAACCGGCCTAAGCTGGTTTGATGGTCCTTCACTGGTCTTCCAGCCTGGTCGAGCTCGTTTTCAACTGCCTGATCAGTATGGGAGACCAACAAAGACCAGTAAACCAACATAGAATGGTTCACTGTTGAACCATTACATTACACTGTTGGTTATTACAATCAGAACACAATTGATCTGATTCACTGCCTATTTTCCACAAGTTGATATGATTCTTTAGGGTCTCAATGAAAAGTCTGTTACATAGCTTAGTTAAAATTTCTCAATGGTAGTGTAAAAAAACTTTTTTTAACCCGGTCAAAAACAGCTCTTGTCAGAGCAAGCTGTTTTGTAGCATTTTTCTTTAAATGCAAATTAGATCTGCTGACTCCGCCCCTCTCTTCCGAGCTGCTATCAGAGAGGCTGTTTACTTTAGACGCATTCATCATGAAACTTGCTAATTAGCACATTATAACAAAGGGCGATTTGCAAAGATTCATTAAAAACCCTTAAGGTGCGTTCACACCAGACGCGAATGAAGCGAATAAATCGTGCTATTCGCGCGTATTTGGACGCTTGAACATTTTGAGTTTACTCGCTTCATTCGTGAAATTCTGTTTAGGGCTCTGTTTAGGCGTTATAGTGTTACCATATAAAAGCATAATTCTGAGTCCAAGGATGTGAACAGCTCTGAGTAGAACGTCACGTGTTGTCATCTCGAAATCAGGGTAATTACGATATGGCGTGAATGCAGCATTATTGTAACCATTTTACATAATGATTTCACTTTATGCCTGTTCCTGGTTGTCTGAACTGGTTTGAGTTAGTCTTCAACTGTTCTCAGTCCTGAAAAGTGCCCAAAACCCAACTTAAACCAGCCAACTGACCAGCCTGACCAGAATGGTCTGGTGTATTTTCGAAAATGTTCTTATTGATCTTTCATCCATTCATCAATTAAAGAAAATAATTATAAATTACACTCAGATTTACATTCATCACAATATGGAAGAAAAAAATTCATTACATTATCATGATTTTGTAGCTCATCAATCATTTAGATTGATTGTTATTGATGCATTTGATACAAATCAATAAAATCACTTCTGGAGGTATTTAGACTCCTGAAATGGGTTCAAATATGTCAAAATTCTCACCTGACTGGAGAGAAAACAGTCTTTAGTGATGTGTTGTCACCCTGCCATGAGATCCAGTGATCTCTCCCTCTCTCTCTCTCTCACTCTTCTCTCGCTCCCTCCCTCTTGGCTAGTATTGGTGGTTAGTGAAGCCTGTACTTCTGCAGACTGTGTGTGCCAGAATGACAGAGGAAAGTGCCAGCAATCTGGTCTTTCTCAGCCACAACACTGAGAGAGCCACATACTGAGCAAAAACACCATCAAACACCTCCGCAGTTTCATCTTAATCAACCGAATTGTCATATCTGTTTGAATCAGAATTATTCTGAATTCATCATTTGCGAATGCCCTTGACAGAAAACATTATCATTTCGTAAATGTAATTTCCAAGATGGCGATCAACTAATGTACCCATCATGGAGAATATTGAAAATATATTTGCAGTTATTTAATTTATATTGTTCAAAAACAACAACACATTTTTAGCCAAGTACTGTTTTTTAGTTATTGGCAATTTTTTAAGCAAAATATATATTTGTTTATAATTAACTGTGGCACATTAACAGAAATGCTAGGATGTTAGAAGTGGACCTCAGTTGACCTCTGCTTGCAGAAACTAACTACACCTTATGGGAGCAAAAAGCATCTTTATCCATCAAGAGTCATTCAAAAATAGCCATGTATTATGATTGAAACATTTCCATGGTGTTGTTTTAACTGAACCAAACAAGCTGAATCCCAATTTACATACTTAATAATGCTATAATGTATTTGGAGTATGTAGGACATACCAAGGAATAGAACTCTTTTTTTTATTTTTGAGTTAACATGTAGCTTAGCTAAATTTGTCATTGCTCAACTGTGGCAGCTTTAGTCTTACATTTCTTAACATATTGTAACTAATTAACTTAACATTTTGACAGAAATCCATCACAAATGCATCCTCACATCTCATCATTCAAAGCGTAAAGCATTATTAGCAGTTTTAATATTACTAACACTTTACACAACTGATGATACACGAAGATACTAACATTTCTGACAACATTTTGGTTGAGGCGTTTTGCTAATATTGCTAACAACATTTCACATTTTGAATGAAGAGGTGTGAAGATGCTAATGTGGATAAAAACACTTAGTACTGTGGATGAGGTGTTTTGCTAATACTGCTAACAACATTTCATACTATGAATGAGGAGGTGTGAGGATGCTAATATTGCTAAAACATTTTCTAGGCCTACTAAGGATGAGGTGTTTTGCTAATATTTCTAACAACATTTCACACTATGAATGAGGAGGTGTGGGGTTGCTAATATTGCTAACAACACCTTGTACTAATTATGAGGAGTTTGGGCTAGTGTTGGATATTGAAGATTTACTGAAAATAGTGTGCTAGCTGCAAGCACCTAAAATGTAGTACCATTTCACCCCTAAAATATGTATATATATATATATATATATATATATATATATATTCAACTCTTCTGTACCAGTTGAGTCAGAATAAACAGATAACTTTTTAAGTTTGCTAAGTTTGCTATTGAACTGTTTTCAGCTGTGAAATGGAGACTAATGACCAGGTGCCTAGTCATCGAACTCCAGTATCTTTCTCTCCAGCATCAAGTGTCTTCCGTGATGCCATATGAAATAAAAAACAAAAATAAACTGTAATATGCAACCCTGACCCATCCTTGTAAAATATGGATTTGCTGGCTTTCTCCTTGATGGATGTTTTGTAGATGGGGTTAGTCTGATCTGTAAGGAGTTAGATGCCTAGCAGACACGAGGTTGTGACCATGCCATTCTCCTGTCCACTTGGATTGGTTAGCCAGATACTTGTTCTGATCTTGTCTAGATGGTCAGTAAAGGAGGAGGGTGATGAGGAAGTGCACATCAAACCAGAAGAAATCAATGCTGCTCCTCACCAGAATAGGCATGATTAGTTTAATTAGCTACCGATCCAAAAGCTCAGGCTAGAGTCTAATCCTCAGCGAGCGACCTGATCCCCGACTGGATCTGGCCTCCAGATCCGGAAGCAGAGCAAACGAAAGAGACTTCCAAATCAAAGTCTCTCAGACATGCTAATGCTGTTAGCATTAATAGCATCTGCTGAGAGACTTTACTTCTGTGGCATTTGTAAACATGTGTAGTGTCCAGTTAACTCTCAGCATTAACGCTTTAGCATTAAGACTAAAATTATGTTTTTTTTTTGTATGTAGTCTATATTTAAGATAACATTTGTAAAATCTTACATGACAAATAGAAAATGTAAGGGATAATGTATCGCCATCCCTTAAGCAGTTTATTTTGCATTAATGACCGTCTGGCTGTTCATTAACTTGCTCATTACACAGCTACTTGCCAAAGAAATAAATACATGGACATGAAATATTGATTTTGAGTTGAAGTTGTTTTATTACCTTTGTAGATTAGCTTAAAGCTACCACTGAGAAAAATAGTCCAGCAAATCTTCAACCAAACAACAAGATAAACATTGCAGGAGTTTACATTATTATTATCGTTCTACACTCCAGGTTGCTTTATCTATGGACTAGTTAACTAAATGTGCAGTCACTTTAGTGAAATTTTGGCAAACCTTTGCAGACAAAAAATATCTTGTCAATAGTAATGTATGAAGCGGAGCTCACACGGAAGTTGCTTTCAACTATAGCTCTTTTGTGTTGGTAAATGTTGTAAATATGTGTGACCGACTTGAACTTGTTGTAAAATCTACATATAGGGAAATCTTTCACGTAAATACAAAATAAACACATGTGTGGATTCCTATTGAGATGACTCCGTTCAAATGCTCCGTGCAAAATGATGACATTGATGCTGTATAGTATGATGACTTCCAATCAAAACGCCTGTAGATAATCTGAAGGGGATCTAAACAACTGACGGACCCTAACCCATTGTGGGGATAACAAGTAACACGAGTTATGTTAACATAGTACTTTTTTCAAGTAACTAGTAAAGTAACATTACTTTTTAAAATGAGTAACGCCAGTTAATTAGATTTCTCATTATTGACTGACACATCCTCAAAATGGATTAAAACAGTGCAAAAACTAAATATTATGCAAATCTGTAATAATGAAATGTTAAATAATAATAATACAATCCCATTTTATTAACCAGTTTCTTTGGCGATCCAATTCAACCATACTAATGAACAAAACTTACTTTTGATAAACATACTATTTTTTTAATTGCTAAAGAGTGTGGAACTTTCTTCACCTGCATTCTTTTCTTCATTCAATCCAGAATGCACTGAAAGGTTTAAGTCAGGGGTCACCAGACACGGTCCTGGAGGGCCAGTGTCCTGCAGAGTTTAGCTCCAACCCTAATCAAACACACCTGAAACAGCTAATCAATGTCTTACAAGATATACTTGCAACTTCCATGCAGGTGTGTTGAAGCAAGTTGGAGCTAAACTCTGCAGGACACCAGACCCCTGGTTTAAGCAGCCCCTCTGTACAAACCTATTTAGATTTCCTTCAGTCTGAAGCTCATTCATTTCACTTTTGGTGTGAAAGGGCTTTTACATTTACCAAATATACGACTTTTAATATTAAAAACAAACAAGCGAGCCCTGCCCAGATGAGAAAAAGTAAAGTAACGTAACGCATTACTTTCCATAAAAAATAACCAAGTAATGCGATTAGTTACATTTTAGGGAGTAATGCAATATTGTAATGCATTACATGTAAACTTTCCCCAACACTGTGCTAAAAATGCACCAAATTGTACCTGCACTGAAGTTCTTTCCCCAATACATTTGCCCTGACCTCAAAAATAAGTTAAGACTATTAGGACGTTCTGCTATATACATATACTTTACATTGAGTTCCTTCCTGGGGCTTGAAAAAAAAACATCAAGGCAAGTGATGTTTGAAAATAAACACCAAGGAACTTATGCTGAGACTCCAGACTGGCAGATAAGGCTGTTTGGCCAAGCTCGCCTTAGCTGGGGAAGGATTTTGGGCATCTTGTCAGGAAGTCTTAGGGAAGCATTTCCTCTTTTCATATTTCATCTGAATGCAGCGTAGACTGTATGCGGCGGGTAGGGAACATATAAAGAGGCTTGCTCGGAGCTACAGCCTTTATGCGACCAAAGCTTTCAAAGGAAGAAGGTTGCTTACCGCACCAGGGTTTAATGGTACCCTGCTCGTCCTCTTTCCCGCACTCCCTCTCACTCTACTTTCCTTTCTTCTTTCTTTCTACTTAATCATGCCTTTACTTTATCTCTTAACAAACCAAACCATACAATCACACAGTATGGGCCCTCACACACACACACACACACACACACACACACACACACACACACACACACACACACACACACACACACACACACACACACACACACACACACACACACACACACACACACACACACACACACACACAGGCTGTAATGTTTGGCTTTGATGTACCTATCTTCCTATTTAAATAAAAGAGAGCAGGAGATGGGGGAATGTAGATGCTGGTAGCTGGGAGGTTTCTGCGCATTATCGAGTCTTCTCAGGTAGCATCGTGGACAGGGAAAGCTGGAGATAGAGCGAGAGACTTCAACCAGATGCTGTCACATCGCCACAGATGAGTTCTCTTCAACCTGATTTCCTGTTGTTTGTGATTATCGGTTAAGGATTTTTAAGAATTTCTAGCTGAATATATATAGAAAAAGAAAATATAAATTTCAGCATGATGTTTTGAGATTTCGATACATTTTCCAGTTGATTATAATTATCGGATTATAATTTTAACAATTACTAACTGCAAGATAAAAATTATATGTGAAAATAATTCAATTGAAAATTTGAACAATATTTTTTAAATGTTTTGTAAATGTCCAATTCTAATGATCGGATAGGAGTTTGAACATCTAGCACCCAAAAAAAAAAAAAATATATATATATTTTATTTTTAAATATTGTTAATTTCAATTACTTTTCCAGTCAATCATAATTATCAAAGTATTGTAAACAATTTATATCTGAGCAAATTTAGAAAATTATCATATATGAACATGACAGACATTTCAATTACTTTTAAGATAAGATGTTCTTAATTTCCATGACTCCACAGAAATCCAATATTTAAGCACATGTTAAAAAAGTACAAAATTCTGAATTTTTTTAAATTGTTATTACTTTTTTAAACAAGATTGTATTATTAGACAGACAGACAGACATATAGATAGATAGACAGACAGACAGACAGATAGATAGATTTTATTTTCATGACTTTTCCAGACATTCTCACATGTACAGGTTTGCCCTGAATATTGTTGAATAAATATAATTTACCTCAAGTGTGTGGCATTTCAGTAAAAACCTGTGTCTGTTTCACTAACGACACATCATCCAGTGTAACCAAGCATTAATCTAGCACTGCTTCACAATTCATTATTTTTACAGCATAAACATTCAAGTTAATCAGGCTTATTTTATATTTAGCCTTATTCACAAAACTCACAACATTTCTGGCCAAGTTTAAATTGTCAATTAATTTGTATAATTACGTAAATCGAGTGCTAAAACAAAGACAGCAAATCTAAATAAGGTTATCAGCGGGCACAATGTTTTTTTTCTTCTTTCTCTTACTCTCTCAGTTTATTTTATTTTATTTGCATCGCTCTTTTTATATCTATTTTGGCAAAGACAGCCAAATCTCTGACTTCATGCTGACTTTGTTTTTCCCAGCCAAAGAAATACATGTAGGCAATGCCCTGCAAAGTATTGCCATTCATCCAAGTGGAAAATGAAAACAAATACTCATGCCAGCTGCTGTTATCACTGAAACGTCTCGGGTTACTCGCGTAACCCTTGTTCTCTGAATAGGGAACGAGACGATGTGTGAGCTTTGACGCTTTGGGAACGCCCCTGGGCGTGCCGATTGTCTGAAACCCGTGTAGAATCACGCCAATTCATTGGCTGATGGCGCGAAGCCGCCCCTGACGTACTCACGTCGTCAGCTTATACTGGCGAACGTGCCATCTGCTCCTCAGATTTCTCTGCCGAAAAGAGCTCTGTCGGCAGCGTGAGGAGCTTGGCAGCAAACGCAGCGTCGTTCCCTATTCAAAGAACAAGGGTTACGCGAGTAACCCGAGATGTTCTCTGTCATAGGTTCACTTAATGCTGCGTGAGCTTTCACGCTTTGGAACGATATACCAAACACGTCAAGCTAAAAACGCTGCCCCACCTGGTCCAATAACGAACCAACAACATACAGCTGGTTCAAGCAGATAAGACCTGAGAACCTGGAGCCTATCAATATCAAGATTGTAGAACCTGATAAAAGTGTGCGGAGAGGACCATCCTGCTGCTACACAAATATCCTCTAGGGGAACCCCTCTAAAAAGAGCCTGAGAGGAGGCTACGCCCCTAGTAGAATGCGCCCGAAGACTAAGAGATGAAGGAAGACCACGCACCTCATAAGCCAGCGAAATGGTGTCTCTCACCCAGTGAGAAATCCTCTGCTTTGACGTGGCAAGCCCGCGGCGGCTAGCACCAAAACACACCAGCAATTGGGAGGATTTTCTCTAAACTTTGGAGCGATCCACATACAGCTTCAATGCCCGTACTGGGCAGAGCATGGTAAGCTTCTCATCCTCACTCGAAGCAAAAGGAGGAGGATGGAAAGAGTGAAGTGTGACCACCTGAGAGCGATACGATGTGGACAAGACCTTGGGAATGTAACCAGGCCTAGGCCGCAGGGTCACCTTAAGTAGACCCGGGGCAAAGTCCATACACATCTCACTGACAGAGAGGGCCTGCAAGTCTCCAACTCTTTTCAATGACGTAAACACCAACAAAAGAGTAAACTTAAGAGTCAGTATCCGCTCTGAAGCTGACTCTAGGGGCTCAAAAGGGGCTGCCACTAGACCTTCGAGGACGACTGATAAGTCCCAAGAAGGAACTGCCATAGGGCGAACCGGCCTAAGCCGTCTGACGCCATGCATAAAAGTGGAGACCATCTGATGCCTTCCCAGGGGGACCTCATCAAGCTCTCTCCGAGCTGCAATGGCCGCGACATAAACCCTTAGTGTGGTCGCGTCCGCCCCTGTTGTCAGTCTCTCTTGCAAAAACTCCAGCACTGGACCAACAGGGCAGTTAACTGGGTCTATTGCACGAGCAAAACACCAGGACTCAAAGACTCCCCACTTGGAAGAGTACAGCTTCCTAGTAGCGGGGGCCCTGGCACTGGCGATGGTCTCCTGAACCTCGACAGGCAGATTATTCATCAAGGCCCTTGGCCCCGTATGGGCCATACCCACAGCTTCCAGATCTCTGGCTGAGGATGCCAGATCCTGCCCTGAAGCTGGGACAGCAGGTCCCGCCTGTTTGGAATCTCCCAAGGGGGCCGATACAGGAGGGGAGTTAGCTCCGAGAACCAAGTCTGGAAGGGCTAGAATGGGGCTATGAGAAGGAGACGGGCACTGCTCACCTTCACTTTGCATAGGACTGCTGGAATCAGCTTTACTGGCGGAAACGCGTACAGACTTACATTCGGCCACAGATGGGCGAATGTATCTATGCCCAGAGTCATCTGGAAACTTGGGGAGAACTAGAGCGGGCATTGGGACGACTCTTGAGAAGCAAAGAGGTCCACTTCCGCTTCGCCAAACAGATTCCAAATTTGGGTTACCGTTTGACGGTTCAACATCCACTCTCCCGGCCTGAGTTTCTGTCTCGTCAGAAAATCGGCCGCAAGGTTCAATATTCCCGGAACGTGAACTGCCCTTAAGGAAAGGAACTTGTCCTGGGATCAAACCAGAAACCATCAAAGGAGAAGCTCTCCTCATCCCGACTCGAGGGTCAGGAACGACTCGGAGGAGCCGAAGCGGCAGGTCTGCTGGGCCACTTCAGGTCAACCCGTCTGCGTGGTCGTTGGTGAGGAAAAGGCTGGCCACGGGCTCCCCAGACCATGGTCAGGGGAGGATGCGCAGCTTGGGCGCAGCTCCTGCCAGAAGGCTCCTTTCTGGGTAGGGATTGCTCTCTAGACAAGGAGGAGGGAGTGGAGTGGTCTCTCGTCCTTCAAGGCATGAACTGCTTAAGAGCAGCCGACTGCGTCTTAGCGGAGCAAAATTTCTCCATCACAGAGCTAACCACCTCTCCAAACAACCCAGATTGTGAGATGGGTGCGTCCAGCAGGAACACCTTCTCTTTCTCACGAATCTCAGTGAGATTGAGCCACAAATGGCGCTCTGCGGCCACTGAACCCACCATAGAGCACCCCACGGCGCATGCGGTGTGCTAATTTTAATTTTAGTGTTAATTTTGGGCCAGAAAAATCGCAACAGAAGGGCTAGTATTGGCGCTTCGTGAAGGCAGAGAAATCTGAGGAGCAGATGGCACGTTCGCCAGTATAAGCTGACGACGTGAGTACGTTAGGGGTGGCTTCGCGCCATCAGCCAATGAATTGGCGTGATTCTATACGGGTTTCAGATAATCGCACGCCCAGGGGCGTTCCCAAAGCGTGAAACTATGACAGAAAACAGCATTAGAATCAGTCTTTGTCAGGTGACGTCACACTCGCAAGAATCGAAGTGCGTCTTGGGTATTGCCGCCATTTGTGAGGTATCAAAGCCAAGGTGTTCTGTAGCTGGAGAATTGTCTTTTTAATTTGCTTCAAAATGGTATGTTCTTGTTGTGTTAACGTCTGCAATAGTTAATTGCATGATTGAAAAGGTCAAACCCTCACCACGAAGAAGGACATGTTAGGTCTCACACTTGAAAAAAAAGACAAAACAAGAGGCATCACCGCATCGGATGGCCTGGGTTTCAGTGATGATACGCAAAATCATCACATTTGCCAACGTATCTCCGTGTATGTTGGTTTACCCTTGACATTTTCATAAAGCTAAGAGATGTTTTAGATGTGCTTATTTTCTGATTTCTGAAGTAGCCAACTTTATATTCACATGTTATTTAGGGTTATCAATGATAATAAACAATCAGGGAGCGGGTGAGCAGAAACGGGTCATGTAACGTTACCATAAAATATCTTGCAATCGTTTTATGCATAGTGTTGAATATGAGATGTTAAAATATCCAAAGTTTGTTAAAAATTGAAACTGGGTGGCGTGTCTGATTAAAACCCTGGAAGAAAGACCAGCCCTTCGCCCTCTTTTATTAAAAAATCATAATTTTTAGGTGTAAAGAGTTAATTTATTTCACTGACATTGCTGCATTTAAATATTGTTTTGGGGGGTTTGTACTAATTTAACTCAAGTGCAATATAAACTGAATACTTAACTAAAATACATTTCAAATGTTTCTCATTTTTATTTCTTACATATTTACTGTACTGACTACATTTTTGTACATTTTCATTTCATATAGTTTGGCTAGGTGTGACTAAACAGTAAGTTGGAGCAGTTAAGGAAAAAAAAACACATTGCACAGATGCTCAGCTGCCCACTGAAGGCTGGAGGAGATTGTCAGCTACACACTGAAGGCTGGAGAAGATGGTCAGCTGCACACTGAAGGCCGGAGGAGATGGTCAGCTGCACACTGAAGGCCGGAGGAGATGGTCAGCTGCACACTGAAGGCCAGAGGAGATGGTCAGCTGCACACTGAAGGCCGGAGGAGATTGTTAGCTACACATTGAAGGCCGGAAGAGATGGTCAGCTGCACACTGAAGGCCGGAGGAGATACTCAGCTGCACACTGAAGGCCGGAGGAGATGCTCAGCTACACACTGAAGGCCGGAGGAGATGGTCAGCTACACACTGAAGGCCGGAGGAGATGGTCAGCTGCACACTGAAGGCCGGAGGAGATGGTCAGCTGCACAGTGAAGGCTGGAGGAGATACTCAGCTATACACTGAAGGCCGGAGGTAATGGTCAGCTGCACACTGAAGGCCGGAGGAGATGCTCAGCTGCACACTGAAGGCATTGGTCAGCTGCAAACTGAAGGCCAGAGGAGATGCTCAGTTTCACTCGACACCACACAGTGTCACTAACTGAATGTAACTTGCTGTGGCGTAAATCCAGGATTTCATTTTTTCAGTGATCTTAAAGTATTATACAGATATGCCAAACGTGGGAACCTTTATTACATGGGTTCTCATCTCTGGCCCTTGAGGTCCACTTTACTGCAGAGTTGAGCTCCAACGATAATAAAATACAGGTCCACTTTACTGCAGAGTTGAGCTCAAATGCTAATAAAATACACCTGGACAGGTTAACCAAGAAAGACAGGCAGGCAGATTAGTTTGATTGAGGTTGGAGCTAAATTCTATAGGAATTGGACATAAAGGTTTCATTGCCTTATGCTGCTTTTCATGTCAGACACAAGAACAATTCTCATTTCATTTTAAATACTTATGTTAACCTCATGCACCTCATATTGGATCTGCATGCACAAACACTGTTTTAGACAACTGTGATGGGCACTAAATTGGACACAGATTGATTGACTGTTTTTAGATTTTCCACATGTGTTCTACCTACAAGCACTATTTATTTGACAGATCATCTAGCACTTCTAAGAATCCATGCAGAAAGGATCATCAGAGATATTTGGCAGAAGCATCAAATCACAATTTTAATGTATTCTGCTTTCTTTGTAGTACTTGAACTGTGTCCACTTAAGAAAACATGAATTATCATGATTGCCACATCTTCTGTTATGCATTTTGAAACGGATTTTTAACACAGTGTTGCATTAATGATAAAGTTTGTCTAATGCAATTTTCATAAATGTGTTTTTGATTGTCTCCTTGTTATGAGTAGCTACTCATGAAAATGCATGCACAAGTACTGATAAGTACTTGTTATCAGCCAAATAAAGTACGGACAATTTTGAACAAACAGGGTAAGGTTTAATGGTAGAGACTCACATGATGTAATGACTTACAATTGTGAAAATTATGTGTTCAAATCAATGTGGACAAAAACAGAACATAAAAGTTTAGTAAGTTTTTATACTGTAAACAAGATAATCATATATCCAACGAGGTTGAAGGCAGAAATGCCGGCGGCACTCAACTTTTTGCGTCAGGTAATATGGATCAATTCATTGTTAATCATCAAAGACAAAGTTATATAAATTACGGTTCCTAAAAAAAATACTAAGATTATCTCGGTACCATATCTACTTGGTTTTCATCTGTTTCTCCAGTATAAAGATTTAATCTGTCTTTATAGTACGGCTCTGTACACTTTTAGTTCACTACTCAATGCAATGATACCTTCAAAATGGCGCCTCGGTGACGTCACACTGAATAAACGCACGTGACTGACAAAGACCGATTGGCTCAAGTAAGCATGCAACAATGTGAATACGTCATAAGTCATACTTTACAGCATCCTTATCTTTTGCTGGGGGTCGTGGTCTCATTTCTATGGTTTCATAAGCAAATCCTGTCCCACAAACGGTTGTGGCATGCCTGATTTATTTGTTGAGTTTTGTAGGACGCACGAAAAGCTCAGGTGAAGGATGAGAGCAGGGATCTTTAACCAACGCGGGCGGACAGCACAATAACTCAGCGTGATTGATTTATGCGTGTGCTGTTTAAAATCTGCACTATTAAACTTACCTTTGGCTCTCCCAAAGGAGCAAACCACGCATTTTCATGTTTACAGATCGGAGTATAGAAGTTAGATCATCTCGAGCTGTATCACACTTTAATGGGAACTGTTGGCTAGCTATTCTGAAACAAGTGGGCAGGAAAAGTGGAACTATTGGGATTTTATAAACGAGCCGAATCAGAGCTACCCTTTTACAAGGATACATTTTCTGCCCGGTGTTTTGTTTATTTTAAGCTAACTGGCAACCATGCGCATGTGCTCGCTCCTCATTGCTGAAGCGCCGCCGAGGATGATCTGAAATCACAGACAAACAAGCTGTAGTTTAACGATCCAAATGAAATTGTCCCACAGCCGCTTTGTGTTCTGTCAGGAGATCTCGACTGTATTGTTTGCGATTGTGATCGCTGAAAGAATGCAGTTACTCAACCACTGTTGTTCACTGTGAACAGAGAAACATAGGCGATTGCAATTTGGAATTACCATTAGGAATTTCATTGTTATTATATTTTTCATTTGTTTTACCAGTTTTCATAATATATACGTCGTTGGTTTTAAGTTTCAAGTTTCAAGATTTTATTCGTCACATACTCAATTACACAGAATATAATCAGTAGTGAAATGTAAATAAGGTCAGGTCTGCTCAATGGACAGTGCAAAATATGTAACCCAACACAAGAGAATATACATAAATATAGGTAAAAAATAAAATAAGGAAGAATAAGATGTGCAATAAAATAAAATGAGCAGGACAGTATGAACTGTCAAGTTTGAACGTCAGAAAGTCGTATTCACCACATCTAGATGCCTAAATGCATTGAGTTGCTTCTATGTGATTGGCTGATTAGCAATTTGTGTTACCACGCAATTGAACAGGTGTACCTAATAAAGTGGCCGGTGTGTGTGTGTATGTATGTATATATATATATATATATATATGTATATGTACTGTATATATGATAAATATAACAAAAACATATTTTAAAGAATGCTAATTATTATTTGATTTTATTATATGTTAGAATTGTGAAGTAGAAAATAGTGTCTTACATTTTCCCTGCAATGTAAAGCAACATATCTATTATTATAGGAAAGTATATATTATTAAAGCTATAGTATATTAATTATTATAGTATTTGTAAGTAAATTACTTGTGGACTAGAATACAGTAAATCAAATGTAAAGCAAGTTATACTATTATAGTAAATAACATATAATTAAAATTGGTATCGCTATAGTAATTTGTGAAAAAAATATATAGTTAGTTTTTAAAAATGTTTAAATATTATTTTACATATAATGATTTATAAATTAAGTAAACAATATAAAATTTTAAAATGCAATATGACAATTTATTATTTCTGTTTATTTGTAAGATGCTAACACTCATGTTGAGACCACATGACAACACCACTGTTTGAAATTCTTGTCGTTTTGTTATTGTGCTACTTTTAAAAAGCCACTACATAGTGTATATTGTTTACTAAGCTAGTACATTATCCAAATCAGAGCCCAAGTCATTTGTCAGTTTTTCCCTGGCATGCTAGACATATTTGAGATTGAGGTCAGTTGTGCAGCTATATATTGCATCATAACATTTCTTATTGCGTGCATTATCATGTTTTGCTGTGAAGGATTACAAATTTTATTTTAAATGTTTAATTTAGATACACTTCCTGACTAAAGAAAGTGTCAGGAAATACAGATGTTTGAGAGCGTTTCCTGACCATTTGAGCTCGAGACAACGGTGCCTTTTGTCTCTTATGTTAATGGTAAGATCAAGGAGTCAGATTCAACCTTTGTTAGGTTTATTGGACCACGGGAAGGTTCCTGTAATTAACTAACGCCTCCTCAGATGTTTGCTTTGTTTGATGTTTGTCTCCACCTCTAAGAATCCCTCCTCCAATTCTGTCTATAAGATACCCTGTGAAATGACTTAGAGGAGATCTTCGATGACTGCAGATAACAACACATGTCATAGAATAAAGAAATTCTGCTGACGATCGAATCCAAGTCTCCTGGTCTTCTCTTCTGAGTTTTCTACTTTAGAAGAACAGAGTTTTCAACAGATGCTGCCGTGTCCCGGATAGAGTTCCAGCTTCCTCACCTGAAAAACTTCAAGCTAAAACAAAGATCTGCATCTTTTGGAATCCAGCGAAACTTCAAGCTGAACAAGGATTCCCAGACTGAATTTTTCTCTCAACCAAAAGGGTTGTGGTGAGTGTGCTGTCTCTAATCCAAAAGAACCTAAGACCAGTGTATCCTCTGTGCCGTCAGAGAAGAGTTAACATACATCTGTAGGGTTTGTTTAACTAAAAGTTATCCTCTGTTTCAGGCAGGGAAGGTTAGCATTTCATGCTAATAATTTTGTTTTATCCTCTGTTCTTGTAGGCAGGGACGTGTATCCTCTGTTTCAGGCAGGGAAGAGTTTATCCTCTAAAAAATTTTTATTTTTAGAGATGAGTTTATCCTCTAAAGTTTTTTTGATTTTAGAGATAAAAGTATCCTCTGTTCTTGTAGGCAGGGACGTTTATCCTCTGTTTTCAGACAGGGAAGAGTTTATCCTCTAAAGTTCTTTTTAGAGATGAAATTTTATCCTCTGTTCTTTCAGGCAGGGAAGATTTTGGCATTTACGTGCTAATTTTGGTTTATCCTCTGTTGTTTCAGGCAGGGAAGGTTTTTAGCATTTACGTGCTAAAAAACAAGTGTACCCTCTGTTAATCAGAGAAGTGTTTGTTTTGTTTGTGTGCCGAAGAAACTTACAAAATGGTTAGAATGAATGCTAGGCTGATTCCAACCACAGAAAAGAGTGGTCTTGCGACTCCTCTGTGGTCAGATAGTGAATTCAAAACACTGTTAGAAAAAAATGGACCTAATAGTCACTGAAAAGTTAGACAAGAACTAACGAGAAATATGAGATTCATCCAGACAAGACTTGGTCAGTAGATGAGTGTAAAAGGTACTAGGAGCAAGTATTCGAACAATGTGAAAGGCATTATCTGTTGTCACAGGGAATTCAGTGTAACGCTAGCGACACAACAGTCTCAGCGTAACAGAGCTAGAGAAACAGAACAATGAACTCCGTGCTAGAATATACACTTTGACCAAGAAATTGAACCTCAAGAAAGAGGCAAAACTGATGTGGAAGTAAGTCAGCCTGATAACATTTACCCTGATTTACAAGCGTTTTTGAAACAGATGTAGCTCAATCAGTAACTGATGTGCCTGTAAATTCCTTCAATGTGTGTGTGCGAGGAGGAGATCTCAGGGGATTGAGGAAACTGATAGTGTTCCTCTCAATTCTTCTGTGGTGCAAATACAAACTGTTGCCAAAGCTTTAGGTCCTAAAGATATAGAGAGACTATCTCAAAGTTTACTAGCAGCACGCACACATTTTTCTGAATTTAGAAGAACATTGATCAGTAAAATGCGTCTTTATGACATGTCGTTGACAGAAGTCACGCAGCTGATGTCACAAATACTAACTGAATCTGAATTCAACAGTTTTGAATCTGCTGTCACTTCTGAACTACGAAATGCCAGTAAGGGTGATTTAAGAGAAGGTATTTTGAAAATCCTAAAGAATATCTTAGGACCCAAAATAGATTGGTCTAGAATTACTACCTGTGTGCAAAGGAAAGAAGAAACTGTGAGTGAATATACTGAGAGATTTTGTCAGTCAGCTGTAATCTACAGTGGAATTGTTGATGACCCTGAAAGTGTGCTAGATGACAAGGGACCCTTGGTTCATCTGGTCAGATGGCCTTGTAGCCGAATACAGAAAAGCTTTACCATTCTTAGATCTAACTTGGTCTAACAGAACTCTCAGAAGTAACCTAGACAGGTTAACTACATGGGAAAGAGATGCTGATGTCAAAGCAAAAGTAAGAGTAGCAGCAGCTACGTTTAACACAACGAAACAAGACAATAGATGGTCTAAAAGAGAAAGCAAATGCAAATACTGTGAAAAATTTGGACATTGGGAGAAAGAGTGTAGGAAGAAGTTGCAAGATAGTAAAAGAAATGCTATGCATAATTCTGCTCCTTCTCAGCCTGCACACAACCCTGAAGTAGTTCCAGTGACCACTGAAACTATAGGACAGTTAGTTCAGGCTCTTCTAAGAGCACAACAAGACCAGGAAAAAACTAATTATTGGGGCTGTGAGTAGCTACCTTTCCCCTGTAATCCAACACAATGACCAAAGAATTTTTGTGAAAGGTAGCATAAAAGAGAAAGAGATTGATTTTTTGCTTGATACAGGTGCAGAAATTACAGTAATTCCTACAAAATTGGCGCAAGGTTTAAACATCCCATACAAGAAAACCAAACTTTGTTTAACTGGTGTAATAGGTGAAGATTCTGTTTTGTATGAAACTCCGCCCATAGAGGTACAATTTGGCCCAAAAACTCTGACTACAAAATTACTATGCGCCCATTAAATACAGGTGCAATTTTAGGCATGGATCTTCTGAGACAAATAAATCTAACTTTAGACATGTCCTCAGAATCTACTAGCATAAAAATTTCCTCAGCACAGATTTCTACCAATAATGCAACCCTCCCGAGTATGTTTTCTTACAGAATCATCCAATTTGGGCTAAAGACAAGGATGATTGTGGGTTGTTGACAGGTGTAGAACCAGTTAAATTGACAGGAACTCCACCTCCGGTCACCAAACAATATCCGATTAATAAGGAAGCTATACAGGAATCAAACTTATTGTAGAAAATTTGCTGATGCAAGGAGTGCTAGTTAAAACCAACAGTCCATGTAATTCACCCATATGGCCCATCAAGAAATCTAATGGGACATGGAGACTTACAATAGACTACAGAGTAGCCAATAAACATATTGAAAAAATCACCCCTAGTGGCAGATCCATCTACAATTTGTAATGGCTTACCATTAGATTGTAAGATTTTTTCAGTAATTGATATGTCTAATGGATTCTTTTCTGTACCGTTGCACTCTGACAGCCAGCCATGGTTAGCTTTCACAGTTGACTATGAACAATACCAGTGGACACGATTGCCACAGGGATTTCAAAACTCCCCAACCATATATCATCAGGCTGTCAGACGTGATTTGTGTGACCCAGAATGTCCGGTAAAACAGTCCACTATGATCCAATATGTTGATGATATTTTGATTGCCTCAACAGATCATGAGGTACATCAAACTGAATTGGCATCATTGTTGGACTATTTGCATAAAAGGACACAAATGCAGCTTTCACAAAGCTCAAGTTGCTAAAAAGCAAGTCACATTTCTGGGTCAAACAATTGGTGCAGGAAATAGATCCATTACACAGGATCGAGCGGCTTCAGTCAAAGCCATACCTCCGCCTAATACCATTAAAACACTCCGCTCATTTTTAGGAACAACAGGTTATTGTAGACCTTGGATTGAAGACTATGCCTCGATGGCTCAGCCTCTCTATGATTTGTTGAAAGGCCATGGTAAAGATTCAGATACTGTTTGTATGGAAGAACTTCATCTCAAAGCTTTTAATGATTTGAAAAGAGCACTATGTCAAGCACCAGCATTAGGAATTGCCCAATCTGATAGACCCTTTGTGCTTTATGTCCATGAACACTTAGGCTTTATGACTGCATGTCTAATGCAAGATCATGGGGCAGCTTACGCCCAATTCATTACTATTCCGGTAAACTTGACATAGTCGCTCAAGGTATGGGCCCATGCCTCAGAGCAGTACAGGCAGTTCATCTAGCTCTTCAGGCTTCATCAGGAATGGTGTTAGGTCAGACTGTAAACGTAAAATGCCCACACGCAGTGTCCGCACTAATGAATCAAGCAAAAGTCACTTCTGTCACCTCCTCCCGTTGGGGAAATTGGTTAGCAACTCTCACAGCCCGAATATTGTTATACAGCGTGCACCAGTCACGAACCCATCCTCATGTATGATGTCTGCAATGACTGAATTTGTGTTAGAGGATGAAGGCGAAATGACTCATGATTGTGTTACGCTTACATATGCAGCGACAAGTGAAATAGCAGAAACTCCCATAGAGAACGCAGAATTGGAGTTGTTTGTTGATGGTTCAGCTCAAGTTATTGAAGGTAACAGACGAGCAGGATATGCAGTAACTTCCACCACTGAAGTAGTTGCTTCAGGTCGTCTTCCAGATCATTTTTCAGCTGCAGAACTAGTAGCCTTAACTAGAGCATGCACGCTAGCTTCAGGATCGGTTGCAAATATCTACACAGATTCCAGGTATGCTTTTGGGGTAATTCATGATTTTGGTGTCATTTGGCAAACCAGAAAATTTCTAACTTCTGCTGGATCCCCATTAAGCATGCTGGATTAGTGAAAGATTTAATGTTTGCCATGAAACTCCCAAAGAAATTAGCAGTGATCAAAGTGAAAGCACATCTCACAACTAATACTACGGAAGCTAAAGGTAATGCTCTTGCTGATGTAGCGGCTAAACAGGCTTGTTTCTATGCAACTGTACAAGTGTGTTCAGGTAGTACAGCACAGAAGATAATTCTACCTCCTGAATCAATCGTTGATCTGTATAAAGACCTCTATATGAAGCATGGACATGGTTAGACAAAGGAGCCACTGTGGATTCATCCGGCTGGACCAAAGGGGGAAAGTATGTTGCTCCCGAATCACTGTTGCCATATTTGGCTCAACAAATACACAGTTTGGGTCATAGTGGTCCAGCAACGATGAATCACAGGTTCTCAAATCAATGGTGGAATCCAAAATTCAGAAACGCAGCCACTGAAACAGTCAAGAGATGTGTTACATGTCAGAAAAATAATGATGTACCAGCAACCATTACAGCACATACCCCAGCTCCACCAGGGCCATTTCGTCACCTGCAAGTTGATTACATATCGTTGCCCCCTTGTAAAGGAAAAACTGACGTTTTGGTAGTAATAGACAAGTTCTCAAGATGGGTAGAAGCTTATCCAACAGGGCGTGCTACAGCTGCACATACTGCTAAATGTCTTGTCACTGATTTCATTCCCAGATGGGGATTACCAGATTGCATTGACTCAGATCAAGGTACCCACTTCACAGGACAGGTAGTCAAGGAAGTGTCTAGAATGTTGAAGATTAAGTGGAACCTTCACTGTCCCTATAGGCCACAAGCATCAGGACAGGTTGAACGATCAAACAGAACAATCAAAACCAGGCTAAGCAAAATGCATCAGGAAGGAGTACCATGGGTTGAAGCACTGCCCGCAGTACTGTGTAGTATGAGAGCATCACCTAACAGATCAGTAGGACTGAGCCCTCATGAGATTATTACTGGACGCCCAATGCAGATGCCAGGTGTGATTGATCTTAGAAATGCTGATGTGCACATTGCTTCAGATGCCCTGATCGCTACTGTGAAAACCTCACAAAGGCAGTGCAGAGTGCCAAAGAGAGAGTTGAGTCGTGTTGGCAGACTCCACCAGAAGGTGGACACACAATCGTCCCAGGTCAATGGGTCATGATAAAGACATTCAAAAACAAGCCATTAGAGCCTAAGTGGTACGGACCACATCAAGTGATGTTGATTACAGCAGCTGCAGTATTGTGTCAGGGAAGGAAAACTTGGACTCATGTGTCACATATTAAGGTTGTTCCTCCCCCTGCAGGGATAGGATAGGGCAGACACAAGAACCAGTGAGGAGCCCAGGGAAGAACCGAAAGCAACAGGCTTCGGGGGCCAACCCTGAGGTGAAGATTTCCTCATAGGCCTTTCCTCCATTAGTCCATCCTTTCCTCACTGTTCTTTAGGTGTCGCAGGAATTGAGAAATAGGGAAAGAAGGAACAACCATAGCAGACTATATTTTGAACAGAGGATACAACCCTAATGTATGCAGACTCTACAAATACTGCTCTGTGCCGTTGTTCTCTCTTGTTTGTGTTTCTTTCTTCCTCTGTGCAGATACCATTTGATGGCTGTCCTGAGATCCATATGCACCACCCTTCTCACCTGGATAAAGCCACAACCTCTAGAACACAACTAGACCCACCGAGCCAACTATCACACAAGAAAAAGAAAAAAAATACACAACGCAGAGACTCACATACGGAACTTCAGTCATCCATCAACATGATCAAGATTTACGTACTATTAACCATCATGGACATCACGCAAAGTGTAGACCCCAGAAACAACATATTCAGAGCTGATGAATATGTCAAGAAATGCCTTGTTTGCTGGAAAGAATGTTTGCATGCCGCACGCACCTTCAGTAGGAGCAGGAATCCCATGGGTGGCACACCTATCTCCAAATGTGACACGTGTACCTTATTCGATCATCATACCAGTGGATTACACAACAAGGATACATGTCACAACGTAACAATTCCTCCAGCTTCGCCGTGTTGCATTCCTGGACTACCATCCTGCAACCTAACTTCAGCTACTCCCATCATGACAGATCTACTCATGCCAAGGATGTTCTATTGGTGCATGGAAAATCATGCTCCAGCATCGACTACACTGGGTGAAATTCCTCGTGAACGCGTTGCAGCTTTGTGATTGAAAGAAGAACCGAATTCGATGTGTACGTTACTACATCAGATACGAAAGAGGAGAATGATTTAAAAGAGTGTCTCTACGGGAACCCATCCCTACCGAAACTTTTGCCATAAATCAGTGGTGTATGATTCCTCCACCGACTGGCACTTTGTGGTTATGTGGGACTTCTGTCTACAGCATCCTACCCAGCCAATTCAATGGCAGGTGCACCCTGGTTTATGTCCTACCAGCCATCAGAGAAAATACACACTCCACCTCAAGTTCTCCACATCTACAAAATTCAGCTTCTACCAACAAAGATGGCTGCATTCCAGGACTCACTTGTGTACAAACGTGGTGGTCAAGAACTCTTGGAGCATTAATCCCATCGTATGGTGTCATGCAGGCTCGATCAAGTCAGAAGCCTGTCGGATTCTGTACAGAAATTGGCCAATGATACGGTTTTGGCCCTGGGCAACATCAAGGACACTCTTGCCTCGCACAAGATGATGATCTTACAGAACAGAGTGGCCTTGGATTACATTCTTGCAACACAAGGGGAGCCTGTACCATTATCGGTCCTGAATGCTGCACCGGGTTAATGGATCCAACAGAGAACTTGAACAAAATCCAACAAGACATTCTTGGTCTTTCAGAAAAATTACGCCAGATGACTGAAGATAATTCTTCATGGTTCGGAAACTTGTTAGGTAAACCCTGGCTGTGGATCAAGGAAATAGCAATTCTGCTGTTGTTTCTCCTACTTGCATGTACTATCTATGCATCCACAGTATCAAGTGTTTCTGTCAGCAAATGACGCCCGCCTCACAAGGAAATGACAGTTCCAACCAGAAAAGATTATTACCAGAAAATCTTCACGGACCCTAATTGCATGTTTTGTTTCTGTGTCAGCATGCAATTACATATAAGCAACACAGAACATGTACACTGTGCCTGTAACGATTACAAGTTACAAGAATTAACTTTTAAGTGTCTAAATTTGTATTTTTGTGAGAGTTATTAGAACTCTCAAAGAGGGATTGAAGGATTACAAATTTTATTTTAAATGTTTAATTTAGATACACTTCCTGACTAAAGAAAGTGTCAGGAAATACAGATGTTTGAGAGCGTTTCCTGACCATTTGAGCTCGAGACAACGGTGCCTTTTGTCTCTTATGTTAATGGTAAGATCAAGGAGTCAGATTCAACCTTTGTTAGGTTTATTGGACCACGGAAGGTTCCTGTAATTAACTAACGCCTCCTCAGATGTTTGCTTTGTTTGATGTTTGTCTCCACCTCTAAGAATCCCTCCTCCAATTCTGTCTATAAGATACCCTGTGAAAATGACTTAGAGGAGATCTTCGATGACTGCAGATAACAACACATGTCATAGAATAAAGAAATTCTGCTGACGATCGAATCCGAAGTCTCCTGGTCTTCTCTTCTGAGTTTTCTACTTTAGAAGAACAGAGTTTTCAACAGCTGTTACTTCAAGTTTTGTCATGTTGACACAAAATCCTGTTCGCTCTGTGAGCAATAAACGCTGAAAAATATGTAAATCGAGCACATGCACGATTAGTCAGAGCAAGATTAATTTAAACTAAATCTGACAACCTTGAGACAAAGAAGGGTGCTCTACATGGCTGTTCGCTTTTGTGCGTGTGAGATTTTTCCCATATGCATCCTTTGTGCAATTCATCAAGGCAAAAGGAGACCTTGCGTTTGTGTGTGTGTGTGTGTGTGTAGTAGGGGAGTGATGTTCCTTATTGCCCTCTGAGAGCTAATCACCACAGTGTGCAAGAGATAAATCCAAGCTTTAGATAAAAGCAAGACTCATTGTGCATAACAAACCGTGAGCGGACCTCCTCCTGCCTGCTCTTCACTTACTCACTGCTGACAGCACTCACCCACCTGCAGACCTCTGCATCTGCAAACCCTCCTGATCTCACACCTGATCTGCTGCATGTCCTGCACTGGTTGTAGGTCAGACTGGAAGTGGGGAAGTTGGTTCTAGATCAGTTTCCTCAGTCGGCCTCAGCAATGGCTCCTTTTCTGCAAAACAGTGATTTTAGTCAAGTCAAGAATTTATTTGTGTAGTGCTTTTTTCAAATACACATAGTTTCAAAGCAGCTTTACTGAAAATCATGAGGTTAATGTTTATAATATCTTAATATATTCATACCTTAGTGTCGCATTTAGCAGATTAGAGTTGTATGATAATATCGTTTCGATTTTGCAGTGATACAAGCAATGAAGTGGTTGAGATTTGCTATACATGAAGTTTATATAAAGTTGACATACTGATATCCATCTTTGTATAAAGAGCTGAACGATAATATAGTACCATTAGTACCAGTTGAGATTTGCTATTTATCGCTCATATATATATATAAGCTAAACGTTCTTGGGTGAAACACTTTATTTTAAGGTGTCCTTGTTACACATGTTACATGTACTTACTATTATAAAACAATTAATTTGCATAATTACATGCAAGCAACCCTAAGCCAAACCCTAATCCTAACCCTCACCATATATAAAGTGCATACAGTTATTTGATATTACTCAGTACTTAAATGTATTCTTACACTGTAACAAGGACACCTTCAAATAAAGTATAACCCATTCTTGAAACAGGACTTTTTCAGAAAGTATTTAGTGAATTAAATACGTATTATTTCAATATTGTTCTATATGAATTAAGCTCAATTATTTATTTATTTATATAGTTAGTTATTTATGTGTGTGTGTGTGTGTGTGTGTGTCTGTCTGTCTATCTATCCATCTTGTTCATGTATCTTTTAGATAATAACAAGAATAACAGTAATAATAATAACAATAATGGTGAGAGATTTACAAAGGATATGAGGCCAATTTTTGGATTCAAATGCAGAAATGTGAAGCTTTTCATGAATTATTCTATTATTTAAGACATCTATATATACTGTATATATACACACATACATTTATAAAATATATTGAATAATATTTTGTATGTATTTAATTATTTCAAATCACATGAATTTGTTTGTAAAGGCCGAAATTTGAAAGTCATAATTTTAAAAGCACTTACGTTAATTATTCTGTTAAACTTTGTATTATTTGAGCTGTAAAGTTTTATAACAGTTTGTTTCTGCTTTGAGGCTTTATGTTGTCATTGCAACAAAATTGTAAAATGTAACCTTACACAGAAAAGTGTCACACAGATCAGTCTGTCAAACTTGACGGAGATAAAATGTTTAATAATTGTAAAAAAAAAAAAAAATTACAGGTTTGTCACAACATGAGTGGTTGAGTAAATGATGGAATTATCTTTACATTTTTGTCATCTTTAAATTAATTTATGCTCACATGAAAAAAATGCACCTCACATTATTTTATTATGAGCTGTACAATGTTTAAATCAGATTTACAATAAATTTAAAGTAAACAGAGAAAAGTGCAAATTCATTTTTACTTCTATTTTATAATGACATAAATATTCCTTTTTTTGAACCCGGAATATTTTTTCAAGTAAACACGTTGGGTTTCCTTGATGCTTTGAATGGGAGGAAGCCCCTAGCCGAGTGCAGGAAAGAGAGAAAGAGCGAGGGACTTGCACTGGGCGGCAGCTGCAAAGTGTGGGCACGGCAGCCGGATCGCCGGTGGGTATTTTTCAGCAGGGGCAGACGGCCAGGAAGTTAGAAGTGGATCGAGTGTGAGACGGGGAGAGAGAGACAGAAACTGATGAGTGGATTAAGGAGTGGGTTTTTTTGCAATCAGCATCTATTTCCTCTCTCATTAGTTTCTGGGGCTGTTGACTTCTGGATGCGCCTTTCATGGATCAGTGGATCAGGGTTTTTCTGAGAGCAGAGACTGAGATGGAGAAGGTGGAGTTGCGAACAGTCGATCAGCACTATTCTGCCCTCCAGAACGAGGCGTGCAGGATCTATGACATTATTTATGTGCAGGGTCAGGCGTGCATGCGCATGGCTCTGAATATTCTCCTGCATGAATGCTAAAACATCTTGCCGCTCACATTTACATGAATTTAAAAGGGTCATATTTAATGTTTCCAGTGATTTATGTTCTTGCTGAACAAAACCTATTTCTATGGGGCAGAACCTTAAGGATTTCACAGTTATTATATATACAGGTGCATTTCAATAAATTAGAATGTCGTGGAAAAGTTCATTTATTTCAGTAATTCAACTCATATTGTGAAACTCGTGTATTAAATACATTTAATACACACAGACTAAAGTAGTTTAAGTCTTTGGTTCTTTTAATTGTGATGATTTTGGCTCACATTTAACAAAAACCCACCAATTCACTATCTCAACAAATTAGAATATGGTGACATGCCAATCATCTAATCAACTCAAAACACCTGCAAAGGTTTCCTGAGCCTTCAAAATGGTCTCTCAGTTTGGTTCACTAGGCTACACAATCATGGGGAAGACTGCTGATCTGACAGTTGTCCAGAAGTCAATAATTGACACCCTTCACAAGGAGGATAAGCCACAAACATTCATTACCAAAGAAGCTGTTCACAGAGTGCTGTGTCCAAGCATGTTAACAGAAAGTTGAGTGGAAGGAAAAAGTGTGGAAGAAAAAGATGCTCAACCAACCGTAAAAAACGCAGCCCTATGAGGATTGTCAAGCAAAATATATTCAAGAATTTGGGTGAACTTCACAAGGAATGGACTGAGGCTGGGTTCAAGGCATCAAACTCACCAGACCTGAACCCCATAGAGAATCTTTTTTCTCAGTTTGTGGCACTGCTGAGGTGGTATGGAAGCCCTGGTTTCTTTGACCGTGGCCTTCAGCTCATCTGCATTCATTTTCCTCTTGACAATACCCCAGATATCCTCTATGGGGTTCAGGTGTGGTGAGTTTGCTGGCCAGTCAAGCACACCAACACCATGGTCATTTAACCAACTTTTGGTGCTTTTGGCAGTGTGGGCAGGTGCCAAATCCTGCTGGAAAATGAAATCAGCATCTTTAAAAAGCTGGTCAGCAGAAGGAAGCATGAAGTACTCCAATATTTCTTGGTAAACGTGTGCAGTGACGTAGGTTTTCAAAAAACACAATGGACCAACACCAGCAGCTGACATTGCACCCCAAATCATCACAAACTGTGGAAACTTAACACTGGACTTCAAGAAACTTGGGCTATGAGCTTCTCCACCCTTCCTCCAGACTCTAGGACCGTGGTTTCCAAATGAAATACAAAACTTGCTCTCATCTGAAAAGAGGACTTTAGACCCCTGGGCAACAGTCCAGTTCTTCTTCTCCTTAGCCCAGGTAAGATGCCTCTGATTTTGTCTGTGGTTCAGGAGTGGCTCAACAAGAGGAATACTTCAGCTGTAGCCAAATTCCTTGACACGTCTGTGTGTGGTGCCCTTGAAGCCTTGACCCCAGCCTCAGTCCATTCCTTGTGAAGTTCACCCAAATTCTTGAATCGATTTGCTTGACAATCCTCATAATGCTGCGGTTTTCTCGGTTGGTTTTGCATCTTTTTCTTCCACACTTTTACCTTCCACTCAACTTTCTGTTCACAATTTGAGTTGAATTACTGAAATAAATATTCCACAACATTCTAATTTATTGAGATGCACCTGTAAATATGAATACTAAGTTTTTTTAGCGTTCATGCAAGAGAATATAAGCAGTACAGATGGCTTATTATGATTTCTATACACTTACAATGTTTTTATTTACTAACAATTATTTCACCTAAAAAAATAAAATATGCCAAAAACAAATCTCACCCTAAAGCCTTCCAAGATGTAGATTAGTTTTTTCTTCTTTAAATTTGGAGAAATGTAGCATTTCATTACTTGCTCACCAATGGATCTGCAGTGAATGGGTGCCGTCAGAATGACCAAACAGCTGATAAAAACACCACAACAATACAAAAGTAAACCAACACCTCCTGTCCATCAATTAACGTCTTGTGAAGCAAAAACCAATGTGTTCGTAAGAAACATATCAGGGCATTTTAACTAAAATCATTGCTGCTGTCCAAATTATGAATCCATAATCAAACGCTTCCTCCAGTTAAAATGTTCATCATAAGTTTTCCTCTCACATCAAAGTCTACTTAGGCTACATATTTGATTAGAACTTTTTTGTAAATGGTGTTGGATCTGTATATATTTCTCTCCTTATTCAGATGATTTTTTCTTTTTTCACTGAAGAAAGAAATACTGTATTATGGATGGGGGACTCATATTTTAGCTGGAAGCAATGCTTTGAAGTTAAAAATGTCTTGATTGAGTTTTGTGAATGTATTTTTTTTATCAGCTGTTTGGCCTCTCTTTCTGACGGCACCCATTCACTGCAAAGGATCTACTGGTGAGCAAATTATGTTACCTAATGCTAAATTTATCCAAATATGTTTCGATGGAGAAACAAACTCGTCTACATCTCAGCTGGCCTGAGGTTGAGTACATTTTCAGCTCGGTGTCATTTTTAGGTGAGCTATTCCTCCAACTTGTTTATTTTAGGCATTGACTTGCTTTGATCGGTGCGATGCGGCTTACACCTCCCTCTGTCATTAGCGGTGCGTCGTCTAATTACCCCTCTCACACCAAATCACCACAATCCAGCACAATTAATGGCATAGTCCAAATACAGAGGCGTTTATTTCATATATTCAGGCTTTTGGGTGACTGTTTGCGCGTCTGAGCAATCTCCATTGGTTAATTTCCTCCTTTGTACTCATCTCAAAGTTCTTCCCGCCTCGTTGTAAAATTACAGGTCTATTCATCAATTACAGCCGAGCCTGCTGATTGTCACAGAATGCCAGCATATTGCGTTTACGAGCTCATTAGACCGACAATATTGTACTTAGCTGCGCCTCGTTACGGGGAGAATTCGGTAAACACATTGTTTGTGCATGTAATCAGTGTCAGTGGGGAGAGTGAGACAATCAGCCACATTTTCTGGATAAATGAGCAAGCAGGAAACGTGGTCAGTGAAAGAACAATCCAGCGGTGGTAGAAGGACGGGGACGTCGAGAGAGGAGCGGTGAAGAGGAAGTGAAACTATGAGGGTCGGAGATCACTCCTGCGTCCCAGAATTATTGCCATGATTACATTTACCCTAATAATGACTGACTGACAACTGAGCATCACAGGGAGATAAGCAGGAGCTGCTTTAATGAACGAATAACTAGCATTCTCTACCTCCCTGAAAAATAAATAAATAAATATATATTTTTTAATCATTATGTTGCTCTGTAGGCTATATAATATTATATATATTAGTGATGCACCGATGTATCGGCCAACAATCGGTATCGGCCTTTAAATTAATTTATTTCATTATCGGCTTTATCACAGCGCTTGCGGTCAGCGAAGAATTGATGCGCTGTTCGATTTTTGGAGACGTGCACATCAGGTACGGCGCAGGTTACGACATAGGCCTGTGCGTCTCTGCGTAGGCTACGGTGTAGGTTCAACGCAGAAGTATAAATTGGGCTTTACTCCTGCTGCACAGTGCCATGGCTCTGCAGCCTGCGCTTTATGCATGGAGCAGAGCAGACGTTTTGGAGCAGTGCAGACCATGCACTGGCACAAATGCCACCACATCAAATTTGAACTCGTACATAACTATCGCCATCAGTATCGATCAATACCATTTTGAATAATCTGCTATCGGAATCGGCAGAGAAATTCAGTATCGATGCATCTCTTAATATCATAATTTAAAATAACGTTTCTATTTGAACATATATTAAAATGTAATTTATTTCTGTGAAGCAAAGCTGAATTTTCAGCATCATACTTCAGTCTTCAGTGTCACATGATCCTTCATAAATCATTCTAATATGATAATTTGCTGCTCAAGAAACATTTCTTGTTATTATCAATGTTGAAAACAGTTTAACTCTTTAATATTTTTGTGGAAACCATGATATTTTAATGATACTGTATATACACTAATATTCAAAAGTTTGGGGTAAGATTAAAATAATAATACTCTTATTGAGAAAGTAGCCTATGAAATTGATCAAAGTGACAGCAAATACATTTGTGATGTTACAAAACGTTTTTTTTTTTACAGCAAATGCTGTACGTTCAAACATTTATTAAATCAAATAATCCTGCTAAATAAATAATGTTTTTCACAAAAAATATTAAGCAGCACAACTGCTTTAAACACTGGTATGTTCAAATTAATGCCCCCCCAATCTTTTAATTTATTAAGTTGCACTTAAAACGAGAAGAACAGAAACATTTTGGCAATGATGTAACAAAAGAGACAAACATATTTTAAATAAATTATTTGGAGAAGTTCACTTGTGCCCCATCATTTATTTGCAAAAGTGTTTTTATTGTGGCTATTTGCATACTCTATTTATTTTGTAATATTTTTCACTAATAAAATTGCGCAAATCTGGTCCTGAATGAAAACTACGTATCACTTTAGTTATGTATATCTATGTGCAGGAATATTGCACACAAAAGTGGCCCGATTGTTTAATATCATGCAGTTTTCTTTTCAAATAACTATATCTTTATTTAAGGCTATTTGGATGTTTTCTGAAAAGCCAGACCAAAAGTATTGATTAATATCTTTTCCCAGTGTTCTCCATCTTTCAGCTCTCGGCCCGCTACCAAATTGCACAAATGCCACTAAAACCTTCAGATGAATATTTGACCTAGGTTGCATCAACATTATCATCTGTTGCCTCATCCCTCATTTTGCACTTTTAGTTTTAGTCCACCTCCATTCGACTCCCTGCGCCGTCGTTGTGCGGCACCTCAGATCAACAGGACTAGAAGTCCTCAGTCCACTCTAAATCCTTATGCGTGGTGCTTGGGGTCGGCGGCGTTCACCTCATAATGAGCTTATCTCTGCCATCTTCACTGTAATGCCATCGTCTGCCAATCGAAAGTGACATAAAAGAGAGTTAAGCTGATGTTATGAGGTGAACCAGGCCTCAAATAACTACGCCCATCGATCAGCCATCACACAGACAGCTGTTCCCATGGAAACAATGGTCAATCAGAGTATTATTCTTGCTGTTGTTTAAATCAGCACATGACTGGAATCTATAATTGAAACTCATATGTTGCCTGTCGGACACAGACTGACCATCGTTTATTACTTGTATTTGAGCTTACCCTTAACTATATGCGTGATATTACAAGTTATATTAAGATTTCATTAGAGTTGGGTAAAGTAGAGATTTAATGATCATTGATTTTCTAATAAATTCATTTTTTTATTAGTATAAGATAGAAGACTTCCTAGATCATTGATTCCTGTGAAGTTTTTCAACACTGGGAAATCTTAACCCTGTAAAGCCTGGAATATTAAATAATAATGTGAAAAATCAAATTATTTGAAATGGAACATTGAAACTTTAGATGAAATATATATTAAAATGTTTGCATAAGTTTTTTTTTGAGAGTATCATATTTGATACCTCAGGCTTGTATGGCTCATACAGTATGATATAAGATAATATGGAGCTCATACTCAAGGAGAAAAATGCCTCAAAATATATGCAATTTGGTGCAGTTGCTGATATTTATATGGATAAAAAGTCATATGAAATTCTCATAAGTGGAGATCTTTATAACAGACTACTTACATAAAATGCATATAAATATAAGTTATCACTCTGAAATACAATATTGATTAATATATGAACAGATAAACATTCTTCAGAAGCCTGATGTATCATACTTGATATATTTTAACATGATTTTTCCAAATGGATAACCAAGTGAACCTAAGTTGCTTCAATTCATCTTGAAATTTGCATTTACATTTACGCATTTAGCAGACGCTTTTATCCAAAGCGACTTACAGTGCATTCAGGATATACATTTTGGGAATCGAACCCACAACCTTTTGCGTTGCTAACACAATGCTCTACCACTGAGCCACACAGGAACACTGTATGAAATTTGTATATGTATACATACACACACAAGTATGAAATATTATACTTACAAAATAAAATCATATAAAACCATTTAAAAAAAAGTGTGTGTGTATTGGGTCACCCCCTTCTAATGAAAGGTTTGACTACTTTAGTAATTTCCAAGAGTACAAATCTTAATGTTTCAGCATATAATGATATTCTAGGGAATTGTGTGCTTCTAATTCTATAGCAAACGTTTGGACAGGACCCTTTTCTATTCTAACACGGCAGTGCCTCAAAGAGAAATGATGATTCAGTCAGTGTGGAAGAACTTGACTGGTCTGCAGAAAGCAGCTGAACACCTCTGGTGTGACTTTAAATGCAGACCTTGAGCCAAAAATTCATCTGAATCTGACGCATAAATTAATATTAGGCTACATCAAATTAGGCCTATGATTGGTTGATATGAATGTTGTTAAACCACATAGTCCATAAAACATCCTACCCAGTTTAAAGAGTCTTAACATGGGTTCAACAGATCAGGACAAATTACCCACAATTCTCAAACTCTCAGGACTGGATGTACAGATTGGAGTCAGACTCCACTTTTGGGGATTTTACTGTGAACATGGAGCCTTGTAAACATATGTGGATCTTCTTGCTTAAAGGCCAAAGTCTTTTTGTAGACCTTTAGAGAAATATGTCCGTCTTCTGAGAGCTTGTTCCACATGTGTAATGTTCTTTCGACTTTAAAAGAAACTTCTCTGAATGCTTTTTATTTAAAAAATAACACAAAGTAAGATAGAAAGAGATGTCATAGCCCGGATACAACCTCTCTTGTAAACCAGGAAAAAGCAGCCTCCAATTTTATTTATAATTCCCTGACTGCTTCAGCTCTTTCATCCTTTCCTCTCCCCTCATATTTCTCATCCCCTCATCCTGCTGACTGAAGGGAACTGAAAAGCAGAGGGTCCCACTCCTATCTGAGCTTGAACCCAGTGTGCCAGCAGAATAGACTGTAGCTTTTATTTCCAGCGTGACTTTTCCTTCAATGAGATTTGGAGAAGGTGACTTTTATCCCTATTGAGAAGGGTAGCACTTGCATATGGCGTAGTTGAGAAAGATACGGTGGACTCGGGGAAAAAGAGGGCAAATTCGCAATCCACAGCACAGGGACCCATTTACTTTGTGCCGGTTATCTTTGTGTATGACTTGGACTGCATACTAGGTGGAAAGTGAGCTCTGGATTTGTGAAACACAAAGATGTATTATCTGAACTAAGTAATGGAGCCGCACGCTCTGATATTTCAAGGCTTACCCTTCTCTGTTCCGTACCTTCTTTTGAGAAGTGGATGACCTGAGGTATTAACCTGGGCAGAAACAAAAATAGGAGCTCTCCCTGAACTGATAAAAAAAGAGAGAGTGAGAGAAAATCTGGGGAAATCCTGCTATCTTGGCAGAAGTTGAGTTCAGTTAATAAGTTTATAACCGTGCTAACCTCAATTTAGTGTCGAAGGCTTCCCTGTTCCCCTTTCTCAAGGACTGCAGGATATGAGTGCTAGCGAAGCTACTTTAGCTCGCTAAGCTACACGTTAATCATAATAGTTACAGTTACATTTGTTCATTTAGCAGATGCTGTTATTATAATTAAACTATCCATCTTATTCCTAAATGCAGAAGTAAGCCTATGAGCGAGACTTCCGGGTTTTAGCCGCTATAGGGAAATAACGAGAATAACAACGTGTATTAAATTGTAAAACTGTTTGCATTACGAACTAGTGTGTTCATAATTAAGATAATACTCTAAAGTAATATGTAAGACAAGCCAATTTACACTCACTGGCCACTTTATTAGGTACACCTTGCTAGTACCGTGATGGTAATATTGGTAATATATGCCCCTTGGTAATATTATTAGAAAATATGCGATTCATTTCCATTGTTTTGCTCAACTATATATCTCAACAACACCAGATGAAATTTCTAAATTATCTAAGCTAACAGAGTGTATTAAAATTTTAAAGATTGGATGACCAATAATTTTCTCCTTTTGAACGCAGATAAGACAGAGATATTACTTAGAAACAGTACATAGAATCTCTTGGATTACAATTTGCAACTAGACGGATGTCCTGTACCTTCCTCTACAGTCAAAAATCTGGGTGTTGTATATTAGACAGCAACCTATCTTTTGAAAATCATATTTCCAATATTACAAAAACAGCATTCTTCCATCTTAGAAACATTGCCAAACTACGGAACATGTTAAGTGTTTCTGATGCAGAAAAGCTAGTTCATGCATTCATGACCTCTAGACTGGACTATTGTAATGCACTGCTAGGTGGTTGTCCTGCATCTTCAATAAACAAGCTACAGATAGTACACAATGCTGCGGCAAGAGTCCTTACTAGGTCAAGAAAATATGATCATATTACTCCAATTTTACAGTCTCTGCACTGGATTAAGTTTCATATCAGTTACAACATATTATTACTTACCTATAAGGCCCTAAATGATTTAGCTCCTGCGTACCTAACTAATCTTCTATCACGCTACAATCCAACCCGCTCCCTAAGGTCACAAAACTCTGGACTCTTGGTAGTACCTAGGATAGCAAAGTCCACTAAAGGAGGTAGAACTTTTTCATATCTGGCTCCCAAACTCTGGAATAGTCTTCCTGATAACATTCGGGGTTCAGACACACTCTCTCTGTTTAAATCTAGATTAAAGACACATCTATTTATCCAAGCATTCATATAATGCATCTCATAATCTTGTACTGCAGGTATATTCAATCAAATGCACATTATTATTATCCTTTAGCTTGGGTTGAACAAATAATTATTGCTTGGATGAACAATTGATTGGTCTTAAAAATCAACAATTAATTTATTTGTTTCTGAAATATAAATATACTAAAAGGTATTTTAAATACATTTACTTTGTGCTAAGTAGACTACAGATACATTGACATATTTATGTATTTAAAAATACCCTGCAGTTGTACTTTTAGTATACTAAACTGGTATACGTAAAGGCTCCTAAACTGGAACAACTAATGTTGTGCTTAATGCACTTTAATTGTGCAGAAGTAGTGCTGCAGTCCAAATAAATACATACTGAAGTATGTTTGATTGTGCTAAAGTGGAACTATTGCAAGTCAAAGGTCTTACAATCCTTGTCAGTAGTGACATTAAACGACATTTTAGGCTTGTATTAAGAAATGTGCATTTGTGCACAAGTGATACTCCAATTAAAATTATTATGTTTTTTTATATCAGTATGTTAATAGATTTGAACCAAGTTTAATCCTTTTTTTTTTTACAAGGGACTGAAAAAGCCATTTTGAAAACAGCTAATATGTCATACTAATAGAAGATGTAGTTAGGTTAGTAGTGTCACTGTTTGTAGTTAATTAAAAGTAACTAACACAGTTCATCATGTTTCTCAGGCCAGGCGGGGTTGTAATGCATCTGAGAACCACTTGAGCACTTAATGGGAAAAAATTAAGGACAGTTACAAATATTTATGAGGTTTTAAATCTCTGGACTTTAGTTATGACTCTGGACTGGATGTTCTGAATCTGGGAATTAAATGTGGCCACTGTGTTTTTGTTCAGTTTTATGGAGGGTTTATTTATCCCCATAAAAGAAAAATGTGTGTAAAGTTATACAATCCATATCAGCATGTAGCTAAATATTAAACTACATATTTTCATATACAGTCTGCTCTTTGCTTCGAGTGGCTGGCTCATGGTTTGTGACTGCTCATCTGTTAGCAATGGCAGATTTGTGGGCGAACGTCAAACTCCAGGCCTCTGCACCTGAAGAGCGGAAATGACTTCTACACATCATGCTGACCAGTGTTTTCTTCCTCAGATATGGTTCAATTCCTGAGCTGTCTCTGATGAAGATGCTGAGTCATCTGACCTATCGGGCAGCTCCGAACCTCTTCATCATGCTGAAGGCCAACATACTGCTTCTGAGAGACCGTGGCTTGAGTTGCCAAATCTGGGAGTTTTTACAGTATATTGCCTTCTTTTATTCCAAACGAATTGTTCTTTCTGATTAGATTTTTTATTTTATTTTTATAGATTTTTTAAATAAATAATTTTGGTCCAGCTGTTACCAAATCAGACACCTGTTTACATTTACTGTAGTAAGAGTATCTACCAGTGTATATATACACCATTTACCATTTATTTTGCAATGATGCATTCAATTGTTTAAAAGTGGCATTAAAGAAATGTATAATTTTACAAAAACAGTCTTTTTCTGTTCTTTAAATTTTTTGTCATCAAATAATCCTGAATATCATGGTATACACAAATAGTATGCAACACTTTTTCAACATCGATAATAATAATGAATGTTTCTCGTAATGCAAATCATTAAATTATAATTATTTCTGAAGTATCATGTGACACTGAAGACTGGAGTAATGATGATGTAAATACAGCTTTGAATCACAGGAATAAATTACATTTGAACATATATAAAAAATACAAAACTGTTCTTTTAAATTGCAATATTAGTAATTTTAGTATTTCATTAATATATATATAATTAATTTTTTATTTAATAACAGCAGTCTCTTTATGCAGCAGAGACTCATTAAAAAAATCTTACCAACCACAAACTTTTGAAGGTAGTATATATTTTATATTAGAAAAAAAAAAAAATACTTGCATCTTCCTTCAACTGTTTTTGTTCTGATTATTCTTTCAAAATAGCAGCAGTAGGTTTCAGCTCTACAGTTTGAATGTAACTTATTCAACTCTCATATAGAAGAAGAGTTGAAGATTTACTGAATGTGAAGAAAGCCAAATCTGTGCTGCCTCAGCTTAAAAGCTGCTTTGTGCTGATGTGGGACCACATTTTGCAATCCAAATCCCAGCCTTACTCAATTTAAGAGAAACAGTAAAAAAACAAAAACAAGATCTCACTTGAGGGTAGAAAGACCTTGAGAACCAAGGGCACAGGAAACAATAAATAAAAGGAAAATGTCACAGCTGAGCCCCAAATCAATCAAAGCCGTAAATCGTATAAAGTGTTTTATTTTTAGCTGCTTTATTTTGCCTTTGCTTGGGTCACAGTGATCCACGACCTCAGATTCAATACAAAGAGCTAAATGATTCAGGAAGTAGAAATAAAATGAAATAGCAAAATAAGAAAGACAAAGAAATCGATGTGTTGATGCTGTCATTTGAACGTGGGAGAGCACAGTATTCTGATTGATGATAATAATGGGCAGTTGAATACACAACTAGGTTAATAATAAACTACAGTAGTGTATTACAGATGAAACTGACCTGCACTTGAAGCCCTGAACAGGTTAGTAAACTTCAAGACTTGAAGCGCGGTGCAGCCAGTCACGACTAACCAGTTTATGATTTATTATCGATTTATTAGGGAATGCCGCAATCGGAATGATCACTCTGGCACATTTGGAAGGCAGCATTTTTTGTTTGATAAAATATGAATAATAAAAAAAAAACAGAGCAGTGGGAAACGTCCCGGTGCTTCCAATGGCCAGTCCGAACCTGTCACTATATTACAAAAGTAATCCACACGTCTCCAAATGTCTTGTGAAGAGCTGAGTGTTTGTAAGAATCAAATTCATAAACACATTATTGTGATGTTTTTATCGGCTCTCATTCTGACGGCACCCATTCGCTGCAAAGGATCCACTGGTGAGCAAGTGATGTAATGCTCATTTTTTCCAAATCTATTCAGATTAAGAAACAATTCATCCACATCTTGGATGACCTAAGGGAGAGTAGATTTTCATTCCCGGGGAAAGAGGTCCAGTGAATTTCCGCTTAAAGTAGAAGTTTTGTATCACTGTAATGTGATAATATGTAAATATCCGATGTGGTTTGAAATGAGTTCTAATGTGATTACAAGCTTGAAGAGATCAAATAAAATTCAGGAAAAATGTTGATGAGAGAAGACGGACTGTGTGGTGTCTGTTAAATGGGCCACTTTGTCATTTAAATGCTAGGCTAATTTGAACCGAGATCAGAAGCGTCTCGAATTCACCGAACGTGTCCAAACAAGCCCCAGAGGAAAGCGCTTCATGTCTCTCTGCGCCAGTCACTGAGATTGTATTGTTTCAATCAAAGATTTCCCTCTGCAGCGTGAGCAAAAGCTAATTATGTTCAACTGTTGGTCTGCCGCCAGTTGAACTGTTTTGTTCTTGGCTAATGTCATGCAGTGCCCTGAGACGGGAACTTGGTATGACTATTGTATGACTTGGTATGGTCAATTATTAAATGTCTTTTTATCACTTTGATGTCAGAATATACTGGATTTTTTCAATTTTCAGAGAAAATATGAGTTGTACTTTCATATAGAAGACTTGCCAGCACGATGTTAGGGCTATTAAATTAAATTAAATTTTATTTTATTTTCAATTGCGACGTCGATGACCAAAATTCAATGTCAGTTCCATGTCTAATTTTCCACAATAATCATTCTCAAACAAAATGTAACGTCTGTCCAATGCTGGTATTTAATTTTAACCTGATATTATATTGATATCCTGTGCCTCAGGTTTATACATCTGACCGTTCTTTAGTAATTATTTTTCACAGTATAAATACATTTATAGCTGCTTTAATATTTCAGACAACACAATCTCAAAAACGTGTAACTTTTTATATTTTGTTGAATTGGTGGCTGATTCTACAGATATGATTTCATACTTTTCCCATGTTTTTGCTTACACCCCACTTACAACTAGCCTTAGGGGTGGACCTTCATGCTTTCATTTTTATTTTAGGAAGCTGGTCCCTCAGGTGGATCCTCGTGGGGTTCAGGCACATGAAACGGTTTGACAGCCGTTGGTGTATGATATAAAGTGGATATTAAACACTTATGGAACCTATCTATTATGGACACAAGTTGAAGTTATTGATTCAGTATTTGGTAGAGGGGTTAACAGTTCATTCAGCTGCCAGTGGAGCAATAGTGTTCCATATTAGAATTTTTTTTTACAAAATTAAAACTTTTTTATTTTTCCCTTCTCTGTCTCTCGGGAAAAGAAGACCGCGAAGACCTCTTTAAGAATTGGAGGTATTGTTGCCCATTTCTTTTCTTTTAATTAAGGTTAAATAAAAAAATGCCAAGGATGTCTGCTAGACTGCCTGCCCTCAGTAATCTCTGAAATTTAATTTTCCTTTCTCAAGCATGTACCACTATATTAATGAGTGTTTGCTGAGCGTAATTTTAATTGAGTGTAGAGGAGATGGTCCTCTGCATTCAAAGAGATTTCCAGCAATGTCCTAAAGACATCTTTAAATGAAAAGAAGTCAAGACGCATCACTTCCTGTTACTCATGAGGGCCTCATGAATGATAACATAGTGTATTAATTGAGGACGCCTGCTGATGTTTAAAATATATAATTTTAAACTTGGCTTTTTGGGAATGTATTAAATAAAAAAGTTTTCATATTTAAGATACACATAAATTATTTCTGGTTATGATTTATAAATATGGATCATTGAGAACACTTACTTGAAAATTATGTAATTTACTCGCCTCATGTCATTCCAAACTTGTATGATTTTTTGTTTTACTTCTGTGGAACATAAAAGATAAATTACATAAAATATATGATAAAATAATGTTGGTCAGAGGCGTCATGCCCACTTTGAATGGACACATCCTTCATGCCCATTCATGCCCACGTGCCTTTTCAGATTTGTGAGCTAAGTGGATTTTGAAAACAGCTTCCAAAGACAAACAATAGCTGAATAATATTTGTTATATTTGATGCAATCACGTTGTATCGTTCATGATTAGAACGTTCAGTGAGCCAGATTATCAGCTGCTAAATTCAAATCTGCGTTCGCTGAGCCAGAGACAGACGTGTTTATACAGCTCTGCGCATTATAACCAATCACAGACGATTCTGTTGAGCTTATGAATGCGATGACCAATCAGAGACATTTAGATGTGTCAGATGAGTTCAGGGTTTCCCTGGTGAATTCTCATCAGAAACAAGAAAGTGCAGAAGTGATACGACAGATATCCATTTCACAATTCAAACAGCTTCAGGAATTATAATGAGAGTTTTTGAGACGAAGTCTTGATAATGAAATTATAATGTTCTTTGATAATGTAGGCTAATGTAAATGTCCTTTGCTGTGTTTCTGTACAATGAAAGTGTTATAGTTAAATACAAAGTCAGTCATTTACAAATATTCTGAGGCATTACACCCATACATGGTACCTAAGTAAACAAAAATACGGATTTTATGCATAGGTGTCATTCTAGAGGAATGTCCACTTTTGGTATGGCAATGTCTTAAAATGTATTCCTTTTCTAACATTTAAAATTAGAACACATTATTACAATAGGCTAAGACCATTAACAATTTTCCTTAAAATGATTTGACAAAATGGCTCAAGCAAGGTATCAAACACATTTTGTCAATCATGGTATACTCACTAAATTAAATAGTTTAATCCATTTGTATTCGTGTGTTTTTAACAATAAAGCAGGTCATACCGGTGAGTTCAACTAAAAGCTTAATATGAAATGTCAATTACATCATATGAATAGTTATGAATACATTATTGTATTTTAAATGGTAGAAAAAACAGTTTTGGACCTCGAAATAAAGCACTTTCCTCTGTACATGGCTGTGGGGCCAAGCAGTTTTGTGGTGCTTGAAATTCTATTTAATTAAAGAAAAAGCAATTATTGCCACATACAAGGAGGTGAAATAGTTTAAATAATATATGGTTTCATTTTAAAATATGAAGAAATCATAACCTTAACAAATATTTTAAAATTTAATATTTCTGTAAAGGCTATATGGAAAGAAAAATTTAGATTTTCATAGAATTACCCTAATAGAACATTGTTCTAATTTACCCATTGCCTGTTATATATTAACTAGCATGATATATAAAGGTGCAAAATTGATTTACTTAGTTTATTTATTGGGAATATTTCGTATAGCCTAAAAAAGAAAAATGAAGTAAAACACTAGCCTACTGGTGTTAACACCCCTCCTCCTGTGCTCCCTCAAAAATAATAAGTGCACGACGCACCTGATGTTGGTAACCAAACAGTTATAGTTCCCATTGACTTCATTTTATGGATGAAAAATGCTATGGAAGTCAATGGGAACTAAAACGTGCTTCAAAATATTTTATTTTGTCATAGTTGGTGCTCAGGTCAGCATGATGTGTCCTAAACGTAGTTAACATTACCATAACCACATCAATACTGTATATATCCATGCCTAAAAATAGAATTGTGAGCATTGTTTATTTCTCCATCATCACACAATGCTTTGTTAAACCTAACATGAACCTGAAAAGGCGCCTGCTGTTTGGTTTTGCCTCGCTGCTGGAGTTCTGCTGCTCTGGAGAGTTCATGTTTCTGCTCTTTTGTTCAAGTACTGTTCTCATAATTCTGGAGGAAATCTAACAGTGTCAGTTTGACAGGATTCACATCTCTTACAGTTCGTTTAGTACTTTTTAAATATCAATTTTGAACGGGGTGGGGGACCCTCAAAAATAACTCTGGATTATTTTATTTTAAAACTATTTTAAATACTTGAGAGAAGTAGTTATGCAATTTACACATAAAAACATGTTCATAATATGGATTATGGAATGGTATTTAGTCCAGAAATTACTTTTAAAGTAAGAAATGGAGGTCATCGGATGCTAATTTTTCACAATTTGATATGATTATTTAGGATCTTAATGAAAAGTCTGTAACATAGTATTGTTAAAATTTCACAATGGTAGTGTAAAAAATAAATAATTTTAAACCTGTCAAAAAACAGCTCTTGTCAGAGCAAGCCGTTTTGTAGAATTTTCCTTGAAATGCTAATGAGCTCTGCTGACTCCGCCCCTCTCCTTCGAGTCGCTCTCTGAGGGACTGTTTACTTTAGCCGCATTCATCGTGAAACTTGCTAATTAGCACTTTGGCGATTTGCAAAGATTTATTAAAAACCCTTATACTCACTTCTGTAGGTGAAGCTGGATCACGAATTATATATTCATTATTACATCCAACAACAGAACACCTCAATCGCTTATCCGGAGACATCTTGTCTTCCCCTGCACCGGAGTCGACACAATGGCGGTCGGACTGTTTACAGCTCACTCAGTTCACTCAGGGCGGGCCTAAGGTAAGACAGCCTTGTCAATCAATCGTGGGAGTGGCCTGTACAGAATTATGTCATTCTGAGTTGAGAAAGGGGATTTTAAAATAGGGTTTTTATCATAATAGGATGGATGTATCCCCACACTTCCAACACACATTTATGTTCAAACAACTTGTAAAGTGAATTTGGCATCCGATGACCCCTTTAATGATGGATTTGTTTCTTACAAACATGCAGCTTTTCGCTTCACGTGATGTTAGTTGATGGACTGGAGCCGTGTGGATTACTGTGATGTTTTTATCAGCTGTTTGGACTCTCAATCTCGGCACACATTCACTACAGATGATCTAATGGAGAGCAAGTGATGTAATGACACATTTCTCCAAATCTGTTTCGATGAAGAAACAAACTCATATACATCTTGGATGGTCTGAGGGGGAGTAACTTCTTTAAGCAAATTTTCATTTTTAGGTAAACTTTTCCTTTAAGGTCTTATAGGTCTTTCTATTTTTCTGTAAAAGTGCGTGGACAGCTTTTCCAGGCCTATTATTTCTAGTGTTTATGTCTATGAAGTGTATTGGTCTGCTGAGTTTATACTTATATAAAATGAACAGATTCTAGTGGGGCTTTCTCTGCTCTGTGCCAGGGCTTTATGCTAATGATCTAAAATCCAGCAAACATAAGCATATCTAAAGGAAACCCCTCTTTTGAAGAGTGACTGAAAAGAGCTGCGATTCAGGGATGAAAACATCTTCAGAAAGAATGACTCACTCTTTTGCTAATGAATGTACTGCTGATATGCTTAAAAAAGTGAGTGGTAAGAGCTATTTATGCTAAACAGTATAAATATGAATAGTTAACACAGCATGAAAAATGAAGGGTTTTTTGCTTACAATTTTACACGTTATTACATATTGAAGTGTCTCGGTTGCACAAAATAGCTTTCTTATTCTGTTCGTCATAATGGCGAATCTTTGGTTGTGCAGTGCTAACCGTGACCTCAAGCTGCTCAAGGCTAAGCACGAACCTGCGTGGCATATTTACCTCCGTAATGAGCATTTCATGGCCTTCCCTCTTGTAATAGAATATTCTTGTCTTTTGAATTTATAATGAAGTTTGCATTCTCTGGTTCTTATTAAACTCTGTCGCCAGGATGGGCTAGTACAAACGACCCTTCTTTTAGCCTTCCTGCACCCGGTGCGGTCATTAGAGGAACATTAGGAAATTAGAGGAGAATTGCATTATGGGTGCAGCAGATGGAGTGGCTGCAATACAGAACAAACGTGATTGGCCCTTCCAGCTGCAAAAACAGTTGGGTCACTCTGTGAAATCAGTGCCTTTTCCAGTTTGGGAAAAGCATTTTTCAAATAAATATTGATATGATTCTAAATATTCAGTCAGATCTCATATGTATTTTAAATATTGAATCAGATAAATGTGTGTGCTTGTGTGTGTGCGTGTAAATGAGTGAGATAGATCTATTGAATATTTGATTGCATATTTATTTATAATCACATTATTCACTTGTTTCGTTCGTTGCAGATATAATTAATGTACACATACATGCAAACAACAAATAACAAATTTAAGATGTAGGTAAGGTATGTATGTATGTATGTATGTATGTATGTATATATATATATATATATATATATATATGAGAGAGAGATAGAGAGAGAAAGAGATAGTGTTTATAAGTAAAAAAGTAATGTAAGTAAATAAGCTAAAAATTACAAAAATTAAATAAGTTAAACAATAAAACTACACAATTTTTTTTTTTTAATCGAATAATTTAATGAATTTTAAAATAGTAATAATACAATTGACCTAATGGTAAGCCCCTCCCCTTGAACGTAGACTAGCTAATGGCAGTTGAGTATCAGTTGCACGGGGAGCGGAACTCGGTCATCTTTAGGTTTCAGCGCCATAGAGAAACATTGGACGATCGGAAGCTCGCTTCGGTTTTAAAAACGATGTGCCTGGTGTGCTTGTAACACTGATTCCATGTATCCTGAGAGGATGGACAATATAATTAATTTTATTACATTTCCTAAATCCAAATAAAATAGAGCAAAATGACCCTAAGTATTCAACCCCAATACAAATGAAGACAAAAACGTTCATTTTATGGTTGTCATACACTCATTAAGTTACAATTTTCATCTGCTCAGGCAAAACATTAATGTTATCTTGTGCTTTAGCAAGGTATCTCTGGCTAAAACTAGCTAACGTTAAAGTTAGTGAGTTAAACACATAAACAAAGGTCTACATTTCAGCGCCTCTCCATATTAAACTGGCTAAATGTAAGTTAATTGAATCGTACCCTGTGATACATGAACAGTGTTGATCCTACATGTTGTCATCCGCGATCGTGGCAACCATAAATATTAGATTTCTCCCGCTTGCATTGTGATCTGTAAACCCCAATATATTTTTTATATTTTATAAATCCCTCCATGGAATATTTAATTCTCATTTGGTGTCCCTCTGTGTACAAAATTGTGCAAAAACTTCGTGGTACAAAGTTTTCACTGCAGCGGTCATTGTAAGACAGTGAGCACCTCCATTTGTCTGTCCCAGGGAGCAACAGTAACCAAAGGGGCGGGGCTTACCGATAGGTCAATTATATACACACATTCAGTATATATTTTTATATCTATTTTAAGATTAAATATTTAAATATGTTTAAAAAAAAATGTTTTGCACATGTATATGAGTCACAAATGGCGTATGAAGTCAAAAAAGATGAAGACAAGAAAATGAAGTCACAAATATGAGTCAATTTTTTTTTTAAAGGCCCATTTGTGTGATGATAGTAAATGTCACAGTTAGCTTATCATTTAACCTCTTCAAAGTAAGTTTAAATGAGTACGAGTTTGTGCGCATGTTTTTAAAGGTTAAGACTAAAATATATTGCTGCAAAAATTTCATTTTAGTCTTCTGGATCCGTGGGGCAGCATATGTACATCCTTGTGTAGCCGTGGCCATGTTTTTTAGTTGGATTTGACAAGTACCCTCACAAAAACAACTTGTTGAATTACTGCTGTGGTGAAGGACCTTCCACTGGCCCCCAAAGTTAAAAAAGTTTGATTATTTGCACTTGTTCCCATGCCAGTTTCTTTTCGCTTCAAGCTAATTCACAGCACTGTGATCAGAATGAATGTTTCAGACCTTGTACCCTTAGATGAGTTATGCTCCAGGGAGCATTACATAAGGAAAAGGATCATGTCTTTAGGACATACACTGTCTGTACCTTCTCAATCTTTGCTATAGTCTTCATCGGCTGACGCTGTGCACCCTGGGTAATGAGCCTTGAAGATATACGCGATACCGTCAAACCGTTAGCATGATTGAGCGAAGGTGCTCATCTTTTTCCATGTGACGTTATTTATACATTTTAATGATACCCTCACTGTGCGTCCCATGTCCTCCCATGGCTGCTTGTGAACAATTCATATTTTAAACGCTTGCCCAACACAGAAAACTCACATCAGTCATTCCTGGACATGTTTAGTGTGGGTGGAGAGAACAGGGGGTTTCGAATAGCGCAGATCCGGTTCAAGTGTCCTCCTCCAACTGCGTGAGAGGACATTTTATTAAATAACTTTAAATATTAATGCAATCCTCTGGCTATGTTTGCTCACTGTTCCGAAATCATCCACCTGTTCCTCCGAGGTACTCAAATACACTCCATACTTGCGTGTTTGTGTTTCTTTATGTGCGTTCTTCAAAAAGGAATGAATATGTATATGTTTTCTTTTCTCTTTCCCCTCGCACCCGCTGTTGCCCAAGCTCCACGCCAGCAGGCAACGACTGCGTAGTGTTTCATCCTGGTGATATGCCAGTGTGGCTGGCTTGTCAATACAGATTGTCAGTGTCTCTGTCAGCCGGAAAGGGTCATCCAGGCCGCTGTCAGAAATCGGTGCTGTAGCCCGAGGATACGGAGGTCTTTAGAGTCAACAGTCTGACACAAGAACACACAGCTCTGAGTTTCCTGGCCATTGGCAGTGAATCGCAGCCAAGATTTCATTAACTATACATTACAGATGAATTTTTCACACATTTTTCCTCTGAGTGCATCCTGCTTTGTGTATTAAGGTGATTCTAGGCTCATTTTCTCAATATTTAGTCATATACAGCATTGAGAGAACAATATACATGATAAATAACAATAGTGGCACAATAATATTTGCCCCCTTATGTGTTTCTTTTTTGTTTTGCATATTTGTCACACTGTAATGATTCAGATCATCAAACTAATTGTAATATTACACAAAGATAACATGAGTAAATACAAAATGCAGTTTTAAAATAATGGTTTCATTTATTAAGGGAAAAAAACGGTCAAAACCTGCCTGGTGCTATATGAAAAAGTGATTGCCCCCTAAATCTAATAACTGGTTGTGCCACCCTTTGCAGCAACAACTGCAATCCAGCGTTTGCTATAACTGGAAATGAGTCTTTCATATCGCTGTGGAGGAATTTTGCCCACTCTTCTTTTCAGAATTGTTTTAATTCAGCCACATTGGAGGGTTTTGAGTATGAATGGACTGCTTAAGGTCATGCCACAGCATCTCAATCAGATTTTAGTCTGGACTTTGATTTGGCCACTCCAAAACCTTAATTAGTTTTTTATTGAGTTGGACTTGCTGGTGTGTTTGGAATAATTGTCCTCCTGCATAACCCAAGGGCTCTTGAGCTTGAGGTCAAACTGATGGCCGGACATTCTCCTCCAGGATTTTCTGATAGAAGGCAGAATTCAGAATCAATGTATGGCAATTCGTCCATGTCCTGAAGATACAAAGCACCCCAGACCATCATGCTAACACCACCATATTTGACTGTTGGTATGATGTTTTTTGATGAAATGCTGTGTTGGTTTTACATCAGATGTAACGGGACATACACCTTCCAAAAAGTTCTACTTTTGTCTCATCAGTCCACAGAATATTTGCCCCAAAGTCTTGAGGATAATCAAGATATTTTTTGGGCAAATGTGAAACGAGCCTTTGTGTTCTTTTTGGTCAGAAGTGGCTTTTGCCTTGGAACTCTCCTACAGATGCCATTTCTGCCCAGTCTCTTTCTTATTGTTAAACCTTAATTGAGGAAAGAGAGGCTTGCAGTTCCTTAGATGTTGTTTTGGGTTGTTTAATGACCTCCTGGTTGAGTTGCCGTTGCACTCTTGGAGTAATTTTGGTAGGTTGGGCACTCCTGGGAAGGTTCACCACTGTTCCAAGTTTTCTCCATTTAGGGATAATGGCTCTGACCGTGGTTAGTGGGTGTGGCTAGTGAAATTGAACTCAGCTTTCTAAAATAATGTGTTTAATCACAGTTCTTTCATGATTTAAAAGGATATATATATATATATATATTAGAGGTGGGCATAGATTAATTTTTTTTAATCTAGATTAATCTAGATTAATTTTGGAATTAATCTAGATTAATCTAGATTAAAATGGCTCATTTGAATTCTGCCGAAGGCATTCAGAATATGTGTGCTACCCAAATAATGACTAAAAGTAAGCCCAAAATGTCGTTTTTGTTATTATATTGAACTGAAAGCCATCTTATTATGCACAGTGTTGCACAGATTAAATTTCATGTAAATCATCCATGCTAACACACACGTCTTCTATTTTTTTTGACATTTCACTCTCTATAGATATATTTTTCTATGTACTGTATTTTTAGATATATTCGAGTTTCGAAGTTTCTCGCTCAAGTTCACATGAGACCTAAAGCGCATCCTGTTTACTTAAAAGCGCAACGTTTCGTTGTTATTCTGAGTGCACACAAATAAACGTAGAGTCTTTACAGATTCGAAAGATGTATTAGGCTACTTTTATCTGTATGACCAAAAATGACGGAGATTTTAAGAGCAAGTGAGCGCACCGGAGCCTGTCCTGCAGCAAACGCTTCCACACAAACACTTCAATAGCGCACATTTCTCTAGGTTAACATCATATTGAGCGCCATGTAAAGTTGCTACTACATACATCTTTCAGATGAAAAGCCATATTTGAGGTTGATGAATGATAGGTGAGCGTTTGGATGTCCTGCACGATTGTATTACCACACAGACCAGCCGTTAACAATCTGTCCATCACGGACTGCGAGCCTCTGGTTCAAGACTCGCTCGCCCCTACAGTGCAATTCGGCTAGGTATACATCCGCTAAAATATCAGGGTGAAAGTCATCATAGCTTGCGTAGTATAGACCCAGCTCCCAACCCAACTTTGAGAATAGATTAACGGCGATATTTTTTTTATCGCCGATAAGAGTCTCACGTTAACGCAGCACGTTAACGCCGATAACGGCCCACCACTAATATATATATATATATCATGGAAAATTGATTGTGGTTATGGAATAACAACAACTAAACTAACATAAGAAAAAAATTTTTTTTAGCGGAGTAAGAATGAGTCATGTTTCATATATTTTCATGAGAGAACAAAAGAACATCAGGCCATTCCTGGATTAAGACCTACCCGGAGATTTAATTAGCTGTGCTATGCTAATCACAGTCGTGTGGCCACTGAAAAATACATTAAACACAAACCTGCTATGGCAACACCCAGACAGTGCAAACAAAGAGAGAATGTGAAAAACAATCTTTACAGAGAAAATTTGGTGCAGACATGCCAACCAGGGGAATTTATACAACCTGTGCTATAGTTACAGCTGCGCTTACTGAACAACATTAACATACACATATTCTCACAAACATTGAGAAAAATAAGAATCTCTTTACTCTACTTTTTGGCTTGATTGGATCACACAAACTGCGACACTTGCTGTGAAACTTATTTCATTTAGTTTTCTGCTGAAAAGAGTGTATTTCTGCCTTAAAATAATCAAATATATAAAAAAGACATAAAATGTATCCATACGTAAAAAGTAAAAATAAATACACTATCCAAATTTAAGCTGAGTAAATTTTCTGTGAAGTAATATTATAATTTAATATTATATAAAAAAAAAAAAAAAAGTAAAAAATGCACGCACACGGCCATGTCATTGAAATGCTCACACGTAGATATGTCACTGTAATGGACGCAAATGAAAGGACTGATAATGTTAATTACTGCACAAGGTGACACGGCGGCTCTTGCTGAAGACGGCAGTCATCGCTTTAATCAGGAAGAGGTCGTCAACTGAGCGAGGTCAAACAGAGGAACCACACATGAGTTCAGCCCCATAATCTGATTCATTCAGATCTCCATCCCTCTTTCATACGCAGCTTCTTGTTTTTCACTCTTTCTTTTGAATGTCTGGGTCTGCCAAAGGAATATATCTCTGTAGTTTATATTGCATATTATATATTATATATCAGTATTTGATTTAGTTTGTTTTAATTCATTTTACTTTGGAAAAAAAGAAGGCCATACCTTTTATAATATAAAATGTTATGAGATATTTACATAAAATAATTAGCATGCAATGTTTGCAGTTTTTAATTTAATTTTCAAAATCAAATTATGACAACTTTTGAATATTTGGGTGAGCTATCCCTTTAAAAGATAATGACTATGGACTTATATTTTTATTTAATTAATACAGCAGATTATACCGTTTGTTATATAATGCATAAATATAGTATATATTCATAATATAACATTTTATTAGATGAGATATAATACATTTTTCAAAGACCCATCATTTATGTATTTATTTAAAAATCATGTTGTGTAGATAAATAAGGTCATATCGGACATAAATAATAATTAAAATATTTGGGAGAACTATCCATTTGACCAACATGGTGACTATGAACTTATATTTTTACATTGTTTATAATAAAATATAGTATATATTTCATAATATAAAATTGTATTAGATGCAATATAATATATTTTTCATAGACCCATTGTTGCTTTATTTATTTTAAATTATGTTGTGCAGATAAATAAGGTCATATCGGAACAGAATAAATTGTCTAAATAACAATTTAAATTTTGGGGAAAACTATCCATTTGAAAGACATGAAGGCTATTAACTTTTTTTTTTTATAGTTTGTAATGTAGATAATTATTTATAAATTACTTATCTATTATTCACAAAAAACTGTATTGTTTTAGACATTTCATTAGACATTTTAAATAAAATTATGCATTTATTATTATTATTAATGGTTCACAGACAAAGAAGGTCAAACCGGAATCTAAGAATAAATGATGTAACAATGACAAAATGTACATTTTTGGGTGAGCAATCCTTCTAACAGTCATGGTGACTATAGACTATCGTTATACGGGAATTCAATTCACTTTTTGTCTTCAACAGAATGAAATAACAGGGCAGGTTTAGATACACAGTGTGTGTCCGCCTCATCATTTTCCATTTGACGTACATGACATTCATATCCGACTCTGCCGGCCGCACCTCGGCTGTGAACAGCTGGCTCTGGAGGCGACACGGGTCGGGCCCCGCAATTGGATTGCATTAACTGGATTGAGCTGGGGTCGTGGCCCGCCCTGGTCTGTGTTAATTGCAATGTGTTGATAAGTGATGGGCCCAAGTAAATCAAAGTGAAAGGACCTTTTCTCCTCTCTGTACGTGCCTTGGCTATGCCTTCAAATCTTCAGTGAGCGATTTTAAACCATATTTCTGTCATCTCTGTACTCTCTGTATACTTTCATAACATGGTTTTCCCTCTTCTAAATAAATAATGGGTCTTCATAAGATAGCGATGAACTACTGTCATGGATACCCATGAGGATCAGATGGACAAATATGATTATTCTGCAATGAAACCGCTTAGTTTTTGGCCGTCTGACCCTTATAAACGCTCAACAGATCACAAAATTGATTATAAATAGACTTATGTTATGTGAAAGAAAACAATCTTTCGGACACACATTTTCATAATGAGTCATAAAATATGTGAGTTTGTCGCGCCTACTGGCATAAATGTGCAATCTGAAGAAACGTTCACTGAACGAATCAAAAACAGCATAACTCTCTTCTAATCTAGACAACTTTTGACTCAACAAAACTGTACATTTAAAAAGTGTAGGTATCTTAAAACTAAAACTGAAAATCTACAAACAACGATTTCTTATGGTTTTTAACAGATTTGAGTTACATTATTGATAGGTTTGTTTGCTATGTGTAATGTTTCTAACTTCTTTGGAGTGGCGTAGTTTAGATAGCTACTTGCTAACTTTTTCCCGGAAATTACAGCTACTTAGTCATTCTGACATTTCTCCGAAGTGCTTTTCTTCACACATACTTTCTCTGAAGTGCTTTTTTCCACAGAGACTCAAATTTGTTCAATTGTGCATGTGTGTATTTAATTCATTATTCATTTGGTCTTACTATTATAGGATCCTGCTTTTACAGGTGCAATTGTGTATGAAAACACTTTAATAGAAGATGGATCTCTTTTTGAAGTCATGCTGTGTGTAATGTATGAATTTCATTTTCTTCCCATTTTGAATCACATAGTTGTTAGGACACTATCAAACATTCAGTTAGAGTCGCTGTTGTGAAACTCAGACATATTTTTCATGTTGTGAAACACTGTCTGCAGATCTTGTGAATGTAGTTTTAAAGCTTGTCCTGTTTGTGAACACCCGCAAAAACCACAAACACTCACTCTAAGAAGACGGCGTACTGTTTGCCTGTACATCTAGCGACCGATAATGCCAATGCAATTTCGTTTGTAAGTGTCACAAGTGCTGTCCATCACATAAAATCACTTAATAGCCAATTTCATGCAAGAACGGTGAGGAACGAAATGCTGAGTTATTACTGAAGAAGAGAACAGGAGAGCCTAGAGAGAGAAACAGGTTTGCTCCAGTCACACCTCATGGTCCTGTGATAAGGTATAAAGTAATAACATTGGCCTCTATGAGGTTTTCTAAAGCAAAATAATCTACATTCCCTCCAATGTAGTTTACAGGTGTCTCTGGAGTCTTGTCTTGTGTTGCCAGAATTTTGACCAATGGCATAAATCTGGTTTGGATTGCATTTTCTTCGGGAACTGCTCAATTAGAAAGAAAGAGAGCATCTGACTGATGGACCAATAAATGGACCAATCATAATTGATTTGGGGGCGGGATTTTCTGAAATGGATTATATCATAATAGATGCTACTGTGAAAAATGTATTCAAATTAAAGTGTGTGGCAAACTGTATCATATGTCTTTAATGGCTTGCTTTCCATCTATTTATCTTGTACCTGTACAATTTAAACAACTTATTTGGTGAGTCTGATTAAAAAGAAAAAATGACTCTGATTATCAAACAAATGACATTTATGAACTTGGTATTTATAGTGAATGAATCAGAGACATACAGTACAGTGCGACCAGTGTCTGATTCTCAAACAAATAATTTTCTGATCTTTTTTTCCTTTTTAATTAATAGCATACAGGACAGTGTGAACACTGAAGTATACTTTTAACAAATGACTCTTTATAATTTTTTTTACAGACTATATCACGAACAGCCTGATTTTCAAACACATGACTTTTATAAAATGGTTCGTTGTGTTAAATTAATTCAAATTAATATAAACTGTGAACAGTGCAATCCGATTATCCAACAAATGACTCTTATGAGTTTAATTAATTTATTTATTTTGTGGGTTTGTGTTCATAAAAAAAGTAGTAAGAGTACGATTTTTCTGCAGATATAGCACAGAAACCAAAGCAGAATGACGATTCTGTGCTTGTGGATATCTAGTTAACAGTGCTGAATACTGTTTCAGACTGCTCTTGTTCTTTTTGTGTGCAGTCAAAAGTCTTTGGATGGTGCTTGCCAGATCACAGACTTCAGAAAACACCAAAGGTAGACAGTAATACGACTTTACAGATAATGAAAACAGTGCAACAACAACTCCATCATGCTAAAAAACAACAACAAAAAATGTGCTCCTCTTCCTGTTTGTTTCTCTGTTTCTAGCATACTTTACTGTAACAATCATCATATTATAGCAAGTAAGTCTTTCAAGTACTAGTTTGAGTAGTTTAAATTGTTCCATTACAATTCAACTTGATGTTGGAGGAAAAACTGTTCTGTATTTAAAGACTTGAATCATCGCATGGGATGCAACCCAGCTCTTCAGAGACCTACAGATATTTCCATTCGCCGTTAAACAGAATTAGCTTCCACGCTAAGCTACCGTCAACACCAATGCTTGAGGCTGCCACAATTTAAAACAACAACAAAATGTGACTCCACAACACCACTTACTTCTCGCATATTATCAACACAATTGTAAAAAGGACCCAAGCAGTTATTGTCGTTTTGCTTATACTGAACTGATCAAAGCATTCTGCCTTTAGCACAAGTGCTAGCTGCTTCAGATCTGTTGCTCTTTTATCTTTTAAGCGATTATATGAAGTCAGACAGTGTTTTTTCTCTTCCTCTTGCCCAATCTGGAATGATGCTACTGTAGAAGATTATTTTAACTTTTTTGGATGACTGGATAGAAGCTGTTAATTAACTCAAAATTAGTAACAAAGTGATGTGGTGTTTTATGTTATCAGCTTTGTATCACCATCAAATACAATGTATTTTGATGAGTATTTTAGGACCTGAATGCTGTTTGATAAAATATTTGATGTATTCAGCAATGACCTAGACCCGTATGCAAATCTTTTTTTGTTTTTTACTGAAGAAAAAATTATGCCGGGATTAATCACATGAATTATTTTATTCACACTGAAAGGCTTTTCAAAATAATCATAAGACAGCTACATAAATATTTAATGAATATGACTATATGACTTCAATTTAGGTGGTTTATACAACACAAAGTGGATATTAATTAAACAAACTTTACAGTTCAACAACCTGCTTGGCTGTTGGCTTTGTGCATTTAGTAAGGATTCAATAATAAAATAAAATTGGAGCCGAGAAGGAAATTCATGCACGTATTTAGCCAGGCTTATTGGAGAAACGTGCCTTAGTGCAATTTCTTTAGGTGGTACAGCAATTTCAAAAGTGATAGATCTAGAGCATTAACATAATTTCTGAACTGCAAATTATATTACGCTGCTTCTTGCATGTTTTGCAATGTGAAATGTCCAGTGAGTGGAGCTTGAAGCACATTCCACAGTGTTTTTCCTGGATCAGACGAACGCGAATCTGGCAGCGTTTAATTTGACGGTTGTGGTGCGTACAGTGACAGTTTTATAAATGACTGCGAGTCGTGCTGTCGCTTTTAATCGCTTTACTCTATCGCTTTGAATAATGTGGCACCTACATTAACTCTACTCTAAAACTATGGATAGTGTTAACAAAATAAAACATGAGATAAAAGTGCATTTGCTGAGATAACCTTGACATTTGAGCTTTTTTAAATCGTGTTTCATGAGACTCGTACTCCAGAATTTGTGATAACTGTAATACTGCACGAGGTGAGTTACCAAACAAGTTTACTGCATCAGAAAAGCCATTCACATATGTTTTGAGGTCATAACTGTATGGTGTTGTGCATGAAACCATGTAAAAAAATAAGTCTTTATTGATCGATAATCTGCTGATGTAATCATGAGTTGTGTGAAAAGGAATAAAAGTTGATGGTTTTGCTGCTATTAGCGGTCATTTCTGCTCAAATCTGCACCTAGATATTGGTACACTATAGGTCAAAAGTTTTTAATTAATAATGTTTTTTGAAAGAAGTCTCATATGCTCACCAATGCTGCATAATTTATTTGATCATACATACAGTAAAAATTATATTGTGTAACATTACAATTTAAAATACTTGTTTGCTATTTTGGAATATAAAAAAAATCAATTTATGTGATGGCAAACTGAATTTTCAGCAGCCGATACTTCAGACTTTAGTGTCACATGATCCATCAGAAATCATTCTAATATGCTTAAGAGACTTCTTTTAAAGATAAAAAAATATATCATAATTTACCAAACTTTTGACAGGTGGTGTCAGATTTGAGAATTTTGCAGAAATGTAGATAGAGTCACATTTTCAAATGAGCCTAAGTTGTTTTTATTGCTTCATTTCCTTCACTGATCTCAGAGGTAAAAGTTCTACTAAATTTAATGGTGTGGAAAATATCACGTTCTGGACAGAGACTGTCAGAGGCTGTCTGTTTTTGAGGCAGGAACTGGCTCAGGAAAGTGTATTGTGTTCGAACAGAGGGATTTTAGTAGCAAAGCTACAGGGATTCATACATTTCAGCTTTCATTTTAGCAAATCTCGGATTTGCTTGTTGTCAAACATATCATCCCAGTGTAGATACAGCTGTGTTATTCCCCCCTAGTTTTTTAAATTCAATGGAGTGCTCACTGGAATCTCTCTAGAATTCATAGGTCTTCGGCCGTATACGCTGGGTGCTGTTTATGTTTTTTTCTTCTTCTTTTGGATGTAACGTCTCTCTCTCTGGAGTGTCAGACCCAAGTGCCAGAAATTACACAAGCCATTCGGCCTCATTTTCTCCAGTCTCTTTCTCTCTCTCTCTACGTTGATGGAGTATGTGGTTTTGCGGGGAAAAATATTGATTATAAGCTCTGTCGTGACTACCTCTTGCTGGAGCTCTTCGATGGCATGTGCAGTTGTAATTTCTCAGATGGCAGAATCTCATTTACTCCTGAGCGCGATGTGTATTTCAGAATGTGTGAAAACAAGGCACTCGACGCAGCTGAGAGAGAGGGCTGTCAGATGCCACTCAGGCCAGGCTCAGGGCCCTCATCATACCTAGTGTATTAACACCTTCTGGCCTGGATCTATGCCATGCGACTGGCCCTCTCATCCATCTCGTTCCGGACTCCAGAGGAAAGTTAGTCCATGTATCCGGCAGTCAAAAGCTAGTCTATGTTTCCCATAATCAAAAGGCCATGGCTTTGGACAGTTCTCATAGCATGTTGTGCTTCTCTTAATTATTTTGGTCAGGCAAGCAGCACAATTACTATTGCTCCTATTTATGGTTAAATGTTTGTCTAAATAACCTTAAGTATTAAACTTTGATAAACTTGTCCCACACAGTTTGTTTTATGCACATGACCATTTTATAACATTATTATGAAATGATACTGATCAAGATGGCGCCGCGCATGGCTGCTGTGGTGTGGAAGGCTCTCGTTCTTTTTATGTTTTTGTTTGTTTGTTCTGTGTCTAGTCATTCTCCTACAGTCAGTTTTACCATAGACAAACTGCTGGACATAAGGCAACACACACTGGACATTTTTAGGAATGGGTGGTGGGGGTTGATAAATAAAACAATCCCTTGGCAGACTGAAGCACTGAAATACAGGGGGAAAAGATTGAAAGGGAAAAAAGTTCAATAATTAAACAACATTGCATCGTGAATGTTGGTATCATATCATACACTTGCAGTTAAATGGGTCATCAAATGCAAAATTCTCTTTACAAGTTGTTTGAACATAAATGTGTGTTGGAAGGGTGTGTACACATCCATCCTATAATGATAAAATCCACCCAATATTTTTTTTAATCCCTATTTTAAAATCCCTCTTCTCAAATCAGGCTGTTCTGAGATTCCTGTCAGAATGATCAGTCTGCCATTTTGTCGACTCCGGTTCAGGGGAAAACAAGATCTCTCTGATTAAGCGATTGAGATGTTCTGTTGTTGGAAGTAATAATGAACAAAGCAGTCATCATTTACTCATGACATCTGAGCCGCTGAAGACGCAGAGGATTTACTTTAATTTTGAAGGGAATGCGCCGATCCCGATCTGCCTATGTTCGCGCGAATCATTCGTGATCCAGCTTCGTCTTCAGAAGAAGTATAAGGGTTTTCTATGACTCTTTGAAAATGGCCTTTCTAATAATGTGGTAGTTAGCCAGTTTTGAGGCTGTAGTTTACAGCATGCTCGTCACTCCACGGAAGAGAGGGGCGGGGTCAGCAGAGTCATTAGTACTTAAAGCAAAATGGTCTAAAAAAACGGCTTGCTGAAAACAGAGCTAATTCTGTCAGGACCACTATCGTCAAAGATGACTGACAATTAGCATACAATTTGGATTGCGGTATGGTTCTGTTCTGGGAGAGTAGCAATAACCCCCCAGGGTAAACAGAACAGAACCAACATAAATGTATTGCAGATATCATTTTAGTTCAAGATTTTAATGTCACATTTTAGAAATTAGTCTGATTGAAGGATAATCAGAAGGCTGAATCCTCACTGACAATGGGAAATCTCCATTAATTAGCTATTGAGCAACGCAAGCTGGTGATAATACTGAAGGACCTTATATATGAGTGCCGTGATTGGTGTCGCATCCCTATAGGTAGACGTGGATCAACTGAGAGTCAGCTGATGCAAGCTTGACTAACGTGACCTGCCAGAACTAATGCTGACGCTAGATTTTGACAGGGTTAAAAAGGTGTTTTTTACACTACCATTGAGAAAATGTAACCAAAATATGTTATAGACTTTTCATTAAAACCTTAAAGAATCCTATCAACTTATGGAAAATGGGCATCCGGTGACCCCTTTAACATTATATGAAAATCAAGCTCAAATGAAGTTAACAATGTTTTTGACAGGCAAATGACAGAGATCTGTGTTTTGGTTACCTGTTACCTGTTAAATACAGAGTTGAATTTAAGGTTTTGCTGTTTGGTGACAGAGCTTTTGCAGTTGCGGCACCTAAACAGTGGAATGCACTTCAGTTGCCGTGAGATCCTCTCCCACGTTGGACACTTTTAAATCTAGATTAAAAACTCATTCATTCTCTTTAGCCCATGGTGTTGCCTGAGAATATTGGGGTTATAAAGTTGTTTATGGTTTATCTTGCATGCTTTTGTTTGTATCTTATGAGATTTGTTTTATCAATTTATTGTTGCTTTTTGATATTGTTTAATTATGTTAATAAATTGTACAGCACAAAATCTCATGATATAAATGATGAAGCACTTATGCACAGGATATTTCAAAATGTAAAACGTAAAAGTATATTGCCTAGATGTACCAATTCATGATGAAATTTTGTTTAAGGACTCGTTCCGTTATGGACTCAATGAGCCAACAAGATCATTGTTACCTGGAGGGGGATTTAACTGTAGTTTGAGGGATATCATGGACTACGCTCTTTTGTTATGTGGCTCTCCTTTCACCATGGGAGAGGCAGAACCTCTTCCTAAAATGGCTACCATCACAGATACTTTTCATAAAATGGCTGCCTGCCCAGACAAGGCCCCTGTTCCCAAGTCTAGACCAGAGAGTGCTCCTGTTCCCGAGTCTAGCCCAGAGAGGGCCCCTGTATCCGAGTTTAACCCAGAGAGTGCTTCTGTTCCAGAGTCTAGCTCAGAAATTATATCAGTCCATGACCAGTGCCCCATGTTTATTTCCACTCATGATCTCAGTCTTGTGTCTGCTTCAGCCTCGGAACAAAGCTCCGTGTTCACTCCTGAATTCGCTGGACTGCTGGAGTTTGCAGAAATGAATCAATTTCCGATCCTCCTCCAGCCCCACGTTTGCTCCAGAGTTCACTCCTGTCCATGCGTCTGCTCCCGAGTCGGCTCCAGTCTATGAGTCTGATCCAGAGTCTGCTCCTGTTCCCCCTGAGGTGGCAACTTCTGTTGCAGAACCTCCTCTAACAGTAGCAGAACTCTTTACCGAGCTCATGGTGTTCCCTGTCACCTATGTTCCCACCACGGACACTGTGTTTGAACTCTCCCTGTTTCCTGAGGCCTCTGTTACAGCCACAAGTGCCGTCTCTGAACTCTCTCTATCCATTGAAGCTCCTTTTGCTACCACTGCAGAACCTCCAGAGGTAGTGGCGTCCGCTGCAAAACATCTAGAGGTGGCAGGGTGTTCACTTCAGCTCCTTTTGGGACAGGGGCAGGCGCGCAGATGGCACTGGGGACGGGGGGAACATAAACCCCAGATTCATAGTGACCCGATCCGTCCCCCTCACTGTCTCTACGAAAGGCAACATCGGTAAACAGAGGATTAATCAGGGTTTCTGCTATGTACATTATCCTAAATAGTGGTGGCCCAAGCCCGCCGCTCCTTAAACATGCACTAAGAAAAACGCTTTTGACCGCAGTCTCTGACCGAGTCCCAAAACACACTTGTAGCCAATCAGCAGTGAGTGGGAGTGTCTTGTACTGATAGAGAGAAGAGAGCACTCTATTTGAGTGCACAGGACTGATATTAGCAGATCGATTATAGATAGAGAGAGATGGCAGATAAAAAAGAGGAAAATATCATAGAAACAAAACATTTAAAAGAAGGGTTACGATCAGGCCAGAGGTAGGACCCGCGTAAATATCTGACAGAGCAGCTTTCCAGCAGTGGAGAGAACTCAAGGAGCGGGAAGGGCTCGAAATCGGACGCCGAGGTTGTGTTTCTTTTTGATAGGTGAGTAATGTTCATTTAGCTGTTTCACACAACTTATCCATGCTGGCTTTTGCTTGAATATGCTTTTGTGTCATCTTCACTTGTTTCCACGATTGTCGTTGCCATAGTTTTGTGTATGTATGTGTCAAGATTTGACCAAGGTTTGCTTTCGAGGTTTATGTCCCCATCAATCTCGAAAGCAAACCTTGGTCAAATCTTTTTATTTTGTGGATATTTCAGCTAACAGTTTGATTTGTACATTCAGTTGAACAACATTAATTTAAAGTTAATTACTGTTAATTACGCAGCAACTCAGGACACTGTTCCAAATCCTGCTGTAGCAGAGTCCCACTTACACAGTTTGCAAAAAATAAATAAAAATCACATTATATTTGTCCCAAATTATTGTTGATGTTCATGACTTTATCCTAGGCTGAAAGATTGTGTATCTTTCCGCACAATGTTTGTCTTTCTGTCCCTATGCTTTATAAAGGGATCTACTAGTAGCCATAGATCGGACTTTCTCTTTGTGTTTGCTCTGTTTTGTTAAACAAACACCACTTCAAACTCATCTATGTAATTTCATTCCTGAAGTGGGCTTTTATATTAACTGTTTTGGGCTGCTGTCTTGAATTGGGTGCAATACCTGTGAGTTGTACCTGTGAGCGCTGTGCTTCTCGTCTGGTGTGTTTCTACATTCCACACATGTATTAAACATGCAGTTTTCTAATGTATTTACTTGAACTTGTTAGGTAATATCAATGATATGATGTTTCAGATGCATCTGAAATGACAAAAAAACAAATACATATATTTAATTATTTGTTTAAAATTATTGTCAGGGACAATTTGGTAGTGGGTGGATATTGATATAGGGACATTGCGCCTCCCCCTAATTCTATGCCCCTTGTATGTGTGGATATGGATAATTTTTTAGTTTCACTTTCACTTTCGAACAAGCCAAAGCCAACTGGCCAGAGTTTTGAGATCAGCGCTCGCTCAAGTACTGAGGAGCTAAGCCATTCAGGGCTTTATAATTAATTAAAAAGATTTTAAAATCTATACGATGTTTAATAGGGAGCCAGTGCAGTATTGACAGAACCGGGCTCATGTGGTCATACTTCCTGGTTCTAGTAAGAACTCTAGCTGCTGCATTTTGCTTGTTTATTAATTGCAGAACAACCACTTAATAAAGCATTACTATAATCTAACCTTGAGGTCATAAATGCATGAATTAACATTTCTGCATTTGACATTGAGAGCATAGGTCTCAGTTTAGATATATTTTTAAGATGAAAAAATTAAGTTTTACAAAGGCTATAAACGTGGCTGTCAAAGGAGATATTGCTATCAAATAGCCCACCTAGGTTCCTGATCGATGATGAAGAATCGAGAGAGCAGCCATCAAGTGTTAGACAGTGTTCTAGGTTATTACTTGTGTGGTTTTTAGGTCGGATAATTAAAACCTCTGTTTTTTCAGAATTTAGTAAGAAATTATTCGTCATAGTTCTAAAATCTTCTCTGTCAGCCGAACTATTTCCCTGTATTTATCACATGTGAATCCCTCGCTGCTGACAGAGATAGATAAACTATACATGTGGCAAACAGTGCAAAAAACAATAGCAGGAGAAGAAGCCATTGCTCACTGTGATTGGTGAAAGATTCCAACTTAACTTAACTTACCACTTACCACTTTTGTTTGATGAACTTGTGAAAAACTGAGTGAGAGAAATGAACACAGATAATTTGTGATTTGGACTAGACACTGTTTGCGCTGAAAATTTTGGGGATTTTATGAATTGGATAGGAAGAACTACTACAGTATAACCCATAACACGAGCCAGGCTAGAAACTGCATCACCCGCATGAGCGCTGCAGATGAACGTGTCAGAGCATGTGCACCAACAGTGTTCTTTTTAAAGGTGGAATGAATCATGGCAGAGGACTCTGGGCGGGAGATTTGTTGGGCTAATGGTGGGCGAGACATCACATTTTCATGTTTGCAGGCCCAATGCATCACAGAGGGCCACGAGCATTCATCACAGTTCACATCTACTCTGCAGACATTTGCAAAATCTGTGTTTACTCATTATGTCTAGGTTTTCAATTCTCTGTCAGTGAATATGGATTAGATAAGCTCTCTTTCTCCCTCTCTCTCCCCCTCAGCGCAAAACGAGCGAGCGCTTCCAGAGACCGGGACGGAAATTCGGTGTGAAATGCGAGGGCTGTCTGCGTGTGTGAGGGAGCTGACAGGATTTTAGGAGCATGGAAATGGAAATAAGAAGCAGTCTTTGGATGTGCCCGGCTGCCACCCTGGAGGAAAGATTGGTGTCTGTCGCAACTGGCCCAATTTCAAAATTGCCACGTGCATTTACACTCCATCTTTATTTACACAAATCTGTTTTGTCACTCTCTCTTCACCATTTGCCTGGACAGCTGCATTAAAACACTCAAAACAAGCGGCCAGTCGGGATGGACTTGATTGACGAATTGGCACGCTGTTCCCAGCAAACGTGCTCCGAGACAATGAAAAGCACTCGTCAGTGCTGGTGTGAAGCGAACCAGTGCATCGGATTTCAGAGGAAGAGAGCAATGAATAAATTGGACTATCAAATTAATCTAAATATAAATGTGACATGTTCATCATAATATTTTTCTTATTAGAAATGGTAGATCTTAATGTCATTTTGTCAATGACGGGTTGTGGGCGGGAAAACAATACAAGCAATCAAGCAAAATCAGGTCTTCAAGCAGAAACTATACCGATTCGCATTATTTGAAGAGCACTTGTTTTTATCAGAGCGATATTTCTCTTGATCTTTCTGGAAGCATTATTTGTATGGTTTAATGGGTTTGTTTTTTGTTTTTATTTATTTATTGCAGACTTGTAGGACTGGAGATGATAATTTATCCATTAGCAGCTCTCTTTTCTGTGCCATATGTTATGCCAGCTAAAAATAGTGTCTTCATGGCTAGAGTGTTCATAGACCACCGCAGAGATGAACTACATATGGGTGAAAATCATGAAAAGGTCACATTTCTGCCTTAAATCAAAAGTAAAATGAGAAAGTACAGTTTTAAAAGGATAATGTATGTTTTTCTTTGAATGACTTTAGCACTGCATTATGCTCTTGAAAATGTATTCCCTAAATGTATTTATTTATTTATTTTATTTTATTCTCCCCCTATTATTCTTAATTATTCGCATTAGATTCACAGTATACTGCAGGGTTATTATAGTTAACTGTTTTAAAATAAACTATAAACTTTATATGATATACTCTATATACTGTATTAACTTTAGCTAGTTGTTAAAGCAGCATTTTCATTCAGTTTATCTTGATGTACTAAAATAAAAATAAAAAATTAAAAACTCAAAATAATCCTGGTGTGCTGCCAAAAGAATAATTCGATTTAATTGTATTTAGCATAAATGAAAGATAGTATATACATTTAGTATAGACTTAGACACTTTTATATATTTTCTTCTGCATCATATAAATTAAAGTAATATCCTAACTGTTTTAATTAAGCAAAGTATCATTTTTTTTTTTTCCCAGACATGATTTTTAATTGTGTTTGTGAGAGAGTTATTGGACATAATCAGGGATGGGCAGTATTTCAAATACATGTATTTCAAATACTAAATACTTTTTTGTATCTTGTATTTAAGTACCCTTAAGTACGCTTGCAGTACCCTTGTTATCAAACACTAAATTCCAAACTAAATACAGATGAATACTTGAAGCTATAAAAGTTATTGATTAAGTTAAGTTATTTTTTCTTTGAACAGACATCACAGCAGCTGTTTATTAGGTTGTTTTGGCTGACTAACACTAACACATTTTTGAATTATTACAATTTAAGTTTTTCAATAGCTGCTAAACTAGAAATACTACACACTCTCAACAAGTATGCTTTAAGCAGTGTGTTAGTAGTTAGTATGCTACACTAGTATGCTAAAAAAGGTAAAAATAGGGCACAGTCTACTACTTTAATATTAAATAATTTTCCGTATAGTTTTTTTTACCTGCATTTTGAAATTACGCATTGTTTTTTCAGGTTACAGGTTGATGGATAATGTCCTGGAAAATTCCTAGTATCTTTTACATTTTTCTTACAGAGTATTACCCGATCAATAATCGCAGGTGCAAGCTACAAACAACGTGTATCATAAATGAACAATTATTCAATTACTATTATTATTAAATTGAACAATTGCAAATAGCAGGTAACGTGATGTGTGTTCTGCAAGGTGTCTGCGGTTTCCTCTTTTTTTTGTAATTTGGATGGAAAATGTTTTTTTTTATTGTCATAGTCACTTAATCAAAAGTTGCTAAATGTTGCCAAATAAATAAAAAAATGCTAAATTTTTTGCTAGGTGCTCTTGGAAGAAAAAGTTGCTAGGGTAGTTTAAAAAGTTGCTAAATTTAGCAACAAAATTGCTAAGTTAGCAACACTGCACAGTATATCGGTGGACCATAACAACTACACAAACTGTGTGGGGGAACCTAAACTGAACCATTCACTATATAGTCTACTACAACAAGGGCGACGCTGAAATAAGTGTGTGAATTTGTTTACAGGATGGTGTTGTCACTTCTGCAAACTCCCATATAAATAATTATTTGAAAAAGATAATTTCCCTGCAGCCAGTGGGCCCCCTTTCCAGTGTAGGCCCCTGGGCTTCAGCACCTTGAAGCCCGTGCAAAGGCTTGCATTAATGCACCCCTGCGAGCACAGGACCGTTTCCGCACTCGTTTGACTTGCGCCTGGCACTGAAGTAAAGTGGAAGCGCATCTGAAACGTCTCAAGTTTGACATGGTCCTAAAGACTTGCCGCGACTGAATAAATGCACTCCTTATCAAGAACAAAAAAGAGACAGAAGTAGCAGCTAGAGTGGGGTGGCCAACCCTAGCCACGCCCCTAATGGCATTCAATAATTTTGACACTTTAAACTGAAAAAATGAATCGCTTGAATTAACGCGCTAATTTTGACAGCACTAATTTAAAAACATTTAATCTTAGTATTTTCAAAATACATAAAATACTTTATTAGACTGCTGATTTCCTGTATCAACTAGTTCAGACATGCCACTTTCATTCATGAGAGCTGCAGCTGTATGACTCCATCTAAGTCAATTTTGTGACATAGAGGGTCACAAATAGCAAAAACACAATATATAATATAGACAATTATGTGTGTACAGGGATGAATAAATAATGTATAATGTTCCATGTTTAATGCCAAATGTTCATGAGACACTCAATGATGGCTGTTTTTTGAGCATGTTAAGCTTAAATTTGAAACTGTAGATAATTTAAAGGTGAAGGGAAATCCACTCACCGCTCTGAATGGAACATTGTTTGTGTAAATACAGTCAAATAGAGCACCATATAAATACAATCAGTTTAGATTTATGCTGATCAATGAAACATCTAAACGACCTCATTTACACTCCTCAGTCCTTATATCCTCATCATATCTGGATAATATATGATGTCTGCACGTCGCATTTACACCCAGCCACAGAAATGTATCTTTTGTTAGACAGACAGAAATCCGATTGCATCCATCCTGCTTTAATCGTGTTACGTGCAAATCTATGAGGTCTAATCTACTTTAGGCGCCACGGAAATTGTCATTATATGGCTTTATATAACGTTAAATAGACCTTATATCATTTATGTACATTAGAATTAGTGAGAGACATTGGCAGCAACACAAACACTTAAACTCTCAGTAATTTCTCTTTATAAATGAACTCTCCTAAAATGGAAGATTTCTATTTAAAGTTATTTAAAGTTACAGTAGCTTTTCAGCTTGTTTAAAATAATAATTCTTAATTTATTTTTTGTTATCATTCCATTTTATTACCCTTTTTATTTTATTGTATTTTATTATTATTTGTAAGTTATTTCTTTCTTTCCCTTTTATTTTGGTAATTAATTAATTTAATTTGATGGCCCAAAACACACATTTTTATCCACAGAATGTGACATTGCAGAAAAACACCTGTCTTTCATTTGAGACTGAAACCATCTAATTTATTCTCAAGAACCAAACTCTCCAGACTTTTATTCAGAAAATTATTCTTTAATATTTTTTATAATTTAATACCAAACATTCCGAAAAAACATTGGTATTTTCTAACCTTCCCGAAAGCAGCACATCACCTATATAATCATAGCTGGCAACTCCTTTTAATATGCATGTATGTACGGAGAACTCTCGCCTTCTGTTGTTTAAAAGAAAGACGCGGCTCAGGCTTCATTCTGCAGCTAATCACAGAAGTGAATTATTGTGGAGGGTAATAAAGCTCCAAATGCATTGCCTTTGTTCCTCTTATCAGCTCGGTTAAGCAATTTACCTACACATTCTCTCTCAGTAATCACCACCCTGCTGCAATTATGCAGTTCTAGAAGTTTCTGAAGGGGATTGTAAAGCGAGTAGATGTCATCAGATACAGGCCTAGAAAGGAAGACTCAAGTGTGCATGCTTAAACATTTAAGATGTTAAGCAGGATATTAATAGGCTTGCATTGCAATTATTTTAACTACATCCTTTCAAGTCAAAAGCCTTATATTATCAGAGTAACATAAGATCTTGTTCAAATTCTTATTTATTGATTTTTTACTCATTATTGACTCATTTATAATGGAACTATAGGAAAGTAATTTATTATGTTTTAAGGATGTTTTTATTGGAAATCAAGACAAAAATGCAGACTTTGTGAATATTTTCTTTATAAAACAGTCAGTGGGTGATAAGTAAACATGTCCATCTACATCTGATGCACTATAGTTTCAGAATCCAGAAGTAATTCCTCAGTTTTCATGCTTTAATGCAGTAAAAATCTCCCCCGTAACTCTTCCACCCACAGAGCTGCAGCCTGAGCTTCAGCAACAAACTTTATCACTGCTTTTATATACAGGGCTTTGGCGGCCAGCCGGCCCGTATCAGCACAGATTTGTGTATCCGTTGATTCTGGACTGAACGAGGCTTTAGTAGCCACCGGGAGACCTGAGAGAAGCAACGGGAGATTTTCAGCCGCATCTGTGGCCCGCATTTAACCACAAACATAGGTCATGATGACTTCTTGTGGCCTAATGCATTTGAAATAACCTGCTTCTGTGTGTTTTAAAATCAGTCTACACTCGTACTAACTAAGATGAAAAGTGGAGGACTTCATGTTCTCCCTCGTTGTTCTTTTCATGTTCCTTTATCTGCTTGGTTTATGTGGGCTTGTTGTGGTTGCTTCAGGAAAAATACAAATGTGTTGCAGAGGAGAGTGAAAAATAGGAGGATGAGTTTAAAAGGCCTGACTCCAGGGGTTACCTTATATTCCTGCATTATTTCTGAGGTGTCGGTACATGTTTTGAAATTCATTGTAAAAAAATTCTACATTTTATATGAAAACAATAGTATAATGACACTAAAAATAACAGTCAACTGGATAACAAGTTTCCTTATTGTTAAAGACTGAATATATTATTCAAGAAGAGGATACATGTAATTTTACTGTAGAATACTGTTCAATTATGTATAGCAAAAGTGTAAATTACACTGTAAAAATCTGTACAAAATTACTGCATTAATATAATTGGAATTTCAGAATTGATTTGTTAGCATTTTTTGAACTTGTAAACGGAAATGTCCCCAAAATGATTGGATTGCCAGTAAAATTTCAGTTTTTTCTTTAGTGTACCTTAATTTAAGATGAATATCAGTTATTTATTTACTTTTTTATTATTATTTTTAAACATGCATTGCTAGAATTCCCTGCATGACACATACGATGTTCACTTTTGAAAAATGCAGGCTTTGTCTCGTTTTTCAGTTATGCATGTTATAGTTTTATTATATACACACACACACACACACACACACACATATATACATATATATATATATATAGTTATTTCATTGGTTTTCAGTACAATTTAAAAAACCAAAATATTTTACAGATATAATACAGATTATCCTGAAAGTTTGTTCATTTTATTTGTTTGCCAGAAACTGAACAGGATTTTTCTATAGGATTGTATGAATATAAATAATTATATTTAAAAAAATCATTACCCAGAGAGTTTGTTTATTTTATTTATTTATTTGTTTGCTTGCCAATAATTTAACATGATTTTTCTACGTGATTTTATAAATATATTTTATTTTATTTATTTTATCAAGTCAGGCAAGTCACCTTTATTGATATAGTGCTTTCAACAATACAGATTGTGTCAAAGCAGTAACTTGGAAAATAGTGTGTCAGTAATGATAAAGGACAATAGTAAACATCCAATTTTCAGTTAAAGGCAGTTCATCATTGAATTCAGTGATGTCATCATCCAGCTCAGTTCATTTAAATAGTATCTGTGCAATTATCAGAAATTTAACAGGATTTTTCTAAAAAATGTGTTATTTAAATATGAATAAATATGGTTTATTCCTCCATTTTTTCAATGTCTCCATGATCCAAGTGTAATTTCCCTGCTGACATTTGTATAGTCAAATTAACATGTTAATCAGTTGCCATTTCATTATTGACAGAATGAAATCATTACTTATTGATAATTCTTCTCTAGAATAGCAACAAATCATTACCCGCTGTTTACTGGAGGCTTTCCTCAGTAAGACGGAGAAAATGTAGACATCTCAGGCTAATCCCTTCTTATCCGGAGCCCAAACTGGTCACTTTCACCTTGGTTGCTTATGCAGATTTGGGAAATGTAAAATAAACGTAAATGCAGAAGTCAGACTTTATGATTAGGTTTGATCACATGATTACTTCCTCCACAGAATGCCCATAAATGCACCAGCGGAGGGAAATGAACTTAACGTGTGGGAAAGAGCTGGAGCTGAAAATCGGATCATCCTGTAGAAGATTTCAGGAAGAGGTGGATGATTTGGAGTTGGGTGAGAAGACATAGTCCATAATTCTTGCAGCACAAACACTCATCTTAATCAGCGATGACCTGCTCTCCATAAATCAAGAGGTAACGTAAAACAAGGTGGAAGAGAAGAAACAGAAATGTGCTTTCCTTTCCCGTCACACCCTCCCGTTGTCTCGGAAGAGGAAAACGGAAGTCGACAGATCATTCACAACATCAGAGGCAAAGATTAATGTTTTATCCTTGAGAGCAGCAATCAACAAACACATGACGACATGCCTCACTAGCTGCAGTCGCAAAATATGCCACTTGATTTACTAGGCACACTAAAAAGGGAAATTAGCTCTGTATATTTCCCTCCAATTTCATTTCCAGAAGGATTTTCTTTGAATAAGATAATTGAACAAACCTCATAAAATGTATATAAAATACATATTTGGATTAATACATGGATTTTACATATTTGAAGTAAAAAAATGCACATATGTAATATATATGTATATAGATGGTTTATGTTGCTAAGGGTGGTTGCTAAGGCTGTTGACCAATCAGAATCAAGGACTTGAACTCACAGAGACAGGGTACACACAGAGACATTTTTTCGATGGTAAAAAGGAACAAAATGTTCAAAGACATGCATCATGTTCAAACAGGAAAACAACTGCAAAACAGCACGAGTGGACAAAAACAAAAATATTAACAGAATATTATCAGAAATGTAGTCTTTTATTTCAGTTGTTTGTAGTTCATTGTCCACTTCATCCAGCACAGTTTGGTCTCTGTGTTCTTGTTTGTTTTACTGAATGAGAAAGATGAGTCAATGTAGGTAGAGGGTGCTACAATTAGATTAATGTTAGTGTAATCTATTAACGACTCACATCATAAACACATCTTTTAGACAAGTACCAGATATGGGTGTCATGTCATGAAATATTTTAATACCACTGAATTAACACTTAACATGATCACAGATTAATAAAAACATTTTATGTTACTAATTATTACTTTTTTTTATTCCACAACTGCAAATAAATTATATATTCAAAGTGAGCGAAGAACAATAAATGATCACCTGCAGTCTATCGTGTGAGTTTAAGCTCTCTCAAAACACATTGATAGCTGGGTCTCAGACAGCACGTAAACACTGAATTGAGTTCTCTTTCGGGTTTTCCTGCGCTTGAACAAACTAATACACCTCGCCAGTTTAAATATACAAGCACACAAATTAATTCAGTGTTCTTCTTGCGCTTGACCGATCAAATACATACCAAATTATATCGAAATACCGTCTCGGCAAGTATCCTCGAAAAACTGTCGCTTATGTCTTGAGTGAACCTGAACCGTTGAGAAATCCTTTCATTGGATGCATTGTCTCTTAAAGTGACCTTGCCTAATTTACTAGCTGCTGTCTGTGTCCTTAATGTATATCCAAGAAAACAAAAGAGAGAAAATCCCTCACTGCTCCTGACTTTGTAGTTTTACCAAGAATAAATCTATGTTTAAATTATAGAGTGAAGACTATACAATGCTATTTTACATCTGATTATTCAGTTTCTGTACCTGAACACCTACAAAATTGTATTTTATACAATTTCAAGCAGGGCCTGCCCCACAAACCCCAGCCCTAAACTCAACAGAATTGTGTGTGAGTGGTTTTATTGTGCAATGCTGTAAAAAACGCTTAAAAAGAAACATGATGTGATATGAGTAGATCTAAATGTACCAACACAATCAACACTTTTCATTTTCACTTTATTTGTGACATCCATAATAGATTTAGTTTAATTGTGCAGAGACATTATTTGGTGGCATTTTTGCCTCAAGCCCCCATTAATTTCAGACCCGTGGCCAGGGGAAGGCTGTATGATTCAGTATGAGAGCGGTCTAAATGCGTTCGGACAGTTCACAGAAAAGAGAACTGACTCAAAAAAAATAAAAGATGAAATCACGAATGATTGGCATCGCTGGTTCATGGCAGAAATGGCTGCCCACAGCTGTGTGTGTACATACTGTTTGTGTGTGTGTTTATATACACACAGATACACTTTATACTATAAATTCCATATTTATTATATATATATATATTTTATAATTGTGTATATATGCAGTATATAGTTCAATATAATGTACTTTTTATACATATTCTGTACTAAAATATGCAAATAAAGCATTTTTGTCTTAAAAAGAATATATATATATATACAATATTTTTTTATTTATTTACCTCTTTACAAAACATATGTAAATGTGTAACATAAACATATATAAAAGATAAAACAGTAGCCAGTCATCACAAAATAAACCCTGAAAATGTTAACAAAACACATATAGCAGATACAGTGAACAAATGTTTTACTTCGTTTTTGTTTCTGAAGAGCTGTAATATAGCATACAGATATGCATGATATAAATTTGATTTGCATCCTTTTGATTGATGCCTTTTCTCTTTTTCCTTTCCTGCATTCCCTCAAAACCCCCTGAGATGAGAGTTTCCGAGACAATCGTTTGTTTTAAAGACATAATATGTGTGCAAAGGGATGGTAAAAATGCAAATATTCCTCATACAGTTGAGGATTTCAGCTCGCACTGTCACTATGGCAACTGAAAGCTGTTGGAAGTCTATGGAATAAAGGCCGGCAGAATGAAACTTCACTTTACAGATGTTTGCAGTACAAAAATCCATCTTTGTAAAGTTTCACCTGCAATGCTGCTGAGAAAATCTAAATGCAGATTACATACACCAGCCTAAAATAGTGATTTATAGCACGGTTCTTAATTAAAGTGCTCTTGGCTCAAGGTATCTGTTGATTCGGTGCCTAAGATGATATGACAGGGGAAGTAAATAAATAAGTAATTAAACTCTGAAATGAATGAAGCTCATATATGCAGCCGAAAACCGCAGGCAGTTTAAAAGCTCATTGTGGCCGTCACATCCTCAGGGATTACAACATCATATTTAAATATTTTTTCCAGATAGAAAAGAGTCATCAATCCTGCATGACAAACTTACAGTGTAGTCAGTTCCCTCAAGGCACTGTAGCTAATAAAATACAGCTGCTACCTGTCCTGTCCTGTCCTGTCCTGTCCTATCCAGTCCTGTCCCGTCCCGTCCCGTCCTGTCCTGTCCTGTCCTGTCCTGTCCGCAGCGTCTCCATAGGCCCCCGTCAACTTGAGGGTGAGCTGGATAAGCGTTTTGCACTCTTGTTTGGCTTCAGGAATATTTATGTACAATTAAACAGTGTAGATAACAGGTAGGCTACTGGGACTGTGCTTTTCCCACAATGCACTGCTGACACACGGCCAATGCAGAGGAGGCTGTGAAGCCATTGTGGTGCTTCATTCAAATGTTTTGAAATTATTTTCTATGAAATGATGATTTTATATCTATTAATTTTGTCTATATAATTTAATTGATTATTTATAATTAATTAATAAATAATTAATCATAAGTGAGTGTTTAATATTTTTATGAAGTATTACAACAAAATAGTTGTTTAAAAGGACTTCAAAACATATATATATATAAAAATAAAAAAACAACTTCGACATAATGTGTGTGTGTTTGTGTGTGTGTGCATGTGTGTGTGTATATATATATATATATATATATATATATTCTGTCAAAGTTTTTTATTTATTGTTTTTGGTGATTACATTCTTTAAATTATCTATAGTAATATTTACATTTTTAATATATATAAGATATAAAATATATTTGAAATATCTTAAAATAACAATAATATTAATATAACATATTTAATATGTTTAAACTGAATATGTATGTTCCCCTTCATGGGAACTCGAACTTCGTTTAAATACGACGCCCTCAGCGTGACTCGGTCTGAATATATATGAAAAAAACACCACCTGTTGGCGGCGACAGCCGTCACTACCGGTGCCACAATATATAATAAAACATCATCAGCTTTTTTCTTCACTGACTGGTTTGTTTGGCAACAATCTGGTAAGAGTACAGTTTTCTAACTCTACTATGGCGAGCACTAGCAAGGCGTTTAGGAAGTGTGTGGATCCGTGTCCTCGTTATTTGACACCCGATGACACCAGCTTATCTCTCTATGGCGAGACATCCTCTCTCAAGGCTCCCTGGCCATCTAAGCCCCTGAATCTCGCTTAAATGGCAGGGGCATATGCAGCAGCGGTCAGACCGTTGCCGTTGCCTTGGTCACCTGCTAAAGTCCTGGATAAGGTCCAGGTCTGAGCCCGAACAACCAGGGGTCCCTAACCATCTCGGTCTGAGGATCAGAGATGGGCTTAGAGGCAGTCTCGCGACTCATGCCCATCCCCTCCTGCAGTAGGGTGAGACAGAGGCGCGGGTCAGAGAGAGCAAGCCCTCTTATTCCTCTCTAATTCCCCTGTAACCACCGTAAACTCCACGAGGTTGGGTGGAAGTTTCCCTCAGCTGCGCCTAGGCGCTCCCTTGTGTGGGAGTTCCCTCTCATTCTGAGGAATGAGTTCTCCGCTCCTCAGAGCTCTGTGATAGGTCGCTCTCCGTGCTGGTCGAGCTAGCATTGCTCCCTCACTATAGAGGGGTTATCTATGAGCATGCCGCTCGCTGCTGAGTTCCTTCTCATTCGTGAGTTCCTTCTCATTCTGAGGAATGATCTCCGCTCTCCAGAGTGGCATTATAGGCTCTCATTCTGGCATTATAGAGTTCCCTGAGAATGAGTTCAACTGCAGTCAGGCTGGACCTATGATGATTTCAGGCAGGTTCTGTATTCTCGAACTGCCTTACTGATGGTCTGGACGTGAGTCCCCTCGGAGGTTTCTGGATCCTCCTGGATCATTCTGTCACCACTGCATGGTCACCACGGGGTAGAGCCAGCATTACTCCCCTCACGATAAGAGGGTTACCTATGAGTATGCCGGCTCCCTTGCACAGTGTCGGCTGGTGTCTTTCATTCTGAGGAATGAGTTCTCCACTCTCCAGAGTAGAGCTAGCATTGCTCCCCTCGTTAGAGGTCACCTTTGAGCATGCTGGCCTCTGGGGCGTCTGAATTCCCACTCATTCTGAGGAATGAGTTCTCCGCCTCCTCAGAGCTCTGTGATAGGTCGCCTCTCCTTGCTGGTCGAGTAGCCTCCCTCACTATAGAGGGTTATCTATGCATGCCGCTCCCTGCTGAGCGTCTGAGTTCATTCTGAGGAATGAGTTCTCCCGTCTCCGGAGCTCGTTATAGGTAGAGCTAGCATTGCTCCCCTCGTTAGAGGGTTAGCTGTGAGCATGCCGCTGCCCCTGAGCGTCTGAGTTCCTTCTCATTCTGAGGAATGAGTTCTCCGCTCTCCAGAGCTCGTTATAGAGTAGCTAGCATTGCTCCCCTCATTAGAGGGTTATCTATGAGCATGCCGCTCCTGCTGGAGCGTCTGAGTTCCTTCTCATTCTGAGGAATGAGTTCTCCGCTCCCAGAGCTCTCCTGGTTGGTCGAGCTAGCATATGAGCATGCCGCTGCCTTGCGTCTGAGCATCTCCCTCTCACTCTGAGGTGAGTTCTCCATCTAGAGCTCCTTATTGGTAGCTGAGGTCCTCTCATTCTGAGGAATGAGTGCTCCGCTCTCCAGAGCTCGTTATAGGTAGAGCTAGCATTTCTCCCCTCATTAGAGGGTCATCTTTGAGCATGCCGCTCCCTGCAGCGTCTGAGTTTCCCTCATTCTGAGGAATGAGTTCTCCGCTCCTCCGAGCTCTGTGATCTCTCGTGCTGGTCGAGCTAGCATTGCTCCCCTCACTATAGAGGGTTATCTATGAGCATGCCGCTCCCTGCTGAGCGGAGAATCATGGTTGGGAGGTCTCACTCTGAGGAGTGAGTTTCTCCGCCCCCCAGAGCTCTGTGATAGGTCGCTCGCCCTGTTGGTCGAGCCAGCATTGCTCCCCTCAACCAGAGGGTCATCTATGAGCTTCGCTCCCTTCTGAGCGTCTGAGTTCCCTCTCACTCCGAGGAATGAGTAGTTCTCCGCTCCAGGGCATAGAAATTCTTCTAATAAGTAAGTGCCGCGAGACTTTGGGCACTTTCTAAATCCACTCAGTGGTAAGTCCGCACATCAAGGTTCTGCGTTCTTTCTAAAATCCCGTAAGGGTAGGGTTAGCGCTTCTTCACAGTGCCCTTTTTGAGTTGGTTAAAGCCCGGTTTGTGCCTTGGGCCCGCTCCCTTGTCCCATATGTGTTGGGTCCAAAAAGGAAAAAGAAAAGGAAAAGGGTGTACACTACCAAGAGGTCTGTTGAGACAGTTCCTCAGTAAGCTTGGGAGAGCAAGTGGTAACCCCTGAGTGATCGGCCAGGACCTAGTGAGCCAGGTGCCTGGCCATATCCAGGTCTTTTCTGATTCCAAGAGCAACTGAAATCCCAGTAATCAGGTCCAGTACTAGGGTATGCAGCTCGGGCCTTTTGGCCGAAGGGATAATATCACTGACACTGTTTCTCAATGTATGAAATCCTTAAGCGCCTTAGAGTCGCCTTTTCTAATTACCATTCAGCATAAGATGCTGAGTGGCTACTAAGTCCCTCCAAACTCCTAGGGGCATACAGAATAAAGTTGCACTTTTTAGCAATGGCTTTAGACGCAACATCTCTGATGAGTGTTTCGCCCGCATGCTCCTTATTTAATGGGCAATAGAGAGCGTCATGTTCGAACAGTGACCCTAGGACCTGCGCTTTGTTCAGAACCATGGTTACATACGTCAGGAGACGTTTGTTGCAGTGACAGATATTTTGTGTATTTAGATTTTTTTATTCATTTTAATTTAACATTTAATTCAAACGTCTGTATGTGTATATATATATATAACTAATAGGAATATATTATTAATAAAACAATATTTGTTTTATTTTATTACATAAATCATTATTTTATTATGAAAAGCAACAATAAACGAATGCATGAAATGAATTGTATTACTATATTTAAATATTATTTTCTTTGTTTAATAGTTTTTTTTTTTACTAAAAGTAATAATAACAAGTATTTTATTATTTAAATACTTTTAAAACAAAATATTAAAAACAAAAAAAGTAATAATTGCATTTTATGTAAGAAGTAAATGTTTGAAGACAATAAAAAAGACTGAAAGCTAGACTAGCAATGCCTTATTATACAAACAAACAAATAAATAAAGAATATTAAGAACCATTAAGAAATTAGGTATTTAACATCCATCTAGCAACACCATAACAACCAGTAATGAGTTTTGATTTCTAATAAAATGGATTATAAAACAATGTGATTTGAATAAAATACAGTAGCTTACATAAAATGATTAGTTATTCTTCAGCGAGACCTGGCAGACATTCCTTCAGTCGTGTGTTATCTAACCACGTGAGCCTGCGGCACAAATGCAAAGGCAGTGAGCGGCAGCAGTAATATGATAATGATAGTCTTTGGGCACATATAGATGATGAGTCACACATACAGACGTGACGCAGGGTTTGGCTGCAGGTACTCTGTCTCAACACATCACCTCACGCAGCTGGCCTGTCACAATGTGCACAGACAGGTGTGTGTGACACAATCTAGTTGTGTAACCGCTACAATTACAGGCCGAACAACGTCACATAACGGTCGCGGGTTTGAGTGAGAACGAGAAGAATGAGAAAGCATGATCAGTGCTGACAGGTCGGTCTGTTCGTAGCATTTAAGACCTTTTCATGGCTGTTTGCGGCTGTCCGTTTGAGTATGTTTACATTATACAACATTGTCATGGTGGGTGTGGGTGAAGTTTGATTTGTGACGTACAATAATCCCCGTCAGATGTATCTCACATTTGTTCTTATAAATCTTCTTGTCAATGCATGGTATTGCTTTTTGGAAAAATCCAGCCGCATGTGCAAAACATTTGAATGAAGGACCACAATGGCTTTACAGCCTCCAGCTGCACAGTGTCTTTGGCCCTGTGTCAGCAGTGCATTGTGGGAAAAGCACAGTCCCAGCTCTATTTCTAATTCCCATTTCTGAATGCATGAATAGCCTGTCTGTGTGCGTATATTCACACACACAGTGCTGGGCAGATTGCTTACAAATTGTAGTTAGTAACGTAATCATTTATTTACACATTTTAGGTAATGTAATCAGACTACTTTTGCTTTTAGATTACTCTTTACCTCACTTATTTTAACAATAACTTTGATTTAAATAGGATAATCTTGTACCATATTGATATAAAAATACAAAGAGAAAGAAAAGGTATCCCATTCATTATGTCATATATATTTATAGATTAATATAACACACACACACACACACACACACACACACACACACACACACACACACACAGTATATGTATGGCTATATATAAAGGTTTTTCTTCAGTATAAACGTCTAAAACCTCCACATGTAACCTTTATATTTAAAAGCATTTAGAAAAAAACGGTATTCCTTTGTTTTTGTATTGTTTTTTTTTTAGTACTGACGCTGCTTGATGTTTTTGAAGCATTCTGCACAATTAGATCATGTGCAGAATTATTTATTTTACTGTCTGGAACAAAAAGCAGCAGGCATGGCAAAATCACTTCACTCAGATCTCGTTTTGTCCAGAAACTGCTTGACGTTCATCAACAATTCATAAGCCGGATGTTTAAGAGAAAATGCAAGCTCTACAGTCCTAAATGTTATGTTTAAGTTTGCTCGGCTCCACGTGTCAAGTAATTTTATCAAGGCTTCGGTCAAGTTGACTTTAATTTTAATATACATATCTCCTAGTTCTCGGTACTCTAAATTATGCAAACATCAGATCATCTGCAGATTTAGTTTGAGCTGCGCAGTTCAAGCAGAATCTGATTTGAAGGTTGAACGTTCACCCAATCTAATCAAATATCGGCTGACTTTGCATAAAATGAAGTTTTTCTATTGTTGACCTGTTTAAATGGCCATAGCACTTTCTGATTTAGATTCAAAGCTAATATATTTAGAGAAAAATATTATTCTGTGTTTCAGCAGCATATACAGGGACTATGACCTTTCTCTCAATCTTCTCTGATTTGATGCACAATGTTTTGGACGGCTGCCGTGCTGAAACTTTTCAGCAGCTTGCTGAGTTGAGTTGTGACCGAGATATCATAAAGCTTGGCACCGCTTTCCTGGTTCATCGAGGGGAGGAATATATTTATGCAAGGAGCATATGCATGGTAGGGCTGCTATTAACATCATGCAATATTACTCAAAACAAGGTTTGGGGAAACTGTGAGTCTGTGAGTAATGTCCTCTGCCTGTGCAACTGAAATACTCCAGTAAAATCATCCAGTACTTTGTTATAAATCTGTTGTTTTCACTTCACACTGTTTCTCAAATGTATGATAATCCAAGCAGAATGCATGTCCTTTATCTAATTACCAATCAGAATAAGATGCTGAGATGGGCTATCTGAGTGCCCTCCAAAATCAAGGGTATACAGAATAAAGGGCACTTTTTTAGAATGGCTTAGATCAACATCAAACCTGATTAGCGTTTCCCGCATGTCTCCTTATTTAATTTGGTTCAAATAGAGAGGTTGTTCCTGAATACAGTGACATAAACAGACCTGCGCTTTGTTGTTATCTGTCAAAGTCATGAAAGGCTTTTGGGAAAACAGGTCTTTAAAGGAAGAGTTCATCCAGAAATGAAAACTGGATGACTTTATCTTCCGTGAAATGAAGAAACATTGAAGACTGTTCTTGTCATTCTTTTCCCAGGCAATTGAATGAAGCTTTCAAGCTTTAAAACGGGACATGTGTATAATAGAATTGATCCATACCACTTGTATATATACTGTACATGTATGTACTCTTTAAATGTATGTATGTGTGTGTGTGTGTGTGTGAGTATATATATATATATATAGACCAATTACATTTTATATAAAACATTTGTTAGCTCAAATCTATATATTTATATGTATAATAGTTCAAATAGCTTTGTGTGATGAACAGGCTAAAATGTAAGTAATATTACAGTATATTTATATTATAGTGATACTATTTTATCATTTATCATTTTTGTATCAACATTTATTTATTTTTTATTTTTTATTTTATTGTTTAATCTTATTAAATAAATAAATTAATAAATAAATTATTTTGTATTTACATTTTATACAAACTTATTTAGGAATAAATATAGTTTACTCAATTTTCTTTATATATATATATGTATTCCTTAATATATTAATTTAATACAAATTTATTCAGACATTTAAAATGAATTTTATTTAGAAACAAAATTATTATTACTCAATTTAATTTTCTCTTTAAAACAACTAGCTGGGAATGTCCCCAGGACTTTGATTCATATTCTGGCAAGGTTATGTTAAAGTTATGAACAAACATCCTGCCTGTATTAATACAAGTTTTCTGGCCTTTAATAACATCTAGTAACATAATAACATTCTAAATGGTTGCACAAAAACTATATATTCAATTAAATTAGAACATTTTTCTGAAACAATTTAGTTGGATGTTCGTCTAACTCCTTTTTTAATGTTTCACTTTATTAAATTCAGATGGTTCAGAGAACATTCAGAAGTAACATTCCTCTGCAAAATGTAAAATGATCAAATGAAACGTTCCATTAATGTTTTCTATAAATTTCCATAAAAAAGGACATTTTATTAGCAGTCTCCTAGAATGCATGAGTACATGAATTAAATGAATATGTTTTTCACAGTGTTTCTGCATCTTTATTTGAGCATGGAATGAGCAGTTGAGATAGATTTGTGTATCTGTTTTCTGTGTATCCAGCTTGCATTTTACTGTGAAGGTCTGGGTATGAACGCTTGACATTTTCAGTTCGCTGTCATTCATTGCTCTTCTTGATAGTGAAGCTTGTGCGTGTTGTCCGACTGTCAGTGTTGTTACCCGCGGTCTAAATCACAGGCTTAGCTGGGCTGATTTTTTTACCTCTGGTTCTCTGGTGGAGAAATGCTTTGTTTCCTTCTGTGTTTGACAGCTAATGGCACTGTGCCACTCTATGGAAGCTGTTATTCTGAGAAGCATCGCAGAGGCCAAAAAGAAGGCAGAAGAAGTGAGGAAATGTTATGCCATATGCTAACATATATATCACAGAGGCGAAGGAGCAATTGGAATTGACTGGAGAGATGAATTCAGAGGGGTATGAGTCGCTGAAACTGGCACAGACAGTATTGATCAAAAGCTGGTGCTGATGAGAGAAATGATAGCTGTGCTGATGCTGGAACTGTAATGGAAGAGTCATGAGAGGATGTGTAAAGGTATGATGGCAAAACCTGACCTGAGTGTTCAGTATGCAATCATCCTTCATTCTTAATGTGCATGAAACAATCAAGGAAATATTTAGGATAATGCAGAAATAAAGATGGACAAAATCAAATAAATAAATCATAAATACATTTACGTTAAATAAACCTATTAAAGTATATGAAATGTTTTATTATTTATAGAATTTCATAATGGCATTGACTGTATTTTTTAACACCTACTGATAAATACCAGCTGTTTAGTCCACATATATAGATACAATAATCACATTTATTTTATTTTATGTATTACGTATTTTACTACATTTACTATAAAATAATTAATACAAGTTAGTTTAATTGAAATTTATTTTGTTTTAAGATAATTTAGATTTGCAAATGTATATACAAAAATTTACTATAAATTGTATAAATATTAAATAATATTTATATAAATAATTATATTAGATGGAAGGATGGATAGATAGACATACAGGTAGATATTATAATTTATAAAAAATATAAACTATAAAATGTAATTTTATAAAAATAAAAGACCCTCAACAGTTGTTACTTATTAACTTTATAAAAAAATCAAATACAATTTATACTTTTTAATTCTTAAATATTTTATTAGACAGACAGATAGATATATATATATAGATTTAAAGTATTTAATTTATTTAAGTTCATTTTATTTTATTAGGAAATAAGTTAGAGGTTTTAGGTTTGCAAATTCATATAAAAAATACAAATTATAAAATGATAAAAAGAAATAAAGGTCAATTATTATTTATTTAAATAGATAGATAGATAGATAGATAGATAGATAGATAGATAGATAGATAGATAGATAGATAGATAGATAGATAGATAGATAGATAGAAAAAATTGAATTTATAATTAGTAAAACACTTTATGAAAATAGAAGAGCATTTTACTTTTTACGTATTGAATTAGTTTTATTTGATAAATGCATTTATTTTGTATTTATTATGTAATTTATTTAAATTGGTTTTGTTGACTATAAAATCATTTTAGAGATGTTGTATTTTTAATATAAAATGCTGTGCTGGGAGATAAGGACAGTTTCGCTCCAGAGTTCTGCCCTTCTGCCATCTTCAGAATGACTTTGCCAGCTCTACTGTGGTTCCGCTGGGACTGTGGTGGCACACAGAGGGGATTGGATTTTGATTGGAGGCAGGAGCTCAGAGGCCGTTCGGCCTGCGGGGAAAAAGGGCCCGCCCTACAGGAGCAGGTACTTCAGCTTTTATTATAGTCTCCTCGCACATCACCACACGACGGAAGGTGAAAGACAGAGAGAGACGGGTGGGATCTCATTACCAAGCATCTCTCACTGAACCATCTATCTTCATCCAATGTGGGCTGCTAAGCATTTTCTTACCACTAATGTCCCACAATGGCATTCTGATGTAATTCCATATTTCAGAATGCAACAGTTTTTGATTTCGTTGTTTATAATTGTGAATCTTTACTCTTCCAGGTGAGGGCGCTGATTGCCATAATGCAAATTAAACTCTGGATGCCATTATGGATCTTAATATGCTTAAAATGGCACTTGTGTTCACGCACAAACCATGTATCTACCCATCATGCAATTTGAAAATGAGCCTTGTCAAGTTCACCATGTACTGGCTAAACATATTTCTCGGGGATGGTAAAATTAAACTATTGACAATTGTAGAGGCATGCAGGTTGTGGTGTTTAAATGTCACTGATTGTGGTGATTGGGCTTATTCTGAACGGGTTTGTTGATTGGCTTACATTCACTGTAAATGGTCAACTCGTTGATTTCATGGGAAAGGCTGACATATTAACAGGCTAGCATTTACAAGGAAAGCTAGCAATTAAAGCATTGAAAGCTGTCTTTTTCTTCTTCTTGTAAACCATGTGCTGTTGCATAATGCTGTTTTGTGAAATGCTGAAGCTGTTGAAAACATTAAGGGACACCGGGGCTAATTGTCACACAGAAACCTCAGAAACGTTAACTTTCTACGTCACATGAGAAATACAGTCCCAGTTATTGAAGTTGTGAGATATGAAGTCAATTACGAAAAATAGTCAAATCACGAAAATGTGTTGCAATTCTGAGATATATTGCTGATTATGAGATATAAAGTTGCAATCGTGAGCTATGAAGTAACAATTATGAGAAATAAAGTTGCAAATGTGAGATTTAAGGTCAATTATTAGAAATAAAGCTGTAATTCTGACCTATTTTGTCAATTTTGAGAAATAAAGTTGCATTGTCAATTATTTTACATTTACATTTACATTTTAGTCATTTAGCAGACGCTTTATCCAAAGCGACTTACAAATGAGGACAATAGAAGCAATCAAAACCAACAACAGAGCAACAACATGCAAGTGCTATGACACGTCTCGGTTAGCCTAACACAGTACGTAGCAAAGTTTTTTGTTTTTGCTTTTAGAAACAAGTAGAAAGAATAAATAAAAGAAACCTAGTTTTTTTTTAAAGAAACAAGTAAAAAAAATAAAATAAAAAATATGAGATATGAAGTTGCAATTGTGAGCTTTTATTATGAGAAATAACTGTGTATAAGTGACAGTTACAATAAATAAAACTGCAATTCTGAGTTATAAAGTCAATTATGAGATATAAAGTTGCAATTGTGAAATATGAAGTCAATTATGAGAAAGTCAAATTATGACAATTTGTTGCAATTCTGATATATACATTCCCGATTATGAGATACATTTCAAAATTACAATTACGAGCTATGGAGTAACAATTATGATTCAAGATATTTTGTTTTATTCGTCACATACACAATTATACAGAATATAACCAGCAGTGGAATATAAGTCATGTCCGCTCCATGGACAGTGCATTTATATGGAATACAAACACAAGAGAATAAGGCACAGTTATAAATGAGGCAGCAACTGTGAGCTGTGATGTAAAAATTAGGAGAAATAAAATGCAATTGTGAGCTTTGAAGTGACAATTCTGAAATATAAAGTCAGTTATGAGATATAATGTTTCAATTATGAAGTAGGAATTCACAGTTACGTGGAATAAAGTTGAAATTCTGAGCCAAAAAATCACTTTGGTATATAGACAATTATGATAAATAAGGTTGCATTTTTGAGATATAGTCTCAATTCTGAGCAAAAAAAGTTGCAATTCTAAGAAATACAGTTAATATAACATGAAATAAAGTTGCTATTTTGAGAAACAAGTACACAGTGTGAGGTATAAAGTCAAAGTAATAAATGTGGCAACTTGCCCCAGTCTCCCCTAGTTTGAGCTTGCCAGCTCAGAAAACCTGTCAAATCTACATTTGCTTTTGTCTAGATCTGACACGTTCCACAGGTTCTTGGAAAATGCTTGAGGTCAGGATTTACTTACAGGGATCCTTCCATAAATGAGCAAAAAGACGTACATTCGATCCTGAGCTCAAGAAAGCTCTGGTGTGTGATCTTCTAGGGGGCAATGCTTGTTTGTTTGCGGAGGCCCGACCTTATGGCTAAACATAATTAGTGAGGATTAGCAGTGAAACAGCCTCGCTTCATTATCGCTCCGCCGCATATCTGTCTCACCCAAGTTTTAATTACGCTCGGCCAAGGGGCCCCGATACTCCCTCTGAAAGCGTTTGATCTTCAAAGGGCCCTCCATGTCACCAAAAACCCAAGCAGATTTGGTCTCCTTCTGAATCCGCTTCCTGGCTGAGGTGGCAGTTGGAGGTAAACCACAAATTCACCACACAGTTTGCGTTTTACAATGTGACAGTTATAAATAATGCCATTTGCGAGCGTGCCATGTGTATATTTGGCATATCTGTGTGTGTGTGTGTGTGTGTGTGTGTGTGTGTGTGTGTGTGTGTGCCGTAATGAATGGCAAACACTAAAGCGATGATTTCCTTTTCTCTTTCTTGTGTTTTACGCAGTGAAGACTATCGATTTTGGCTTAAAGGGCACATTGATTTTACCTTTGTGTCCTGCCTGTTTGACTCCCTCAAACTCTAACTGCACCTCTTTACTCGTTCATATCTCTCTCTTTTGCTCTCCCTCGCTCTATTTCTTTCACACTCTCTCTCTGTGGAAATCCTTCTGACATATTTCTGGCCTCTTATCTGTTGCTTCCAGTTGGCTTTGACTGGTCGGCAGCCAGTGAGGAGGTGACATGTTAGAGGAGCCTTTATAATTCACCAAACATATCCTCCCTAGAGATCTCATTCCTCTTTCTAAAAGTGATAAAAAAGGTTTAGGTTATCATCGCCCGTCTGTAAAATATATCCTTCACATAATTTTGGACCGAATCTCTGTTAAATGTTCCATTCTTTCCAGGAATATGTTCGACGAAAGAAAGTCACCCAACAGAGACATAAATGAAATGTCACTTAGTTAATTGCGTTGCTCTGTTGCTACTTCCTGTTTTCTTTTTTTTATATTTACAAATTAATAATAACTTTAAATGTCAGGAATGTAGATAAATAACTTTCACAAGCATAAACTAATAAAACTATAAAATTATTTAACTTTTCTATGTGTAAAATTAATACAATGTATTTCATTATTATTATAAAGTTACAAATAAAATAAGGCATATCAAATATGATAATTAATTCAGTTCCAATGCATGGAAACACACAAATCTGGTCAAATGTATGCTTTGAATGCAATGTGTTATTATTTTAACTAATCTTTAAGTCATTTTACTTGGTCTTTGAAATGTATTGCTTTTTTAATATCCCAAATGAGATGAACCTGCAGTGAGTTTTATTTTAGCTGTCAAACATTTGATTGATGACTATACAAGAAAATAATATTCATAGAGTAGCAGAAAGTTTCTTTTAAAATTGCAGTTGATATACAGAACATGTAGGCAGGGTAATGGAATTGAAAATGTTTAAAAGTTTCACTTTTTTTATCTTGACACAGTGTTCTAAAACATATGGCGAGACACAAAAGCCACAAGTCTGAAGTCAAATACTTCAGTTTAGCTCATGTTGTTTACATAGAAGAACGCCGGAAAAGCAGCGCAGTGGAATGCAAGAAACGTTTTCTGTTTGAATGCTCCTCAATATTGATTGTCAAGTGAGATGAAAGCGAACTCTTCATAGAAATCGTATGCCATGAAAACGCATCAGGATTTGATGCCTGAGAGGTTGAAAAAGTCTGAGGAATCAGGAATGGCCTGGCACTGACCGTACATGATGAAAACAGCGGGAATCTTCACCGCTCAAAATGTCTAAAAATCCGATGAAATGTCAAGAGAGAAATCACCGCATTCTTCATTCTACCCATCTATTACTCAACATCCATTTTAATCTGCCAGCAGGAAGCTTTTGAACAACAATAGGCAAATGTAACTGGCACTGAGCAGGTTTTAAATTGCACCCATCCAATATAGCACTGGATATTTAATGTAATATTATAGGCTACAAATATTGTGAGATGCTACGAATGCAGATTTTGCCAAGCGAATACATTGATTGTAATGGGCTACAAAAGATTTTTAAGGTATCCTCAAAACTTTATTTTGTACCTGCAGCCAATGGTCATCATCAGATGCCCAACTCAATTTGCATGGTGCCGTTGCAATTTGCTTATGCAGCTATTTATCCTAAATGATTTAAATTAGAGATGGTCCTCATAAACAACAGTGAAGTTGGTCGCTCCAAGCCATAATAATGTATCACCAAGTGTTTATAGGCCAATAGACCATTAATTCTCAGTCCTGCGGTTGCTTGCTGCTGACCCATGCAGAAAAAAAGCGTCTCACCTCACGATTAGACTTCTAAACCTGCTTCTATGTAGTTATCTGATCAGGTTTATGCTTTTCACACCAGTGATCGAGATACATTTTGCTTGCTATGCTGGCAATATATATTTTTCTCTCTTAATACTAAGAAAGTCCAATTGATTTAGTGAATCGTTTTTTTGTTGATGGTTTATTTAAATTAACCTGTAAAGAACAATTAAACGAGAGCCTGTACAAATAATTGGGATGCATTTTTTTGCAGTGAAATAACATATTACAATCAAATATCAGATTTAAAGTCTTTTGCCATAATATTGAAAACCTATATTTTAAGACACAGTATTTCCAGTTACTTTATATAGTTCCAAATGAGGAAGAACCAGTATTGCATGTCTCCGAAAAACACCCAGTGATGTGGTTTCATTCCTGAATGTACTAAATCTGGCTATTGTCACGTGACTTACCGCCGTCAGTTCTGTTGCTTCACTGCCATTGACAAATCCTCTCCCGTGGCCTCATGTGATAGTGTCCATCAAATGCACATTTCAGAATCGTAATCTGTTTTTTGAATACTATGAATTCGAGCATACTACTATTTTAGCTTATTGTCTATTGCAAACTATATAGTAGGGACAACCTGATCTCATGGTAATTCTTACATATTTTATGAGATGAGTAATTCGTACAAATTTGTACGACCTGGCTCGTACGAATTTGTAAATTTTATGAAAAAAATATACGTATTTTACGAGGTGGCAAGTAAAAAAATGACCACCCTTAACCCCACCCCTAAACCTACCCCTCACAGAAAACATACTTAATTGTGTGAGTGAGGTCGTACAAATTAGTATGAATACAGTATGTATTTTACGAGGTGGCTAATTCATATGAATTTCGTTAAATGCGTATGAATTGATCGTGAGATAGCACTGGTAGGGAAGTATTCGTGTTTTTTGAACGAATCAGTTGAATTCAGTAACTCGTTGCGTTCTTAAATGTATATTTTTTGGAAAGAATCGGTTGAGTAAATGATTTATTGATTCACTAATAACAGTTGATAATTTTGTTTGTGTTTGAACAGTTTGATTAAGTAAATGCTTCAGTAACACTGTGCTTTGATCAAATTGGATGAATGAATCATTTGATGACTCACTCACAATACCAATCACTTACAGCCCCCTACTGGCATTATGATGTAAGTAACAGGGTTACACTGAATCAAATTTGCCCCTGCTTCTTAAAGTTGCACTAAGCGATTTTTGCTAAACAATGTTGATATTTGAAAGCACCAAAACAAACACGGTCATAGCTCAACAGGACCCAGTCCTTATTTTGAAATCTCCGCCCCATGCATACGCTGTGCCACGTTAAGACTTTGCGGGGCCCTGGGTTAAAGCAGTTAACCTCTGCCCCCCCCCCATATAAATAAACAATGCAAACTCGGCATCCGATTCAAGCTCTTCATACTCCTTGAATTCTCTCCAGCAATGGAAAGCTGCTCCGATATTTACACAGGTCCTACCTCTTGCCTGATTGTAACCCTTATTTTAATGTTTTGTTTCTCTAATATTTTCCTGTTTTTTATCTTTCTCTATCTATAGTCGACCTGCTAATATCTGTCCTGTGCACTCAAAGTAATTGCTCTCTTCTATCCTTAAAAGACACGCCCCCTTACTGCTGATTGGCTCCAAGTGTGTTTTGGGATTTGGTCCAACACTGTGGTCAAAATCTTTTTTCTAAATTCACTTAGTGTATCTTTAAATGGTTCACAAAGGTATATTATTCAAAGTGATATTGAATAATCTCAACACAGATAGCATGACATCTTTGGGAAGGTTGCTTCATTTGTTCATTCATTCATTCATTCAATTAGTCAGTCTTTTGTCAGGGTGGATTAGAAGGAAACGTAAAATGGATGAACCCTTAATTAACTCTGTTTCCTCCTTAAGAAGCACCTTAAGAATCTCTCCAACAAAGAGCATATATTCAACACCGCATTCAACATACAACACTTATGATTTGCTGGTAGCCATGTCCAATAGTGGAAACATTCACAACACATAATTGTGCTATTATTAACTACCTTCCAGATCTGCATGTCATTGAAAACACATCTTTTATATTTTTCTCTATTTAAGAAAAGCCATTACAAATTCTCAGAAAAGCACCGGGGGCAAATTTGTGTCTTGCTTTCAGACACATTTTCTAAAAGAGCAGCACTCCACCTTGTCCCAATCAACAGCTTCTATGAAATAGAGCCATTACAGCCAGAAATGAACCCGCTGTTCTTTCTGTGGGTGCTCTCGAGGTACGGAAATATTGGTTACATTCTGGGATAAGTCTGCAAAACCAGCAATTAAATTTTAATCCATAACAAAGACGTCCTCGCTGAATAAATCAGGAGCTGGGTAATTGACTTGAGAGTTGGAGAAGTGGATGCCAATGGTTAGAGGCGATTTCATTGGCTGATGGCAGCACAGTTGGAGAGATAAGAGAAGTGGTTAGCAGGCCCTGCAGTCAGAGCCCGCAGGCATGCAACGCACCGCAGTTATCGGAGAGAATGAAATGTGACTTATCTGACTGATGGCTAGTTAGATGACGAATACAATTTCAATATTGACTGAAGAAGAACGAAGCAGAGGAAAACGGGATAGAAGTCACAGAGGAAGCTGGACAATACACTGTGTACCTGAAGGTGAAGTTTTTAAGATGTTCAGTATCAAAATACATTCTCTAAACATGGTTTATTGATCATTAACTACTCTAAGTATGCCATTCATGGGTTTACTTCCCCCAAAAGTGTAAACACTGAGTCTGCAGCAGGCATCACCAAATAAGTCCACTCAGATCCATCAATCATTTCAGCTCGACCTATAGTGAGAGTTTGGCATGTGGCTAGTGTGTAGCAGATTGAACTAGATGACAAAAAAAACATATTAACTCACCATCTTCCATGTATTTGCTCCTTAAACAAAAAATGGCATAAAATGGTACATATAGAATAGACATATTTCCGTCAGTGATTTGTATTTATACTAATGCTGTCAAACGATTAATCGCATCCAAAATACAAGTTTTTATTTACATAATATATGTGTCCGTACTGTATATATTTACTATACAGCTTCTTCCTAAATCTATCAGTTTTTGCCATCATGCACTGGAAGTGCTTACCAGTTGGCAGTAAAATGAAGAGACGGTTACCAGGGTAATTTGAGTCTTTGATGATTTTAGCAGCTCTACTTTTGCAGCGTTTGAGGTAGATGTCCTGCAGAGAAGGGAAAGCAGACCCGGAGATGCCCTCAGCTAAGCGCCGTTACTATACCACACTGAGATGCACTGAGTCAGTACACTTTCTATGGCCCCTGAATAGAAAGTTTTCAGGATAGCTGGTGAGACCCTGAATTTCCTCAGCTGTCTCAGATGGTACAGTCTTTGCCTGGCTTTCTTAACCTGTGTTTAAATGTGTACAGTCCAAGTCAGGTCCTCGGAGATGTTTACACTGAGGTACTTGAAGCAGCTCACCCTCTCCACAGGGGTCCCACTGATCATAAGAGGAGTGTAGGGCCACTGCTGTCTCTTCCTGAAGTCCACGATCAGCTCTTTAGTTTTGCTCATGTTCAGAGAGAGACAGTTGTCCTGGCACCATGATGTGAGTCTCTCCACCTCATTCAAGTATGCGGTCTCATCATTGTTGGAAATGAGGCCCATAACCACAGTATCATCAGTAAATTTGACAATAGAAGTGGAGCTGTGAGAGGACACACAGTCGTGTGTGTAGAGAGAGTAGAGCAGGGGACTCAGGACACAACCCTGTGGGGCTCCTACGTTCAGGGTGCTGGAGTTTGAGGTGAACTGGCCGACTTTCACCACTTGAGGTCTGCCGGTGAGGAAATCTTGAATGCAGTCACAGAGTGAAGAGTTATGAGGTCTGTGAGTTTTAAAGCTAGCTTGATGGGGACTATAGTATTGAAAGTGGAGCTATAGTCAATGAATAGCAGCCTTAAATAGTTCCCATTTTTGCTGTCAATGTGTGTGAGGGAAGAGTGCAGGACGTGAGAGATGGCATCGTCAGTAGATCTATTTGGGCAATAGGCAAACTGAAGAGGGTCCAAAGTAACAGGGATGGAGGAGCAAATGTGGTTCTTTATAAGTCTCTCAAAAACCTTCATGACTTCCAAATATATGCATTCATGTGTGCGTATTTATATATACATAAAAAATAAAAACAGTACAGACAAATATATATTATGTAAACATTTTTTATTTTATTTTGGATGCGATTAATAATTTGACAGCTCTAATTTATACGTACATATTTTAGTATTGACACCATCTAAAATTGATCACCCCCCCTCCTCCTCAGCGGCTTTTAGGAAACACTCAAGAGAGAAACACCGTGGCAGGTGTCGATTTAAAAGTATGCACATTTCCTACCTTATTTGTTAATGAGAATCATCCTTCTTCTATCCTTTGTTTATTCATATTATAAATATAAAATTGAGATATGAAACATCTAATGGTACTATTAATGTTTTGGTTAAGTAAAACAATTTAATTTATTTTGCAAATGTAAAATTTAGCAAATATTAAATTAATGTTTTAGTACATTGTAATAATTATTAGTTTAGTTTGTGTGTAGTATTATTATTATTATTATGATTATTATACCTATATTAATAGTTGAAATACAGCTGGAAATAATAAAACAAGTAATTTGTTTGTTGCGTTCAATGAATGAAATATAGGTGAAACACATTAGAGTATTTTTCTCATTAACTGATAAAAAATATACAGAACAGAATGAACTAGTAATTGTCAAATTAGTTACATGCATTCGTTTTAATCTAATTAATTAGATATGCAATAAAATCCACCAAATTCAATGACCTCATATTGTACATTGCAGTGTCTATCCAAACAGAGAATATGTATTTGTGCTCGAAGCATATGGATGCCTATGAATACTAATTGGTTCACATTAAATTTCCATGCTGTTTTGCCAAATCTGCTCAGTCCCATCCATTAAAATTAAAGCAATTAATACTAAAACAAACCAAAACTGTAAAACCTAGAGTACAATTAATGATACTGAAAGCCTATTTATTTTAAAGAGAAGCTTTTGACAGAATTTCATTTGCAAAAAGACTTGCGTGCAAGTTTGATATCAGTATTTGACTTTGTTTTTATAGTTTTTCTGGCTGCCAATTGAGTCCATTTTTGTTTATTAAGTGCTTATGCTTGGACAATGTTTTGCAAGATGACTAAGTGTCACATTGGCGTATTATTGTAATAGATGACTCAGTATGTGGATCCCACTGCAGTGACTTTGACATTTTGGAGTGCGTTTAGCATTATGTGTAATATGCTTATCTGCATATTTCCTCCCAGCTAATTTAAAGATGTGCTGAACCTCGGACAAGATGCTATTCAAGGCCTTGTTGAAATTGTACCCTTGTACTTTGTCTTAAATGAAATAGACTGCTGACAGAGCCTGTTTATTTCAGCAGGCGTATTTTAAGGCTTCCCAATCATACTCCCATACGTTAAAATCACCTCGAGGGACGTACATTTAATTTCAAAATATGTTGACTCTAGGTTAGTTTTCATCATAAATCATATTAATATTAATATGACATTTAATATACCTTCATGCAAGGCAATGGTGACATGCGATAAAATCCATTTACTGTATGCACATTCCTATTGTTTAACGTGGAAATATACTTGTGTTTCGCAGCGTTTAGCGGTTTCTTGGTGGCTTTCTGCTGCTCATGCACATTACGAAGCAGCGTTGTCTCATGGGATATCATATTATGGACATTGATCTTTTTGTGAGGAGGGCTCTTGACAGCAGGAGGTGACAAAACCCTCTGGGAAATATTATCCTCTGCCCCTGACATCACAGCGTTGACAGTTTGCATTAGCATCACTGCTGGCGTCGTGTGTAGGCAGCACAATGTGTAAGGAGGTGAAGTCATGTGCTCAAGTCATTCGTTCTAGTGATTTTCAAGAGCATATAAATGTGTGTGTGTGTGTGTGTGTGTGTGTGTGGTTTATGAGGACACAAATTTGTATAATGACATAGGTATGACATAGGTATTACAAGGAGAAGGTGATTTATGAGGACATTTTCAGTGTCCCCATAATTCAAAATGCTTATAAATCATACAGAGTAAGTTTTTTTGGGGGAAAGTTGAAATGCACCGTCTCCTGTGAGGGCTAAGTTTAGGTGTAGGGTAGGTGTAGGGCAATAGCACATACAGCTTGTACAGTATAAAAACCATTACGCCTATGGAAAGTCCCCGTAAACCATAAAAACCAACGTGTGTGTGTGTGTGTGTGTGTGTGTGTGTTTATGTATGAACTCTCCAAAGTACTAGCTATAATTGTTAACTGTATGTTTTGCATAAATCTAAAATCTCTCTCTAAAGTATGTTATGTGTACAGTATATTTTAATATATTATATAATATATTGTATAATATATATATATCACTTTATAATAATGAATATTTTTTATTTTTGCAAATGAAATATTGTAAATAAAAGTTGGTATTTTTTAATTAATTTGAATAATTATACATACAGTGATTTTTACAGCTAAAATTATAAAAACTATAATATTAATATTACATACATATAACATCTGTATATTATGAATCATACTGCATCTTTGTAATTTTTATCTTTAAAATAATAAAAACAAACATTTTATTTTATATATTTAACATTTAGCCTTTATGTGTAGTGAATCTTGTACTAGTAGCTGTAAAAACTGTAACAATTACTAACTATAATAATTTATAATAAGAAGTTCCAACTATAATAATAATAATATATACTATATTCAATATATATATATATTGTATCAAACACCAAACACATAATGTGTAATTTCAGGGCCGCAGAACTGAACTGGGTCACTGCACTCGGGATGTATTTGGGCAGTAGTGTATCAAAATGGCATTCCAAATTACTAAACGCCTCCAAGTGTGGTGAAATGATTATAAGGATAATTTTCTTCATGTAAACAGCCTAGAAATGCTCAGCAAACACTGAGGTAGATGTAAGGCAGCATCCGCATGTGAGAGACGCTCATAAATCTCTGACCCCCACCCCCCACTGACATCTCTCTTAGGTTTCTCTTAATTTAAAGTTTGATGAATGCCCTCATCCCCTTCATCCTTCCTGTCGCTGTGAGTGGGAAAACAATTCGTTTTATCCACTAATGATTCAAGACCGCCATTAATTCATTTTCATAAAAAGCAAATATGTTGTGGCAGGGGGCAGCGGGTCAAAGCCCACACAACAGATGCTTCAATGAGCTCTTTCATAATGACCACAACAGCTTCTACACAAAAGGGATGTCACCTTTATCTGAATTTATTTGTTGGAGATTTATCTTTGTTTTGTATTTGGAGGCATTTTTCATGTGTAAGCAGTTTATCTATCATTTAGAGCTTATTAAATCTGTGAATTTTATTTGATTTCATACTATATATTTTATTCTTCAATAAGTCATGTTCCACAGCAAAAAAACTAAAAACTAAGTTATTTTAATTAGTAAACATAATTAAAAATGTTACTGTTTGTCTGTACTTTGGATCAAATAAAAATAGGCTTGGTGAACAGATTAGACTTATATATATAAAAAAAACCATTAAAAATCTTACTGTTCAAAAGATTTTGACTGGTAGTGTAAGTTTTAAACTTTTACATTAGTTATATTTTAAAACTTTTTTTTGGCTGCCATGGATCACTTTTATCCACAGCACTTCATTCTGAAAGCATTTCATGCAGCGTCTCTTGATTCTCAAAAGCTACTATCCCCAGGATTTGGCAGGCGGCGTCATACAGGCGGCTGAGAGTGACCGCAGACAGTTTGTTGCCTGATAAAAGTCATTTTGGAACAACGCCACATCTGTGATTGAATCTGCGGGCCTTGGGTTTAACACTTTCAACAGGAGGGAAATCTTGCCAGCCGACACAGATTTACAAATCGTCCGCTAATGTTTTGCTTCTCGCACACTTAAATGACACTGGGTATCATACACAAGCAAGCAAGATTCAATATGTCTACATTTTCCTTTTTTTTTCTGAATGTAAATATAAAAAACAACTTAAAAATACAAACTATTTACGATTCAAACTACATGAATGTGCACACAAAATGTAATAGATTCAAAGGTTTGAGGCTGGGAAGATTTTTCAGAATTTCTGAACTCCCCTTTGATCATCATGGCTTCATCTGTTTGATCAAAAATACAGTAAAACAGTGAAATATTATTACATTAAAAAGTGTGTATTGTGTATACTTATTATGTACGTATCTAAATACACACACGCGTGATGCATGATATGCATCATGCGTGTGTGTACTCTAACCCTATATATATATATATATATATATATATATATATATATATACAGTCATGGCCAAAAATATCGACACCCTTGGTAAATATGATCAAAGAAGGCTGTGAAAATGAATCTGCATTGTTAATCCTTTTAATCTTTTATTTAAAAAATTCACAAAAATCTAACCTTTCATTGGATGATAATAATTTAAAATGGGGGGAAGTATTATTATGAAATTGATTTTTTTCTCAAATACACGTTGGACACAATTATTGGCACCCCTAGACATTCTTGTGAGTAAAATATCTTTGAAGTATATTCCCATTCATATTCACAATTTTGAGCACTCCAGAGTGATTATGAACATGAAATTATCCAGCCATGACTTCCTGTTTCACAGAAATATAAATAGGAGGGGAAACAAATCCTAAATTCCCTTAATCATCCATCACAATGAGAAAAAACAAATAATATATTTCTGATGTGCAGCAAAAGATAATTGAGCTTCACAAATTAGTGAAGCTAGAGCAGTGAACATTCCCATTTCCACCATCAGGGCAATAATTAAGAATTTCCAATCAACATAAAATGTTAGGAAACTGCCTGGAAGAGGACGTGTGTCTATATCATCCTAATGCATGGTGAAGAGGAGAGTTTGAGTGGCCAAAGACTCCAAGGACCACAGCTGGAGAATTGCAGAAAATAGTTGAGTCTCGGGGTCAGAAAACCTTAAAAAGTATTGTCAAACAGCACCGACATCACCACATGTTGTTTGAGAGGGTTTCAAGAAACATTTTCTTAGCTCATCCAAAAACAAACTGCAGCATGTTCAGTTATCAGACACGACTGGAACTTCAAATAGGACTGGCTTCTATGGTCAGATGAAACTAAAAAAAATTAGCATTTTGAAAGAATATACATTTTGAAAGAAAGGAATTTATTTGAAATATAAATAAAAGAGGGTAACTTAAATGTCTTTACTGACTATTTTGAATAAAAGTAATTACAAATATTTATTGTACAAACCCGAACAAATTATCCATATTGTGTGCATAATATTATTATTATTATTATTATTGTTATTATTATTAAAGGACCTATAGATTGAGGCAAACTTCAGATAAACATTGTTTCGTGTGTTTGAGCAGGGAACATGCACAAAGTCTCAAAGTGGATCTATTTTCTTGACATCTTTGTAATGAAGCCAATTCGCATTCATTAGTGACTGAACACTTCAAAGGCAACTAAAGAGGGGCACCCTTTGTCTTTAGATGGATCAAGCCCATTAGGAGCATCTTATCAAAGAGTCCATCAGGCCGTACAACTGTTAGGCTTCAATCTAAGGATCTCACGTCCCCTATACTGTGTCTTGTTATGATGGCGAGCAAGACAGGGGCTTTTAGTACGGCTTTCCTCTATTTCCGCCATAGAAAAATATTCATGCAACATGCTTGCATTCAAAGTTGACATAAATGATTTTGCGTAACCCACTAATTGAGTGACTCACCAGCTGTCATTAGAGAAAAGAACATTAAGATATTAGAGAAGAATAGAAAGGTAAGTAGTATAATAAAAATAAGACACATGGGGACATGAAGAAGGCCTGATTAGGAAGGACAGGTGGAAAAGACAACATTATTCACACAGCAGCTTGTCCTGCTCATCACTGTTTGGATTTTTAATGCTCTTTTGAATTAATTTAGTGTTAATAAATTCGTGAGTTTTGAACATGTAATTTCAGTAGCCTAAGTGATTTAATGATTCACTCATAATTATTTGTTTCAGTGAATGTATCAGTGTTGTTGACCAATTTGGTTCAGTGAGTGATTCAGTGACCCAATCACATTTATTTCCTGAATGAATCCATGTTCATTGAACTAATTGGTTCAGTGAGTGATTCTGTGACCCAATCACATTTATTTCCTGAAGGAATTTGTGTTTATTGAACGGATCAGGTTAGTGAGTTATTCAGTGACCCAATCACGTGTCTATGTCCTGAATGAATCCATGTTCATTGAACTAATTGGTTCAGTGAGTGATTCAGTGACCCTATCACATGTTTATTTCCTGAATTAATCCATGGCCGTGTTTACCAAGAGCATCAAACCTAAGTTGATCGAAGCTCCATTGATGACAATGGTTCTATGATCAACTTAGGCTTACAATGCTTTTGGGAAAGCAGCCCATGTTTATTGAACGAATCAGTTCGGTGAGTGATTCAGTGACCCAATCACATTTATTTCCTGAAGGAATTTGTGTTTATTGAAGGAATCAGTTCGGTGAGTGATTCAGTCAACTAATAACATTTATGTCCTGAATGAATTTGTGTTTATTGAACGGATCAGGTTAGTGAGTTATTCGGTGTCCCAATCACGTGTCTATGTCCTGAATGAATCTGTTTATATTTAACAAATCGGTTCAATGAGTGATTCAGTGACTCAATCACTTGTTTTTTTTCCTGAATTTATTGAATAAATTAGTTCAGAGAGTGATTCCATGACCCAATCACATGACTATTTCCTGAATGAATCCATGTGTATTGAATGAATCGGTTCAGTGACCCAATCACTTGTTTATTGCCTGAATGAATCTGTGTTTAATGAGTCAGTTCAGTGAAATAATCAATGGCGTACTCATTAAGACTAAACTGAAAGTGTGGCTTGTCAAACAGATCATCTGTGTTGTGGTGGCATGGTTTTGGCACATTAATTTGCTTAGCTTCACTCTGCATTTTCATTTGTTGTGGGAAAAAATAAACAACAATTAATGCAAGAGCCACAAAACAAGTATGAAAGAGATGTGAGGCATTAATATATGCTTTGATGGAGGGCTTCTGAGAGCATTCTTGTTCTTTCATGTGTTATGGAGTATTAAAGAAGGGTTTTCTCAAGCAGGTATTTAATTATTGTTTCTAATCAGCCCGACTGCAGACCCCAATATTGTTTATCAGAGACCAGAGAAACAATGGCCACAAAAAGCAGCGTGGAAGAGGGAATTGAGAATTTGGCTTTATATACCACTGTGATTACTTTTTCTTGAAATTTGAAATTATTACATTGCTTTCCGGGTAGCATTGCATTGATATTACTCAATATGAGTGGTTTGGGATTTGTTCTAATCTCATAATAAACTTATAATGAATTCTGAATTCTTTATAAACCTAGTCCAGACTGCTTTCATTCACATGAATGTCTGAATGAACCAATTCACTAAAATCATTCTGTTTTAATGTAACAAACTAAAGAGTTTGGCAAGCTATATTGAGGCTAAATTATTTTGGTAAATCAGTTCATTCAGATGGTTCATAAGTGAAAAACGATTCACTAAAATGATTCAACGATTACATAATTCCCTGTCACGGCCATTGTGAGAATTCAAGAAACTCTAGGCTTCCAATTACAGGATCACAACGACAAGCTCATTCACATGCATCTCAATAAGGGTGATATTGAACATCTCCCATTATCAAAGAACACTTTAACCCTCTTAAATCTCTTTTAAGCGCCAGAAATCTGTCCGATCTTTGATAGCACCTTGTACGTATCTAATAAATACTAATGAACTTATTTCTTTCACTCTACAATATTTTAAATTCACTTACATCTCCCAAGATCAAGGTGGGGTGCAAACCACAACACAAATGAGATTGGTTTATGGTAGGAGAGAAATCCAGTTTTAATGGGCTATATCTTGAAATATAGCTGAAAGAATCCATTTGAAGTGAAGCCATAAGACAACGCACCATCAGGATAAACTGGGGACCGCTTTCGGCCGACGATCTGAAGAAAGATATTGATTATCCTTTTGGGCTGAATGATGCACACTGTATTTGTCGTCCCTTTGCGAGTGTGAAATTCGCTCCGCTGGTCACCACACACGTGTGTGGCGTGTTTATCCATGTTGCCGATGATTATTTGCCATTTATCTGCAGGTGTGAGACAGACTGAGATTGAGCATTGGTGGATGCAGCTCTTGCAAAGAGGGCAAATGTTTGTTTCTGTAGAAAGTAACTCAGTCATTTCATACACTTCAAAACTGTTGCAACAGAGGTGGAAATACATTTTTTAAGTACATTATTTATTTGTTGCCACAGTTTGAAAGTACCTTTTTCTCTTGTAAAGAAGGGGGTGTCCCAGTACTTTTGTCCATATAATGAATGTACAAGTCATTGGTGTTTGGGGATAAGATTTTGGCTCAAGGTCTGCATTATGCAAATTATGACTTGGCTTTCTGCAGACCAGTCAAGTTCTTCCACACTGACTGAATCATCATTTCTCTTTGATCCTTGCCTTATACACAGAGACACTGTCATGTTAGAATAGAAAAGGGTCCTGTCCAAAATGTTTCTATAAAATTAGAAGCACACAATTCCCTAGAAAATCATTATAGGCTTAAACATTAAGATTTGTACTCTTGGAAATTGCTAAAATAGTCAAACCTGTTCATTAATATATACTGTGAACTATATACACTAAAGTTCTCATGAAGGCTGCCTTTATTTTATCAAAAATACAGTAAAAACAGTCTCATTGTGGTGAAATAATATATATTTTTAAGTGTCCTATATTAATATGCTTTAAAAATATAATTTATTCCTGTTGCAAAGTTGAATTTACAGCATCACAGTGGCACATGATCCTTAACAAATCATATGCTTATTTATTAACATTGTTGAAAACATTTAGTAAATAAATATGGACCTGTGATAATTTTTTTCAGGAATTTAAGCGAATACAAAGTTACACTGAACAGCATGTATTTACAAATAAAAGTCTTTGCCATCACGTTTTATCAATTTAACAAATTCTTGCTGAATATATAAAAAAATGTATAATAAATAAATATATATAATAAAAACACACTGACCTCAAACTTTTGAACAACATACTTTTGAATCTAATGTACTATTAAATTAGATTAGGTTACAAAAAATATTTTTATAATGTTACAAAATATTAAAATTTTAAATAAATGTCATTCTTACTTTTTTACTGTATTTTTTATCAAATAAATGCAGCATTAGTAAGCATAAGAAACTTCAGAAATGTGTTGATTGATTGTTCAGTTTCTCCTCCCCTCTACATCTCCTCTGTGCGCCCCAGAGCTGCCCATTTGCCCCTCGTGAGGCATGGCCTCCCCCCAGTCCCATCTCTGACACCAACCTGACAATCATCAACATTGTCTTGTCCCCAATGGATGACAAGCCAATCCATCTTCACCCCACGGCAGCCCTTTAAAACAAGTTCTGTCATCATTCTCCGTCCTCCGCCAAGGAGAATGAAGATGGGGACACGGATACATTTCATACATGCTGTCGACAAATTGCCGACAGATGTTGACTGTAAAGCTTCACCTTTCCGTTAATGTAAAAAACCTTCAACAAATAGGTGACACAATCACCAAACTTTCAAACTATGACACATATGATGTTATACATTACAGTGATATCGTTTTTACATATTAAAGATAATTCATATTAAGTGGATAATGTAAATTAATTAGCAAGGTTTTTTCTTTTGCGACGGTAAATCAAAGAAGTCAAGATTTTATTAGTGAGAAACATTTACATTTTATTGCCAGTTGCCTGTTTCTGCCAACAATATAGTTTTAAACAGTGATAAAGCAGAGCCAATTGCAACACTGAACAACGAAGTTCCCGAAAGTTTCTGTTCGAACAAATCGGTTGAATTAATAATTCAATGACTCACTCACAGTCATTTGTTTCATTCCGGAATTATTCAGCATTATTTTACAATTTGGCTGAATGAATGACAATATCATTTATTAGTTGCCACCTACTTGCGTAAATGTAAAATGTATAGAAGGCATTACTGAAAATCTCCTCAAAACAATTCTATGCATTTTAAGTGTTTGCATTTAAAGTTTGGGTTTGGTATGCCTACATTTATTTGATCACAATAAAGACAGTACTGTTGTGAAATGCTTATACAATAATAACGGTTTTCTATTTTCATATATTTAAAAATATATTCCTGAATTTTCACTATCATAACTCGAGTCTTCAGTGTCACATGATCCTTCAGAAATCATTTGATCTGCTTAGTATTATTATAACTAATATTTTCAGATTTTCTTTTGATGAATAAAAAGTTTAAATAAACAGTGTTTACTGGAATTAAAAAATAAGTAAACTAATGAAAAAGTGTTCAGAAATACAATTAAATATGAATAATATAAAATCAAAATGAATGAATGAATTAATTAAATAATACAAAACACTCATTTAAGATTTGCTCTACTTTTAATTTGGCAAAACAGCAACAGCCAAAAGATACATCATATCACCACATGCAACATAAAAGTCAAGTTAAACTTAATGTTTCAAACTAAATATAAATAATGGAAACAATTATTGAATTAACTGAAAACAATTCTCAAAATGATTGCCATCTTTATCTTTGCAATCCAAGTTTTTGATCAACTTCCAAATATACAGTTCTTCACAGTGTCCCAAAACATGAATGTTGAATGAGTATCGACGTTCCTCTATGAATATTGAAGCGACGACACAAAGACAGCCCACGCTGTTTCCATTGAACAAAAATCCGGTGTCCACCGTCCACATTGCTCATTAAAATGAGATTTAACAGGGATTTTCATTTTCAGTAACAAATGTATTCATGGCTAGCCCATCAGTCATTGTCAAAAGTAATCTCATTTTCCTCGTGCGAGGGAGACAGTCGCACAAGGAGGAGAGCGACAGCTTTTTTTTCGGCCAAGAGGGAGGGGTGCTGGATATTGTCCACCTCCTGCCGTCTTTTCACTTCCTGTCACATAGGAATAGGTGCAAACCCACTGTTACCAGAGCGCTTCAAAGCGCTTATAAATTTCCATATTTCCAACCCTGACACAAAAACAAGGGATATTATTTACAAAAATAGAGGTTAACAAAAGAAAAGATTGTTGTGTGCTGTGTGGAAAGGAGATGAGGAATTAGCAAATGAATGCTACAGTGGCCCTATGCATGTTACCTACACTGTGACAGTTTGTTATCTTTGGCTAAACAGCTGTGTGTTGTTTAGCCAAACCTCCCCCACACACACAGAATATTTAATTTTATTTTGGCCAAACCTAACGAATGGCAAGTGCATTGGGAAAATGTACGACGTGTATATCATTCCAGCCATTAAAGATGAATTACATTATAATTTTAAATAATACAAAAGTAAAAGTTTAAAGTGCATTTGTATTCAAAATATATTAATATTATTATTAATAATAGTGAAAATAATAAATATGTAATTAATCAATTCATTTTAACTAATATTAATTACGTTACATGCAATAATTAACTACAAAATAAAAATAATATTATACATAATTGAATTGTGTTATATAGATATATATAACTATAATAATATCTAAAACATGAAATAACTATGTATGGTTATATTAAATGTCTTATATAATGTGTCATACTAATTGTGTTATAATTAACCTTTTGTACTTGTATATTCACAGATCCAGCTGTCATTGTTTTTTTCCTCTACATAAATATCTCATTAAATGTAATGGAATATGGAAAGTATGTGTTGTGTTGTGTTAAATAATTAACCTTATACCAAGAGATGTTTTTAGTAGGTGGTTTGTATGTGTTTGAAATTGTTCAGTTCAGTAAGGGTCTGAATATAATCATCACTATTCAGTTTCTTACAGGCCAACTAACATGTATTTACTCACCAAATATAGTTTTACAGGCTTTTCAGTGCTTAGTTTTGCAGCCTGTTTTAATACACAGACACACGTTGATGTTCAAAGAACGTTTTGGTTTATTGTCTTGCTAACCGCTGTTATTAAAATTCTTTTTAAACTCCTATATTGGCACTCTCTGCAGTCGGTGTTGAGTATAAAATGATTTACCATCTGTTTTTCCACTTGTATCAAGACAGACACATCTCGTTTTCAGCATGTACAACAGACTCCTTTACTTGAGTGGGGTAATTGGAGAGGTTACGTTACGCAATTTAAGATTTAACGTAAAGTCATGCATGTCAAGTACATGATATGGGTGCGTTTTCACGAGCAGATTTACACATGTTCATTTTATCTGTAAAAACACAAGTGCCAGGAGAGATTAAGAGACGGCGAATGTGAACCCTCACACCGCCGAACCTCTGCGATCTGCCAAGAGCTTACCGGGGGAAAACAACATCTGAGTCCTCTCTGAAAAAACATTGCTGATGTGCTAAACAGGAAAACTGTTGCATTTTGGTGCCTTTGGAGATAATTGATACCTGAAAGCTAAGAGGCTTTAGACTGTGCAACATTAAACAGCATTTTACTGCTCAATAGTGAGTTTCATTCTCACACAATCGCATTATTCTCATTGGCCTCCAGGAACATGGTTGGGAACCACTGCCCCAGAGAACCTTTCATATTTATTAAATGTGCCACTGTTACGTCCTGAGCCGTAAGGTTCCGTTGTGTGAAGTGAATGCTGTGCCTTGTTTTCTCTCTCTCTCCCTGCAGAACCTGCATCCCCTGCACCTGAGGTTAATTAAGAGCTCTGCTGTGATTGGGTGATGGGAGAAGAGAGAGAGTATTTAAACTACCCTCAGACCAGTGGTTTGTGGTGGCTGGATGGTGTGCGACGGCTGAGATCTCGTTCTTAAACGCCAGAAATCAGTGTGAAGTCTTAGTGTGGTGATTTGGTGTACCTTTATCTCAATTGTGTTGAGAATGTTGAAGTAGAGTTTCTGTCTTTTGTCTCATTGATTACAGCTAAGACTGAGACTTAATTTAGAGAGAAGTGAGTGATAACTTCAGTTGCCCGTTACAAATATTAGTCTTTAATTCATGTCTTTTGTTTTAGGTTAAGTAGGAACTGGGTGCCATTATGTTTTGTATTACCTATTATCTCCAGTTAGTTTAATCGGCAGCATTTTTTTTCTTTTTTTGACGCTTAGTCAATTGGGTGATTAAAGTTAGATTCTTTATGTTTGTTATTTTGGCCTTGCCCCCTTCTGAAGTTAATACCCTTTTTTGTTACTACTTTGTTTAGACTGTAAGCAAAAACGTATCTTTTTGCTGCATGTGACCATGGTTGTTTGGGTTCTTGTAGCTTTTTCCTTTTTTGGAGACGGATTCCTAGTTTAGATTGTAACGGCCACTATTTTCTTAGTGTAAATACAACTTTACTGTAATAGTCTAAGATCCCTTCTAAGAAAAAAACTTCTAAGATCCCAAATAGCCGCATTTCCACTGTCGGCCAAAAGTGGGCGTGCTTAAGTGGCGGGTTTTAGTGAAGCACAGCTGAGTTTCTGGCCCAACGGTGGAAATGCATTGTGATTTTGGGCTCTGTGCTACAGGTCCGAGGCTATAAGCCCTGCCCGGCCCATTTAAAGCACTGGCCCGACAGTGGAAAAATGGCTGTTGACATTAAAGGATCTTCATGGAACCATAGATGGAGAACCATTGGCAAAAAAGTTGGTTCCCCAAAGAACCTTTCACTGAACAGTTCTTAAAAACTTTAAAAATAAAGGTTACAAAAAGTGGATGGTGATGGTTCTTCATGGAACCATCCATGCCAATAAAGAACCTTTACTTTTAAGAGTGTGTAAAGAACATTTAAATAATTTAAATAACATCAATTAAAAGCTTCCATGAATGTCAAGGGTTCCTAATGAAACCATATTTTCCAATAAAAATCCTTTATTTCATAAGAGTGTGAGACTTCAGAAGACCTAATATGTGTTTCATCAGTCACTACTTTCATGGAGCTGTTGTGTCCTTTTTTGGAGTTTAAAAGCTTAAGTCACCATTCTTTTTAATTTCACAGTCTTTAAAAACACTCATTATGTGCTCAACTGAAGAAAGTCATACGGGTTTGGAACAGGTGAGTAAATGAACTAAATAACCCAATGCAGAACTTGAAAGGTTTTTCACTGTTCTCTGACATGAAAACATAATGTGTCATGTTTTAAACATGTCCACAGTGTTCAAAATGTGTTCCTTCCTATCCTGCCTTCTTTATTTCATCAGTCCTTTACTTTCATTCCAGCGTGTGCATGAAAAGCATCTTCAGTGAAGTTCAAATCTCCAGAACGTACACACACACACGTGTCTCCTCAGGGCCACTCTGAGCTTTAATGGGGTCCGCGCTTGGATCTTTAATTAATGCACACAGGTAATAGATGCCATCTGGGGACCCTCTTGGCAACTAATCACATACACAGAGAATCTCGTTCAGTGCCAGATGCGGTGTCTTCTCTCCCTCTAACCTAATTACCCCTTCTTTTACAAACAAAGCAATGCAAATAGCATTTATACATTATTTCCTCAAAAACATCCACTCTTCACATTCGGTCCAAAAATGAAGATTACATGAATTACAAAGAAATCAAAGCATTTCATAATTCGATTGGTTGTTCTTGTGGTGTTTTTTTGTGAGGCTTCTTGTGACGGCGTCATGAACTAAATCTATTTTAATATGGGAGAGCCATTTCTTAGTTTTGGATTCAAAAGAATGTGCAAGATATCAGGTCTACAAACGAGCTTAATTCCTCACCTAGAAGTTAATGAATCATTAATGAATGTCCGATTTCCAAAAAGCAATACAAGAGGAACCATTTAAGAGTGGTTCTAAACTGGCCTGTTCTGTATGTACAGCTGGGAAAGGCAATTCTTAACATTTTAATTCAATTTAGATTAAAATATTCTGGGGAAAAGGTGTTAGTAATAATACACTTTTGTATTAATAATTTAATGATTTTATTTTAATAATACTTATTTTATTTGTATATACTTTTATATTTTATTTTAAATAATTATCTGAAAGTATTTTTTTATAATTAATGTATTACTACTACTACTAATAATAATAAAGTAAATGTGAAATTATATTTGTAACTTGTACTTTTTAAATAATGCTATTTTTAATAAAGTAACTATTCAAATAAATAATGGGCAACTTATTTTTTTGTATTATTTAATTGTTTTTTGTACTTTTAAATAATAATAATTATTATTATTTAATACTTATTTTATTTATTTTAAACATCAGCTAACATGCTGTGCGAATCAAGGGCCAACTTTATTTTGTTCAGTGTTTTTGTTTTATTCTAAAATAATGAATTAACCCTAAATTACTCAATAATTATTATCATCCTCCTCCTAAACAACAACAATAATAACAATTACAAGTTAAACAAACAATTTCACATACACTTTTTCATTTTTAAAATTGTTTGAAAAAATAGGTTTTGAGCACCTTAGTCGTATGATGAATAAATCTTGTGTTGTGTTGGGTCAAAGCAAAACCAGTTGAGAATTTATATTTTATTAACCATTATGGGATTAACATTTTGGTGGCAACACATAATTTCTGCACACCCATCTCCAAACGTGACATAAATAAATGAATAAATGTATTCAAATGTATCTAATCTAAATACATGAATCTAAATGAAGTGTGTTCATAAAACCGATTTAGCTCAGTGGATGAGTAAGAACCGTATTCATTGTTTTGTGTTGGCAGAATATTTTTAATTTCACGTTTTTGTTCTTACAAGGACGCTCAAGATGCCTTCAAAGATATCTCTAAGCCCAAGGATAAAGCGAGATGCTCATATAAATTTCCTTGAGAAACAAATATTTTGATTGTTGGCAATATTTGTAAGTTCGCAGGGCGTGAAATTGATTTACAGAGGTGACAAATCTCTGAGGGACTTGCGATGCTCCGTGGCGACTGCACTCCCACTCCGCCAATTATATCCTCCCGGATGGTTGTGCTTTAATTGGGTTTGCATGGTAAAAATAAAACACCTTTTTAACACCAGGTCTCGGATCTCCGCATGCGCACGTAGGTATCTATACGCCAACCAACCGACCAATGACATGCCGACACCACATTGTGTCATAATCCCTTTATGTTTTCTTCCATTCAGAAATTCATTCATTGAGCATAATCCATTTGTCTGCTCTCTTGCCTTCAGATAAACAGCCGTGGGCCTTGGAAAACTCGTCTTTGTGTAACACCGCCAAGGGTTTAAGCCCCAGAGCCGTTCTCTTCCTCCATCTGGGAACACGGTGGATCTTCAGTGCTTTAATCTGCATCGCGAGCTCATGGCGAATGGTTTTTGCATTGATGTTCTCAATGGCTGCCCTCAGATGGCATTGTTTGAAGTTCGTATCCCAAGCTTGGCGAGCCCTGGCATCTTTCCTGGCTCGGCGGGTGGTGGTAACACAGCGTCGACTTGGAAACAACCCCTTGGCAAGTGTTTTTCCCGGGCTTGCTGGCTTCCTTGTTTTGGCCAGACAATCCACCGCAGCCACATGAAACACTTGCGGAAGACTGCAACCGCAGGACTGGTGCAAGCCGAAAAAGACTTCGCTCAGACGATTGCACGTAGAATATCTTTCGATTATGGGGTCTTAAACGGTCCTTGCGAAAATACAAACATATGGACAAGCTGTCATCGAGAAGGCCACTAATAAAGCTGAAGACATTGTGGCTCGGGGCAAAGCCTGGCCTGCTGAAAGTGTCCTAATCTGTTCCCAGAGAGCCTATCACCATCCCTATTAGAGAGGGAACAAATGTTTGGAGACAGACATTGTATCTGCTTGGCCGGTCAGAGGAGTGGCTCTTGCCAGGAGTGGTCTTGTGTGACACGAGCTGACAGTGTTATCAGTCCAGGTGCGTGTCGAAGGCGACCGCAGCATGCAAACTGCAGAAACAAGCTGTCGCCCACTCAGCAAGAGCAGAGGACGGCTGTAGTGGTGGCTCAGTCTGGGCCATAAAGCTCATGCAAAGGCCTGGCATGCTGACAAGAGCTGTTTCGGTTTGCATGTTAGCATACTATGTACTACTGTTATGCACAATATGCCAATTTTCTCTGCGTATAATACTCAATATGCATAGATAATCTACTATATTTAGCAAAACGAGCAGCATATAGAGCTTTCAGCGTGGGATATGGTCTTCCACAATGCAATGTGTTTTTGACCTTTCATGTGCAGTGTGATGAGTAATTACTGCTCTGATTTTTTACTGTTTTATATTGCTAGACTCATCTTTCATATTGAACTGATATGAAGATATTACACATAAATGCGTTTTCATTATTAGTTTTGTTTTATTACTATGTTTTAGAAATAGACATTACCAGTCTTCAGCATTACACGACTCTTCACATATCATTGTAATATGTTCTAGTTAACTAAAAGTAGGCTACTTTTTTCTTACAAAATATTTAAATGTTAGTGTATCATGGTTTCCGCAAAAATATTAAGCAGCGTAAAGTATTTTCAACATTGATATATATATATATATATATATATTGCATTTAAGAATTTTAAATATCAATTATAACCATTTAAAGATACATTACATTTAAAATTAAAGTTCAAAAATAGATAGATTTGACCTTTCATGTGCAGTGTGATGAGTAATTACTGCTCTGATTTTTAACTGTTTTATATTGCTAGACTCATCTTTCATATTGAACTGATATACTGCATTTAGTTGTATAGTATATAGTTAAAATGCAAAGGTTGAACATTTAAAAAAAAATGATTTTACGACTTGATTTAAGAACGTATTATTATATTCATTTGAATCATTAAAACATGAAATTCAAGAACATGAATAATTACATTTGTAAAATGTATTCCATCATCATGTTACATGTTTAATTCAGTGAGTGCCAATATCTTTCCTGTGACAGAAGTGATGAGTGTATACAGTACATTGTATTCAGTGAGTTTATACATTGTATTCACTATGGCTATAGTACTTCTCTACTATTCATGAAACAGTACCCCGCTGTCATATTATTTTAACAGAGTTTGTATTGTATTCATACTACATACCTGAATACATATATAACATACTACAGAACATTACAGCAGCCAAGCTGAAGAACTAGAAGAACAAGTACATACTGTAGCCATCCAGTGGAAAGGTGAGCACAATTGTGATTGATATTGTTTTCACAGCCATTTCTTCAGCAATAAATCACTGATACACTTTGGAACAAACTTAAGAGCATTTCTTAGAGACGTAAGCACAAAAAACTGATTAAAGGTATAAAAAGAACAGGACAGTCACTTTAGTTTCATTTAATCAAACAGCAATTTCCATTATCACTTTAATGCCAAATTTCATAAAATTGTCCATCACACACCTGTGTTTGACACATGGTAATTCCATAGCATTTGCATATTATTGAATCACTGAATACTAAATCCAATCAAACAAAAACACATTTTAAGGTAATGATGTTACAGCTGACCTAATTTAAGGAAAGAACAGACAGTTGCAAACTCTGCTTGGGGAAATGCAGTGGGAACTCTGTCCTATAATATCACACCACCCGAACAACTCTTTAGTGAATTCAGTATCTCTAGTTGAATACATGCAAACTGATTGGATTAAATAAGGACTTAATGTTTCTGGTGAGTCATTTTAAAACATTTTAAAAACTGTCCATTATTGTCAAAGAGCACATCATTTTAAGCTTTTGAACAGGAAGACACCGAGTGTAGACATCATATTATTGGACAAAAAAGTTACTTTCGGTGTTGTTTTATGTATAATAATTATTTTACCGATATCCTTGATACATTTCTGGATGTTGATCATATCAATTCCATTGCTATTCAAGGGAGGGTCAGAGAGCTCTCAGAATAAATCAAAAACATCTTAATTTGTGTTCAGAAGATGAACGGAGGTCTTACGAGTATGGAACAACATGAGGGCGAGTAATCAATGACAAAATTTTAATTTTGGGGTGGAGTAAACCTTTAAGTAGTACGGTTTAATTTATAGCAATAGACAAAAATACATTGTATGGGTCAAAATTATAGAATTTTATTTAATGGAAAAAATCATTAGAATATTAAGTAAGGATGTTGGTGGTGTAATGGTGTGGGGGATATATATTATTGGCACACTTTGGGCCTCTTAGTTCAAATTGCATTGTTTAAACACCACAACCTGAGTATTGTTGCTGACCGTGTCCATCCCTTTATGACCACAGTGTACCCATCTTCTGATGACTACTTCCAGCAGGATAATGCACCATGTCACAAAGCTCAAATCATCTCAGACTGGTTTCTTGAACATGACAATGAGTTCACTTTACTCAAATGGTCTCCACAGTCACCAGATCTCAATCCAATAGATGACCTGTGGGATGTGGTGGAATGGGAGATTCGCATCAAGGATCTGCAGACGACAAATCTGCAGCAACTGTGTGATGCTATCATGTCAATATGGACAAAATCTCTGAGGAATGTTTCCAACACCTTGTTGAATCTTTGCCACGAAGAATTAAGGCAGTTCTGAAGGCAAAAGGAGGTCCAACCCGGTACTAGCAAGGTGTAAATAAAGTGGCCAGTGAGTGTATATATATATATATATATATATATATATATATATATATATATACACTGAACAAAATTATAAATGCAACACTTTTGTTTTTGCCCCCATTCTATGTACATAAAAGGCCTATTTCTCTCAAAAATGTGTTCACAAATCTGTCTAAATCGGTGTTAGTGAGCACTTCTCCTTTGCTGAGATAATCCATCCACCTCACAGGTGTGGCATATCAAGACGCTGATTAGACAGCATGATTATTGCATGAGTGTGGCTTAGGCTGGCCAAAATAAAAGTCCACTCTAATATGTACCGTTTTATCACACAGCACAATGCCACAGATGTCGCAAGTTTTGAGGGAGCATGCAATTGGCATGCTGACTGCAGGAATGTCCACCAGAGCTGTTGCCCGTGAATTAAATGTTAATTTCTCTACCATAAGCCATCTCCAAAGGTGTTTCAGAGAATTTGGCAGTACATCCAACCGGCCTCACAACCGCAGACCACGTGTAACCACACCGTGTAATCCTTTCTGAATAAAAGTATTTTAATGTATTTATTTTTAATGAAAATGAATAAATAAACAGGAGTTTATATATTTGTTTATTTATTTAAATACATAACCTTACATATTTTCATATAGAAACACCACAGCCGTAATGAAGCTCACTGCAGCGCATTAAAACACAGGACATGTTTGACCGTGGATGGGGGTGACACACTTTCCATGAGTTTCATCTATTTTGGAGCTTTAATGGGTGGAAATGAAAGGGTGATATCTGGAGCTAATAGCCTGAGGTCGAACTCTTCAGCGTGACAGATATACTACAACAGCGGGACACATGGACGTTCTGGAGAAGCTCTCTGCCAAACTTTAATTATATCTACTGACACAAAATGACAAAGTGTAGTTCACTCATCTCCTCGGGCTCCAGGAAGATGAAGCAAGCAGGTAGAATGACACTTGTGTATATTATTTTCCAATCTTTTACAGTGCATACCCTCTAGCTACTGTAAGTATCCATGTGGCACTATTTAGCAGTTATGTTGTGCCAAGGTCATCACGCTTCGCTAATAGTCATTTACTGTAACCCCGAGGCGGGAGTTTGTATTTAATTTACACAGATGAATGTTTAAAGATACCTGCTTTAAGATCCTTTTCTTGAGGATTTTATTGAAGAATTCCCCATTACTTACGCACATTCAGCTTTGAACTATAGTGTTATTTTAGGATATTTCACATACTATTACACGTTAACTTGTTAAACTAATGTTTTTGTTTTCCTTTTTTTATGTTTTAGTAATCGTTGTTTTAGTCTATACAATTTATAATTTTTTTTTTCAGTCTTAGTTTTAGTTAATTTACTTAATCAAATTAAACTTATTGAAAATGATTAAATACTTAGATTAATACTTAGCCTAGATTAAATACTTGTTTCTTCATATTTTATTGCATTTCCGTTAATTTTATTCTAAGGAAACAGTAGCTATCATTAATTTATATTTAAAGTTTAAGGAACAATTTTTGGTAAAATTTGAGTTATTGTAGTGCATCAAATTAAACTAAATAAAATGAGAAGGTGAATGCTGCCTAGATTATTTTCTTTCTTTCATATTTTCTTTGTTAGTGTTATTTTAAATTAATACATTTTGTTATGGTTTTAGTTTTAGCGATTTCAGTACAGCAACTTAAACTTAACCAACAATGAGAAATGTTGCCTTGCCAAATACACGAAATAAAATAACGTTAAATTAATTAAAATAAAACATGAAACAATATTAAAGTAACATCTTTTATGGTTTTAGTTTTATTTATTTTAATACTGTACATCAAATTAAACATAAGGAAATTTAGAAATGCTACCTTGCCATTAACTGCAATTAAAAGTAAATTGAAAACTATTAAAGTAACATTTTTATGAGGTTTTTTGTACATTAAAATTAAACTAAAGGAGAATGAGACATTTTGCCTTCACTGCTAAATGCAATAAAATGATTCAATTAAATTCTAGTTTATTTGTATAGCGCTTTTCACAATACCAATTGTTGCAATATTTTTTATTCATCTTTCATTTTATTGAAATTAATGTTTATTTTATTTTAAAATAATACTTTTTAATTGTTTTATTTGTTTTGTTATTTTGGTACCTCAAATTAAACAAATGGAAATTAGAAATGTTGCCTTGGAACTATTAAATAAAATATATTTTATATATATTATTTCAGTTAATATAGATTTTATGTAATAAGCTTTTTTGACTTTAAATTCCCTTTTTCAAGTTTTAGTTATTTTGGCAAATTACACTAAATCAAAATGAGAAATATTGCCTTGATAGCTAAATTAAATGAATAAAATATATATCCACATTTAAAACGTCTTCTTATTTCAGTAAATGTTTATTTTAGGTAACACAAATTTTACAAAGGGTTTAGTTTTAGTTAACTAGGTTTACTTTGGACACACATCTCTGCCAGAAGAATGTGTTTGAGTGATACAAACACAGGTGCTTTGGAGAAAACGAGTGTTAAATGAGTACTTTAGGGGGGCTGCGTAACCATCTGCTGGTTGAAGTCCACGGGGTGGCTAGGTCAATGAACACGATCAATTTAGCCACTCTGAACTGTATTTTATATAAACAGTGGACAGATGAAGAAAGGTAGTCATTAGCGGCTGGGATCAGGAGGCCCCATGGTAGGCCTGGAGCCACTCTAATTAAAATCCTGTAGGGCTGTGTTTATCTTAGATTAGCTTAAAGCTAACGGAGTCCGACTCTTTGTTCAAATCCATTCCCAAGTCTTAAAAGCCTGGTAAAAATAAGCCTAATCCTTTGGGCCCACTAACAAGTATACAAATGGAGAACGCCACCTCAAACGCACACACGTTCTCCTCTCCTGGCGGGTTTGTTTTCTGTGCTTGATGGTAATGGATTACATGGGTGCTATAAACCCTCCTTCCTGTGAGGGTCTTTGTAGACCAGACAGCCGATGGCGTTTGAAGCATTGTGCGATGCCAGGGAGCGCTAGCCCTGCACACGGTGGAGCCCGTTTGAACACGGCTAACTGTGGCGAACCCTCGCTGAGCCGGTGCGCTGCAAAACCCAGATATTATATTTCCGCTTCCTTACGTGGGTCATTAGTTGACTCTTAATATTATATTATCATTATCATATAATATTACATTTACATTTAGCGGACACTTTTATCCAAAGCGACTTAGGTTATAAATTTTTGTCAGTATGTGTGTTCTGGGAATTGAACCCACAACCTTTGCGCTGCTAACGCAATGCTCCACCACTGAGCCACAGGAACACTATATAAATTAATATTTACATGTAATATTTAATATAAGTCTTTAATATTTTACATATTACCTTTCAAAAATTAAGATTATATCAGTAAGACTTATTAATGTTTTTGAAAAATGTATCTTATGGCTGCATTCATTTAAAAAACAGTAATGCTCTAAAGTATTATAAAAACTGTTTTCTATATGAATTTATTTTAAATTGTAATTAATTCCTGTGATGCAAAGCTGAATTATGAATGAATGAATGATGCATTTATATAGCACTTTTACAATCATTACTCCAGTCTTCATTGTGACCTGATCCTCCATAAATCATACTAATATGCTGATCTGCGGCTCAATAAATATATATTACTGTAACAATTGTGCCGGTTAATATTTTTGTGAAAACCGTGATATGTGATATGAATATAGCAGCATTCATTTGAAACAGATATCTTTACTGTCACTTCTGATCAACTGAATGGATCCTTGCTCAATAAAAGTATCATTTCTGTCAAAAATAAATACATACAAATTCTACTTCAAACTTTCAAACAGCTGAAATATTGTGTCAACAGTTCCCAGTTGTCTAGTTTTCCAGATCTGCTGGTCTTTAAACACCTCATTTCCGCCTGTGCAGCAGCAGCCAATTGAGGGTGTTTCTGCAATTAAGTATTTGCAGCACAGTTGGCATAACAACTGTAGCTCTGTGTTACCTGCTGTGCTTCCCAGCGGTGGTAAATCTGACTGTAATAGACCTGCTTGGTGATTGTCACAATTTGTATTTGACTGCCGCACATGCGTCGGGACCATGAATGGGCATGAGGAGGAAGGAAAATCTGGGAGAACAGCCAGAGCCCCTTCTTTTCTCATCGGGGGGTCAAGGTGAGCGTCTGATACCAGGTATGTGATGATGGGAGCTGGCACAGCAACTACAATGCCACTGTGCTAATGCCCCTGGCAGCATCTGTCCAAGAGAGGGAGAACAGCGTGAGGAAATAGATCAAACTGGAAGGGGCAAAAACAGCACTTCTTATCCGAATATGACCTTGGAACTTGGTGTCCATCATTCATAAGATCAGCAGGTGGACGGTGGTAAAGAAAACGTATAATAATTAATAATACCCAATCAAGGTCCTTCTCGCTGACACGTTCTCTGCAGGACATTCAGTTCAATATGCTAGGCTTTGCTTTAAATATAATTCATGTGAGAAAGGTCCTAAGGTTAGGCAAGCAAAATTAACATTACTGATGGGAGTTATAGAAAACGGTATACTACATATTGCTGCATATACTACATATTGCTGCCACACGTGGACATGTTAATGTTAATATTGCACGTTACTATATTGTTGTTTTGCACAAATCAGTATTGCCACTCGCACATACAGATGTACATCTGTATCTATAGTTCTATAGTCTATTTCTACTCCTGCAACATAGCTGTACATTTTATATTTGTATTTATGTGTATGTCTATTTTGTACACGTCTGTTTTATAATTTTTTACTTATGTGTATGTCTGTTTTTATTTGTACATAATTTTGTCTTGTCTTGGCATTCAATGTGGACAGCAAATACATAATTTAATTTTACAGGTAAACTTGCCTTTCCACACTGTGCACATGCTTTGAATCTCTAATATCTTCTAAAGAATTACCACCAGTGCCATATTTCCAACACATCTCAAGTAATGTATGTGTTTAAACACTATTTTGAGGCAGAAAGAACATTTTATGTATTCTAATTACATACAATTAAATATTTTCCCACTTTTTTGCACAATTTTACAAAATTACAGCTTGACTGGAATAATCTGTTCTCATTTCATCTCAAGCTCTTCACAAACTGGTGTCGCCTTGGTAACCAAGTACACTAGTCTTAAATGTTAGACGTGGCCTTTCATAGTTGGATGAGTTAAAACAGACAGTAATCTATGCATTAAAGAACAAAGTAGCAAAGAAACATGTTCAAGTCAAAACCCTTTTTATGTGATCTTCATGTAACAATACATGGAAATCTGTTTAAAATCATCTGCCTATTTAAATGATTTTGAACAAAATCAACTCTCTGTGACATACAATAAAAGTGCTTTAAGTTAATGCCTATAAAGTTGCCTGTTTAGTACAAATGTTCTTATGGTTTTAATAGTATGAACAGATTTAATTTAGGCTGTTATCACATTGATCAGCAAACATAAACAGCTCAACCATAGGCCTACATGATTGACGCATGAGAACAAAACTCATTGATCCTTATGGATGCCCAGCGCAAGAATGGATCTCATTGGTTCTCACGACAAGCAAGCATGATAAATGAAATATGTTCATTACATAGGCGATCACATCTCTTCAGACATTTCGGCCTAAACTGCTCACTTCATATAGATTAGTTTTTGCTATTGGGTGAACTATCCCTTTAAAATCACGTGCGCCGCATATTGTTGTTTTTGAACGCAATAAAGCGTCTCATGACAAAAGGATGGCTGCTTTAAACTATTGTATTGTGTTCTATTCTATTTAAGGTAAAGTGTTTTGTTCACATGCAAATTGAGAACCAATAGGAAGATCAACAGCGCACACATTCAATATAGGCTATTAGCATTCAAACATAGGCGTGATTTGGATGAAACCCACTCATAAGGTGATGTCAATAAGTGTGGCGATGGGGAGAAAGAAGTACGGCGCTGAGAGAGCTCAACGCGCTGCAAATAGAAAAAACACCTGCAAATTAAGGAAACAACTTCCTCAATTTTACAACGCACACGCTGCAAATGCTCACAACACAACCAAAAAAGAAACACGCTGCAAATCAAATGTATTTGGTTGTGTTGTGAGCATTTGCAGCGTGTTTCTTTATTTGTTTGTGTTGTGAGCATTTGCACAATCTGCTGTCAAACTGATGAAAATATTTTCTTGATTTGCTGGTGCTTTTTCTATTTGCATGTGTTTTCTGAAGTTGCAGAGCGTTGAGCTCTCTCGGCCACCGTAAAGAAGAGAGGAATGGACCGGGGAATTTTGAGGACACCCACGCTGCGGGTCTTTCAGAGATCAGCTGTCAAAAACGGATTAACAGAATGAGCAAGAATCCGACAATAGGCAGAAGCTTATACTTTAGCGGACAGGATTTCATTTTTAATCCACTGTAAATCAAATCAGTGGAAGACACTGGAACGTTTTGTGGAGGGAATTCAAGAGAGCGAGAACTTGTTAAGCGTTAATGAAGATTGGGGAACGCCGTGCACCTGTGAATCTACAATGGCTCGCCACCTGTCCGCATTGAACCTGACAAAATGAGAATTGAATACGTTTCAGATTAGCATGTCGATTCGTCGGATTTCATTCAGACTCTCAGACTCCCGTGTAGAGTCACAGTCACTAATTATATGCAAATGACTGCTCTAGGGGAAAGAGATGTTAGGAACATAATTGTGGGGGCTGAGACTGAGAGACTCGGTAAAATAATTGCTGTGGAGGTCAAGGCGATTATCATCTCGCGGAGATGTTATTTTTCTTGTTCCTCAGGTGGGTTCTGTTCAGCAGATGTTTGTGAATGTCCTCCTCTTCACCTTTTGCCTCTCTCACCATCGCTCATCGAGTTTCCCGTGGTTTTTCTTGAGCGCAAGCGTTTGAGGAGCTGTGAGGAGAGTTCCATACTTATTCTTTTGACTGTTCGTGCACACGGAACAGAGAGCTCCACTTGCTCAGCGGTGAAAAAAAGTGCTGAATTTGTGCCTTTATGTTTCTGCCATACCAACTATATACATTACAGATGGGGGCACCCAAAATTAAAAACATATATATTTTTTTCCTTTCAGGAGTGAGTTTTATAAGTTTATAATCCACTACTGGGTTTTACCAGATTCTTTCTGTTGAATAATATAGGCCTAAATGTATTATTTTCAACACATATAGGTATTCTATGTAAATTACAGATTGTGGGTAAATTGGCCAGTTTTTTTTTCTGAATTTTTTTTCCCTTCATTTAAGAGTTAAAAGCTATGAAACAGTTTAAATAGATATGAGAGTTGCATTTTGATTGGAACGATAAACAAAAAAATACAAATCAGACAAAAGTACAACACTACATTAATGATGGAAAGAACTTTATATTATGCAAAATCCACTTTTACATGGTGTTTGGACATACATGTGTGTTGGCAGTGTGTGAACACATCCACTCTACAATGATTAAAATCCACCAACTTTAAATTGTTAATCCCCTTTAAACCAAAACATCACATCACATTGCATAGGGGCCGGGCCACAGCGGCTGATTGACAGCCCTGCATTACTATGGTTTTCATCCTCAGGATGTTCGCTGTCCTCCATTTTCAACGCGCTCGAACAGCTGTAATGTCTTTTAATTGATCAGCACCGCGCTTTTGAGATTCGTTTGCACCGTAATCTGTGTTGTTAAACAAAGCTGATTACATTGATTACGTTCTTGGGAAAGCACGCACATGTGTCATGGTACTCTCCAAAATGGCAGAAGACAGTAACTCGGGAAGAAGAATTGTTGTTATTATTTATTTAATTTTTTTTGCAAACAAAAAGTATTCTCCAAAATTGAGGTTGAGCTTTGTAATAATGATATCTTTGCTGCGTTTCTGAGACTGAGAACATTGCAGTTCGTTGCTGTCAATGCAGGGTCTGAGAGCTCTCAGCTTGAATCAAAAATATGTACATTTGTGTTCCGAAGCCTTACGGGTTTGGAATGACAAGACGGTCAGTAATTAATTACATTTTTATTTTTGGGTGAACTAACCCTTAAACTAATGGTCTGTTAAACATTATATAATGGTTGTTAATGATTAACTTGCATCCACTTGATTGGCTCTATGACTCTCTCTCCTCTCCACCTGTAGCTGGTGTGTGGTGAACGCATACACTTGATTGGCTCTATGACTCTCTCTCCTCTCCACCTGTAGCTGGTGTGTGGTGAGAGCATACACTTGATTGGCTCTATGACTCTCTCTCCTCTCCACCTGTAGCTGGTGTGTGGTGAGCGCATACACTTGATTGGCTCTATGACTCTCTCTCTCCACCTGTAGCTGGTGTGGTGAGCGCATACACTTGATTGGCTCTATGACTCTCTCCTCTCCACCTGTAGCTGGTGTGTGGTGAGCGCATACACTTGATTGGCTCTATGACTCTCTCTCCTCTCCACCTGTAGCTGGTGTGTGGTGAGCGCATACACTTGATTGGCTCTATGACTCTCTCTCTCTCCACCTGTAGCTGGTGTGTGGTGAGCGCACACTTGATTGTCTCTATGACTCTCTCTCTCTCCACCTGTAGCTGGTGTGTGGTGAGCGCATACACTTGATTGGCTCTATGACTCTCTCTCCTCTCCACCTGTAGCTGGTGTGTGGTGAGCGCATACACTTGATTGGCTCTATGACTCTCTCTCTCTCCACCTGTAGCTGGTGTGTGGTGAGCATACACTTGATTGGCTCTATGACTCTCTCTCTCCACCTGTAGCTGGTGTGTGGTGAGCGCATACACTTGATTGGCTCTATGACTCTCTCTCTCCACCTGTAGCTGGTGTGTGGTGAGCATACACTTGATTGGCTCTATGACTCTCTCTCCTCTCCACCTGTAGCTGGTGTGTGGTGAGCGACACTTGATTGGCTCTATGACTCTCTCTCCTCTCCACCTGTAGCTGGTGTGGTGAGCGCATACACTTGATTGGCTCTATGACTCTCTCTCCTCTCCACCTGTAGCTGGTGTGTGGTGAGTGCATACACTTGATTGGCTCTATGACTCTCTCTCCTCTCCACCTGTAGCTGGTGTGTGGTGAGCATACACTTGATTGGCTCTATGACTCTCTCTCCTCTCCACCTGTAGCTGGTGTGTGGTGAGTGCATACACTTGATTGGCTCTATGTCTCTCTCTCCTCTCCACCTGTAGCTGGTGTGTGGTGAGCGCATACACTTGATTGGATCTATGACTCTCTCTCCTCTCCACCTGTAGCTGGTGTGTGGTGAGTGCATACACTTGATTGGCTCTATGTCTCTCTCCTCTCCACCTGTAGCTGGTGTGTGGTGAGCACACTGGTGTTGTTGTCCTGTGGCAGCCGTCGCATCATCCAAGTGGATGCTGCACACTGGAGGTGGTTGAGGAGAGACACCCCCCACACACACACATGATTGTAAAGCGCTTTGGGTGTACATCAATGCACAATAAAGCACTATATAAATGCATCATTCATTCATTCAATGATTTAGTAATGAAACTTGCTTTTGTAGCACTACAAAGACTTCATAGTGAATTTCCTGGTCGGTTCATTTTTCTTTTGTTTGCGTTTAGTCTGAATGTAGAATCATTAGCCTTTTATATCTTTATCATAATCATCTTCTGCCACCATCTGCCTGCAGTCACATTTTCAGCTCAGAGGACTCCATGTCAGAAAGGGTTGTGGTGAAATACACAGAACGAGTGGGGAAAAAAGGAGAGGGTGATCTAATTGGCGACACGCATGCATTTTAATATGCACATCAACATATTGGAGCAGCCGTCGACAACCTTTGTCACCTAAAGTGCAATTTTGAATTCATTTTGAATTCATTTATTCAAGGTAGTAGTTAATGAAAGGCAACAAAAAGCATTACTGCATTATAACTGAACCAATTTGTAAAACATTTTATTTATTTTTAAAGTACTGTAGATGTTTGAGTCATCTTTGACTTGAGAAGCAGACCTTTTTACCCTGCTATATGTTGACACTGCTTACTGATAACATGTTTACAGGTTCAGAACGTTGCTTAGATGCGCAGTGAGAGGTTGCCATACCTTCAATAAATCACCTGCTTTTGGCCTACCACTGACTCATCCTGCTCAGGCGGGATGCTGCTCTTAGTTCTCATTCACTGTGTTTGGAAACACACCACCTGCTAGCATTAGTTTTATTGTTTTCCATTGCAGGCGTAAACCAACACATACAAGAATGACTTTTCATCTAAATGTGGTATATAATGTGCACTCTCTACGATAATATCTACTCTGCTGGGCTTAATAGAACTCAGAATGTGAGCTGATATTTTGAGGTTCTTCACAAACAAACAAATCCAGTGCAAACCACATCAACGTGCTTTGCACAGAAATATGCATCAAGCATTAGTTTCACACGAGTTGCAATAAACTTTTCAACAAACTCTTAACATATATATATATGCACATATATTATTTTGAGGAACATTTCTATTAAATTTACATGATAAATGAAAAAAATATTCACCCTCACAAATCTTTACAAAAAGTTACAAGTTTTTGATAGATGTTTACAGCCAACAAGACTAATTATATAGTCTGAATATAAAAATGTAAATTGTGAATATATAGAAGGACATCAGAAAATATGTTTTATAAATCTGAATATATAAATGTAACTCAAAAGAAGTCTGAATGTATAAATATCTAAATCTAAATCATCAATATAGAGAAGTAAATCTGAATACATAAATGTAAATTTTGAATATGTAGTTATAATTTGGAATATATAAATCTAAATTGCAGTATAGATATACGTCTGAATATATATACATTTACATTGCAATATATATATATATATATATGAATAAATAAATACAAAACTGAATATATAAATGTAAATCATGAATATGAATTCATATGAAGTCTTAATAAATATAAGTAACATAGTTGCAAGTTTGAATACATAAAGGTAAATTGTTAATATTTAGTTGTTTTTCTGGCAATACAATTCTAAATTGGAATAACAAAAAAAATATATATATTCACTTTTCAGTTATTAAACTTTAAATTTGACCTCAAATTACCTCAATTTATCTTTTTTACTTTTTGTCTGAACAAGGTCATATGTGACCCTGGACCACAAAACCACAGATGTATACATCACATGAAAGCTGAATGCGTAAGCGTTCCATTGATGTATGGTTTGTTTGGATCGGACAATATTTGGCTGAGATACAACTATTAGAAAATCTGGAATCTGAGAACGCAAAAAAAAAAAAAAAAAATCACAATATTGAGAAAATCAAATCCAGTTCTTAGAAATCCATGTTACTTATCAAAAATGAAGTTTTGATATATTTATGGTGATACATTTGCTAAATATCTTCATGGAACATGATCTTTAATTAATGTCCTAATGGTTTTTGGCGTAAAAGAGAAATCAATACTTTTGACCCATGCAGTGTATTTTTGGCTATTGCTACAAATATACCCCAACGATTTAAGACTGGTTTTGTGCTCCAGGGTCAAATATATCATGTCCATTATAATAATGGGACAGAGTCCCAAAGCAGGGGCGTTTAATATATCATACAATAAAATCTTTATAAAACATCTCTTATTAATGGTACGTAGGCGATGGCCTACATTTTATTAGAAAACCACTAATCAATAAATGTCAGCCATGCTCAATGAATTTTATATAAAAATGCATCAACCACCACAGAGTAAAAGGGTTTTGTTAGCAACGTTTTTTCCCCTTACGCACCTTATATTTTTGGATTGTGAAAGATACATTTTGACATTCTGCACTGTGGAAGCTTGAACACGTCATACTGTACGGAAGCATTTAGAACAATTTCACTTTTTGGCTTCATCCTGTATTTCATCTTGTCAGAGACCTGGGCGATTATACCTTGGGAAAGATGTTTCGAGAAGAAGAGAGTGTATTTTTGAAGGGCTTTTACGCTGAGGCGGAAGATGTGCAATTACGTGGCAATAACAAAATAATGTCAAAAAATGAACGTGCAGTGAAAGACACATATCTCAGATTGGTCAGACAATTAAAGGCTCTTAGGGAAGCAGCTCTTCTCTGAGGACGGTCGTGGCAGAAGCCATTAACGGCTGAAATTGATCCTCTGGAAATACACTGGACCAATCAGGGCAAACACATTAGTTTGAATAAATTATTTTGTTCTTGTAGAACTTCAAAAGAACATTTTCAAAACGTTGCAGTATCTGTAAATCTTGCAGTATTCAAAATAGGGATCATAGAAAATGCATTTTATTTTTTATCTAGTGCTGACCTAAATAAGATCTATCTTTTCACAGCGGGGACAACTGAGGGACTTGTACATGCAACTATTACAAAAAGTTCACTGATGCTTCAGAAAGAAACATGATGCATTAAGACCCTGGAGGTGATTTTTTTTTTTTTATATGAAGATCAGGGTAAACCGAACTTATTTTGTCTTCTGGGAAATATATACATTATTTTATCTTCTGTAGCTTTTGAATGGCTGTACTAATTGAAACAAAATGAAACATGCACACATCTTCATTCTGTTCAAAGGTTTTCACCCCTGCCTCTTAATGCATCTTTTTTCCTCCTTGAGCACCAGCGAGTGTTTGACATTTTTGCAATAGTTGTGTGTGAAAAAGATGGATCTTAAAATCAAAGTCGTTGTTGGAAAGGGTTAAAATACGCAAAAGATGCCAAATAATTTTTGGGACCTGGAGGATTTTTTCCGAAGAACATCAGGCATTTTAACTGTTCAGGACAAACAAGGGACTCATGAACTACTATAACAAAAAAAGCTGAACAATTATTTAATGTGTGTACATAACCAAAAATAACTGCTGATATTGTCTAAAAGAGCATATATACTGTGCGCACAGACACACACACATTCACTCAAAAACTCTTAATAGTATGTATGTATATATATATATATATATATGTATGTATGTATGTATGTATGTATGTATGTATATACGTATATACATATATATATATATATATATATATATATATATACGGATAAGAGGTTATCTGTAAATATATACATGCATTTTTTTGATTGTCAGTTTATTTAACTTTATTTATTGTGTTTATATTTTAAGCATATCTTTTACCATTTGAAAAATGTTGTTTATGGCAGTGCATCCCTAGATATATTGGCATGGTTCATGTTTTCTCTATGTTGGCAGACAGCAGCGAGATCCTACTGAAAGAATGATTAAAATGCACTTCTCGCTGATTTTATATCAGCTTTAGTCACAATAGATTAATTTTACTCATTGACATTGAATCCCTTATGTCCCATTTATTGCTGTGTAATAATTTTCAGATGGCATATGAAATGGTGCCCTCAAATTACTTAAAAGATTTAGGAGTAAAATTAGTCGAGTAACTGCTTGTGCTGAACTGACATGAAGTTATACTAATTTAAGAGGTCGTTTCGGGACAGAGGTTGTCTGGGAACCTAAATGGCTTCATGACAAAACAACAGCTCATCGGCCTGACAGCTTCTACGCTTGCCGATGGCTTCTCCCAGCTATATTCTGACCACTGACCTTTGATCCCTGGTTTTCCTAGGAGAACTGCAAGAATGGTCACTGTCTTCTTCATACCGTGACCCAGGCCCCGGAGGAGTACCGTCAGGAGAACATGAGGTCAAAGTGACAGACAAAATAAGGGTCCTTTTCCCACCTCTTTCCGTCCCTATCAGCACTGATCTGTAATGGAATCATATCTGAAATGACAGGCTTTTAGAGGAATGGAACAGTCTGTAGATGACTAGAATGTAGGACAAAATTAATGTGTATTTTATACATTTTTGTAATGTTATTTTTAATAAATGTAGTTATTTAGGATTGTTTTTTATTGTTATGTATTACAGTAATTTTACCATGGTTAAAATAACCCCCTTTAACCCTCCCCCAAACAAAAAAATTAATTGCTGAACATTTGTTCACCCTCAGGCCATCCAAGATGTAGATGAGTTTGTTTCTTCATCTGAACAGTTTTGGGGAAATTTAGCCTTACTTGCTCACAATGGATCCTCTGCAGTCAATGGGTGCCATCAGAATGAGAGCACAAACAGCTGATAAAAGCATCACAGTAATTAATCAATTTCTGACAAACATGCAGCTTTTTGCATCACAAGACATTACTGGATGGATTATTGTGATGTTTTTATCAGCTGTTCGTACTCTCATACTGACGGCACCCATTCACTGCAGAGGATCCATTGGTGAGCAAGTGATGTGTTACTAAATTTATCTCATATCCGTTCCAATGAAGAAACAAACTCATTAACATATTGAATGACCTAAGGACGATATAAATACATACATACATACATAAATGTGTGCCCAAGAGAAAACAGCCAAGGAGTTTTTTTTTCTGATGTTACATTATTAAAGCAAAAAAGCACGCTTCACCTTGTGAGAACTCACACTACCTCTATACAAGTCTGACTCAGCTCATCAGACCTGACCCCCCAAGAGCACAATATAATCACGCTAGCCAACATAAGAGGCCATGAGAGAGATGTTATCGATGTGCTGTGCACTGAATGCAGGAAATCCAGCGCACAGTTTAATCTTTCACCTGTAATGACCGGCCTGTGTTACTGCCGCTGCCAGAGCATGGGAATCGATCCAATAACCCTGATCTTCACTGACACTGGACCTTGGGCTAAAATCCATGCATCTGCAACTGCCTAATGTTGGAGACTGTTTTTGTGTACACTTTTGGCCATGTAATAAACACACGATACACCCCCCCAAAACAAAATTAAATAAAAAATAAAACAAAACAAAACAACAAAAAAAAAAACAGCACAACTGTTAGCATTAACAATAATATCATTTTTTCTTGAGCTGCAAATCAGCATATTAGAATGATTTCTGAAGGATCATGTGACTAATCCAGAAGGATCTGGAGTAATGATGCTGAAATTAAGCTTTGCCATCACAAGAATATACATTTAATTGAAAAATAAATAAAACATTTATTTTAGGCTGTATTAATTGCACAGCATTGCTGTTTTTACTGTATTTTGTTAACCAATACTTTATTTGAAGTCTTAGTCTAGATTAAAAACATTAGAAATTGTAATTATTTCAAACTTTGGATAACCAGTTTATATAGAAATAAATTGAGTAAGGATTTGAATTTGCTTCCTCCTTAATATATATTGAATTCAAATTAAATCTCAAAGTCTGGAAAAACTGAGCAGTTGAGACAAAGTAGCTATTTAACTGAAGTCCCATTAACATTTCAATTAAATCTCTGGAGCAACATGAACTATTTTCCTCTTGCTAAAATAATCATTAAGGAACCAGAATCATTAAGAGGAATCAAATTCCCATTTTTACTTTACTTGGGGGAAAAACAAGTGAGACAAAGTTGCTATTTAACCGAAATCTCATTGCAACTTTTCAGTTAAGTCTCCAAAAACACAAAAAGCAACATCTGAGCTATTCTCCTCTCGGGAAGAAAATCACTCCCATTTTATGCATTTTACCATATTTCAATCATTTTGTATAATTATGCCAAATTGCCCTGTCAACCAATGCAGAAAAAGTGTGCAAGACATGTGGAAAGCTCCAAATTAATGCTAGAATGGTTGCAACATGTTCTTCACTGCCGGAACAACATTTTACTCCATTCTGCAAACCGGTCAAGAAGCTCTTTTCACATTAAATCTGAACTTTTTGTAATAGTTGAGAAAGTGTTCGAACTTGCCAAGGAGGTCTGGATTCAGCAGTTTTTCCAAATGCCAGGCATATTTTTTCTTGCAGTTTCAGATTTGAGGAAATGGCAAGGCTCACACCAGGTATACGCCAGAGAGAAAAATCTCCTGCCCTTCTTTCCTACTGACTCGTTTTTAGCTTTTTTTGGCATCTCGCACACACATAAGTGTCCTTCAGCTTATTTGTACGGTGTTGTGGCCTGTTAACCGCTCCGTGCGGATGGAGTTAGTTAGTGCGACCCGTCTGCTGGTCTCGAGGGTCCAGCACCATACCCTTCCCAGCATCCCCTTCACTCACTTATTGCACACGGGAGCCTACACAAATCATGCCCCATGGGAATAAAGCTAGTCAGACCAGTCAAGCAACATGCTGTAAGAGTTCTCCTGTGACCTATAGCTGTTTTGACAGGACAAGTATGTCCACAATAAATATTAACCTGGACAGGCACAATATATGAGCGCATGAGGCCAGGTTAAGTGATGATGTGCCTTCTGAATGCTCAGCGCAGCTGTGCACATCGTTTCAGCACACCTGTAGAGGTCTGTTTTTTTATTGATATGCATGTTACATTATTCAAGTTTTGTCACCTTTTTTTGCCATATTATGTATTGTATGTCATAAAGCACAATCTGAAAGTGTAAAAACTGTATTTTTGTGTTTATTATACAAAAATAATAATTGAATAGCACTAACAACTACTTAGTAAAAACTAAAAACATATTTTGATTAAATAAATAACATTAATAATATTTAAAACAATTAAAAAATATTTTGTATTATTAAAATTGTCAAGATGACCGAAAACAAAAAACAAAACGAAAACATTTCCTGATTTTACATTTTTAAATCTGAAACTTTTCTCTTTCATCAAAAATAAATCAATTCAATTATTTATTTATTTTATATTAAAAGAATGAAAAAAATCTATCACAATTTACTACGTGATCTGAAACTTTTTCCTAAAAAATAACGAATATTTTTTATTAACTAATACAAATATCCGAAATTCATCTAATTTGCTTTTTTTATAACAATCAGTACCACCCTTCCTTTATTTTATTTTTTATACTTTTAATGTAATCAATATTAATTATTTTGTTTAAAAAATACAAATAAAAACTCTACAAACTATACACTTTTGTCCCCCATATAAAAAAACCAAAACAAATCTTGAAATGAAATTGATGACAAAGAGGGACACCAAGCAAAAAACTTTCTAGAATAAGTTAACCTTTTGAGATGGTAACTTAACACAACTTGCACCAATCGCTATTGGCAACGGAAGACATCAATACACATAAACAGTGATCTACATACTGAAAGAAAGAAAATCATCATCGTCAATGAGTGGGTCTGATACACCCTGCTGCGTCTGACTGTGGACCCCCTGCTCCATTCGCTTTCATGCGGCCCTCGGTTTCCGAGCACAGAGTTTCGATTTCCAATCACTGCTGTTCTACTGTGTTTAATGGGTGTAAGGGTGCTTTCTATCGGAGATAGCCATCACGACCTTTAGCATTCCAATAAACCATTATCATCTCAGATAACCAAAAGTGTTTTATTAAACAGAACACAGAAGTTTAATATAACTGGAGGAATCTATTTGTTAACGCATTCCCAGTCATCTCAAAGGGCCACGCTAACCCGCAAAACCTCGGAAATAAGTGATGACGATTACAATTCGTCTCTCTGGGAAACTGAAGCCTGATTCAAAAAGCTCCACGTTAGACTTAAAACTAATTCAATTTACAGAAACAAGAAGAGAGTCTGGTTGTAAATAAATAAATCAAAAGGTAGGAACTATGTCTGTCTGGGGAACGAGATGCATTGAGAAAAAGTGTTCGAGACAGGCCTGGCAAGTGAGTTACAGAACATGCTAAGTATGTGGAAATCAATAGCTAATGTTAGCTCGGTAATAATGCATGCTAATGAGTAGTGTCTTTCTTTGAAGGACTGCACTTTAAGAGATTCACTGTTAACTGCTAAGACCATCAATGCCCTGCTATTGCCATGACAACAATTCCTTCCCTTTATATAGTGCTTTTTAGTATTTTATTTTTTTATGTGTTGCATTTGAGTGCAACATAAATTGAAATGTACGTCATTATATCCTGGCTGCAATTATAATTACCGAGACTATTGTCTTAAATCAACAATAAAAGTACAAAAGTACATTTCTGAGTGTTTTATAGCATTTTTTTCCAAACCACTCCAAAGTCTGGACAATTATAAACATTTTGGCATCAAGTAATTCTTCTGCTCTCACTGAAAGGGAAATTGCTGCAAAACCATAGATAATCAGATCATATTTCATCATGGGGAGAGCTATGTAGCCCAAACGTGACCAACAAAATGGTAGTCATTGCTGTTTGGGACCAAACAACGGGAATAATACGTAGAATTTGCTAATGCTTCAAAGTTATGTCAGAATGATCATTTATCGGTAAGAATCTCAATAATTGTGTTGCACTAGTTCTAAACGTTCCTGTCTCTGTTGGGAAATAAAATGAGAGAAACATTAGCCCAATGGATTCCTTTTATGGACTAAAAAGTCACGATTTCCAAACGAAGTAAGAACATCGTGGAGCAACATTTGCTTAGATGTTCTTAGAATACTACGTTAAGAATGAATGAACATTATTTACAGATTTTAAACTACACCTGAAAGGAACAAATTTGACCATCGGCCGGAGGAGGGATCCAGGAGCTCTCAACCCAAACGCGACCAAACCTACAATGAACTCCACGTTGAATGCCGGCGGCGTCCTTATAAAGACCACGCCTCGTCTAAACCACCAACTGTAATCGTACACAGCAATCAGTGGACATCCTATCAGAGATCAGACAGAACAAGAGAGGGAGGAGAAAGAACACACACACAAAAAATACAAGAAACTCAGGTCGTAACACCAGCACTGGGTTGATTTAACCCAGCATTTTTAGACTGAAGCTTCCATAATTTTGATTATTGAATACCATTGTGATATATTACTGTGATATAAGATGTTCGTCCAACAAAAATATTACTGGCATAAAATTTATAATAATAATGACAAATTGAACCAAAAAGAGGTTAATAGTGTATTTTTTTTTCTTCTAACGTTCCTTTCAAGGAAAGTCTGTTCACTCAATGGCCATATTTGCAATGTCTCCAGAAAGCTATTTTGGGAATCCAAGTCCCATTTTCTTGAATGGGAGAATCCTGAAAACATAACAAATGCTTGCCACATTCACATTTAAATAACTTATTTAATATCAGCAAACATATGAGACATGAACTGCCAAAATTGTGTTGAAGATGCTTAAAAAGATCTTCTACGGCAGCTGCAGTGACACAATGACTTTGCCAATTGGAAACTGGCTCTTTTATTTACAACTCAAATTCCCGAAATCTTGGGACGTTCTTTTTTATTTGAATAAAATAAAAACTAAAATAATTTTAGATCACATGAGGCAATATTGTATGCACAATAGAACATAGATAACATAACACGTTTAAACTGATACATTTTACAACTTTATGTACAAAATGAGCTCATTACAAATTTGATGCCTGCTACAGGTCTCAAAATAGTTGGGACGGGGGCATGTTTTCCATGGTGTAGTATCTCCTCTTCTTCTCAAAACAGTTTGAAGACATCTGGGCATCGAGGTTATGAGTTTCTGGAGTTTTGGTGTTGGAATTTGGTCCCCTTATATATGTTTCCATCTGCTGAAGAGTTCGTGGTCGTCTTTGAAGTATATTTAGTTTATCGATGTGCCAAATGTTCTCTATAGGTGAAAGATCTGGACTGCAGGCAGGCCAATTCAGCACCCAGACTCTTCTACTACGAAGCCATGCTGTTGTAATAGCTGCAGTATGTGGTTTTGCATTGTCCTGCTGAAATACACAAGGTGTTTTCTGAAATGGACGTAGTCTAAAACCTTTATATACTTTTCAACATTCATAGTGCCTTCCAAAACATGACAGCTGCCCATATCGTATGCTCTTATGCACCCACATATCATCAGATATGCTGGCTTTTGAACTGAACACTGATAACACGCTGGAAAGACTCCCTCCACTTTAGCCCGGAGGACACGGCGTCCGTGATACCCAACAAGAATGTCTCATCTGACCATAGAACACTTTTCCACTGGACTTTGAAACAGTCCATTTTAAATGAGCCTTGGCCCAAAGGACATGACGGCGCTTATGGACCATGTTCACATATGGCTTCCTTTTTGCATGATAGAACTTTAGTTGGCATCTGCAGATGACATGGCTGATTGTGGTTTCTGGAACCATTCCTGGGCCCATTTAGTAAGGGCCCATGTTAATGACAGAATCATGCTGATGAGTGATGCAGTGTCTTCTGAGGGCCCGAAGATCACGGGCATCCAACACAGGTCGTCAGCCTTGTCCCTTATACACAGAGATTTCTCAAGTTTCTCTTAATCTTTTGATGATGTTATGCACTGTAGATTATGAGATTTGCATAGCCTTTGTAATTTGAAGTTGAGGAACGTTGTTTTTAAAGTAGTCCACAAAATGTTTATGCACTCTTTCACAGATTGGACAGCCTCTGCCCATCTTTACTTCTGAGAGACTCTGCCTCTCTAAGACATCCTTTTTATAGCTAATTAAGTTACAGACCTGATGTCAATTAACTTAATTCGTTTCTAAATATTCTCCCAGCTGAATCTTTTCTAAATCTATTGTATTTTCAGCACTTTGTTGCCTCCCTGGCAACTTTTTTGAGACCTGTAGCAGGCATCAAATTTGAAATGAGTTAATTTAGTATATAAAAGTTTAACATTGATCTATTTAAATTTTTATGTATTCTATGTTCTATTGTGAATAAAATATTGGCTCATGTGATTTGAAAGTCTTTTAGTTTTCATTTAATATAAAAAATGTCCCAACATTACCAGAATTCAGGTTTTAGAAGGCGAACTCTTAACATGTTGAAAGTCTTGAAACTATTAAAATATAGCTTTTTTTTAGCTGTTAAGTTTAACACACTCTTGAAAGTCATACCTTTTGTGTTTTGGCCAAGTACATGAAATAATTTGCATCATACCTCACTGCACACTTTCTCAAAATGTGCTTATATGCTCCACTGATATAATTTTGCTCCTTGTTTATAAATCTCGAAATTATTTGGCCCCTACCTATCTCTGTGAGTTACTGACTGAGTATCAGAGTGGAGCGGAGCGATCATTTTCCTTCAGAGCAGAGAGTGCCTTTCTGATGATTCCTCTCCACTCGCTCAATACGCTCAGCACGGCTTGCTCAGCCCAAAACGCCCTTTGGTAATTTGCTAGTTCGAGAATCTGTGGAATAGGCTAAGCAATAGTTTGTCTAAGCTAGTGTTTCTAAAACCAAATTCTAAAATCCTGTGAAGATTGAAAGGCGGTTTATTAGACCGCATTTCCCCGCAGTTTTGGTTTATTTAAATTTTAGAAAGTGTGTTTCTTTTATTTACGCAACAAAATAATACATTAAGTGCATTTCATCTTGTGTGTGCTTTCATGAGCCTGATAAGCAAGGTGTATTTTGTGAAATTCTATATCTGCATTTCATCTTGTGTGCGTGTTTGAATGTTTACACAATAACTGAAGTGGCGTTTTAATGTAAAAGTATACTTTTCAGTTATTAAATTTTTTACGAAAGTTTGCTAAGTGGCTTCAAAAACAAGACACATTTTTAAATTAATAATTTTAATTTAATACATTTAAATTAATAACGTCACGCTGAAACATAACCGTTACTTATTGGACTACTGCTTTAATTGAGACATTTAATTATAAATGAGGGAAAAATAGGCCTACTGGAAACATTTAATGTCAGAGCGTGATCTGAGCGGGATTTGGTTTACCGGTGAGCGTGAGCGGAACATTAGCGGAGCGTTTGCTTTGGCCGTGAACGACTGAGCGGAGTGCACACACACAAAGCGGAATATTGAGCTGAGCGTCACACCGCTCCGCTTCGCTCACATGCTCTGCTGAGTATCAACCTAAAATAGTTCAGAGGTGAAAAACTTCTTCCTGAAAACACTATTGACACATCATGCCCTTTAACAGTAATACACCATTTATCAAACGCTATGACCTAATGAGATTCTCAAAATGCTATGACTTCTTCTGATGTCTGAGAGACATCCTTCAACACAGGTGATGCGGATCCAATTTATTGAATCAGCTCATTAATCTGAGTTTATGCATGTATTCACTGAGTAAGACAGAGTCTTTACTGCAGCTCATAATTATCTTGAACACTGCTCCAGATCACACAGCAAAACCGACCATCGATTTCCATAAATTATCTGCGGGGCTACATGCATCAGGTAGCTGTATTGTAAGTAAGGTTGTGAGGTGAAGGTAAAAAGATAGGGAGACGGAAATATGAGAAAACATTTGGCCCCACGAGTGGTTTTAGCAGCGCAGATCTGAACGTTATTCGCCGTGAACATTATGTTGCTAATGAGGTGAGAGAATATGACACTTACTCAACTGAAATGCTGAAAAAGGAAGGTATAACGGATGACACATGCTTTGCATGGGAGCAAATGAAGGGTGCACTGTAATGATCTTTTTGACTAATGTGACACTTTCTTTGTGAGCACTATACAGTTCAACAACATTGGGATTTTCATTGTTTGTATCACTCCGATATCTTTGCATTAGTCTTTTGGGATTTGTCAATGGATATTTATGCATGTTGTATAGTTAAACTAATAGGTGATGATAACTGATTTGTTCAAAACACTGAATCATTCTGAAACAATGTAAATGACTGAGTGACTCATTGAATTAAGCCCTCAACCAATTTGTTCAAAAATGCTGATTAAATCAGAAACTATACAAGCGACTGAGTGACTCAGTGTATCCTTTACTCAACCAATTTGTTCAAGAATGCTGATTCGTTAAGGCATGAAACAAGTGACTGAGTGATTTAATGAATCATTCTCTTAATCAATTAGTTTTTTTCTTCTATTGAAAAACTAACACTAAATCTCTTTTTTTATCTATCTACATGTTTCTTAAAAAAAAAAAAACCTTGCTACATGTACTGCGTTAGGCTAACCGAGACTTGTCATAGCAATTGCATGTTGTTGCTCTGTTGTTGGTTTTGATTGCTTCTATTTTCCTCATTTGTAAGTCGCTTCGGATAAAAGCGTCTGCTAAATGACTTAATGTAATGTAAATGTTTAAAAACGCTGATTGATTCAGGAATGAACAAGTTACTGAGTGATCCATTGAAGCATTCACTCAATCGATTTGTTCAAAAACGCTGATTCATTCAGCAATACTTGCTGAATATGTGTGCTTCCCTTCTATATAGCATTCAAAAACAGCACACCAAAAGAGTAGAATGTCTCAATTTGTAGTATCCTAAAAACAATTGCTTCAATTTTCCTGTAGGGGTTTTAAAGAGTCAGTAAGTGAAAATAATGTTGGCTTGTGGCTTCAACAAAACCATTGATTAACAACTTCATAGCTCACAGAGATTGATCACATGCTAATGACTTTATGAAATATTTAGCGGTTTGAGTGACTAATTGGGCTGTAATTCTTACGGACAACAAACCAGAAAGCACTTTCAGGGGTCGGACAGCTGCACGGCCACTTATGCTAGATAAATAAATGCACAGATGATCTCCTGCATTAAAAAAACAGTCCGGTTACATCATACAACCATCGGCAGAGCAAAACATCATTAATCTAGACTGACAATAATTACTCACAATTACACTGGGGAGAAAAATTAACGATCAAATATTTGTAATGTAGTATATTTTACTTGTTTTCCAATACAAATACATACATATTTATTTGACACAAAATTATTAAGTCGTGTTTTCTTAAAAATGTATCAAAATTAGGTGACATTATTCTTCAAGAAACAAAAAACTATGGGGTCAGAAAAAAGACTTAATTCAAAGAAAGAAATATTACCCTATTGGTAGATATTTGTTCATGCAGGTTTTATGCAGAAAGTCATTAATTCATTTCATAATACAATACTTTATATATTTATACTGTATTTTAAAAAAATTAGTTTTTTATTAAAAATAACATGACATTAGCAGATTGTTTTCTTGTTTTCAAACTAATTAAAAATACAGTTTCTCAATACATTATAATAAAATATCTAAAACAAGAATCTGCCAATGGGGTCAGAAAGATCAGCTTCATTAAATAGGAAAACAATTGCTATGGGCAGATATTTGTTCTTGTTTAACCATAAAGTCACTTAATTTTGTTAATTTCTTCAGGAAACATTATTTCTTATGTCAGTTTGCTTCTCAAGTAAAAGTCAATATCAACAATGTTTGGTTACCAAAATTCTTCCAAATATCTTTTTTATGTTCAATATAAATTAACTCTTCAAGAAAATGAACAATTTGAAGGTGAGTAAATGACAGAATTTTTTTTGGGTGAACTGTCCCTTTAAGAATCTTTAGATATTTTACTGAAATCAAGATAAAAATACTGATTAAGAATTTTTTTTTTGGAATTGTACACAAAGCACAAATGAAGTCTAGGGAACTAGAAATTAACTTTCCGAAGAAAATGAATGTGCGGGAGAGAACGAGAGCGGGAAGGCAATGGGTGTAGGGTGTTTTGCATGACTTTGAAGGTTGTGCATAAATGACAAATGATATTTCAGACACATTATCAACAACACCAGCTGCTTTCCAAACGCAGCTCCGGGATGTGTTCCTGGTTTGGTGAGGGAAAATACCTTAAAAGCATAACCCTGAATCCCTCAAGCCACCAGGGATCTGTCATCGAAACGGCACTAAGCAGACACTCGTTTGATCGGCATTTGCTGAGATTGATAAGAGGTGCTGATAAAACCCCTACAAGGTCCAAAACAGAGGGGATCATTTAACAGATATCCATCTTAGACCCCGAGCCTTGTTTACAACTTCTTCAAAAGAGCACACCTCCAAAACAGATTTCCTCTCGCACACGCTGACTTTTCGAGATCTGAGCTGTAAACATCACTAAGCTATTATTTCAAAGTGAACAATTACGCTGGAGTGTGTGGCGAAGCCTCTCGGCGACATCAAAGCGAGTTGGCCTGTCATGGCCGAATCCCTTATTTTGATAAGAGATGTGTATAATTCTCACCCTTGGATGGACAGAACCTCCGTTTGTGTTTCCGCGCTGCTTCAGAAGATGTCTGAGACGGGGATGGAATTGAAATTCCAGCCACACAAGCTGCTGGAGTAGTACATCATTAGGGCCTGGGAAGAAATAGAAGGCCTTTGTTTAATAAGTGCGGTGAAGGGAGAAGTCTAAGGGTTGGGGAACTTGTGCATCTGTGAGTGTAGGACACGACGTGCAGCTGTGAAGCAAAATTATCGAGTTAATTGTCCCACACTGTACACCTCACTCTGCCAGTGCAAATGAATCGATTGATTTGTGAAATAGAGTCAGACTGGTCCATTGTGATTGCGAGGAAGCAAGTGTGGATAACTAGATTAGTACTCGGATCTCCATCAAACAGTTCAAATTGAAATTTGAACAAATGAGTGTAAGTTTATTACTGATCTTACTGCAGCACTAGCCTCACAAGAAAATCAAAACAATCATTCTTTTTCAACCGGGGAACGTTCAAGTTCACACTAAGCACAACGTTTTGCTATGGTTTCTGGGTTGAACGACATGTTTTCTGGAAACGTGTGCAACGGGGTTTGAAATAAGTTTTCTCTTGTTTGGTGGGTGTGTTAAAAATGTCAGCCCAATCAGCAGCAACATGAATATAAACCATTGTATTAAAGAGACACAACAATTACTCCAATGAAGTCGATAAATGTGTAAGCTGCAGCTCGGTATACGCAACAATTGAAGATATTAGAAGACTTTGTTTGTCGTAAGAGTTTTATAGAAACATAGCATATCTACTTGACAATGATGAATTTGTGAGTAAATGTAACTAACATCAAAATAAATTCACAAGAGCAAGTATACTGTTTGCACATGTTATTTACATTAAAGGCAAAGTAACTGAAATAATAAGAACACAAGTATAGAACTGGAACTGTTTTAAATCTGTCTAAATATCATGTAGAATTGCAATGTCTTCTGGTACATATCCTTTCTTTAGGAAGGTGTGCTAGACAATGATTAATGTAACATAAAAATACTATACATATATATTTTGCTATTCTATTTTGGAGCGACACTTTCATAAACTTCTCTATACTCCTCTGATTATATAATGGCAAATATTACAATATCATAGCACAACAACTGTGATCAGCATTGATAAGCCTAATACTCACAATACAAATAATAAGGGCATATAGATCATAACATAGTCTCGGAGGTAATACGTGGATTATCCCTCACCTGAAATGTTTGTCTTTTCATCCTGAAATGCGAGGCAAATGTTGGATCACAATAATTAGGAACCACAGTTTTCACAAGTACCTTCACTCGATTAGGATGTTCTTCTTTATTCTGGACGCAAGGGCAGTGACTGTAACATTGAGCGTATTTTGCAGTAGTAAACACGTATTTGAACCGATTTCATCAGGCTACGAAAATTCTTCAAAAAGAACACAAAGAATGGCCTTCTCAGCTGCCATAGTTTCAACACTTGAGTCATCAGAGCAGAGTGTTCAACGCACCACCATTTCCGTTTAGTAAAAGTTTTGCACCGTTTTTTCAGGGCTGAACGCAACCCTGCTTTCCAGAACCTGTCTGCCAATGGATGCCCAAATAGATAGCCACGCTCCACACACACACACGCCATTGGATGAGATGTTGTTGCTGGTCGGGATAGTCAAATAAACACAGCAATATTTTGAAAACATGCCACAGTGTTTACATTTCACATACAAGATGTTCACATGTAGTCCACAAGAGAAAATAATATGTTGAATTTATAAAAAATGACCCCGTTCAAAAGTTTACATACGCCTAATTCTTAATACTGTGTTGTTACCTGAATTATACACAGCTGTATTTTTTTGTTTAGTGGTAGTTGTTCATGAGTTCCTTGTTTGTCCTGAACAGTTATACTTCCTGCTGTTCTTCAGAAAAATCCTTCAGCTCCCACAAATTCTTTGGTTTTCCAGGCTTTTTGTGTATTTGAACCTTTTCCAACAATGACTGTATGATTTTGAGATACATTTTTTCACACCGAGGACAACTAAGGGACTCATATGCAACTATTACTATTCCTTGTTGTTTTTGAACAGTCTAAACAGGCTAAAAAGTAAATTTTGCGAATCAGCGCGCTGTATTCAGGTCATGTGACAAGGCTACTTTCACTTTGAAAAGACGTGCTAGCTGAGAGGAGTTCCGTCGAAGCTGACTAAAAGTGATCGAGGATGGGTAATTTCGACGAACTTGATGAAACTGTGATACCTTCTTCAGGGCGAAACAATAGGAAAATAAAAGTTGAAACGTTTTCACAGAGCCTTGCAAAAGCAGCACCTTACAATGGTGAGGAAAAGCTCTGTGTATTTCATGTAATCACATCCATGCAGATTGTGGTCACAACTACAACAACAAAGTTTGTCAGGCATATACATTGTCTTCTGAGGAGATTGCAAATAATAAACAAGTGTTTATTTATTTTTTTATTCTAAAACATGGAATGTGGAGTTATCTGCTTTTGCTATAAAACAAACTTTTATTGTGTAAAACAATACTTTCAATGAACTTTAATTTTGTAAAATATCTGTATTTTTTAAGTTATTTTAACTTAATCAAAACAACCCAGTTATATTGATATTACTTGAAATGCACAAAAAACTAAAAACAAACGTGATTTCTGAAAAAAACATTGAGTTATCGTGCAATTAATATATATATATATATATATATATATATATATTAGTGGTGGTCGTTATTGGCAACGTGCTGCGCTTAACGTGAGATCTTTATCGATAAAAAAATATCGGAATCTATTCTCAAAGTTTTGGGAGCTGGGTCTATATTTCACGAAGCTGATGACTTTCACCCTGATATTTTAGCGATGTATACATTGAATTGCACTGTAGGGGCGGAACGAAGTCTCAACTAGAGCCTCGCAGTCCGTGATGGACAGATTGTTAACGGGTCTGTGTGGTAATACAATCGAGCAGGACATCCAAACCAGAGGCGATTCAGGGTGAGTGCCTAAGCCCAAAGATCCAAGATGCAGTATTACTTCATACGATTGGCCAGTTTATAAAGTTTATTATCAAGTGTATATGTCTGAATACGAAGCCTTTCGGTTCCTGACTGGAGTAATATGCTTCATCATTTTAATGCGCATGAAAACTCAGTGATGATGATGTTAGGGCATGGTCATAAAATATTCGGCTTTTCTGAAAACATTCCAGAATGTTTCAGCCCCTTAGCCCACCTTGTTCTGATCCAAACGCTCATTCATCATTCATCAACCTCAATATGGCTTTTCATCTGAAAGATGTATGTAGTAGTAACTTTACATGGTCGTATGATGTTAACTAGAGAAATGTGCGCTATTGAAGTGTTTATTAACTGCTTGTTGCAGGACAGGCTAAATCCACTTGCTCTTAAAATCTTATTTTTGGTCATAAAAAAGTAGCCTAATATCTTTCGAATCTGTAAAGACTCTACGTTTATTTGTGTGTCACTCAGAATAACAACGAAAACTATGCGCTTTTAAGCAAACAGGATGCGCTTAGGTCTCATGTGAACTTGAGCGAAACTAAAACTGAATAATGGGTTATATCTAAAAACAGTACATATGAAAATATATCTATAGAGAGTGAAATGTCAAAAATAAAAATAGAAGACGTGTGTTAGCATGGATGATTTACATGAAATTTAATCTGTGCAACACTGTGCATAATAAGATGGCTTTCAGTTCAATATTACAATAAAAATGCATTTTGGGTTTTTATTCAACTAATAAGGTGGGCACGCTGTGATCTGTACTATATACTGTAATTGACAGTTATCGCAAAAAAAACAACAACATGGGAGTGAGGAATAGTCATTCTTCCGGGAGTGGAACGGACATTTTACTCCAGTTTTTCTATTGGGAAAGAGATTAAAGTTTGTGATTATTTTAAAACAGGAGATGAGCTTGGTCTAATGCGCCACCTGGCTTGTAAAACTGCTCAATGACTTACTTTTAGTATTATTTTAAGTTATATTCTTAATGCAAAACCCAGAATTCAAATGAGCCATTTTAATCTAGATTAATCTAAAAACTGAAAATCTAGATTAATCTAGATTAAAACATTAATCTATGCCCACCTCTAATATATATATATATACAGTGCTCAGCGTAAATGGTAAATGAGTACACCCCCTTTGAAAAGTAACATTTTAAACAATATCTCAATGAACACAAAAACATTTTTCAAATTGTTGACAAGACTAAGTTTTATATAACATCTGTTTAACTTATAACATGAAAGTAAGGTTAATAATATAACTTAGAGAACAACATTTTCAGTTTTACTCAAATTAGGGTGATGCAAAAATGAGTACACCCCACTGAAAGTCTCTGGAGCAAAGCAAAATTTTAGACTACAAATGTCTAATTTAATAAGAATTCAATCACAGGTGAGTCTAATTATTCATTACACAGGTGACAGTTGACTATAAAAGGGTGTTACTTAAAGAAAACCCCTTCCCATTTCATGCTGTCAGCAATGGCACCACATGGAAGAGAAATGTCACAAGACCTGAGAAAGAAAATAATTTCTTTACACGAGAAAGGTGAAGGCTACAAGAAGATCAGCAAAGCTTTACTTATCAGTCAGAATACTGTAGCAAAAGTGGTACAAACATTTAAAAAGATGGAACTGCAACCATCTCACAGAGACGTCCCAGGTCGCCCACGGAAGTTAACACCTCGTTAGGAGCGTCTTCTGATGAGAAGGGTTGAAGAAAATCAACATGCAAGTTCACTGCAGTTATCTAAAGAAGTAGAAAGCCAAACTGGGGTGACTATTTCCCGTGACACACGGCGTACACTGCAGAGGAATGGCATGCATGGGTGCCGCCCACGAAAGAAGCCTCTCCTAAAGCCCAGGCACAAAAAGCCTGCCTAGAGTTTGCCAGGGCCCATGCTGACAAAGATGAAGACTACTGGGACTCTATACTCTGGAGTGATGAGACCAAGATAAATGTTTTTGAACCGATGGCTTCAAAACTGTATGGCATGGCAAAGGTGAGGAATACAAAGAAAAAATGCATGGTGCCTACAGTGAAACATGGTGGTGGCAGTGTCCTTATGTGGGGCTGCATGAGTGCTGCTGGTGTCGGGAGCTGCATTTCATTGATGGCATCATGAATTCACAAATGTACTGCTCTATACTGAAAGAGAAGATGCTACCATCACTCCATGCCCTTGGTCGTCGTGCACTTTTCCAACATGACAATGATCCTAAACACACATCTAAGGCCACTGTTGGATTTCTGAAGAAGAACAGGGTGAAAGTGATTCAGTGGCCAAGTATGTCTCCTGATCTGAACCCAATCGAACACCTATGGGGAATTCTGAAGAGACAAGTTGAGCATCACTCTCCATCCAGCATCCAATCTCTAAAAGAGGTCATTCTTTAAGAATGAAAAAGATAGATCTGGCAAAATGTCGCCAACTTGTTCATTCCATGCCTAGAAGACTTGGTGCTGTCATTAAAAATCATGGAGGCCATACAAAGTACTAGATTTAGTAGTTTTTGTTGTGGGGTGTACTCATTTTTGCATCACCCTAATTTGAGTAAAACTAAAAAAATTTGTAATCTAAGTTATATTATTAACCTTACTTTCATGTTATAAGTTAAACAGATGTTATATTAAACTTAGTCTTGTCAACATTTTTGGAAATGGTTTTTGTGTTTACTGAGATATTGTTTAAAATTTTACTTTTCAAAGGGGGTGTACTCATTTACGCTGAGCACTGTATATATATGTACATATATATATATATATATATACACACAACTCTCAGCCACACCAGAAATAAAATATGTATAGCCTATAAGCAGATCTCAACTTTGGTGCTTGAGAATTCTTGGAAACTTTGTTTCACTATTAAAAATATATATTAATACGAATTTGTGGCAAAGCAAACCGCAAACATTGGTTATTAATGTAATTTAATGTTTCATAAACAGCCTGTACTTTGTGTGCAAGATGATGTTTTAAATTATTAAAAACTGCTCTCTGAAATTGAGTAAAACCCTGCTCCTCTGATAAAGTCAAATGTGAATGGTTAAAATATGAATAAAGTTTTTATCGAACTAGGAGATCTGAATTATGAATGATGGGATTCCAAGGGAGTCACTCAGCATGAGAAATATTACAGAACAAATTATTCACAGATAGATTTTCAGGTTCACCTAAAGCATTCCAAAAGTATTTATTTGAGAAATAACAGCCCGCTGAAATTTAAGTTATTTCCATAAAGGTTATGCAGCATCAGTGTCATTTCACACAATTACTACAGGATCTGATGGAATATTACACTCATAGTAGGTAAACATATTTTGTTTTGTTCTAGATGTGTACGTTGTCTTCAGAGGTTACTGGGTGCTTGGTTTTTCATCTATCGTAACTGACAGAAAATCATTACTATTACATCGTGAAGACCATTTTCTCTAATTTAGTTTGACAACTTTGAACCAAGATTGAATGAGTTTCTGAATCTTACATTGACATTTATTTATTTCACTGACTGTCTGGCTGTCAACAAGAATTTTCTAAACTAAATCACAAGAAGTCACACAAACCTACAAGGGATGAGAGATTTCTGATTTATACTTTGGAGATAACCATTAATGGAATTTCCTTGCTTAACTTCAGGGATGTTGTGATAACAGATTCTCAGAACCAAGCAGAAAAAAAGCATATGCAGGTGTGAAACATATTCTGATATATAGTACATTTATTAAAAACAGAGACATAAGATAATCTATTATCATTTTTTCACACATGAGTCACAGAACTATTTGTGTGAACTAAAAAGTGAATTAATTGAAAACCCCTATTTTCTTTGCAACTTCTACTGTGATAGATACACTTTCCATTCATACTTTTAAAGACCACTAAAAGTAAAAAGTTATTTTCTTAATTGTTGCATTTCAAAAAGTAAAACTTTGATATATTCTAGATGCATTACATGTAAAGTGAAACATTTAAAAGTTTTTGTTTTAATTTTGATTATTAGAGCTTACAGCTCATGAAAGTCAAAAATCCAGTATCTCAAAATATTCGAATGTTTCATAAGATCAATCAAAGAAAGGATTGGCTAACAGAAAAGTTCAAGTTCTTTAAAGTACATTCATTCATGCACTCAATACTTGGTAAAGGCTCCTTTAGCACAAACATGAGAGCATCAGTGAGGGGTGGCATGGAAGTGATCAGCCTGTGGCACTACTGAAGCAATATTGAGCCATCAGCTCGTCTGGATTGTTGGATCGACTGTTTCTCATCTTTCTCTTGAAAATATCCCTTAAATTTCATATGGGGTTCAGGTCAGGCATGTTGGCTGGCCAATCAAGCACAGTAATATCATGGTCAGCAAACCACTTGGAAGTGGTTTTGGCACTGTGGGCAGGTGCTAAAGTCCTGCTGGAAAAGGACATAAGCATCTCCATAAGGCTCATCAGCAGATGGAAACATAAAGTGCTCCAAAATCTCCTGGTAGACGGCTGCATTAACTGTGGACTTGATAAAACACAATGGACCAACATCAGCAGACGTCACTGCGCCACAAATCGTCCCTGACTGCGGAAACTTCACACTGATTTCAAACAGCTTGGATTGTGTCCAGTCTTCATCCAGACTTTAGACCTTGATTTTCAAATGACATGCAACATTTACTTTTATCCGAAAAGAGGACTTTGTTTGGACCACTGAGCAAGAGTCCAGTTCTTTTTCTCTTTAGTCCAGGTAAGATGCTTCTGATGTTGTTTCTGTTTCAGAAGTGGCTTGGTAGCCCTTTTCCTGAAGATGTCTGAGTGTGGTTACTCTTGATGCACCAGCTTCAATCCACTCCTTGTGAAGCTCTCTCAAGTGTTTGAATCAGCTTTGCTTAATGGTATTTTCAAGCTTGTGGTCATCCCTGTTGCTTGTGCACCTCTTCCTACCCAATTTCTTCCTTCCAGTCAACTTTGCATTTAATATGCCTTTACACAGCACTCTGTGAACAGCCACCCCTTTCAGTAACGACCTTTTGTGTCTTACCCTCTTTGTGGGGGGTGTCAATGATTGTCTTCCAGACCATTGCCAATTCAACAGCCCTTCAACCAAAGAAATACTGCAGTGCTTTACAACTATAGGACAGGATGAGCTAAATAAACGTATCACTGCATCTAAACCAACAACATGTTTATTAGATCCTGCACCCACAAAATTATTGAAAGAGTTGACCTGTAGCAGAATAACCACTTCTCAATATTATTAACTCATCGTTATATTTAGGTCATGTCCCAAAACCATTCGAGCTGGCGGTTATTAAGCCTCTTATTAAGAAACCAAAACTCGATCCTTGTGAACTGGCAAATTACAGACCCATTTCAAATATTCTGTTTATGTCTAAAATTTTTGAAAAAAATGTGTCTGCTCAATTGTGCTCCTTCTTGCAAAAAAAATATATCTATGAAGAATTTCAGTCAGGTTTTAGGCCCCACATTAGCACAGAAACTGCACTTGTTAAAATGACAAAAATCTGGGTGTTGTATTAGACAGCAACTTATCTTTTAAAAATCATATTTCCCATTTTACAAAAACAGCATTCTTCCATCTTAGAAACATTTCCAAGCTATGGAAAATTTTAACTGTTTCTGATGCATAAAAGCTAGTTCATACATCCATTGTCATGGTGGGGGCGAGGGCACGAAGAAAAACAGAGGTCTGGGTCCGAATGCAGGTAAGCACACTATTTAATAAACAAAAAGGCCAACAAGGCAAAAAACTAAACGGGACACAGACACTGCTTGTGTCCTAGAGAGCATGAACAGATGACTCGAGAATCAACACAACAATCATTCATGTATGATACATACAATTTAGCCAGGCAGAGTGGTGAGTGAGGAGGGAATATAGAGACAGTGATAATGGGGAACATTCTTAAACCAACATTCTTAAACAAAACCATTTGATTAACATTTTTAACCAAAACCTCTTGATTACCAAGATTCTTGACTTAAACCATCTGTTTACCAACATTTTAATTTAAACGGTGTGATAAGCAACATTCTTCAATATTCGGTTACCAATATTATTAACTGAAACCATCTAATTACCAACATTCTTAAACAAAATCATTTGATTATCAACATTCTTAACCTAGACCAGTGGTCTCAAACTCAATTCCTGGAGGGCCACAGCTCTGCAGAGTTTAGCTCCAACCAACTCCAGATCACACCTACGTGGAAGTTTCTAGTAATTCTGAAGACCTTCATTAGCTGGATCATTTGTGTTTGATTAGTGCAAAAACTGTGCAGAGTTTGAGACAAATGACATTGACTGTTTGATTACCAGCATTCGTTTTATGTATATATTTTATTTTAAGCTTTTTGTAATTATATACAGAACAAAACATTTAAACTATAGAATACAAAAAACAAAACAAATACAAAATAAACAAGGGGTGCAATGGGCTAACATGGATTGTTGGAATACAGCAGGAAGAGTTTTACATAAAAGTAGATTAGACAGGCTTGAGGAAATCAAGGAAGGGTTGCCATACCGCTTGGAATTGACAATGTAGTTTGGGCTCCAATAAACGCATACCTTCCAATCATATCTGAAGATTTACAGTTTAAAAGTATTATCTTTTTAGCAAGGACCATACTCAACAACAGCGATTGCTGTTTTTCATGGAGGTCCCCAAACTCTTGGGGAAGACTTCTCAGAAGTCCCCAAAATTGCTAGAATGAAAATCAAACAGCTTAGGACAAAACCAGAACAAATGTGATAGGGAGCCCTCTGTCACTTTTTACATCTATCACATATTGGAGAAATAGTGTTGTATATTGCTTTTAATTTAACTTTAGAGCAATACAATCTATGCACTACCTTAAACTGGATCCACCTGTCTCTGGCATTTATTGAACAATATTGAATCTTACTAAGGTGGCACTCATTCCATTTTTCATCAGACGATTACCACCATTTTTAACCATTTAGTTACCAACATTCTTAATCAAAACCATTTGATTACCAACATTCTTAATCAAAATATCTTGGTTACCAACATTAATAACCACACCGGTTTGATTACCAACATTCTTCAAACTATCTCCTTTCATGTTCCATAGAAGAAAGAAATTCATACAGGTTTTGGCATGAGGGGAGTAATGATGACAATTTTCATTTTTGGGTTGACTTTAAGTTAAAATATCCATTGTAAAGAAGTTGTGATTTGTTTGCTACTCTGTGCACAACTACAGTCTCATTGATGTGATTTTAACAACACAGGCAGCCACACTACGGCTATTTTGTTCGAACTTGTGCTTCATTTGGAGAGGCTATAAGGTCTCCATCTCAAAGCCGCACCTCATCTCTCTCCCTCGCAATGAACAAGTTCAACAAAAAGGCTTTGCTGACACACATTGCTGGCAAGATTAGACTTTCTCGCCGAATCGGGATCTACATCAGCAAGAGCTCAGAAATCCAATTCTACAGACATGGGTGGCACTGGAGAAATCAATCACAGATAGCATTAACCAGCTGAGATTCCATGATCGCCTCTATATCAGCCATTTCACACCTGGGCCTACTAGAAAGGGCACAAAAGGATCTCGCACCCTTACTTAAATGACACTAAACTGGGTGCAACGAGCGCTCTGAATAACAAACCCCAAACGATGTGACCGCATATACCTCGATGCTGTTTTCTCAATCGGGATGCGTTGTGTTTTGCATGTTGTTTCAAGAGGAAATGCTAATGCACTCCATAACCTGAAATATGTCACTGTAATTTGGTATTTCATGGTGCCCTGGTCCTGACATCTTCATTCTCGGCTAATGTGTGGCTCAATATAAACCACAATGATGAGAGCGAGTCGACAGCATTAACAGCAGTTCAGCTCTGAATCAAAAATAGCTACGCCCTCAGAATACCCATCAATTTTTTGTTTTTTTAACGTCAGTCACTGAGGAACAAAAGAACAAACACAAAAAGAGAAGAAAATGTGTACTTTAAGAAGAGGTTTGTGTATACCCGAACTAGCAAGTGCAGACTGTGTGCTAAGTGGCACTTTCCATGAATAGTCTTGTTTTTTTATTTATTTATATATTTAGGTTTTATTGTTAAGTGTTAAAGGTAATAGTTGAATTAGAAATATACAATGAACTATTGCATACCTATTGTGGAAAATAGCTATAATTTTATATATTAATATACATTTTTGCAGACAGAAACTAGGGTTATTATAGTATACTAAAACTAAAGCCAAAACCATAAAAAATATATATATATTTTAAATCAGCTAGTTCCCAAGAAAACGTTGATTTTCATTTTTTGATTTAGCTGAACTTGTACTAAAATAATACAATAATAATATATTATATAAAAAAGAAAATATATATAATACAATGACAAAAAAATATATATATATATATATATTAACAAAATTTTAAACGATAATAGAAAATATAATAATAAAACCAATTCACAGTATTTATAATAATAAAAAATACTTTTATAACTATTATTAATACTAAAATAACACTGGTACTAACTCAACTGCATTTAATTCAAATTCAAATCCCAAAATTAGACCAATTTTATCATGTATTAATATATTCATAAATAATATAATAATTAACTTACATGTAATCATTTTATTTGAATTGTTGATATTCATAAAAAATATATTTGATTTTTCCCAAAATGTAATATTTTGTGTAAAATAGCTGTCCATTTATAAAATCAATTCCTTGAAAAGGCCACATTTTCAACCCTGTTACCCATAGGGTTTTAATATAGAATTTTTGTATATATATTTTATATATTTATCCCAAATATATCACAAATTTCAGCAAAATGGCTGCAAATGTAGAATCATGAAAAAAGTGAAGATGAAATTAGTCCGAGCAATTTATTTGACTGATCATCGTAGAAAAATAAATTTAATAATTTTAAGAGTTTCAGCCCCTCTTCATTGAAAGTAGCAAATAAAATGAAATGCGCACAGAGTGTAGAATTGATACAGTGAATTCATCTGTTTGGAATTACTCGTGGTGCTAATCAAGGAGCGATCTGGGAGTTGTACATTCGCCCCTTGTGCGACTGGACGATATCGGCCTCATTTTTAATTAGTTCTATTGGCTCAGCGAGAGAGGATTTTCTAGATCATTTATTTTTTCAGGCTAAAACATCCAATTATTCACTCTATGATGACTGCCATAATTCCAGACCCATTTTATCGAGCAGGACACGAGGCCTTTCTTAATTAAGTAAGATGCCTATTTCCATTTACTTCAACCTCCCAGAACATTGACTGTGAAGTCATGTTCCTGGGACTCTCGTGCTGAATAAACCGGGGATAATAAAGTGCGGACCTGAGAACAGTGTGTGTGTGTGTGGCTGAGATCTATATCTTACCGTCGATGGCCGTCTTGTTGGGTAATAATCCATTATGCAAATGCAACCCTCCACAAATCCTATTAAAGAAGATAACATACCATTAAAAATGTTTCTAAATGTTTTAACACCAGTCGGAGAACATACCACGACACGGTCTGCATAATAAAAATGCACTTGCTCTTTACATATTCAGCGTGTGTAACTCACTTGAAAGATAACAAACTAGTATATTAGCGTCTCGCGCGTGCTTAAATTTCACACTTAAATGACAGCTCATTTAGTTTGATATCTTGTGTCTATTTGCGCAGATTATTATAAAAAATACTTTGGAATACAAGACAGAAATCGCTGTCATCAATCTGATAAAAACGTACTGTTCCGGTCGATGCCTAAATTGCTTTTTAGAACAATTTCGAAGTTCTCCTTCATGGTATTGCCAGATTTATCAAGGGCCTTTCAGTCATTAGGGACCACATCGTACAAAGAAAAAGCAAAACAAATTGCAAGTCACAAAGACTCTGTCATCATCCAAGCTATCATTTTAGATTAGCGAGAGGCTAATGTATAATAATAGCCATCCATAATGCAATCTAACAAAGACTCAATCCAAGACATAACTTGGATGGCTTTGCCGTTTCAAAGTTCATGGAGATGTGCCTTTCTTCTTGACATCATTGATCTGATCGTGGTGTCTCGTTAAATAAACATAGAGAGGCCAGGTGGCAAAAATAATCCTATCTTTTATAGAGGATTATAGGAGTGATTATCTGGCAATAAATCAAAGTCGCTGGATATTAAGTTGGCATGGCCACCTGAGGCTCCCTCCTCGCTCGCTGTTAACAATTACCATGACAAAGAGATGCTCGCTTTCTTTCTCTTTCTCCCTCGTCTCACTCTTTCACCTTTGCTAAAAAGTTGTTAGCTGAATGACTTTGAATATTCATCTGACAACTCTTTTGGTGTGTAAATGGATGTTCCGACAACCTCCCAAGGGCCCAAAAAAGACACATTACAATCATCTGGGATCAGAAAGTGACGTGAATGAATAATTATGAGGAATGACATCGCTCACTATACACACATTGCGTATCCTGCTCTTGAGCGAACAGATTAATGGCTGTCGGTAAGAGTAAGAAACACCTGCTAACTATTTATCAAACCAGACACATTCTGGCAAGCGACCTGTTTAGGAAGTTTAAGTATTAGAACGTGCATCTGAAAGCTGATGTAGTACGTGGACAGGTTCTTACAGATTCCACCTTTAAGGATATTTCTTGCTCTTCTGTGATTATATACATTACATTTGAACATTTGAATGCATTTAGCAGACGCTTTTTCCAAAGCAACTGAATCCATCATTCAGGATATACATTTTTTCATCAGTATGTGTGTTCCCTGGGAATTGAACCCACAACATTTGCGCTGCTAACGCAATGCTCTACCACTGAGCCACAGGAACATTATATTTTGAGAAGACTATAACCATAATCGTAATCATCATTAGTGCAATTAATTATTTGATAATTATTTCTGGCTCAGTGTTAGCGAAGTCTGATATACTTCTTTGGCAGAAGTTTATTGCTTGGCAGATGAGCGCCAAGAGCATAAGTGCTCTCTTCAAAATATAATAAGAAACAAATACTAAATCTGGAAAGGGAAAAATGTAGAGAATTAAAGAAATGAGAGCATTAAATAAATAATTGATTCACCCCACCCTAATGTCGTTCCAAAATGATATACTTTTATATTTTAATGAGTTGTTTTTAATTCTGTGAATCCAAAAGGTGAATTTTTGAAGGCAACAAATATGTACATAATATTATTTAATTTATTTAACATTTTCTAAAACAAATTAATGTTTCATTATTTAGATATAATTTAAAACATATATCAATTATCTATCTTTTAATAAATAAATAACTCACTTTCAAAATAATCTATCTCTGAAGACACCAAAATAAAACTAAATTATTATTTCACGCAATATACTTAATACTTATGTATAACTTATAGGTAATATATAAGTGGGTGGACTATGGGTGTACCATAAGGACACTGATAAAAACCGACTCTCGGCCAGTTCAGGGGACAAAAGTGCATATTTTCTGTTTTTATTACACATTTTTATTTACACAGCCTTACATATTCATTTGACTCACGACTGGCTCACCTTCAGGTCAAGGCATGTCCAGATGAGGCCTGTCATGCCCAATGTCTGGCTCTTCAATCTCCCTGCAGCCTCTCTGAGGTCACAGGTCCATGTTTGTTGTCATATTTGCATTTTATTTGCGTTTTCCTTCCACTTTTGTTTCTAATTTTAACAGAATGGAACATCGGTATACTGAGTTCAGTCGAGTCTACCGATGCCCATGTGTTTATATTTTTTCAGCAATGTCTCAAAGAATAAAAATGATAAATGCTCACCTCTCATATGCCGATACGATTTATTAGAAGAAGAAAAATCCCCCTCACGGGTTTACCCTCATTGTTTGCTGGCACTGAGCACATTGTAGCACATTCAGAAAGTACGGGGATATAAATGTCAAACGCTGGAGGTGGGGGACGACACAAACGCTCGGGTCTTTCACCTCAGCGGGAGGGCCCTATGGACATTGAGCACACAATCTGGTCAGAGGGTGGCATCGATCACAGTGACAGTCTCTGCCACTTGTAACGTCGGAAATGACAACTCTTTCAAAACATTGCAGTGGGGGGTCACGGCCCTGTGTCGGACGCGGGAAAGTCATCTTTGACAAGTTGCGGAAAATCTGTTTTGAACACAAAGCTTTCAAAGGGCAATTTGCTTTGATTCCTCCGTCTGTTTTTTGTTTAAACTTTCTTTAGATTTAATAGACGATCCATTCCTTTCGCAGCATTCTTTATTCCATATCAGGCGATGGGAGAAGACAAATGGAAAGAGGCTTTATGCTGTAGAGGAGGCATAGATTTTCTTATATGGAGAAATATGAGCTGACCCTCACTGACTGCAAGCATAAAATCCATTGAAAGTCAATCTGTGTGTGAATAGTGTAAGCGTCCGTACCTTTTTCAGAAACCTGACCGCTCATTCAGCGCCATTGTCCAGGTGAGGGCTTCAGAGCTTCCATTTTTCATTTAATCTAGAAATAGAGTACATTTATGAATGCTTCATTTGAAGCTTCACAAACTTGTCAGACCAAGTGCCACTTATGATCAAATTTGAAGTGAAATTATCTAGTCTGCACCTTCAAAGACCATTACTAATGTAGTCTGTACAAAACGTACTGAAAGAAGTCTCTCATGCTCACCAAGGCTGCATTTATTTGATCACTAAAACATATTTTTTACTGTACAATTCTAAATTCTATTTTAATGTGTAATTATTCCAGGGATGACAAAGCTAAATTTTCAGCATCATTACTCCAGTCTTCAGTGTCATATGATCCTTCAGAAATCATTCTAATATGATAACTTGCTGTTCAAGAAACCTTTCTTATTATTATCAATGCTGAAAAAGAGTTGTACTCATTAATATGTATTTGTGTAAACCATGAAAAATTGTTTCAAATGGCATTTATTTAAATTATTAATATTCTGTAACTTTATACATGTCTTTACTCTCACTTTTGATCAGTCATTGCTGAATAAAAGCATTCATTTATTTAGTCATTTACACTATTATTTCATTTTTATGCCCAAACTTCACATGAAAATGAAACTAGGTGGCACAAAAACTACAACCAATCACATCACTGATGTTTAATCAATAGGAATGTGGAGTGGAATGTATATGACCAATGAGATTTCACTGTGGGAGGGGCTACTTGCAGTTGATTCAGTCGCATTTTGACACATGAGAAAAACTGGAATTAAAAATGATATATATAAATATTTAAATGTTTTTTAACCACCTCTATTACATCTACCACAGTTTGATAACCAATAATTCTATTGTTTTGCTATTTTATTGGTAAATTCTATTGACAATTATTCTAATTCCATCATAATGGCAACCCATGTGGCTTGTTGATAATGACCTGGAAACCAGTTGTGATTGGGACGCACTCTAAGAGTTATTGATCGAAAACAATTAAATTGATGAACATCATTCTGTAAAACAGGTTTAATCTATGAAAAGGACATATGAGACAAGCGCATGCGATCTATTACAAATAAAAGATTATGACCTCACTGCTTCACTGACCTTTGCATGTCAGAGGTCACTGTTTGGATCCTCTCTAGGCTTTTTGGGAATCAGATAAAATGTATACATTTTTCATAAGAGATAAATTTTACCTCAAGGTCTATCTTTCAGCATCGACAAATTGCCCTTTAAAGGTTTTCGTCCGGTAGATTGAAAATCAGTACTCGATACCCAATCAACAATAGCTATAATCTATTGAAAGGCTGCCAGGAGCAGGCATCGATGGTTCTGTATTACATAAATGAATGTTGACTTGACCCTGCAATGTTGGAGGTGACATGGAGATCATTACATTAGTGGATTAACAGGCCAGGGCTTATCCTCTAGCCCCCTTCATAGGACTCCTGTCATTTAGAGGACGACGTCTCTGAAAACTCATTACCTAATTCAATATGCAAATGATTCGATTTTCACAGAAACCCAGTTTTCTAGGATTACTTTGCTAGCCCTCCTGAGGCCCGCGTCTAAGACTCAATTCTGTTGCTCAGCGAATCGATAGTGCCGTGCCAGAGTCAGCACATGTCGGAACTTCTAATGCGCTGGAGAGAAAGCCACCAAAGTTCTTGCTTTGAAACACAAAAAAAACCTGTCAGTGATATTATTTTATGTGCAAAACTGCATTTACCCGAAGAAATGTGAACTCGCTATGCTCTTAAGCTTCATGCGTCAATGATACATTTCAGCCAGATGTCAATTTATGATTTGGGCCAATTAAATCAAATTTACTGTTGGACACCTGGAGGAAATTTGTAATGTTTTCAGAGCAGCCTAAAGTGCTCAATAAGACGATTATTAATACATGGAAATGAGAAGTAAAAGGATTTGGGTACAAGTTGTGGAAGTGAAAGTGAACAAATAATGGAATGATTTGAATTGTTTTTAGTCAATATAAAATTATGTTTTTTCATTCAGCAAAGGTATAATAAATTGACTTAATTTTTTTTAAATAAATTCTGTTGAATTATGACTTTTTTGATTCATTGGATAATCCTAAAAGCATCTCAGTTTCCATAAAAACATTAAACAATACAACGGTTTTCAATATTGATTTTAATAATAAATATTTTCTGAGCAGCAAATCAACACATTAGAATGATTTATGAAGGATCGTGTGACACTGAAGACTGGAATATCAGCTTTTCTGTTGCATTGTAAAGTATATAAAGACAGACAAGTTATTTGAAATGTAACTATTTGAATTATTCCACACTGTTACCACATATTTATTAACACAAATAATGTGTGCATTAAAACAGTCAGTACGTCACAAAAATATTATTTTGCATCCCCCAGACAGTTCTTCACTCCTCTCCTAAGGAAGAAAACATTTTATATTTTCAATTTCTTTGTTTCAGGACTGGTAAAAAAAAACAAGAGACAATCTGTGTATCTCTCGCTGAGCAGCTAATTTATCATTGGTAAAGCATTTCGGAATTTCCACTGAAACATATGGAGTTCGACAGAGGTGACAGTGACGGATGCTCTATGGGAAGCATTTAGAGCCCAGGAGTTCCTAATGCTTGGGAAATTTGTTTTACTGTAGGTTTATTGTGTTGTCCTATAATAACCAACATTTTCCAGAATGATTGCTTTCAGAGTAACTTTGAAGATCCTACTTTGACTTTACCTCACCCCAAAGAGATTCCCAGAGATTAACAATCTATATTTCATATAATAAAGACAAAGTCCACCTGCTAAGCTCACCTTTTACAATAGAGTTAGTATTATATTTAACATCTCGGTTGTGTATGCAACCATCGTTCCCTGAAGGAGGAAACAGCAACAATATGTTGGATGTACGACAAATTGGGATCTCAATTATGTTCCGACATGATGTTGAATGTAACTGACCGAAAGGGTTATATATTGTAATGTAAATAAGTTATGTAAAGTAACACATTACTCTTTAAATATTAATTATTGCCGTTTTTGTGATAGGACAATATATATACAGGAGGCAATGAGGGCTACGGGATCAGGAAAGATTTACAAGCCGGCACTGGAATTTGGAACGGCCGAAGCACAACAATATGTCAATATGAAGAAATGCATTACTTTAAATTTACAAGAAAATATCTGAGTTACTTTTTCAAATAAGTAATGCAAGTCACTTTGTTTTCCCATTTATTCACTGACACCTCTCCTGTCTCCACATTGAGATAAATTGGGAGTAAAGTGCAGAGGCAGACACTTCCTTCAAAAAGTAATTAAGTGATGAAATTAGTTCCTTTTTCATTGAGGAAGGCAATAATTTTAAAAGTAACTTCCCCGAACACTGGAGGTTATTTATCTTACCTTAACTTGCATTACAACAGCAATCCTAATGACATAACCTTATCTATGTACAGATGAAAAGTTATTATCCAAAATTATCCATTATTTTCAAAACTTTTATGAGTGTCCTTTAGATATATACTGCTTTGATTTGCCAAGAATAATGGCCAGTTTTAAATTGCAGTGATTTAGTTTGTTGTTCTTTTCAGGAGTATTACATACAGACTTAAATGGTGTTTTATTTTATCATATTTATGTATAAAATCCAGTTTAGATTGATAATTAATATGAAATTATACCCATTTGGTTCATAAAAATTCATACATCCCAATGCTAATGCATATTGTCAATTAAAACATACCTGGAGGGGCATGGAAATTAATGAATGAATGATGCATCTATACAGCGCTTTATTGTGTATTGCTGTACACCCAAAGCGCTTTACAATCATTTGTGGGGTTATGGTTATGGTTATGGTTTTTCCCATAAACCGGTTGCATGTTGTTGAATTTTTATCCATTTTAGGCAATGTTGGCATATTTGTTACGAGTAATTTGCTGCTGTATTGAAACAATATGCAAAATTCTGAAGTCGTTGTTGAAGCAAGACACATTATTCAATAAAACCATCAATCGCTACTCTCTAATTTGCCTGTGATTAAGGAGCAGAAATAATTAGCTCATTATAAATGCTGATGATCAACGTCCTAGCAATAAAACCTCTAATGGCAAAGTGACTTGTGACATATTTTCCCATCTGATCTATTTGTTCTGTAGCCTTTGGAGGGAATGCAAGCGATCAATACCGTTTACCATGCAGCTCCGGTTACGCTACGGACCACACACACATGTTAAAATGTCTGCTAAAGTCTATGCAGATATTTCATTTTCGAATGCCCTTTGTGTAATTCATAATCCCCTCTTCTAGACTTAATGTTATTTGAGAGCTGTGTGGCAAAATCGAGACAAATGGAGGGTCTGGTACATTAAAAGAAACTAATTAATAGCACAGAGGGAGTGAAACTTGTGATATTGGGGGTTGAGAGCGAATTTATTAAGGCACAAATCTGGGGCAGGAAGGAGTGCCAAAAGTGAATAGAAATCAAGGAAATAAAGCCTAGGTTCAGAGCTCACGTGTCAGACGAAACAAAGTGAATACTAATCACCTTGAGTGCCTCTCTGTGCAAATGGGAGCTATAACTCCGCTTTAGTTGCGAGCTGCCTTCTCGTGTTAATGGCTAATTATGTAGAGCTAGCGACAGAGACCCTACATTTAAGGAAGGTCTGAAAAGATGAGAGAACTTGGTCTGCTGAGCACAAATGGCTCTGAATGCCAAAGAGTCATGTTTTTCAACACTAAACCGCTAATATGAATTAAATGGGTGGTTCTTTAACGAGAGCCACTTTTGACGACTTGAATTCTTGAAAAATTGTGCTTCATCTGTGCTAAAACATCCATTACACAGCGTAAAAAACATGATGTCTAATATAAAATATAAATTAAGCACTTGTGATGGTAATGAGATGTTTATTTTTTCTGGCAAATAAGTCAGATAACCTCTGGACACAATAGGTTCACTAGAAGTAAATTATCTATGAACTTTAAAAAAGTATTTGTTTGTTTGTTTGTTTATTTAAAATGATTAAATAATAACTAGTTTGGAAATGATACCTAATCCAGCTGCTCAGAATTATTAATACTATTTATATTTGTATTCAATTTTAGTTTAGTCATATTTGAACTTACTGTATAAAAATGATATTTGAACTGACATAAAAATAAACAAACAAACCATTAGTTTTCAATTAAAATAGTAAATAAGTCCTTACATGCTGCTACTCTCAAATAATACTAATATTTATATTATAAATCAATAATCAATATCATTTTAATATAATATAAATAACATTTGCAGTACATTTTAGTAAAATGTAGTAAACATTTTTTGTTAAATTGTTTATTATATAATTCATATGATTTATTAATTAAATTCTATATATATCATATTTATATTATACATTTATACATATCAATACTATTTAAAATGTGTATCAGTATGCTACAATTTTATAATTAATTAAATTCTGTTCTTTAAAGTGCTACTCTCATGCCCATGGGCTACTCTCATGCCCATGATTACATTTTTTAATAAAATTATCATTATTGGTTATAATTCTTATTATTGGTTCTTGGACAAACAACTTTTGTTCTTATGTATAGATAAAATCATCTGCTAAATGCATAAAGGTAAAAAAATAAGTTAAATGCTTTATGTGATGGTAATGACAGCATTTCTTTGTATATATATATAATGCACAATTAATATACTTTGAAATATAATTTAATTCAGTGATGCAAATCAGAATTTTCATCAGCTGTTACTCCAGTTTTCAGTGTCATGAAATCATTCAGAAATCATTCTAATATATTGAGTTATTACCAGTGTTGGAAACAGTTTAGCTGTTTAATATTTTTTGGAACCTGTGATGTTTTATTCAGGATTCTTTGATGAATAGAGAGCTAAAAAATAACAGCATTGATAATAAATCAACATATTGGAGTGACTTCTAAAGGATTATGTGACACTGAAGAATGGAGTAAAGGCTGATGAAAATTCAGATTTACATCAGTGAAATAAATGACATTAAAAAAGGCCATTCAAATATTTTGAATGAATATATATATATATATATATATTACACATTACATACATTTTATCTATATATCTAACTAAAATAGACTAAACAGTAGGCTATATTATCCCAAGTAACTTGATTTTTATCCAATACTTTTGTACTCTTACTCAAGTAACTATTCATACTATTACTTTTATTTGAGTAAATATTTCTATAAGTACTCTTACTTGAGTACAAGTTTTGGGTACTCTACCCACCTCTGCTCTAATGTCAGTTA